>CAWUFW010004272.1:0-1200000 GCA_963921515.1 Calotriton arnoldi | reverse complement strand
GACATCGGATATGACCGGGACATGCACACTGTTCCCCATCACATCCAGGAACACCGCATGCATCGTGGGAGGCAGTGGCATGGGGTCTGTGTATCGCACCCACATGGACGGAACTGCACGAACAACCAGGACACGACATGGATCCAGCGCCCATGGACACACACACCGCTCAGTGGACATGAATAGGTCGCCTGGAGTCTGTGGGTGCTGCACCCCTCCCACCCCCGCCCCGGGAATCCCATACCAGGACCTTTGCATGGACGACAAGTGCATACAACAACAACACGACCCCAGTGACTGTGACATGTCCAGTAACCACCACATTGCAACAACAAGTGGCACGCCGCTGCATGCACGCAAGCCCATGCCCAGATGTCATCTCACATGCACGCGTGCATGAGGAACAACCGCAGCAAACCTGTCACATGGAACTGAGATGGACTGTGCCCATGATGCCAAGCGGTCTGGTAGGCTACTTGTATACCGTCTGTGTCAAAGTCCGCAGCTCCGCAGCTATACGTAAATGTACATTAGCACAGCCTTGGCCAAGCAGATGTAACTCTGAAGCCCACATCCCACATGCAACAGCTAATCACATGTAACCCTACACCCTATCCCATTTGTAATCATGCTCAGTATATCCTCAACATGTATTCCGCTGCCAGTAGTGTCCACTATACTGCATCACAGAGGACAGAAGACTCAATATAATGTTTGAAACCAAAACTGTCTCCGCTGATTCAATTCACAAGTACGAATGAGAGAGGATGAGAGTATGTGAAGTACACGGCAGTCGTGACATGACCATGTAGTCCACTGGCATTGGATGTCAACGCAAATGAGTAGCACAACTGTGGAAGACACACATGTGTCGTGTGAAGTCGTATGGACGCAGTGCACAGGTGGGTGGGTGTGACGGGTAGATGCGCACATGCCAAGTTGGAGCACGCCGTGTTGGGAGGGGTCATGAACAGTACACCACCGCTTCCCTGGGCATTGTGAGAGGACACCTGTCGGGGGGGGAAGTGAACACGTGTGTGCACAGCAGCTGGGCACACGAACAATGCAGTACCAGGCGCACACGTCAGCCCACCCTCTGTGGACAAGCTGGATCCTGTTGTGCGCCCGCCATGCCCCTTGACAAGGCACACACAGCCCCAGTCGACCAGGTGTAACCCCAACATAGTCAATCCGCACAGGCGATACAGGGCACGGGATGGCAGTGGAGCATGGTGTGTGAGAGGTCTCCTCGCGCTCCTCCTGGTCATATCACGCAGGCAATAGAACCTCAACGTGTAGCATGGCACAAGTCAAATGGAAGTGTAGGGGGACGCACCACAGCACGAGCAGCACTGACGTCACGGGAGGTGGCTTGCACCATCCCATCCATTGCCCATTATTCCAACCACGCCACATGCCATTGCGACAAAGTGCAAGCGCGTGCGCCACCACCCCCGAGCCCTCCCCAGAGAGGCCAAAGAGTGAATGTGTGGGCCATCAGCTACAGACGGACGCGGCCTGGCCGCAAGGGCAGCCACAGCCTCTGGGTGTCGCAGGTGGCGGATCCGGAAGGCGAAGACTGTGATGCATAGTCCATGCAGGCCGGGTCTCCATTTGGGGCACCACGCAGGTGGACGGCGTCCCGCCACACATCATACCCTGAGACAGCCCACTCGTGCAACTGGACCCACACATACACTCCTTGCCCTCTCTGGTGCGAGCTTGGGGCTGCCTGTGCAAGCGCTAGCCTCGCAGGTGCACATGCATATTGGGGGAGCGAGGGGAGGACATGAGGGCTGGGGCGAAGATGACTGTATCACTGTCAGTGAGTACAAGGGATGAGCCAGATGTGGACAGGAAGAGACGTGTCCCGTGTGTACTGCAACTAGTCGCCAATCCAACTACCCCCCATGTCCGGAATGTAAGCCCGCACCTAGGCCCGCCCATCCGCCACATCGAATATACCACCAGCACAACAACCTTCCCATTCGAAACACTGACTGGGGGTGGCGACCAGTGAACAATCATGTGTAGCCTACCCACGCGTACATGTGGGCCCTCCATGATCCATGTCACCTGCGGCAAAGTCATGACATGCGCAATGAGGGAAGTGAGGAGAGCTGTCCGCCCCACGCACAGAAGGTGCATCAGCTCCACAGACCCAGCAGCGAGTCCAGCAGGGGTCACATGTGCAGGGGCAGCTGTGCCTGGTGTGAAGGCACATGCATATAGACAGCACATCGACCAATGTGTAGTCTGCCCACATCTACAGTCCATCATCATGCGGACATAGGAATTGAACACAGGGCAACACATCTGAGTGGGTGCACCCACCGTGACCAACAATGCGCAATTATCGACGTACCCGCCCTGTGCATGGCCCCCCACCCAACGGAGGCACATCCAGTGCCACCATCCCACACACACAAGCCTTCCACGAAACATGCTGTGTCCAATGGTCAGTACAGAGTCAGCGCCCATCTGGTGGATCCTGAACAGGAGACACATGCACACACATGCCAGCTCCCACTATGTACGTCTGCCACCTGGCACGTGCAATGTAACCTCTCACCTGTGACGTGTGTCTGCAAGCACACAGCCGTTTTGGCATGGGGCTGTCAATGTGGACACCTGTCAATGTTTCGGGAGGTGTGATCCGTACAGTGCTGTACATAGGGTGCAGTGCTGACACCTACTACTGTCTCATATCCCCTAGTGCCACAGGTTCCACTTGTTTTGGCCGCTCAGCCTGTGCCCACATCGTCGTCGTCGTGTGCCATACTCATCCAGCCTCGGAAGCAGTGCCATGCTCAGCAGACATTCATGTTGCCGTGGCGTTGCCGCTTGACGAATATGCAGTCAGTCCCCATCAGCACGCCCCGCAAGTCATTGGGGCCTAGATCCCCATGTGCATGCTCATGGCAGTGGTTTGTATCACTAGCCATTGCCATTGGTGGGAGACCTGTGTAAGTGTATTGTGGCTGTGCCGTCCCTGCTTGACAGCTGGGCTGTGACTCATGTGCTTGCTCAGTCATGTCAGTGATGTGAATGCGAAATTGCTATGTGTTGTGTTGCTTTGACATGTGTCCACTGCCATCTTCCCTAGGCGGAGACCGAACATTGACCGCCCATACCAATTGCTGGCGGACATGGACGATACTGAGGTCATAAGGAAGTTTCGGCTGGACAGGCCAACCCTGCATCGACTGTGTGCCATGTTGGAACCCCATCTCCGTCCCCGCAGGGTGTATCCGACAGCATTCACCCCCACGGCTAAGGTGATGGCCGCCATGCATTTCTTCGCCACTGGGTCATTCCAGCACACAGTGGGCAGTGGAGGAGGGATGTCCCAGCCCATGTTCAGCAAGGTGCTGAGGGATGTACTGGCAGCCATGATGCTGTACCGAAACAGGTACATCAGATTCCCCAGGGCTCGTGAATTGGCGGCAGTGAAGGGTGCATTCTATGCCCTTGGCAGGATCCCACACGTCGTTGGTGCCATTGATTGCACACATGTTGGCCTTGTTCCACCACAGGCCACTGAGCACCTGTACCGCAACAGGAAGCACACGCACTCCCTGAATGTGCAAGTGGTGTGCCTTGCGGACATGGTGATAACCCACGTGTGTGCAAAGTTCCCAGGCTCGGCCCATGACGCACACATAATGCGCAACAGCATCTTGCCACGACTGATGTCCAATCTGCAACAGGATCGTGGCTGTATTGTCGGTGAGTATGTGGAGTGGTGTAGCGTGCTGGCTGTGCGATGCTGTCCCCTGTCCAGTTGGAATAGCAACGGTTCTCTGTGTCCCTCACACCCAGGTGACTCTGCGTACCCGAATGGGGCATGGCTGCTCAGTCCATTGAGAAATACTCGCACCCCAGCAGACGTTCGCTACAATGAGGCACATGGGAGGACCAGACGTGTGGTCGAGCGTACCTTTGGCCTCCTCAAGTCCAGGTACAGGTGCCTGGACCGCACAGGGGTGCGCTGGCGTACTCCCCACAGAAGGTGTGCCAGATAGTGGTGGCGTGCTGCATGCTGCACAATCTTGCCATTCGGAAGCAGATCCCCCTCATTGTGGATGACGGAGATCAACCAGGGCCCCAGCCCGCAGACCAGGACAGCTCGAGTGAGGAGGACAGCGGAGAGGAGGAAGCTGGGAATGTGCGCCAGCAGCTCATCGCCCGCTACTTCACTTGACGGTGAGTGTCCATGTACGACGGCTGATGTGTCTGTATTTGTGCAGGTGTGTGTGTGCTGTGTCAGGGTGGCCTTTTGTTCACTGCGTGCTGTGTGTCAACGCTCCATGCCCAGGTTAGTATGCCACTGATGGTGGCTGTGGCATTGTGCCCTATTGCTCTGTGCGATGTGTGTACATTGCTTGTAGTTGTTGACATGTACTGTGTGATGGGTGTGTGACACACTCATTGAATGTGCTCCTGTTCTGTCTCCCACCCCTAGGTCCCTCAGGCCCTCCAGTTCCATTGCCATGCCACGCATCAGGTGCCGTTCCGCTCAAGGTGGCCGTTGTATTCCGTACAATTAATACACAGGGCACAGACAGCAGTTTGTGGAAGAGGTGCATTTATTTCAAACTGTGACATGTGATTGTATGTAAGGTGATGACAAAAGTGGTGCGTGCAGTGACAATGAGCTGTCGGTCATGGCTGCGTGATGCTCAGGGTGTACCCACTGGTTCTATGTCCATAGTCCAACACACACATGCCATCCAGATGGCTGTGTGGAGTGGGATCGTAGTCCAAGTCAATGCAGTGGGTGGTCAAGGAAGACTGGCTGGCTTCCTCACTTGCGTCTGGAGAGTGCGAAGTCCTCCCGGGAGATCTGTTTCCACTTCGGACGGCCCCTTCCACGTTTGCGAGGGGGGGTGCCTGCTTGCGACCTGCTGGTGGTTGAGGTGTGCTCACTGGCTGTGGACGCAGGGGAACTGGACACTGCTGTTCGAGCCTGCGCCCCGGCAGGTGGTGGCGGAGGGGGAGCTGCTGTCCCTGGCTGTGACCTCACCGCCACCACCAGCTGGCCCATGAGGTCCACGAGTTGGCCCATACGGGCGTCCATGGACCTCAGCACCCCCAGCACCTCACGCGTGTCTGTAGCAGACCTGGCCCATTGTCCTTGGGCCTCTTCATAGGCCCCAAGGACCCTGGCAATTTGAGGCAGGGCATGGTTCCCAGGGGAGACTGGCGTTTCCCTGACCCTGCTCCTCCTACCAGTCCTGCTGCCACCGGCCTGCCCACTATCCACATTGCTCACCACGGTCCTCGCCCTGGCTCCCAGGGTGGATCCAGTGGGCCGGGCCACCACCTGCGCTGGTGCTGGGGCCAGCGAAGACGTGGTAGCGGTTGCGGCAGTGGTAGTGGCCGCAATGACCGTGGGTGTGGCTGCAATGACCGTGGGTGTGTCCGCAATGACCGTGGGTGTGTCCGCAATGACCGTGGCTGCAGGGGGCTGTGAATGTACAACAGCCCTGGATGATGGGTAGGTGGGTAGGTGGGGGCCTGGGGAGCGGCTGGGCCCTGCCACACCGGATGGGCCTGCTGGGTGGTCCGTGTCCGAGGAGGAGGACAGATCCTCCAC
Source organism: Calotriton arnoldi (assembly GCA_963921515.1). Taxonomy (NCBI): domain Eukaryota; kingdom Metazoa; phylum Chordata; class Amphibia; order Caudata; family Salamandridae; genus Calotriton; species Calotriton arnoldi. Next base: position 1,194,401 of record CAWUFW010004272.1, on the reverse strand, counting down.
ATCCGTGTGTCCTTGTTGGGGGCTTGCAGGCTGGCTGTGCTGGCTGCTGTCTCCATCCCCAGCATCCAGCACTTCGTCACCTGTGGGGAGAATGAGATTTGTTAATGTGTTGCACCTGGCGAAGTATGTATTTGTCGTCTGACATTCACAGTTCGTGCAATCTCGTACATGGGTTTCCCGGAGGCGTGTGTGTGGCTGTACCATTTGTAGTTGTGTGTGCTTGGCAATGGGACTGTGTGCTGTGCACATGTGGCATGGGACGGATTGGCCATGCCGATGGGTGTGTTGCTGTGCTCCTACTTATTGTGACTCTGGTGTATGCGGGCTCCTGGCCCATCCTGGGTCTGGTTTGTACTTTGCTTTTGGGGTTCAAATGGGACGCTTAGGAACGCATATGGCAACATGGGGGCCATGCCCCAGAAATGCATTTGGGATGGAATATGCTTTTGGGCTACATGCTGTGAGCCATGGGTGCCGAACGTGACATGTGTTGTGGCAGCATGACAGTGCATGGTCTGAGGTGTGTGCATGCCTGACATGCCCTGCATATTTGCTCTCTGTTGTGATTACTGGACATGGCATTGGACGCATCGTTATGAGTGTGTGATGGTTGTGTGCCACCCGACGTATTGCAGTTGTCCCATCTCCTTGGTGTGCGTGCTGCCCTGTGCCATGTGCATCACTGCAGTGCTCGGGGGGTGTGGCCCATGTTGTGTGTTGTTGCTCACAGTGTGGCGTGCGCTTCATTGACTTCTGGCACATGGTTGGTCATGGGCATGTATCTTAGCGTGACTGCTGTATGTGTGGCAGCTGTTCGGATGACATGCCTTTCATGAGACTGGGGCTGACGGATGGGATGGATGGTATGTTGTATGTGCATGGTGTGTCTGTGTATTTGATGGGTTCAGTGGTGTTCGTGTGCATTTATGTTGTTCCGCTCTGTTGCGTCTAGTGTTGTTTGTCTTACATAGGCGTAGTTGTGGGGTGTGTGGTTGACAGGCAGTAGGGGCTACATGGACAGGACTTCAATGGTGTTTCGGTTGTGTGTGATGGGTTGCACAGTGGCTGCCGTGTGGTACTATATTCAGTGTGGCTTGTGCATGCAGACGTGGCTCCTTGGGTGTTGCTGTGTCTGTGATGGGTCATGTGGGGTGTGAGTCTGTGGTTCATGTCCGTGTGCACATTGTTCACTTGTTCGTGACAGTGGGCGGTGCTGCGTGTTCGTCTGCTACGTGACATGTCCCATGTGTTGGTCGTGTTACGGTCCTCATGCCTCCAGTAATCCAGCCCTGTCCAGTTTCCCACCTGCAGGTTGTTCGGGCGTGCACTGTACTGGATGCCACATGGTTCTAAGCGGGGGTGCTCCATGTTGCAGGTCTGTGGGGGTGGGGGCGGTGTTGTGGGTCGTGGTGATGGCTGGACACCCACTGACACCGATTGTTGTGGACCGTGATGTCTACCTTTCGGCTGTCGGTGTGCACTGCGGTGGCTGACACGTGGCTGTGGGGTGTGGGGGATGCTCCTCCTTGCTGTGCTGTGGGACTAGGGGCCTGGTGTGTGTTGTACTTGAGCTGTCCACCCTCCCACCCACTGCACTTTGTGTTCCTGCCACTTACCTGTTACTTGTCGGTTAGTGCAGCTATGGCGGACACATGGGTGTGGTGGGTGCTCGTTGTGGCGCTTCTGGCATACTTGGGGACCTGTTGGTGGTTACGTGGCTGGCTGAGTGTACACATGCCCCCACGTATCTTTCAGTTGTTAGGTTTGGGCTGTGTGTGGTGGTGTCTGTTGCATGTGTGTGTGATGTGTTGTGTATTGTGTGCTGGACATGGGGGTGTTTGTCCCTGGGAGCTGTGGCATGGTGGTAGTGCATGTGAGTACATAGCGGTGTGCTGGTATACATTAGTTTGTACTTACCAGCCTCCACTCCCCTGCTAATCCGGTGAGGATCTCCGGATGGATGATGACTCGCACCTTCTCCTCCCACGCTTTGAAGGTCTTGAAAAGCACGGGATTCCCTCCGCCAGTGACGGCAGCCAGCTCTCTGTTTTTGTTCTCCTTCTTCTTGACCAGGCTTTTGACGTCATTCCACCGTTTGTTGATTTCTCCTCTGTTCCTGGGCAGGGTCCCGACTGCATTGACCTGGTCTACGATCCGGTTCCACATTCTGTTTCTGGTGGCTAGTGGTGTGTGCTGGACCAGGTTTCCATAGATTTGTGGGTGCACCTTGATGATCTCGTCGACCATGACCGTCAGCTCAATGGGCGTGAACTTGGGCATTCTTTGTGGTGCCATGGTGTTTGTGGTGCTGGTGCGGTGTGTGTTGTGTAATGTGCAGGGGGTTTGTGGTGCCGGTGTTTGGTGGTGGTGGTGGTGGTGGTGGTTGTGATGTGTGCGTTTCTGTGGTGTGCTGCTGTCCTTGCTGTGTCACTGTGTCCTCTCCTCTCCTCTCTGGTTTGCAATGTTGCAAGGGGTTGTGGTCTGTGGGAGTGCTGCTTTTGTACTTACCTATGTGGGTGTGTCCTCATGGTCTGTTGTTTTCAGGTGTGTTGTGTCTGGTGTTCTGGCCTTTGTGGTTTTTGTTTGTCCAGGGGGTGTGTTTTCGGGATGTGTACTGTGCTTGTGTATTTGTGCGTGCCTTGCTGTGTGGACTTGTTGGCCATGTTGTGTGCGATTGTTTTTGTCAGCGGATGGTTTCTGTGCAGGGACGTGGCCGCCATGGCTTCTGCCGTGTCAATTTTCATCGGCGTTGTTTGCGCTGGCGGGCGGTATATTTGTAGTTTTCCCGCGCTCATGGCGGTGCGATCGTAATTTCACGTGCGGTGTGTCGGCCGTGAGGGCGGGCGGTTTTGTGTTGTCGTGCGTGTTTCCGTCCGTGGCGGGCGGTTTGACTCCGACTCGGACGAGGGCGGGCGGTATCTTGTGTGATTTTTCCGCCGATGGCGGTTTTCGGTTTGTGTCATCGTGATGGCGTGGTCGGTGTTCAGACGGTGTGTGCGGGCGGATTTTTGCCGCTTTCATGCGTGGCGGATTTTTTTACGCCGGGTATCGTAATGGGCCTTTATATTATTTACAACGATATTTTGGATTCGATATTTTTGTACCTACCTGTTTGTAGATAGGAATTCGATATTTTGGCATTCTATATTTTATCCACTATATTTTTGTAGGTCGATATTTTGGCATTCTATATTCTGTCAGTGATCCGGAGCTGCCAGTCCTGGAGTGGGGCTAATGATAGTACTGGTAATCTTGCTCTCTTTGTTTTTTTAGAAAGTGAGCTATTTTAGATTTAGCACCCTTTCCCTCCACTTGCACTTTCCCTTTGGTTGGCAGATCCTCAACCTCCTCTATTAGATTGTCAATATCATCCAAAGTACAGTTACATTTTTTTTTTTTTTAGTTTTCTGCATCGTGTTTTTTGGCAGATTTAAGCTTCTTTCCTGAGCCCCTGATGGGCTCTGTGGCCTTCATTTTCCCCATTTAAGCACTTGCCCTACTCGCAAAATTTGCAGGACCATCTCCCCTGGAGGTGAACGCAAGCTTGATCACAAAAGAGACAACCATGGGGTGTGGGGGGAGGAGGTGGCCCTGCCCTGCCTCTTAATGTTGCTGGGGTACAACGAGTACCATTACACCGCAAAATTTTACCACAACTATACCTTTACCACGCATGCCATTTCAACGCCAAGGCATGCGTGGTAAAGGTATACTCATGGTAAACCTTTGCACAACCCCCCGACACTACACTAATTCCCTGACCCTCCCCCGACCCCCAGTCCTCTCCCTACAATAACACTACACTACCCTGCACAACCCCCCAACACTACACTAATTCCTAAAACACTACCCTACACTACACAAACACCACACCACAACACTACCCTAAACCCTAAAACTCTACCCCCTGCATAACCCTCCCCCTACCCCCAGTCCTGTCCCTACACTCTAACACTACCCTGCACGACCCCCGACACTACCCTAAACCCTAAAACACTACCCTACACTACACAAACACAACACTACCCTAAACCCTAAAATACTACCCCCCGCACGACCCTCCCCCTACCCCCAGTCCGTTCCTACACTCAAACACTACCCTGCACGACCCCCGACACTACCCTAAATCCTAAACCACTACCCTACACAAACACCACAACACTACCCTAAACCCTAAAACACTACCCTACACTACACAAACACCACAACACTACCCTAAACCCTAAAACACTACCCCCAGCACGACCCCCAGTCCGGCCCCTACACTCTAACACTACCCTGCACGACCCCTCGACACTACCCTAAACCCAAAAACACTTCCCTACACTACACAAACACCACAACACTACCCCCAGCACGACCCTCCCCCTACACACAACCCTACACTACACAAACATTACTACACTACTTCGACACTACCCTAAACCCTTAAAAAGTAACCCCCACCACAAGCACAATCCCCCTTACCTCTCTCTCCTCATGGTTCCTCTCTCCTGATTCCAGCGTCGACAGAGGGGCGGTGCACGTCATTGTGAGGAAACGGAACAGCCCAGTTTTCTCACAACGATGTGGATAACCATTACATTGCATGCGTTTTAAAAGCGCATGCGATATAATGGTTTGCATTGTAATGGTAGTCGTTGTTACATCGCATGCGTTGTTACGCATGCGATGTAACAACTTGCGTGGTAACAGCCTCGTTGGAATGGCTGTTTACCTACACAGACCCACAAGCTCTAGATTTAGAGTACAGAGCTAATCTTCATATGGAACAGAAGTTACAAGCTCACATCTGTCACTAGCAGTCTGAATTCACAATCTCACTCACTCCTTATAGATATCTTTTTATTACTCTTCCCTTTCATATCATCCTGTTTCTAAAAGTCTGACCCACCTCCAGTGCTCTACGTGTAATGCACATTGTGCAATGCACATTTCTTTTGCTCCTGTAAAGGCATTGTGAAAGGATAAATTATGGTGGCTGCTGCTACATCCACTAGCATAGGCAAAACATAAAGAGTAATAATGTATAGACTATATGCCTGAGTCTTTTGCGGACTGGCACAGTTGTGTATTGGCAACATGTCAGTATGACCATAAGTCTGTGGTTTGCATGTTGGATTCCTGATATGTGAATAGCCATACGGTGTCTCAAACTTTAAATGCTTGCACTTCAAAACAATTTGTACAACTTCAACAGGGACACTGTGAGCACCGTTAGCAAATTGTATTTTTGCAGCAAGCATCTCATCACCTCTATCAAAAACACTGCAATTGTAAATTTCAACTATGGCACTCTGCTGCAACTTTCAGAGAGGGTCAGTCTGAGTGCAATTGGGAATGATCTTTGGAAAAGCCTCGAAGGCTAATGGACTTTTCATTCTCTTATGGATGGCAATTTAGTAGATCTGTTATAGGTCCACATTCTCGAAATTGGGCGGTGGCCAAAGATAGTAAGTCTCCAAAAGCAAATGTATTCAATTGTGTCTATCCTACTTCCAGAAACACACTGCCTGTCCCTATGTCCCCACCAGAACTAAACTGTGTTGTTATGTTGCACTTTAAAAAGCATTTAAATACAGCTCAATAGTTAAAAATAAAAGATGGCAGTCATACTCAGCCGCGGACCGTGCAGGTAAGAGGGGTGGGGCTGGGTGGGGGGATTTCGACGGACGATAACGAGGGAAAATTAAATAAATAATTAATTTTCCCTCATCATGGTCCATCAAAATCCCGCACCCCCCACCGGGCCCCACTGCCCCACCACTCTTACCTGCACGGGCCACGGCTGATCATACTGCCAAAACATTTTCCAAAAGAGTAGGCACCAATCATTCTATAAAAGAGTAGGCACCAAACATTTTATTATAACATATAACACATCATTGTGCCTTACAAAAAATGTTTGATTATACTTAGCACAAAAACCATGGCCAACATATCGTGTGAGAGACAAATATATCCAGTGTCCTGTGCTAGATTATATTGGCAGTACCAATGCCTTGAATAGAACACAACGCACATAATTACTTGCACTACTGAGTTGCTGGCCTCCTGGATCATGCTTGGCTTCATGTAGGCCATTGCTGGCTCCTAGTTCCAACCCCCATTCCCACAGAATGACAGAGCCTACTTCACACTTTGGGTCAGCTTTACTAAAAAATAATGCAATCCAATGTAGCAACTAAAGTTGCTATGCTGTGTTGCTTTTGGAGGAGAGAGGAGTGGAGAGTCATATCCATAGCCATATACGGCGTTGCTGCTCTCTTCCCCAGTCCTAGTGCATGGCCAGGGTGCCTAGAGTCATGCACACACCTTTGCACCATGGTGAAACTGTGTTTTTGATATCCAGCACAGGTTTTGTATTGGAAAGGTACCCTTCCAGACAAACTTTTAAACATTGCACACCTTGGATGTATCCTGTACAGTGCAGCACACATACAATGTGTGGAAAGTTAAGAGAAATTGAAATATTTTCCGTACTTAGCGCCTGCTTCATAGAGGCATTATTTTTTGATGCTAAGCCCTAACTAACAGTTTTGGTAGCCAGGGCTTGACATCGCAAACCATGGGTAATAGTGTGTGAATGCCCATGTACCACCCGTGGCACACCCCATTGACGCAAGTTGCTATTTGCATTACTTTAAGGCCTATTTCAAGTGTGAAAAAAATGTTTATGCCGGAAAGTAAATATTGTATCAGGTTTGCGCCACTTCGCACTAGCACAGAGTCTTGATATGTCTGCCCTGTTTACTTCAATCACAAATTGCCTAGAATAATCCCCATTATTTCCTTGCCCCAGAACTACCATTACTGGGTGTCCTGGTAATTTCTGGGGTGGAGACATAATGAGGATTACAGGTCTTTAGAGAATAAAATGCAGGAATCTGTGTTTCCGTGCTGATTCCTGCACGTTGCCCCACTGTGTTCCAGCTTTTAGTAGTTAAAATCTTCATGTGAAACACCACAGCTTTTAATTCTGATGGTCCCAGTAACTCCAGGAAACAGACTACTTGTGATCAAGACCTACTGTTATTGAAAGTGCAGGACTTAATTTCACCTGTCTCCCCTGCGACATAGCAAGGGTATCTTTGGCCATAACACAAGCTAGGAAAAGCCCTTCCCACATTTTATTTTTAAGCAGTAAGAAACATCCATTATTGCAGTGTTGTGTGTCCCTCACCTCCGAGCCCCATTGCCACTGAATCTGCTGCACAAATAATAGATACACCATGCTCTCCCACCTCCATGTGTCTGCCTCCTACCTCTGGATGTCTTTCCCTCTTTTCGAGTATCACCTGTCACCTGGGACTTTGTAACCCATTTAGCTTTTTCTCTTGATCTCTCTTTCTGTTGTCTCTTTCTCACCTGTCTCTTTACAACGTGTCTGTCTGAAGTGGCCTTTTCCCCTGGCATCATACATTCTCCTGTGGGTCTCTCGGGTTTGCCTCTCCGCTCTCTTGCATCTTTCTTTCTCTACTCTTCGACTCAATTTCACATAGTGGTACTGGAACAATTTTCATCTATGTTACATCACTGAAGTCATAGGGATTGTGAACAATCGATCATCACACAAAGAACAAGCATAACAAATGAGCCACGCCCATTTAGCAGGAGAGTGGTACGGGTGTGGAACATAGTCTGTTGTGCACTTAGTATCACAGTGTCACAAATATATTTGCTAACGCATTGTGTAGAATTGCACTTTCATTTACAGACAACTCACTTTCCATTCAAACGGCCATAAATAATGTGTGGAAATCCAGTTTCAGCAAACATTTGGCATTTAAGTAAAATGTCTTGATTTGTTTTGATCCCATTAAAATCTTTGTTACCATCACACTTCAGAATAAAAAAAATGTGCTTCATTTGTGCTTTCCTAACTGCTGATAGATTTTGAAATATTTTGCAGTTCATTTATAGGTATTCTGTATTCCAGCACGTGGTTTTAATGTAACTCACACTTATTTATAATTGAGACTACTGTTAACAAAAAGTGATTTGCTTTTATCCATGAAACATATTGAACATTCTGAGCTTAACCACTGCCTATAGTTAAATAAACAGCCTATTCATGAAAGTTAAACATTTTAATTGCACTCAATGTCAATTGGTAGCTTTAACAAAGTCTATTTTTTTCAGTCAGAACACGTTTTAAGGATCCAATGCCTGTTTTAGCTGAAACCCTGTATATTCAACTCTATAAGTAAATAATTATTTCTTCTGTTTACTACAGACAATCAAAAGTATAGTCCAATTTTTCAGGTACTCCTTCCGAAAAACCATTTCCCTATTTATAAAAAAGCATGCACCAAAATAAACATAGCATTAAAAATCCTCAACAGGCATCTGTTGTAATATATTCCGATATGTCAACTCGGGGTTCTTGTGACATTTACAAATCTTACAACAAAGTCTATTGATAGAGCGTTTAATTTAGAGCCCTCAAACTAACCGAGGTTGGAAATTACAAAGGCAAAACTGCAGAGACTATTAATGACAGGTAATAATGTGACTTCCTTAATGCCTCGTGACAGCAGTTCATGTCAAGCTGTTAAAGAGATGTTAAAGCACACATTCTGCGGACCGCAGTCTTCTGATAACCATCTGCTTGAGCATCCAATTTCACAGTGTAAACTGTTTCTAATGAACCTAGGTGCAGACCTAGCAAATTACAAAGAATCCAACTGATAAAATTGACAAGTTACAACCAATGTGTTTTAGTGGTCAGTCATTTGACAAAGACCTTGCTAATGCGCTTTACTGTTCTTTGTCAAGGATTGATTTGCTTTATAAGAATGGTGTGGCAAAGGCAACACAGAAAAATGATCTTATTTTATAATGTATTCCAATATCCTTGTCGTGATAGGTATCCTGGCATTTTGGTCTCAAGTGTAGAAAAGCAAGCCTTGTAAATAGCATTTAGATAAAAAATAAACAGAATTAATTTGTATTAATATAATCGTCACAGCACAACGTAGTAATGTAGACATTGCACAACATTGATAATATGTAGATGGCCAATAAAACATTTTCACACAAAAAAACAGTAGTATTTTTAAGTCAGTAGCACAACCATGTAACAGTCTTACTGTTCCCTTTATACTCTGGTGGGATTTCCTATTTCCATTGACAGCTAGCAGGGGGCATTGTCTGTTCTTCCAGTTCCAGATGGTCGACTCGCTAGGTATATACAATATACTTTCCCCATTCGCCCCAAATCTTTTCAGATTTTTGGGGGGAAGCCTCTGTATCATAAATATTTTCGGGCAGTGATACACCAGACCAAATGTCTTGTCATTTAACCACAGTCGGGAGTTCCTCTCTGTTTTAAAGTTTAGCAGCATCCCTACGAGTGACCATGAGGCATAGATCACAAACCCTTTTGATATGAAAAAGGTTTGCACCCTCATTCCCGATGCCTAATAGTAATGGGGTCACATCTTCACCCATGGGAGTCTTGATCACTAGAGCTAAACAAGTTTTAACTACTTTCCAAAAGAATGTCAACTGGGGCACGACCAATGGTATGTTAGAAATAAACCACCTGACCCCATCCCTTTCCACAAAAATCCTTGTGAATCCCGCCAAACCACGAGAACTGGACTCGGGTATAGAAGAGTCTAAGGAGTATTAATGAACCAATCAAAATGCTGCCCTGATCACTACTTCTCTGGGTCACTGTAGGCGTCCTCCCAGCCTCAGTCAGCCATTTTTCTCAGGCCTGTTTCCGGCTTCACCATTAGCTAATTAAGCATATCGGGTGCTGTATCATTATGATGGTCGCATTATCGCATATCTCATTGAAGCTTGGATAGATCCCAGGAATAGAAGTAGAAATTCGGGGAACGTGTTTTGATGGAACATGTGGGGCTAAGGTTATAAATGCTTAACAGTGCTTGAAAGAGTTATGCTTGTAGTCCGTGAAGAAGAGACAGTAGAGCTGGATACTGTAGACCTGTAGCTGAAGCAGAGATAACACGTTCTACAACTGCTGTGGGAGGGGCCTCATGGCAGAACACTAGATTGATTTTGATAATATTCAAAGAATAAGAAGGCAATGCAAGTCACTTTTTTCAGTACTAATGTAGCAAACCTGAATATTTTATAATTGGTCACCTTGTATGAAGCATTGGTGCTCTCCCAAAAATCATAGAAGCCAGATAGTATTGTTAGCTCAATAAGAGCCAGAGTTGGGGTTTAGTAGAGAGGATACTCCATTACAAATAGGATGCGATACCCTGTTCGCCAAACTCTTGGTATGCCCACCTCATTTGAGGACAGTAGGTGTTCTGTCAGCAGAGCACGCGTTGATACCATTGATTGAAAGCTTACTTCATTGGTCTGATGGAGTAGAGACTGTTGGAGTAAAGCTATCACTCTACCTGCTCTAGTAAGAACAGATGTGGGATTTAGTTTCCTTCCATCATCACCAGGAAAAGGCTGACTGTGAGGGGCAGAAAAAATAAAAATGACCTCTACACCCTGGGAGAAAGCTCCCGGGTTGTGGAGAGTCAATTGTTTTTTGTTTTTCAGAAACAAACACCAACTGTGGGGCTGATTACGATGGCGTAACGATCGCCACCGCCGTGCCGGCGGTGGCGACCGTCTCGCCATCGTAACGTGAATTACCCACCGCCATATTACGATGGCGGTGGGTATCACGGCGGACAGAAAGTCCGTCCACCACTTTTCCGCCGGTCGGCAATCGTTACGATTGCCGGCCGGGCGGAGCTGGGGTTCATATATGGTGGCGGTGCCTAGCAGGCACCACCATACTTATTATGATGTTTTGATTTCAAGGCCTTTCCATGGCGGCGATTCCGCCATGGAAAGGTTGGTGGGGATTTGATTTGGGTGCCTGTTGCGGGCCCCCGGGGGAGTGGGGGTTGCACTTGGGGGGTACCTATGGTACCCCCCTACATGTCCATGCACAAGGTGGCAGGCACCGCGCGGTGCCTGCCACGTTGTGCATGGAAATGCACAACATGGCATTTTACCATTGCGGCGGGTGCTGCAGCCAGCAGCACCCGCCGCAATGTTAAATCACCAGATGCGACCGCCGCGGTGGCGGTCACATCATAATTAGGGTGGTGGGACCGCCGCATGGCAGGCGGGCGGTCCCGTTACCGCTAGGGTGGCGGGCGGACTAGCCGCCCGCCATCCTAATGACCCCCTTTGGGAGTACAAATTCAAAAAAACAAAAAAAGTTAGAAGTTTGAAGAATTGCTGTTGAAATCAGGAGCGGCTGTCAACCAACCATTTTGTACCTTCAAGAAAAATGCAGTGATGGCGGGTCCTTTCACGTTACAGAGATGACTGCTGTGCTGGCAGTCATCTCTAGATTTGACGGACGGAGTTTTGTCAGGATGGTGGACAGAATGTCCTTCGTCATCCTAAAGGGCACTACTCTGTCTGTCAATCTCTAAATCAGGCCCTAAATTGCCAATTACTACTATCTTAGATTTTAACTTCCAGATAGTAATGAACATACACTTGAATAAGCCTATTTTCAACAACATTCAATTCAGCACACAATAATTATATCCTCCTGACAGCATTATTTATTTAGATAAAAATATGAGATTTTGTTTAGACTGAATTTTTGTTAGCAAGAATGTGGTTTTAAAAGCACTACAATCAATTCAAATTCACTTTTTCTGAATTTTGTGTGGGGCACACTAATAATGTTATATTCTCAGAATCCTATGTGCACAAACAAAGGTCTCACCTTTGCAGCCTTTGGGGGTGGGGTGGTAAGTGCAGGAGGGGAAAAGGGTTGGTACTTGCAGCCTTAATGCAGTATCTCAATTGAGAAACAAGCTTTACACAATAGCCTTGCGTCCGGCTTGTTGCATGAACATAACATGATCTGGTGTAGTTAGGTGTAGTTCAATAGGCCTGAATCTTGCACTATGACTGGCTGCAAGAAGCAGTGATTAATCCGATGATGCAACGGCAGAAGCAGCGGACACCGAGAAGGTTTTGTGACCAAATGTATTTTGCAAGGGCATGGCAGAGGTCGGCAGGGGCTGCAGCGGCTAAGTGTAGAGTCAAGGGTCCTTTCATGTGGTTGTAGCAGAATCGTTTGCATGCAGACAGTAGCAGAAATATAGAACAGCATGGGGAGCTGCAGTCTAAGGGTAGCTCTTTTGTATCAGTGGTCAGGAAAAAAATACATCATCAGAGGCCTCGGAGAAACACTGTGTCATGTAACACTTCAGGGCACAACTCATAAGGGGAAACAAAGGTACAGAATTGATAGGAAGGAGGTTGTGGATTATTTGCTTCTTCTGCCACAACAGCTTCTTTGACTCTTCCTTCCTCTCAGCTGCAGATGTAGTCACTAATTTGATCTCTCTTGCAGAAGGACATTGAGCTATGGGGAGGGAGCTTTGCTCTCTGATTTGTAATCGTGGATTGGGGTGGGCGGCCGCAGTAGTCTCTGGTCTTAGCACCCTTTTCAACACAAAGGCCCTCATTGCAGCTCATGTTAAAACTGGGCCTGGAGCTCTGGACTTCAATTAAGGCAGGTTCTCAACACTTCAGGCAGTCTAACTACCTTTCCTTTCAGGTCACCACAACAGCAAGTCCTTAAGTCAGCCCTAGGCTATGCTCCTTTCACCTCCAGGAGAGACAGTCATGCTTTCCTGCCCCTGGACTAGTCTTTTTTTTTAGTTTAGCTTCTAGTGAAAGATTGAACTTGGTAGGACTTACAGGGTCATCATGTACATTGGAAGTTAGGCCCTAACTTACTAGCCACACACATTTAAAGCTGTCTTTAAAGCTCTGCAGGAAACCAGTCATTGCAAAGTCCATCGTTATTGTAGATGATCAACTCCATGGCAACCACCTACCTACTGGCATTCAGGTCAGTTGCTAGTGGGCTTTTGCTTCTTGGGCAGAACAGGACACAGGATGTGAGGATGACCAGGCAGCTCACCTCACTTGTTTGAGAGTATTGCAGCGCTATATCCTTGGTTATAGCCCTTTGTTTGGGTATCTCATATGAGGCCACAGGCTGACATGCTGAAACTGGCTTGATGTAGGGGGAATGGATGCAGAACAGAGGCACGTGCGGCAAACGTGAGACACCATACCTCTAGCGTTGCTAACATATAAGAACTTTGCAACCCTTGGAGCCACATGCATACAAGGGGGAATCCAGACCAAGAATACAACACACCTCATGTATACATTCAACTCTTGCACTTAGAAGGAACTGAGTTGATCAATAATGGCATAAGCACTATATTTAAAGAGGGAGAAACAGTAAGCAATCTTCCCACTGTGGATTGCAGATGAAAATGCCTGTTCCCCATGACCATGGATCAACTGTCATTAACCACTACTTGTGTCAGGTCATAAAAATGGCAGTAACCCATAATACATGAGTAGCACTTTGTGTGTGCCCTACCACTGACAGTCTAACACCTTGTCAGTGAGTAACATCCAAATGTAGAGCGCCTGTCAGGGATATATGACATTGGTCTTCTGCATAGGCAAACATTTCAGGCTGAATAGAATAATGAAAGAGAGACAGGAATGGCACATGGATATCACTCCACAAAACTTTGAACTTAGAGCCTGCCCTCATTCTCCATGAATAAGACATGCACCTTTTCAGAATATTCTCTATTTATTATTGCATGGGGTAAGTGTTTGAGGAAGCTGTTAGAATTTTGGTCTCTAGTTGGCAGAGGTTTCCACCCTGACCAAGTAGGGACCACAATCCTAGTCAGGGTAAGCAAGATACAAACATTAAATTAACCTGTGCTCACCCTATGGTAGCTTGCACATTGCAGACAGGCTTAACTTAAGAGGAAATGTGTAAAGTATTTGTTTAACACACACACAATGAAAAAACCACAAAAAGACTCCACACAGGTTTATGAAAATAGAAGATATTTATCTGAGTAAAACAAGATCAAAATGACAAAAAAAGATTACTTGAGGTTGCGGGGGATTGGGGTGAATCCAAAGTTCAGGCTGACCACGATGGGGAGCAGGCCAGCTACGAGACTCACCTAGGTCCCACTGAAAAAGTACCTAGGATGGAGCAAAGCGTAGACGCTGAGGGCACCATGCGTTGACCTTTTCCATGCAGTCGGGTTGCTACGTCGTCGTCGACCTCCTTTGAGATGCAGGCAATGCGTCGTCATCAAGCTGCACAGAGCGTCGTCGTTGGGCCACGCAAGCTGTAGAACCAATGTCATTGAACAGCCTCCAACCTGGTGTCGAAGGGAGATGTGTCGGTTCCAATCGGCGCAAAGGTGACGATGCGTTGGTTTTATAGATAAACAACAGCAGAACCCACTTCTGAGGCCCAGGACTGGATGGGAACCTCAGGCAAGCGTAGGACTCACAGATGGCAGAGTCAAGCAGCACCAGCAGAAGTCTTTTGTGTCCCCATGACTTCTGAAAACAGGAGGCAAGCCAGAAATCCCTTGGAGTCACTCTGGGACTGGGAAGTGAGATTTGCCTGTCCTTGTCCTCAACAGGGCAGATATTAGCAGGCAGCCTGACAGCTCAGCAAAACAGAGAAGCAGTTCTGCAGAACAGTAAGTCCAGGCAAAGTGGCAATCCTGTCAGCGCTGCAGTCTTTACTCCAGTAGAGTTCTTTCCAGGTCCAGTATGGTGGGGTCAGAACCCCAGTACTTATACCCAAATGCGCCTTTGAAGTGGGGGTGACTTCAAAGCAGCTCCTTGAAGCGCACATGTCCCCTTTCATCCCAGTCCTGTCTGCCAGGCTATGTGTGGGGGGTAATCAGCCCTTTGTGTGGGACACAGGACAGTGCCTATTCAGATGTAAGTGTCAGCTCCCACTCCTCCTTGCTGCCCAGGAAGGCTATCAGAATGCAGATGAATGCAGCTGAGTCCTCTGTCCCACCCACCTTTCCTGCGTTCGTTGATGTTTAGAGGGAATGCATAAAGATGTAGCTATCACCCAGCCCAGACGTGTATTGGAGACAGGCTACAGGCACACAGAGGTAAGCTAAGAGCAGAGAAATGTCCACTTTCTAAAAGTAGCATTTCTAAAATAGTAATGTCAAATCCAACTTTGTCATTAAAGAGGATTTATCATTACCATTCCAAAGATATGAAATATGATTCAGTTACTCCTTTCTAATCAGGAATTACAGCTTTAAAGTATTTTAAGGAATTCCAAATGCTAGCCTATGATAAAAGTAGGCCTCACAGTAGTGAAAAACAAATTTAGCTGTTTGACACTAGAAGGACATATAAAAATTAAAAGTACATGTCCTACATTTTAGTTACACAGCACCCTGCCCTTAGGGCTACCTAAGGCCTAACTTAGGGGTGACTTATATGTAATAAAAGGGGAGTGTAAAGCGTGGCAAGTGGTTTGAAATGCCAGGTCGAAGTGGCAGTTAACTGCACACACAGGCCTTTCAATGGCAGGCCTGAGACAGGTTTGAAAGGCTACTTGTGTGGGTGGCACAACCAGTGCTACAGACCCAATAGTAGTGTTTAGTTTACAGGCCCTGGGTATATCGTATACCACTTTACAGGGGACTTATAAGTAAGCTCAATATGCCAATCAGTTATATACTAATGTCACCATGTTTTAGGGGAGACGCTCAGGCACTTTAGCACTGGTAACAGTGGTAAAGTGCACAAAGTCCCAAGCCATCAAAACAATACAGCAAAAAGTGGAGGTAAGCAGGCAAAATATTTAGGGGAAGAGCACCTTAAGAATGACAGGTCTAACAGGAGCACATCAGCATTTGTGTGTTATAGTCCCGCTTTGTCTCTGTGGTGAAGTCTAGACCTTTCAATCAAATAAAACCACCTCTTAAAGGCTCATAGTACATTTCAATGGTGAATATTGTCCCAGATAAATATGGATTGAACCTCTTCAACATCCAACTTATGGTATAAGTCTTTTTCTCAGCTGTTGCACCGTTTTGCTTTCTTCGGACTACAACTAATGAAAGCCACTGCCGGCATTTGGCTATGACATTTCCATTGTGACACCATTATGAGAGGCATCCATCTGCACCAAAAGAGAACAACTCTGAGGCTCCTTGAGTGCAATGAAACCAGTCAAAGGCATCTTGACATGCCAAAGTCCAATAGACCTATTTGTGCTGTCTTTTGGAAGTAAAGACAGACAGTGCTGCGACTATGTTCTCATAGTTCTTGACTACCTACCTGGTGACCTCTGAAAAGGCCATAACATGAATCTTGACGGGTGGGTAATTTGTGTCCAGTGGTGCATTTCAGACTACATTGTCCAAACATAAGACTAAAGCATGGTGTGTTTGTGTACTGTATTTTACAGAGGCCGCATTTTCCATTTAAATGGATTCTGAAATGGCTGCTAAATTTGTATCAGTCATGCAGCCTTTCTGCTAAACCTATGTTACGCACAAATGATGATGACTACTAAGATATGATGTATTCTTGGTCTCTCCCTGCGCTCTCTCTCTGCACTGGCATACTGAATACTAGTGCCATGGTGTAAGGGTGCCTGTGTTACAGGCAGGATTGCTTTTGTGCACGGAGGGACACCTCCCTGCACAAAAACAATCCTTTTTAGGCATTTTCCTCTTTCTGCATGGGCTGCCGAATGCAGCACCCATATAACAAAGCGGTAGAAGGACAAATAAACACATTTCTCCTCGTATCATTTTGTTGCATTCCCAGGTTTACATGTCTTTTCTTGTCTTTTCCCTACAATATGTATATGTCTTATTAAAATATGTTTTCTTGTATGTATATTTAAAAAAAAGAACTCCAGCAGATTAGACTGTTGTTGGTAAAACCGATCCTCCTAATGAGAAGCATGAACCCATGCCAACCCCCGCACACGTAGCTATCTGATATGGCCAGCATGTTGCCTGGCACATAGAGAGGTGGCATCTGGGAGATTGTGAAGGGGGCAGAATCATGAATGAGGGATGCCTGCTCCTCACCAGGGATAGTCTGTCCTTCAGATGACTGAGAGAAGACCAGAGTGTGCAGGAGATTGTATATAGATACCTGTGAGTGAAAATATCTGGAGGTATGTCCTGTGTAGGCAGAACTAGCATCCGTGGCTGCTTACCTAATGGCTGGGGACTGCCATTCTTTATGATTTAGGAGGAAAACTACTGCCCGGCTGTGAAGGGGCCTCCTGAAGATGTTCTCTGTGGTGGTAAATATGCCCTTCTCTTAAGCTAGGTCCTCTACCTCCTCGCCACCTCCTGCTTCTCCACCCACTGTTCTTGTGGAGCAATATTGGCTGCTGATATTGCAGCTTTGAGGAGGATTGGATTCTTTCCTTGGATTGCCCACCTTCCTCCGATTGTAGTTGTTTAAGCATCATCGACCAGTGCAAAGTCTCTTATGATCTTCAGTTAAGATCATAGGTTCCCAGACTTACCTGATGGAGAAATTACAGAAGGCCTAATAGCAGCTGCCACAATGTCTCCTGATGTCATTGTTGTGGATGATCTGAAGGTGGACACCAGGGGATGTTGTTTAGCAGAAGCTGACAGGGGAGAGAGGCATACAGAGTGGAGTAAATCATACAAGAAGAGCTAGTTTTCTGATTTAATACTCATTTTAAGAGCTGCAAAGATTGTTATCTTACAAGTTAAAACAGGCCTAACTGATAGCTTACCCTTACATTGTCAAATTTAAGACCAATATTTTAAGGCAATGTGTAATATCT
Organism: Calotriton arnoldi; assembly: GCA_963921515.1. Taxonomy (NCBI): domain Eukaryota; kingdom Metazoa; phylum Chordata; class Amphibia; order Caudata; family Salamandridae; genus Calotriton; species Calotriton arnoldi. Next base: position 1,176,721 of record CAWUFW010004272.1, on the reverse strand, counting down.
GAAAAAAGAGGATGACATATTGAGCATTGTGCCAACATGGATGTGTGACAAAACTCACACAGCTATCCTGTCAGTGATATTAAATTGTTTAGATCCTTAGGAAAAAGGGCAGACATTTAACATTCAGTATGTACCATCTGTATAGTGTGTGATACCAATCCAGAGTTTGGTGAGCTGCTAGGAGCAGAGGTTGATGACAAAAACAGGACCTTAAAATGGTTAAAATAAAAGTATAGTATTTAATAGTGTAACAGTATACTTGTCAAGGCTACATTTGACCACAATAAAAAGACATTACAAAAAGCTTGGGGCCCAATTACGATTTTGGGCGGACCGCAACCAACCGACCATCGGTTGCGGTCCGCCCGACATCTCCCATTGCGGTCCGCCCGTCGAATTACAGTGCGGCAGGTGGAGGCATCGGGTGGAGGCACCGTCCGCTGCACTTCAGACGGGCTCCTTGAGCCTGTCGGAGCGGCAGAAACTCTCATAATCCCACAGTGGGAGGAGCCAGCCTCGGCTCCACCGTCGGGATTATGATGTCACTTTCCGACAGCCTTCTTGTGTCAGCCTTTCCGACATGGAAAGGCTGTCGCAAAGTGACTTTGGGGGCCCCTAGCAGGTATTGGGCCTGGGGGGCACCTATTGTGCTCCCCCCTAAACATCCCTGCACCATGTGGCAGGCACCGCATGGTGCCTGTCACACGGTGCAGAGAGATTTACAAACATCCATTTTTCAATGGCAGCTTGTGGTGCTGCCTTTTCTGGCACGCCACACAAGCTGCCATTGAAAAATTTAGGTTTCCGACCATAGGGCGGTCGCATCCAAATTGTGCCGTCGGAGCCGCCAACTCATGGTTGGGATGTTCCAATCTGCAATGGTTGCGTCCGCCCGACATCGTAATGAGGCCCATAGTGAATTATAGTATTAGGATTTTACTATCCGTCCAGCACACAGTCTCCTATAATCTTCAGTTAAGATCATAGGTTCCCAGACTTACCTTTTGGAGAGATGGCAGAGGGCTTAATAGCAGCTACCACAATGTCTCCTGATGTCATTATTGTGGATGATCTGAAGGTGGACACCAGGGGCTGTTGTATAGCAGAAGCTATTGTTGCTTGAATGTGAATTTACCTTAAAAAAACAATGCATTTGGCAAAACAGGAACAGTTGTTTAATCAAACACTTCGGCCAGGAGAACAGTTAGAAAGTCGGGGTCTGAAGTCTGTCTCAAAGTACAATCGATCTGAGCGCCATTATGAACATTTCTTAGGGCATCATAAAACAATTCAGAGATCTTTTTTAGGAAGAGGAATGCTGGCCCAGTCATAGTCAGAAATTACTTCCACCTGATAGCAAAATGCAAGTGAGTCTCGACCTTGCATGGACACAATGAGGGCCAGTGGGTAATATGTCCAGATGTCCAGCATGGGGAGCACGTGATCACTATGTGTGCTCTGCCCTAATTGGCTGAGTGTTCCTAACCTCATGTGGCATCTAAATTTATGGTGTTTTGGGAACACGCACCTCTGCGGTCAGATGTGCTTTATGGGGGGCAATCTCCCCGGACCGTTATGGTGTTGCTTCCTATATGTGGGATTGATCCGGGTTTTTCCTGTTTGTGCGTTTGTCCTGCTGGCTACGTGCCACTCCACCTGTGATCTGTCAATTAGTTGCCTCTGACCTAGGTTGCAAAGCCTGACTGACCACGTATTTCTAACTCGGCGTTGATGGTGAGGTCACATCGGGTGATTTCCACAACAGGGATGTGATCTCGTTTTTATATACACATGTATCATTGCGTACATCGACATCAACTTTTCCACTATTAACACTACTTAGGAATAAGAGAGAGGGCCCCACACAACATGGGGAAGGAGCACCGTTTTATGCAGTAAAAGTCAAATCTCCCCTTGGGAGATACCAAATCATATCTATTTACTACTTTCACTCTCAAACCAGCATACAGAAGCTAGTATGAAATATGCTCTAATGACTTCAACTTAAGTACCACTGCAGTATAAAGAGACACTAGGCTAAAATTGTGTATTCTCAAATACTTTTTTAAATTGCAAATTAGAGGTTCATTCAATATGTCCATTTATAGTGTCACAGTAGAGAATGGTTATACCATTTCCCAGAATTAAAAACAGCTAAAAATAGTTACTATTTAAAAACTTCATACACTAAGCAGATTTTTTATCACAGTGCGGCGCAAAACAAATCCATACAATAAAATTCAAGCAAAGTTGTAAACAAGCACAGGGAGAATGAAAGAAAAAACAAAACCAGTGGTCTGTTCAGTCTTACTGATCTGTTACAACATTATACATGATACTTGATTTCATTGAGGTATCACCATATATCATATCAGAAATGTACACAGATTCAGATGCATTTCGGTGAATCTCATAATTTTTAAACAAGTATTACAATTTTTTCCACTGGAATGTATCAAGTACATATGTTTTGACAAATATTCAATGTAACAAACTGCCCCCCCCGTGTTTCGCATACTGGAGTGGTACTATTACTCAGCACAACATACCAAATCCATAAATCCTTATATGTACCCTTTATCATATACTCTGCGATGCTATAATGTATTTTGTGACATGTAGAAATTGGTATCAACTGTAATTTACAAAGGCCATTGTCACCTAAATACCCACAGCATACTTCAATCAGCTCGTTCATAATTCCACACTCACCAATCGATGAAGGATTCAAGTTTCCTATTTGGGACTTGTGCTTTATTACTAGTGTCCTCACAGGATTCCTTCTTCTTAAAATTTCAATCAATCAAGGAAATACCTGAATATTGGGTAGGTTCCTAAAATGGGAGAGAGTAATATCATATATCCCTATCTCTCTGCCAATTCTACCTTTCGGTTTTATACATTTCTTTAAATAGCATAACTATGCTCGCCCTTGTATGCCTGATGCCACCTTAATGGATAGCCACTGGATCTAACGTTCTCCAGGCTAAAGAAATGATGCAAGGGAACTGTGTTATCCTTACGAGTTTTAGTGGCTTCCCCTCAGACCTGCTTCTTCATACGTTCTATAAAGTAATCTATCACCCAGGGTAAATGTATATAGATTAGATGCTTTTGTGGCATCGTCGTTGAAGCGCTGTCATCGGCTGACGAACTGGAGTCAATGGGTCTGGCATCAGTTGGCCCAGACTGTGGGGTGGGACGGGGCGGTGCATCGTGCAACTTACGAGCGGTGCCCCCAAACCACGGTGCAGACCGCGGCGTCACTGTCAGCTTGGAGCGTCATCGTCGGTGAGACCAGGGCTGCGGTGTGAAGCAGGACGGGGCTCCGTGTTCTCCACGAGCGGTATCCACAGGTCACAGTGCAGGCAGCTGCGTCAGTGATGGCATTGCGTCGTCGTCAGGGATACCAGGGTGGCGGTGTGAAGCGAGGCAGTGCGGAGTGTGGTGCAGAGTTCGGTGGCAGCATCGAACTGTGTCATCGGTGAGACCAGGTTTGCAGTGCAGCAGTGCCCTCTGCGGTGCCTTCAGGTCATGGAGCCAGGAGCGGCATCGGGGACGGAGTCTTGTTGCTGTTTCCTCTGTGGCAACTGAAACACTCAGGAAGAAGTTGCAGAAAGTTTAGTCCAGTCCTTTCTCTGCCCAAAACAGAAGCAGCTACTGCAGGCCAACACAGAAAAGCACACAGCAAAGTGGTAGTCTCTCCTCACAGCTTCTCCAGCTCTACTTCTTGGCAGGTTCGTTCATCCAAAAGAGTTCTAAAATCCTGGGGTCTGGGCTCCAATATTTATACCACAATTCCCTTTGAAGTTCTGTGGTGTTGGCACAAAGTTCTCATGGCACACATAATCCAGTTCTGTCCTGCTCATGCCAGGTACACTACAGGAGGTGGAGACAGCATTGTGGAAGGCAGACACATTCCTTTCAGGTGCATGTGGAAACTCCTCCCTCCACTCTAGACACAGGACACACCCATCAGCCAGGCTATGAGTCACCCTGGAAAGGATAGTTACACCTCAGCCCCCTTTGTGTCCCAGTCTAGTGTGAATGCACAAACCAGCCCCTATCAGTCTAAAACCAAGACAGCTAATACACGAAGAGGCAGAGGCACATGGATGGTTAGACAAGGAAATATCCTCTTTATATCCACTTTCTAAAAGTGGTATTTCCAAACACACACTATAAAAATCTCTTTAACAAAAGATGTATTTTTAAATCCTGAGTTCAGGCATACCAAACCCCACTTTTCTATCAGCTCCCCCTGGCAAGCTACATTTGTACAAGTGTTACAAAGCAACTCCCATGCTAAGCTATGTGAGAGATAGCCTTTCAACAGTGAAAACGAAATGCACAGTATTTCACCATCAGGAGGACATGTAACAAACACCAGTACATGTCCTACCTTTCCCTCACATTGCGCCCTGCCCTCAGAGGCACCTTGGGCCTACTTTACGGGTGTCATATGTGAGAACAGGGAAGGCTAGGGCATTTGCCATGTCGACATGGCAGTAGAAACTGTGCGCAGACGCTGCAGTGGCAGGTCTGAGAACCATTTCAAAGGCTGCTTGTGTGGGTGGCACAATCAGTGCTGCAGGCCCCCTAGCAGCATTTATGGTTTACCGGCCCTGGGCACACAAAGTGCACTGTACTAGGGACTTAGGAGTAAATCAAAGAAACCAATCATGGAAACACCAATCCATAAACACAATTTACAGTAGGAGCACTCGCACTTTAGTACTGATCAGCGGTATTAAAGTGCACAGAAACACTAAACTAGCAAAAGAAACATCCAGAGTACCACCAATGCAGGAGGTGAGAAGCAAAAGGACAGGGGAAACATGCCAAAAGATGCCAGGTCTAACACCTGATCTACTAACTAGATCAGTGCTTAGACTTCCCGAACCTGATATACAACAAATGTACTTGCAACATTTAAGCATCCTTCCTATTCCCAATAGTGTAGCAGTCACAATATAAAAATATGTGCTATAATTGGTTGGGCACAGATAATAAATCGTTATATCAATAAGGCTGCTGTGTTTGTGATACATGCCATTGCTAATTGCTTGATCGATTGACTTGACCAGTGCTTTAACTATCCATAGCTAGGTTGCCATCTTTGTCATGGCTTTTCGCTACCCGAACCCTGTATGTGATAGAGATCAAAGAACCCACATCTACTAGGCACCCCTCCTGTTTCCTATTATTCAAACAGTCAGTGTATGCTACAGATTGTGGGGCACCGTGGGCAGAAATACCATGCAATTTGGGCCACTGTATGCAATTGCATTTCTTCTTCATTAAATTCATTATATAATACCCCCTGAATGCCAAGTACCCCCTGAATGCCACAAAAGGGTTGCAGAATGATCCATATTTCTTGTAAGAATGTTCACAGGGAGAGGTTACCTCAAACGGTAAACTGGTCCCATTCTTCCTTATTGCTAAGATCGCATCTCCAGGGATTGAATCTAGATGTAAACCATTGCCCCTTAGTTTTCTACGCTCCTTTGCATTATCTTCTCTCTTTTTGCTCATTGTTTTCTTCAAAATGAACCACCTAATATCAGAGCCCTTGTGACCTTTTCTAAAAAATGTTCCACCAAAGGGGCATTGGTGTTATGTGTTCTCACAGCAGACTTATGTTTAGAGACTCTTTGGGCCTAATTTAGATCTTGGCGGAGGGCAAGACTCCATCACAAATGTGACAGAAATCCTGTCCGCCATATTACAATCCCATTATATCCTATGGAGATCGTAATACGGCAGAAGGGGTATCCCTCATGTTTGTGACGGAGTTTTACATCAGGCGAGATCTAAATAAGGCCCTTAATCTCAGGGGCACATTAGGAAGCATATGATATTGCTGCTGTGACAGTTGTTCATAGAGTTTGTGTTAAACTGAATACCTTGATATTCAATAGTTTTGGTATCCATACATTGGTCATAGATCCTACAGTTGCCACACCTGTAGCTACCAGTGACTCTTGCCATCCCTAGGTTCATCTGTGATTGGAGTTTATCTTCTCTCTATGTATACACTATAGATTTCCTCAAATTTTGTTTACGCCTAAAGGCAAACAGTGGTTTAGCTAGTTTCACCTCCATTATTATTTAGGATATTACAATTACAATGGATCACATTTTTAATATGGTTACTAATGTTTGAAAAATGACTCACAAAGACAATCCTATCTGTGTTTTGATTCTTCATGACTTTATTAAACATACTCTACCGGTCATAAAACCGGGCCCTTTTGAAACAATGATTAATGAGCTTCTTTAGGTAGCCTCTTTCTTCTTTTGGGGATTTCAGAAAGTTTGTAGAAATCATCAATAGATGAGCAATTCCTTCGAAGTCGAAGAAATTGCCCAAATGGGCCGTTGTCTTTCTGTGATTTCGGGTGGTAACTCGAATAGTGCAGTAAAGTATTTTTATCAGCTGGTTTGGTGAAAGCCTCTAGGTGACCTTCTACTTCCTTGATAGTGATGTGGAGGAAGTCAACCCTCATATTACTGATATTGGCTGTAAATTTTAAGTTTGTGTCCCCCAGGTTCAGCCAAAGTAAGAATTCATCAAGTTGTTCTCTAGAATCTTTCCATATAAAAAGGATATGATCGATGAATCAATGCCAGCATTTGATATTTTCATAAACGGAAGCCTTCTCATTATAAATGTGTTTATTTTCAAATTCACCTACATAAAGGCAGGCTAAACTCGGTGCACAGGTGGCTCCCATGCTGGTCCCTTTGAGTTGGAGGAAAAAGTCATTTTTGAAGAGGAAAATGTTGTTTTTAACCCCTTGCGCGCTGCGCACATTCCCCCGCGGTGCGGGCGAATTAATGAGTGGGCGGGGTTCGGACGGCCCCCGGCCGTCCTCCGCATACGCGCACCGTGACGTCGGACGGCCGGGGGCCGACCGACGCATGGAAAGGGTTAAGGACCATTGTCACATACCTCACTATAAAGTCCTTATTGCCCTCTATAATGTCAGAGTTGTCCAAGACTCCTTGATAACCTCAATTGTGTCATTTTGGGGGATATTAGTGTACAGCACTTCTATATCAAGTGTGACGAGAAATTGATTATCCTTATTAAACTGTCCCCCTTCTAATTTGAGATCGTGTGGGCTGAGGCTATTATGTATGACAACTGCTTGCTTACCAAAGGTTTTAGAAAGGGAAAGGGGGGTGGGAGCACACTGCTTCACCTCCCAGCACCATTCACCCCTTAGCATTATGGTAAATGCAGTTCACTTTAAACGCTTACCTGAGTTTTTGCTGAAGTGTTTCCCCGAAGTTGGTGCAGGTAAGTGCTGTGAATCTCTAGACACGTGTGTTTCTGGATATTATCCTTCATCAGAGATAAAAAACGAAATTCATCTGGGGTTGCTGAGAAAGTTGCCACAATCCTCTCAGGTCTCAGTATCTCTCTCTGGCGCACAGGTGCATCTCCAAAAGCTCGTCAGCTCAATGGCTCAAAAGAGCCTTTTCAAACAGAAGGGGGGTGGGAGCACACTGCTTCACCTCCCAGCACACTTCACCCCATAGCATTAAGGTAAATGCAGTTCACTTTAAACGATTACTTGAGTTTTTGCTGACGTGTTTCACCAAAGTTGGTGCAGGTTAGTGCTGTGAATCTCTAGACACATGTGTTTCTGGATATTATCCTTCATCAGAGATAAAAAAGGAAATTCATCTTGGGTTGCTGAGAAAGCTGACACAATCCTCTCAGGTCTCAGTACCTCACTCTGGCGCACAGGTGCATCTCCAAAAGCTCATCAGCTCAATGGCTCAAGGGAGCCTATTCAAACAGAAGGGGGTGGGAGAACACTGTTTCACCTCCCAGCACAGTTCACCCCTTAGCATTATGGTAAATGCAGTTCACTTTGAACGCTTACTTGAGTTTTTGCTGAAGTGTTTCACCAAAGTTAGTGCAGGTTAGTGCTGTGAATCTCTAGACACATGTGTTTCTGGATATAATCCTTCATCAGTAGAGATAAAAAACGAAATTCATCTGGGGTTGCTGAGAAAGTTGCCACAATCCTCTCAGGTCTCAGTACCTCTCTGTGGCGCACAGTTGCATCTCCAAAAGCTCGTCAGCTCAATGGCTCAAGGTAGCATTTTCAAACAGAAGGGGGGTGGGAGCACACTGCTTCACCTCCCAGCACAGTTCAACCCTTAGCATTATGATAAATGCAGTTCACTTTAAACGCTTACTTGAGTTTTTGCTGAAATGTTTCATCAAAGTTGGTGCAGGTTAGTGCTGTGAATCTCTAGACACATGTGTTTCTGGATATTATCCTTCATCAGTAGTGATAAAAAAAGAAATTCATCTAGGGTTGCTCAGAAAGCTGCCACAATCCTCTCAGGTCTCAGTATCTCTCTCTGGCGCACAGGTGCATCTCCAAAAGCTCGTCAGCTCAATGGCTCATGGGAGCCTTTTCAAACAGAAGGGGGTGGGAGCACACTGCTTCACCTCCCAGCACAGTTCACCCCTTAGCATTATGGTAAATGCGGTTCACTTTGAACGCTTACTTGAGTTTTAGCTGAAGTGTTTCACCAAAGTTGGTGCAGGTTACTGCTGTGAATCTCTAGACACGTGTTTCTGGATATCATCCTTCATCAGTAGAGATAAAAAACGAAATTCATCTGGAGTTGCTGAGAAAGCTGCCACAATCCTCTCAGGTCTCAGTATCTCTCTCAGGCGCACAGGTGCATCTCCAAAATCTCATCAGCTCAATGGCTCAAGGGATCCTTTTAAAAAAGAACGGGGTGGGAGCACAGTGCTTCACCTCCCAGCACAGTTCACCCCTTAGCATTATGGTAAATGCAGTTCACTGTAAACGCTCACTTGAGTTTTTGCTGAAGTGTTTCACCAAAGTTGGTGCAGGTTAGTGCTGTGAATCTCTAGACACATGTGTTTCTGGATATAATCCTTCATCAGTAGAGATAAAAAACGAAATTCATCTGGGGATGCTGAGAAAGCTGCCACAATCCTCTCAGGTCTCGGTACCTGAGCGGGAGCGGGAGGCTGATTTAAAGATGCCTGGTAGCATGAAGAAAGGGTCCAATTGCCCACGGAGAATGGACGCAATAGATGAGACCTTGGCCATGTTGCGGCCACAGTTGGATGGTGCTCAGCCTGGTCGGGCTTTGGCATTAGTGGAGAAACCTAGGAGATCTAGGTGTGCAGCTGGAGCTGTTGTTCCTACAGGGCAGAAGGGGACCAGGGGTCAGGGTACCCAGGAGGGTTGGTGTCAGTGTCGTATGCGTCACACAGCCCCCCATTGGCAGGTAGATCTGGCGAAGGGGTGGCTCAGGGTGGCATTTCAGCTGTGGTGGTACCAGCAGTGAGTGGTAGTATTGTGCAGAATGGCAATAGCTGCTTGGCAATTGGGGTTACCCCAATGGGAGGCCCTGGACAGTCGAATCTAGTAGCTAACTTAGCCAGTGTGTTGCCTTGGCTCCCAAAGGTGGGCTTGTTGTCCACTCCACGTTTAGGGGGTGCACTTGCAGGTGTGGTGGACAGTGATAATGCTGAGAGGGCCAAGAGGTTTGTGGCTCACCTTGATGGTTCAGCGGGTGGGCAGCAGGTCGGGGCCACACCTGCGGCAGGAGTTGGGGGGCTTCCCAATGCAGCTTAATAGCAGGGACTGCAGCTCTGTGAATGGGCTAGGGGGTGAAGGCGGGGGTCGCGCTGGGAGCAGTGGATGGTAATGCCCCACAATTTACCCCAGGGCCACAGGTCATCCTAGCGGCGCAGGGGGGGCTTCGGTTGCAATCAGCCTACTGTCTAGCAGCGAGCCTGTGATGGGCACAGAGGTGGTGGTGGCCACACATCCCACTCAGGAATCAGCGGTAACACGTACAATGCCATTACCAGAGGTGGGTTTGGGTGATGTACTGTTGGAACCTGAACAGCTGAGCAGACACATCACAATGGAAGTAAAGGAAAATATTTGGAAGGTGACTTATGTTGATGTGTTTGATTTGTTGGTGGACAGGCCTGAGAGGGAAGAGGCCAAGCATTGTAAGGAGTGCTCTCATTCTAGGGATTGCAGCCACTTGTCCTACAAAAAGAGGGTGGAGGTGACATTGGTAAATTGGGTGAAGGGTTTTTGAGTTTTCCAGGCTATTATTGCAGAATGCTTTACTAATTTGGGTGCCCAACTTGTGTGCTACCAGAATAGGATAGTATGTGCGCATGATGAGTTTGGTGACTTGGAAGGAGTATGATAAAGAATTCAGACGGATTAAGGCTACTAGGACCACGCTAGTTTTATTAATTTACCTTAAAAAAACTAAAGACAAAAGGTGTTTGGCAAAACAGGAACAGTTGGTTTAATTAAACACTTCGGCCGGGAGCACAGTTACAGAAGCGGGTCTGAGGACTATCTCAAAGTACAATTAATCTGAGTGAGTTTTTATACAGTTTTTGAGTATCATAAGAATATTCCTGGAGATCCTTGTTTGGTAAAAGAATGCGGGTCTTGTCTGTGGAGTCATAAATAAGACCCCTGATAACAAATTCAGGTGAGCCTTGACCTTGCGCGGACACCATCTGGGCTAGTGGGTAATGTATCGAGATGTCCGGCATGAGAGGCACATGATCACTGTGTGAACTGTGTGCTGTGTCCTGATTGGCTATGCGTTCCTAACTTCCTGTGGCAGCTGACTTTATGATGTTTTGGGAATGCGCGCACCCATCCTGCCATGCGTGCTTTATTGGGGCCAATCTCCCTGGACCATTGTGGTGTCCCCTCGCTTACCTGAGTTTCCTGTTCTCACGCTTGTCTGCCGGCTATGTACCACCCCACCTGTGATGTGTCAATCAGTAACCTCAGGCCTATGTTGCAGAGCCTGCCTGACCACGTATTTTTGGGTCGGGGTTGACGGAGAGTTCATTATGTGCGAGTTTGTTAACAGTGATGTGATTTCGCTCGTATATGCGAGTGTATCATTATAAACATTGGCATCGATTTTATTAATATTAACATTAGGGTAGGATCAGATTGATGTAAATTCTTGGCTGCGTCTCATGAAGCCTCCATGCATTGAGGCTATTCCCCAGCAGCACTTTCGGGAGGGCTCAGCGGCGACTGGCAGCATGATTGGGTGGGGAGATAGGTTAGTGATGGGACTTTAATAAGTGCTCAATCAAAACACAGGGAGGGCCATAGGAGGTTAAAAGACCGGCAGGGGTTGACTCCCCTACTCAGATTCCAGTAACACAAAAGAAAAACCCCTGGGTCCACAAGAGAAGGAAGAGCGCTTCCTTTTAAAGGACGATTTTCTTCACCCACCCGAAGGTGGCATGCTTCATCATAAGGTAACCTCCTAACATTATGAACCTAGTCAGGAGCTAGGAAGGTGACCCTACACTAGCTGCAAGTGGTGGATTTCGCTTTGCGCATCATACCAATGGGTCACCCTTTTTCTCGATCAATTGTCCAGACCATGTTTGGTTTAAGGAAGAAACACCACCATACTGGTTGTCAAAGGAGGTCTGCCAGGATATGAGGATCTGGGACACATTTTTGCTGGATTTTAATGGCACTGTGGTGTGGCCCAGCCCTCCTATGTCCCATGAAGAGATAGGTCTGTTTACCGATGCGGCAGGCAGCGAAGGTTTTGGGGCACTTTTAGGTCCAGCATGGTGTGCGTAGCGGTGGCCCAAGGAATGGGTATAGTTTAATCTAGTCACTAACATTGGTTTTCTTGAGCTTTTCCCATCCTGGTTGCTCTCTCCATCTGGCTGGAACAGTTCTGCAATCAGTCTGTTATTTTCTGTTCTGTCAACATGACGGTTGTGGAATGCATCAACCAACAGGCAGAGAAGTGCAAAATGATCTATAGACTCTTGATAGAAATTGTGTTGCTATGTTTAAAGGTTAATGTGTTATTTAGAGCCAAGCACGCCCTGGGTGTACTGAACAATGCTGCTGATGCTTTATCTAGTTTCAAGATGCAGGCTTTCAGGTACACCCCCCCAGGAGCAGAAGAGTTTCCTACGCCTTTCCCAGACAAACTGTGACAGCTAGGTGCCCAAGTTTACCCGACCTCGTGGCAGCCAGTCTAGCCAGGCGTTCCTATGAGGGGGAATTTTGTGCTTATTTCAAATTCCTGGGAAGGGAAGGGGTGGTGAATTGGTTCGCCCCTATGGCAGTGATTGGATTCCTGGGGTTCCTAAGGGATGAGGGTCGGTCAGTGTCTTGTGCCAGGTGCCATATGGCGGCGATATTCCTCTTGCAAAGATGCTGGGGTATGCAGATGGGACAAAGGCTTTCTTAGTGCAGAAGGTGTTGAGGGGTTGACAATGCCTGGAGGGGGCTAAGCGTGACTCCAGCTAAGCGTGACTTCTGGTGCCCCATTGATGCGGGGAAGCTAGCGGCCACCATGTCCACACAGGGGCACATTTGCAGATCACCTGACGAGGTCCGCCTCTCTAGGGCGGTATTCACCCTCACATTCTATGGGGCCCTTAGGATGGGAGAATTGGTGGTCAAAAACAAGAAGGATACTGAGGGGGGTTTGCAGTACACTGACATTTAGTGGCTGAATGGCTCCTTAGCGTTCAGTAGTTTGGGCGATAACTCGCGCCCCTACCACAAAGTTTTCTCATCAATAATTTAATTGCAAATGTTGCAGTGATATTATCAATGATGTCATAGAAGATGTTATGAATGATGTATTATGTGGGGAAATTAGCAGTGCATGGCGAGGACACGAGTTATAGTTACTTGAGGTAACCATAATTAAAACTGGTGAATGTCTGTGGTTTTTAGATATAAAACGTTATGTTGTTAGTGATTATTTCCCCTAACTATAACGTTACTTTAACCTTTGTGTTTTTTCAGTGAATTTCTAGTTTTTTTTACGTAGAGTAATATTTTTTTACCATATGTAAATCAAACCACCCGCCTCGTGCCCAACCCCCCTGCATGCACCCACCCCACGCTGTGCCCGGCCTTCGACCATGTGTGGCGGGGGGCTGTCCACAAGGTGTGGCCTGTATTCAGGCCCTCTGACTACCCCCCGAAAGACAGCCAAACCCACATTGCGCATGGCAGGAGGCCATGCATGTCAGGGGGTGGCCAAAGGGCCTGGCCTGTGGTCAGGCCCTTTAGCCAACCTCCCAAAGACAGCCAACCCCATGCTGCGCAGGGCCTTCACCTGTGTGAGGTGGGGTGTTGGCCACAGGGCCTGGCCTGCGGCCACCCCCCCACATGCAGCCAACTCCACGTCGAGTCCTGCCCGCAGGGGTTTGAGCCTTTGACGACGTGGTGTAGGTTTTTCCTTCCCAATCCCCCAGGGCCAAAACATATACATTAAAGGGATGGGCATGCAACCCCCTCACCAAGCCTTAATAGGCCCGAGGACCCCATCCCAAAGAGCCAAATTCAATAAAAAAAGGGGGAGCTGCCAGCCCCCCTCCCTGAGCCTTATCAGGCCCTGGGGGCCAAATAAAATTAATCAGGGGAGGGGGACATGCAGCCCCTTCTCCCTGAGCCTTCTTGGGCCCCGGGAACCCCATCCCCGGGGCTGAGTAAATAATGATGACAGGAGCCTGCACCCCTCCTTAAGCAAAATTAGGCCCCAGGGATCCCATCCCCAAAGGCTGTGTCTTTTTTAAAAGGGATGAGGCTGTGCAGCTTCCTCCGAGCCTTTTCAGGCCCCAATATATATTTTTTTAAAGGCTTCCCCAGCCAAATAAGGCCTCTGGGGACCTCATCCCTCAGGGTCTTATGTTTTTTAAAGGGGATGGCCTAGTTTGGCCCCAGAGACCCCATTCCCTTGGGCCTCCTTTTAAAATAGATGGGTGCCTCGGTGCTCACCCAGGGCACCCACCATGAACATGTGGACGGCTGCGGCGAGAGCCCCAGGACCCCCGTGGCCCATGCCGGCTACCCACATGCTGCGGGAGCCGGTTTTGTTCCTGCTCAGAGGGAGAAGCTATTAATACTGCTTCCTCCAGGCGGGAGCAATCTGTTGATCTTTTTCCCTGCCCACATCAGTGCACTAGGGAAACAAATCTCAAGACTGCTTCCAGTCAGCGGCAGCATTTGTAAAGCTCCTGTCCGCTGGGACAGACTTTCCGTTTGCTCCAGTTTGGCGGAAGATAAAAAAAATACTCCCGCCATTTAGGAGCACTCACAAGATTTCCTGCTGGTGCGGGTAGGGAAACTACTGTGTCCCAGGGGGTGGGCAGTCAAATTATCGAATTTTAAATATCGACCTACACTAATATCGAGTTTTTAATATCGTAGGGACAGAATATCGAAGTCAAGAATATCGTTGCCCAGAATATCGACTTTAAGGTAAGTAATATCGATTTTTTTTAATATCGAAGTAAGCAATATCGAAGTAATTAATATCGTTAGCAAAAATATAGTTGTTAATAATATCGATTTTTTTTTGTGTTATGTATTTTATATGTATGTTCAACATTTTTTTAAAAGTTTTTTCATTATTTTTAAATATATGTATTAAATGTTTAGAAAATAGTAATTTGTTTTAAAGGAAATTTTGCGTTTTAGTATCAGAGCGGGTTGTGGGTTTATAGGGGAATACGGTGGGAAGTAATTTAAATATAATTAATTAGTTAATATGTGTATATTTATTGTTATTGATCATTAATTTATTGTTAATTAATTATTAATTGGTAATTCCTTTTATTAATTGGTTAGTTAAAAATTATATTAATGATAATTCCTTTATTATTATTTTTTATTTATTGTTATTGTTAATTTATTGTTAATTAATTATTAATTGGTAATTAATTTATATTAATTGGTTAATTTATAAATATATTAATTATAATTAATTTATTATTCATTTTTATTGATTGTTATTGTTAATTAATTTATTGTAAATTAATTATTAATTGGTCATTAATTTTAATTAATTGATTGATTGGTAATTAAATTAATTATGTTATTTTTAATGTGTAGCGGGTTGTGGGTTTATAGCGGAATAGGGTGGGAAGTAATTTAAATATAATTAATTAGTTAATATGTGTATATTTATTGTTATTGATCATTAATTTATTGTTAATTAATTATTAATTGGTAATTACTTTTTATTAATTGGTTAGTTAAAAATTATATTAATGATAATTAATGTATTATTATTTTTTATTTATTGTTATTGTTAATTTATTGTTAATTAATTATTAATTGGTAATTAATTTTTATTAATTGATTAATTGATAATTAAACTAATTGTGTTCTTTTTTTATGTGTAGCGCGTTGTGTGTTTATAGGGGAATAGGGTGGGAAGTAATTTAATGTTATTTAAGTAAATATTAATTTAATAGGTATTTATTAATAATTATTTGGGTAAATAATTATTAATGTTATTTATTAAAAAAAAATAATTATAAGTATGTTAATTTAACTCCTACGCGATCCTACATTTTCCCTACTGTTGCACTCACTGGAGTGGGAATTGTAATTTTTACCCCCCCGCTATCCAACACTTTCCCTACTGTTGCACTCACTGGAGTGGGAATAGTAATTTTTACCCCTACGCTATCCAACTCTTTCCCTACTGTTGCACTCACTGGAGTGGGAATAGTAATTTTTACCCCCCGCTATCCAACACTTTCCCTACTGTTGCACTCACTGGAGTGGGAATAGTAATTTTTACCCCTACGCTATCCAACACTTTCCCTACTGTTGGACTCACTGGAGTGGGAATAGTAATTTCCCCCCCCCCCGCTATCCAACACTTTCCCTACTGTTGCACTCACTGGAGTGGGAATAGTAATTATTACCCCTACGCTATCCAACACTTTCCCTACTGTTGCACTCACTGGAGTGGGAATAGTAATTTTTACCCCCCCCCGCTATCCAACACTTTCCCTACTGTTGCACTCACTGGAGTGGGAATAGTAATTTTTACCCCTACGCTATCCAACACTTTCCCTACTGTTGCACTCACTGGAGTGGGAATAGTAATTTTTACCCCTACGCTATCCAACACTTTCCCTACTGTTGCACTCACTGGAGTAGGAATAGTAATTTTATAATTTTAACCCTTACGCTATCCAACACTTTCCTTACTGTTGCACTCACTGGAGTGGGAATAGTAATTTTTACCCCTATGCTATCCAACACTTTCCCTACTGTTGCACTCACTGGAGTGGGAATAGTAATTTTAACCCCTACGCTATCCAACACTTTCCCTACTGTTGCACTCACTGGAGTGGGAATAGTAATTTTACCCCTACGCTATCCAACACTTTCCCTACTGTTGCACTCACTGGAGTGGGAATAGTAATTTTTTACCCCTACGCTATCCAACACTTTCCCTACTGTTGCACCCCCTGGAGTGGGAATAGTAATTTTTACCCCTACACTATCCAACACTTTCCCTACTGTTGCACTCACTGGAGTGGGAATAGTAATTCTAACCCCTACGCTATCCAACACTTTCCCTACTGTTGCACTCACTGGAGTGGGAATAGTAATTTTTACCCCTACGCTATCCAACACTTTCCCTACTGTTGCACTCACTGGAGTGGGAATAGTAATTTTACCCCCCCGCTATCCAACACTTTCCCTACTGTTGCACTCACTGGAGTGGGAATAGTAATTTTTACCCCTACGCTATCCAACACTTTCCCTACTGTTGCACTCACTGGAGTGGGAATAGTAATTTTTACCCCTACGCTATCCAACACTTTCCCTACTGTTGCACTCACTGGAGTAGGAATAGTAATTTTATAATTTTAACCCCTACGCTATCCAACACTTTCCTTACTGTTGCACTCACTGGAGTGGGAATAGTAATTTTTACCCCTATGCTATCCAACACTTTCCCTACTGTTGCACTCACTGGAGTGGGAATAGTAATTTTAACCCCTACGCTATCCAACAGTTTCCCTACTGTTGCACTCACTGGAGTGGGAATAGTAATTTTACCCCTACGCTATCCAACACTTTCCCTACTGTTGCACTCACTGGAGTGGGAATAGTAATTTTTTACCCCTACGCTATCCAACACTTTCCCTACTGTTGCACCCCTGGAGTGGGAATAGTAATTTTTACCCCTACACTATCCAACACTTTCCCTACTGTTGCACTCACTGGAGTGGGAATAGTAATTCTAACCCCTACGCTATCCAACACTTTCCCTACTGTTGCACTCACTGGAGTGGGAATAGTAATTTTTACCCCTACGCTATCCAACACTTTCCCTACTGTTGCACTCACTGGAGTGGGAATAGTAATTTGATTTCCTCCGCTATCTAATATTTTGTATTTTTTTTAGCTAATGTACTGTATAATTATTTTTTTAAAGGTTTAAAATAAAAAAAAAATTTAAATTTGTTACATATATTTATTTAATTTTTATTTATATTATTGTTTTATGTGTATAGATGTATTTATAATTTATAAAAAATAAATTAAACAATTTACAAGTTATTAAAATAAATATTAAAACATATTAATAAGTTAGGGGCCCATTACGATGGCGGGCGGAAGCACAACCGCCGTGCTGGCGGATGCAAAAAGCACCAGTTACCGCCGGCACGCAGCAGTCCACACGCCCGCCCAATTACGATGCGAAAAGCAGGCCAAACACCGCCGGCAAGCCAGCAACACCGTCCGCCATCAAAGTGCGCCCGCACACGTAGCGGCGCAGCACAACTGACACACACCGTCCGACGAAACACGTCCCGCCCGGCGCATAAATTACGATGCCGCAAACAAACGGCTCCCACGGCTAAGAGACACCGCACGTGAAAGAGAGGCGGTAACACGGACGCAGAGCACGGACAACGAAGAAGCGGCACCCCGAGCATGAATCCAGCACTGCAGGCCGTCCCCATGCTCCTGCTGATGCACCACCAAGGACGCAACGTACCGTGGAGACGCAGGTAGGCACACACACAACAAGTGCACGCAAACAGCGCACACAGTGCACGGGCGGAAAAAGCGGACAACCCCCCACCAGCGCGTGTACACAACACATCCACCATCGCATCCACATATGACACACAGGCCAAATCGTAACATCGCAGAACACATGTGTACACACCACCTGGGACTAGGAACCAACCACCCCGTCACGGCCCCAAAGCGCCGATGACGCCGCCACACATGCGCACAACGCAGAGGCCAACCGCAGCGCCATGCATGCGTCGCACACAGACACAGGGACACAACCAAGCAGCACACACATCAGCCCCACCCCGAACGCACATGACACGTGACAGGCCGGCCACAGACATGTCCCCAACGCCCAATTCACGGACAACACCCAACGCCACACAACCGACGCACACATGTCAGTGAAGACACGCAACAGCAGGACACACCCCAGTGTAACAAACATGGCGTAGCACACAGCGGCGGCAACACCAACTAGGAGAAGCAGGGCCCCTACGGGAAGAGGAACGCCAGTACCACACAGAAACACCCATACCACCCTGCACATATGAACAAGACATATAAAACGGAACACCAAAGAGCCCGGGGACCGACAACAGGTGGCCCAAGAATAACATCCACACACAAGGCCCAACGCAGAGCGGAAAGGCAGCCTGCCGCCCACACAAGGGAGAGCAGACAGCACTGAATGACCTTCCATTCCAACTCCGAAACCACAGCCCTACGACAGAAGCCGGTGAATACAGCCATTGTCCAAGAATAGACCAACACAGGCATGCCGAGGAGACCGACCACAGGGCAGATAGCACATTTCACAGAAGCACACAACGGACGGGGAAGAAAGAAGAAAACACTCCCCCATGTCGGCCACATGCAAGTTAATTGGAAGGAGTCACACAGCACTGACCTTGAACTGTCTGAGAAGCATGTGGGAAGAGGGCCCGTGTCCTCCAAACAAGCCAACAGAACACAAGTCCTGTCTCCCTACGACTACACAGAGCTCACAGCAACCCCGGAGCGTGCACATTGCAGACTGCACACACAGCCGGAGCACGCCACCTCAACGAACCGCTGCGAAATGGCAACCGCAACACACCTACCCAACTACGCCGAACAGCTCAAGCTGTACAAAACCAACCTGTGCCATACATTGGGATGCGATCTCCTGTCCCTGCTGAACGTAAGTTACCGACTGACTTACCGCATCACATTGTTCAGCTGCGTCATGCCCGTCTTCTACTGTCGGAGGTGTCCCTACCAGCATCCCGTCGAGATATGCCTCTCCAACCCGGCATGTCTGAAGGCGGACCTGCTACCACTACTCCTCCCTCTGGACGCACACGACAGGGCCTGCTCTGCCTATGGGGGCATGGCGTATGTGGCCAACATCGCACCCGCACTGAAATGGGACCACTGTGCCTCCACACGACGGATCATCGATAACAGCTACATCGAATGTCACCCAGCATGCCCCATCATGGTCCTCCAAGGGACAACCTACGAACAACACCTTGACAGCCACCATCCGCTTCATTGGCTGGCAAACATGTACACCACCAATGACATGGAAGCCCTGCTGGACGGCATCGCATACCTGACAACCTGTAAATACGTCGGACCACAACGCAGGTTCCCCGAGTGACCTATGATGTCCAACCCCGCACCCATGCTTAGCTTCCGCACGGACTGGCTAGTCACCACCACAACAGCCATACCAAACGACCGGCAACTGTAACCACACCATCAACGACATCGCCATGACATCGGATATGACCGGGACATGCACACTGTTCCCCATCACATCCAGGAACACCGCATGCATCGTGGGAGGCAGTGGCATGGGCTCTGTGTATCGCACCCACATGGACGGAACTGCACGAACAACCAGGACACGACATGGATCCAGCGCACATGGACACACACACCGCTCAGTGGACATGAATAGGTCGCCTGGAGTCTGTGGGTGCTGCACCCCTCCCACCCCCGCCCCGGGAATCCCATACCAGGACCTTTGCATGGACGACAAGTGCATACAACAACAACACGACCCCAGTGACTGTGACATGTCCAGTAACCACCACAGTGCAACAACAAGTGGCACGCCGCTGCATGCACGCAAGCACATGCCCTGATGTCATCTCACATGCACGCGTGCATGAGGAACAACCGCAGCAAACCTGTCACATGGAACTGAGATGGACTGTGCCCATGATGCCAAGCGGTCTGGTAGGCTACATGTATACCATCTGTGTCAAAGTCCGCAGCTCAGCAGCTATACGTAAATGTACATTAGCACAGCCTTGGCCAAGCAGATGTCACTCTGAAGCCCACATCCCACATGCAACAGCCAATCACATGTAACCCCACACCCTATCCCATTTGCAATCATGCTCAGTATATCCTCAACATGTATTCCGCTGCCAGTAGTGTCCACTATACTGCATCACAGAGGACAGAAGACTCAATATAATGTTTGAAACCAAAACTGTCTCCGCTGACTCATTTCACAAGTACGAATGAGAGAGGATGAGAGTATGTGAAGTACACGGCAGTCGTGACATGACCATGTAGTCCACTGGTATTGGATGTCAACGCAAATGAGTAGCACTACTGTGGAAGACACACATGTGTCGTGTGAAGTCGTATGGACGCAGTGCTCAGGTGGGTGGGTGCGACGGGTAGATGCGCACATGCCAAGTTGGAGCACGCCGTGTTGGGAGGGGTCATGAACAGTACACCACCGCTTCCCTGGGCATCGTGAGAGGACACCTGTCAGGGGGAGTGAACACGTGTGTGCACAGCAGCCGGGCACACGTACAAAGCGGTACCAGGCGCACCTCAGCCCACCCTCTGTGGACAAGCTGGATCCTGTTGTGCGCCCGCCATGCCCCTTGACAAGGCACACACAGCCCCAGTCGACCAGGTGTAACCCCAACATAGTCAATCCGCACAGGCGATACAGGGCACGGGATGGCAGTGGAGCATGGTGTGTGAGAGGTCTCCTCGCGCTCCTCCTGGTCATATCACGCAGGCAATAGAACCTCAACGTCTAGCATGGCAAAAAGTCAAATGGAAGTGTAGGGGGACGCACCACAGCA
This sequence comes from Calotriton arnoldi, assembly GCA_963921515.1. Classification (NCBI taxonomy): domain Eukaryota; kingdom Metazoa; phylum Chordata; class Amphibia; order Caudata; family Salamandridae; genus Calotriton; species Calotriton arnoldi. The sequence continues at coordinate 1,155,723 of CAWUFW010004272.1, read as the reverse complement.
CGAGCAGCACTGACGTCACGGGAGGTGGCTCGCACCATCCCATCCATTGCCCATCATACCAACCACGCCACATGCCATTGCGACTAAGTGCAAGCGCGTGCGCCACCACCCCTGAGCCCTCCCCAGAGAGGCCAAAGAGTGAATGTGTGGGCCATCAGCCACAGACGGACGCGGCCTGGCCGCAAGGGCAGCCACAGCCACTGGGTGTCGCAGGTGGCGGATCCGGAAGGCGAAGACTGTGATGCATAGTCCATGCAGGCCGGGTCTCCATTTGGGGCACCACGCAGGTGGACGGCGTCCCGCCACACATCATACCCTGAGACAGCCCACTCGTGCAACTGGACCCACACATACACTCCTTGCCCTCTCTGGTGCGAGCTTGGGGCTGCCTGTGCAAGCGCTAGCCTCGCAGGTGAGCATGCATATTGGGGGGCGAGGGGAGGACATGAGGGCTGGGGCGAAGATGACTGTATCACTGTCAGTTAGTACAAGGGATGACCCAGATGTGGAAAGGAAGAGACGTGTCCCGTGTGTACTGCAACTAGTCGCCAATCCAACTACCCCCCATGTCCGGAATGTAAGCCCGCACCTAGGCCCGCCCATCCGCCACATCGAACATACCACCAGCACGACAACCTTCCCATTCGAAACACTGACTGGGGGTGGCGACCAGTGAACAATCATGTGTAGCCTACCCACGCGTACATGTGGGCCCTCCATGATCCATGTCACCTGCGGCAAAGACATGACATGCGCAATGAGGGAAGTGAGGAGAGCTGTCCGCCCCACGCACAGAAGGTGCATCAGCTCCACAGACCCAGCAGCGAGTCCAGCAGGGGTCACATGTGCAGGGGCAGCTGTGCCTGGTGTGAAGGCACATGCATATAGACAGCACAACGACCAATGTGTAGTCTGCCCACATCCACAGTCCATCATCATGCGGACATAGGAATTGAACACAGGGCAACACATCTTAGTTGGTGCACCCACCGTGACCAACAATGCGCAATCATCGACGTACCCGCCCTGTGCATGGCCCCCCACCCAACGGAGGCACATCCAGTGCCACCATCCCACACACACAAGCCTTCCACGGAACATGCTGTGTCCAATGGTCAGTACAGAGTCGGCGCCCATCTGGTGGATCCTGAACAGGAGACACATGCACACACATGCCAGCTCCCACTATTTACGTCTGCCACCTGGCACGTGCAATGTAACCTCTCACCTGTGACGTGTGACTGCAAGCACACAGCCGTCTTGGCATGGGGCTGTCAATGTGGACACCTGTCAATGTTTCGGGAGGTGTGATCCGTACAGTGCTGTACATAGGGTGCAGTGCTGACACCTACTACTGTCTCATATCCCCTCGTGCCACAGGTCCCACTTGTATTGGCCGCTCAGCCTGTACCCACATCGTCGTCGTCGTGTGCCATACTCATCCAGCCTCGGAAGCAGTTCCATGCTCAGCAGACACTCATGTTGCCGTGTCGTTGCCGCTTGACGAATATGCAGTCAGTCCCCATCAGCACGCCCCGCAAGTCATTGGGGCCTAGATCCCCATGTGCATGCACATGGCAGTGGTATGTCTCACTAGCCATTGCCATTGTTGGGAGACCTGTGTAAGTGTATTGTGGCCGTGCCGTCCCAGCTTGACAGCTGGGCTGTGGCTCATGTGCTTGCTCAGTCATGTCAGTGATGTGTATGCGAAATTGCTATGTGTTGTGTTGCTTTGACATGTGTCCTCTGCAATTTCCCTAGGCGGAGACCGAACATTGACCGCCCATACCAATTGCTGGTGGACATGGACGATACAGAGGTTATTAGGAAGTTTCGGCTGGACAGGCCAACCCTGCATCGACTGTGTGCCATGTTAGAACCCCATCTCCGTCCCCGCAGGGTGTATCCAACAGCATTCACCCCCACGGCTAAGGTGATGGCTGCCCTGCATTTCTTCGCCACTGGGTCATTCCAGCACACAGTGGGCAGTGGAGGAGGGATGTCCCAGCCCATGTTCAGCAAGGTGCTGAGGGATGTACTGGCAGCCATGATGCTGTACCGAAACAGGTACATCCGCTTCCCCAGGGCTCGTGAATTGGCGGCAGTGAAGGGTGCATTCTATGCCCTTGGCAGAATCCCACACGTCGTTGGAGCCATTGACTGCACACATGTTGGCCTTGTTCCACCACAGGCCACTGAGCACCTGTACCGCAACAGGAAGCACACGCACTCCCTGAATGTGCAAGTGGTGTGCCTTGCGGACATGGTGATCACCCACGTGTGTGCAAAGTTCCCAGGCTCGGCCCATGACGCACACATAATGCGCAACAGCATCTTGCCATGGCTGATGGCCAATCTGCAACAGGATCGTGGCTGTATTGTCGGTGAGTATGTGGAGGGGTGTAGCGTGCTGGTTGTGCGATGCTGTCCCCTGTCCAGTTGGAATAGCAACGGTTCTCTGTGTCCCTCACACCCAGGTGACTCTGCGTACCCAAATGGGGCATGGCTGCTCATTCCATTGAGGAATCCTCGCACCCCAGCAGACGATCGATACAATGAGGCACATGGGAGGACCAGACGTGTGGTCGAGCGTACCTTTGGCCTCCTCAAGTCCAGGTTCAGGTGCCTGGACCGCACCGGGGGTGCACTGGCGTACTCCCCACAGAAGGTGTGCCAGATAGTGGTGGCGTGCTGCATGCTGCACAATCTGGCCATTCGGAAGCAGATCCCCCTCATTGTGGATGACGGAGATCAACCAGGGCCCCAGCCCGCAGACCAGGACAGCTCGAGTGAGGAGGACAGCGGAGAGGAGGAAGCTGGGAATGTGCGGCAGCAGCTCATCGCCCGCTACTTCACTTGATGGTGAGTGTCCATGTACGATGGCTGATGTGGCTGTATCTGTGCAGGTGTGTGTGTGCTGTGTCAGGGTGGCCGTTTGTTCACTACGTGCTGTGTGTCAACGCTCCATGGCCAGGGTAGTATGCCACTGTTGGTGACTGTGGCATTGTGCCCTATTGCTCCGTGCGATGTGTGTACATTGCTTGTAGTTGTTGACATGTACTGTGTGATGGGTGTGTGACACACTCATTGAATGTGCTCCTGTTCTGTCTCCCACCCCTAGGTCCCTACAGGCCCTCCGGATTCCATTGCCATGCCACGCATCAGGTGCCTTTCCGCCCAAGGTGGCCGTTGTATTCCGTACAAATAAAACACAGGGCACAAACAGCAGTTAGTGAAAAAGGTGCATTTATTACAAACTGTGACATGTGATTGTGTGTAAGGTGATGACAAAAGTGGTGCATGCTGTGACAATGAGCTGTCGGTCATGGCTGCGTGATGCTCAGGGTGTACCCACTGGTTCTATGTCCATAGTCCAACACACACATGCCATCCAGATGGCTGTGTGGAGTGGGATCGTAGTCCAAGTCAATGCAGTGGCTGGTCAAGGAAGGCTGGCGGAAGGCTGGCTGGCTGCCTCACTTGCGACTGGAGCGTGCGAAGTCCTCCCGGGAGATCTGTTTCCTCTTCGGACGGCCCCTTCCACGTTTACGAGGGGGGGTGCCTGCTTGCGACATGCTGGTGGTTGAGGTGTGCTCACTGGCTGTGGACGCAGGGGAACTGGACACTGCTGCTCGACCCTGCGCCCCGGCAGGTGGTGGTGGAGGGGAGCTGCTATCCCTGGCCGTGTCCTCACCGCCACCACCAGCTGGCCCATGAGGTCCACGAGTTGACCTATACGGGCGTCCATGGACCTCAGCACCCCCAGCACCTCCCGCGTGTCTGAAGCAGACCTGACCCATTGTTCTTGGGCCTCCTCATAGGCCCCAAGGACTCTGGCCATTTGAGGCAGGGCATGGCTCCCAGGGGAGGCTGGCGTTTCCCTGACCCTGCTCCTCCTACCAGTCCTGCTGCCACCGGCCTGCCTACTAGCCACATTGCTCACCACGGTCCTCGCTGTGGCTCCCAGGGTGGATCCAGTCGGCCGGGCCACCACCTGCGCTGGGGCTGGTGCCAGCGAAGACGTGGTGGTGGTGGCGGCGGTGGTGGTCGGTGCGGCGATGGTGGCGGTTGCGGCAGTGGTAGTGGCCGCAATGACCGTGGGTGTGGCCGCAATGACCGTGGGTGTGGCCGCAACGACAGTGGCAGCAGGGGGCTGGGACTGTTCAGCAGCCCTGGATGATGGGTTGGTGGGTAGGAGGGGTCCTGGGGAGCGGCTGGGCCCTGCCACACCAGATGGGCCTGCTTGGTGGTCCGTGTCCGAAGAGGAGGTGAGATCCTCCACATCCGTGTGTCCTCGTTGGGGGCTTGTGGGCTGGCTGTGCTGGCTGCTGTCTCCATCCCCAGCATCCGGCAGTTCGTCACCTGTGGAGAGAATGAGATTTGTTATTGTGTTGCACCTGGCGAAGTATGTATTTGTCGTCTGACATTGGCAGTTCGTGCAATCTCGTACATGGGTTTCCCGGAGGCGTGTGTGTGGCTGTGGCATTTGTAGTTGTGTGTGCTTGGCAATGGGACTGTGTGCTGTGCAAATGTGGCATGGGACGGATTGGCCATGCCGATGGGTGTGTTGCTGTGCCCCTACTCATTGTGACTCTGGTGTATGCGGGCTCCTGGCCCATCCTGGGTCTGGTTTGTACTTTGCTTTTGGGGTTCAAATGGAACGCTTAGGAACGCATATGGCAACATGGGGGCCATGCCCCAGATTCGCATTTGGGAGGGAATATGCTTTTGGGGTTCAAATGGAACGCTTAGGAACGCATATGGCAACATGGGGGCCATGCCCCAGATTCGCATTTGGGAGGGAATATGCTTTTGGGGTTCAAATGGAACGCTTAGGGACGCATATGGCAACATGGGGGCCATGCCCCAGATTCGCATTTGGGAGGGAATATGCTTTTGGGGTTCAAATGGAACGCTTAGGAACGCATATGGCAACATGGGGGCCATGCCCCAGATTCGCATTTGGGAGGGGATATGCTTTTGGGGTTCAAATGGAACGCTTAGGAACGCATATGGCAACATGGGGGCCATGCCCCAGATTCGCATTTGGGAGGGGATATGCTTTTGGGGTACATGCTGTGAGCCATGGGTGCCGAACGTGACATGTGTTGTGGCAGCATGACAGTGCATGGTTTGAGGTGTGTGCATGCTTGACATGGCCTGCATATTTGCTGTCTGTTGTGATTACTGGACATGGCATTGGACGCATCGTTATGAGTGAGTGATGGTTGTGTGTGAAAGCCAACGTATTGCAGTTGTCCCATCTCCTTGGTGTGCGTGCTGCCCTGTGCCATGTGCATCACTGCAGTGCTCGTGGGGGGTGTGGCCCATGTTGTGTGTTGTTGCTCACAGTGTGTCGTGCGCTTCATTGACTTCTGGCACATGGTTGGTCATGGGCATGTATCTTAGCGTGACTGCTGTATGTGTGGCAGCTGTGCGGATGACATGCCTTTCATGAGACTGGGGCTGACGGATGGGATGGATGGTATGTTGTATGTGCATGGTGTGTCTGTGTGTTTGATGGGTTCAGTGGTGTTCGTGTGCATTTCTGTTGTTCCGCTCTGTTGCGTCTAGTGTTGTTTGTCTTACATAGGCGTAGTTGTGGGGTGTGTGGTTGACAGGCAGTAGGGGCTACATGGACAGGACTTCAATGGTGTTTCGGTTGTGTGTGATGAGTTGCACAGTGGCTGCCGTGTGGTACTATTTTCAGTGTGGCTTGTGTATGCAGACATGGCTCCTTGGGTGTTGCTATGTCTGTGATGGGTCATGTGGGGTGTGAGTCTGTTGTTCATGTCCGTGTGCACATTGTTCACTTCTTCGTGACGGTGGGCGGTGCTGCGTTTCCGTCTGCTACGTGACATGTCCCATGTGTTGGTCGTGTGCCGGTCCTCATGCCTCCAGTAATCCAGCCCTGTCCAGTTTCCCACCTGCAGGTTGTTCGTGCGTGCACTGTACTGGATGCCACATGGCTCTAAGCGGGGGGTGCTCCATGTTGCAGGTCTGTGGGGGTGGGGGGTGTTGTGGGTCGTGGGGGTGGCTGGACACCCACTGACACCGATTGCTGTGGACCGTGATGTCTGCCTTTCGGCTGTCGTTGTGCACTGCGGTGGCTGACACGTGGCTGTGGGGTGTGGGGGATGCTCCTCCTTGCTGTGCTGTGGGACTAGGGGCCTGGTGTGTGTTGTACTTGGGCTGTCCACCGTCCCACCCACTGCACTTTGTGTTCCTGCCACTTACCTGTTACTTGTCGGTTTGTGCAGCTGTGGCGGACACATGGGTGTGGTGGGTGCTCGTTGTGGCGCTTCTGGCATATTTGGGGTCCTGTTGGTGGTTACGTGGCTGGCTGAATGTACACATGTCCCCACGCATCTTACAGTTGTTCTGTTTGGGCTGTGTGTGGTGGTGTCTGTTGCATGTGTGTGTCGTGTATTGTGTGCTGGACATGGGGGTGTTTGTCCCTGGGAGCTGTGGCATGGTGGTAGTGCATGTGAGTACATAGCGGTGTGCTGGTATACATTAGTTTGTACTTACCAGCCTCCACTCCCCCTGCTAATCCGGCGAGGATCTCGGGATGTATGATGACTCGCACCTTCTCCTCCCACGCTTTGAAGGTCTTGAAGAGCGCGGGATTCCCTCCGCCAGTGACGGCAGCCAGCTCTCTGTTTTTGCCCTCCTTCTTCTTGACCAGGCTCTTGACGTCATTCCACCGTTTGTTAATTTCGACTCTGTTCCTGGGCAGGGTCCCGACTGCATTGACCTGGTCTACGATCCGGTTCCACATTCTGTTTCTGGTGGCTAGTGGTGTGTGTTGGACCATGTTCCCATAGATTTGTGGGTGCACCTTGATGATCTCGTCGACCATGACCGTCAGCTCAATGGGCGTGAACTTGGGCATTCTTTGTGGTGCCATGGTGTTTGTGGTGCTGGTGCGGTGTGTGTTGTGTAATGTGCAGGGGGTTTGTGGTGCCGGTGTTTGGTGGTGGTGGTGGTGGTGGTGGTTGTGATGTGTGCGTTTCTGTGGTGTGCTGCTGTCCTTGCTGTGTCACTGTGTCCTCTCCTCTCCTCTCTGGTTTGCAATGTAGCAAGGGGTTGTGGTCTGTGGGAGTGCTGCTTTTGTACACACCTATGTGGGTGTGTCCTCATGGTCTGTTGTTTTCAGGTGTGTTGTGTCTGGGGTTCTGGCCTTTGTATTTTTTGTTTGTCCGGGGGGTGTTTTCGGGATATGTACTGTGCTTGTGTATTTGTGCGTGCCTTGCTGTGTGGACTTGTTGGCCATGTTGTGTGCTATTGGTTTTGTGTGCGGATGGTTTCTGTGCAGGTACGTGGGCGCCATGGCTTCTGCCGTGTCGATTCTCATCGGCGTTGTTTGCGCTGGCGGGCGGTATATTTGTGGTTTTTCCGCGCTCATGTCGGTGCGATCGTAATTTCACGTGCGGTGTGTCGGCCGTAAGGGCGGGCGGTTTTGTGTTGTCGTGCGTGTTTCCGTCCGTGGCGGGCGGTTTGTCTCCGACTCGGACGTTGGCGGGCGGTATTTTGTGTGCTTTTTCCGCCGATGGCGGTATTCGGTTTGTGTAATCGTAATGGCGTGGTCGGTGTTCAGGCGGTGTGTGCGGGCGGATTTTTGCCGCTTCCATGCCTGGCGGAATTATTTACGCCGGGTATCGTAATGTGCCCCTAAGTATGTATATATTATATATTATATGTATATGTTTAATGTATTTTCAAATTATATATATTACTTATCATCTTTAAGCATTTTAAAATATTTTTAACTGTTTCTTTTAATTATATGTATTATTTACTTTATTTTACAATATTTTTTAACTTAAATTAAAAACGATATTTTTAACAACGATATTTTTGACATCGATATTTTTCCCCGATATTTTTGTACTTACCTTAATGTAGATAGGATGTTGATATTCTTGTCTTCGATATTTTTGCTGCGATATTTTTGTAGGTCGATATTGTGACCTTCGATATTTAGTCAGTGATTCGTCCCAGGGATGGACACCACTGCCTCAAAACCTTGAAGCAGGCGTAAGGAGTGACGCAGTACAATAAGTATAGGCCTCAACATGCTTTGCTGGAGTTGCGTCGTGCTTGCGACACAACTCCAGCAATGCGTGACTTTTGGACCAACAGATGCGGCAGAATTTCTGATGCATCTGTCAATCCTTGTGCCATGGTGCGCCGTATTGTAAATACAGCGCATCCATGGTGGTGCAAGGGTATCGCAGGCTGGCGCAGGGAAACTGACGCATCTGTACAGATGCGTCAGTTTCTTGTAAATCTGTCCCTTAGAACTTTACTCAGAAAGTGTGCCCATAAGGAGGCAGGGAGGCCCTTCCATTAAAAACATTAAATAATATATATATTTCGGGCAGCGGGTACCACCTTACCAAACAGCTGGTACAGCAGTACCCAAAATCTTTATTTAAAAAATGCCCCACAGGGGCAGCAAGCGGGCCACAAAGGCCAGGCGCGAGGTTCTCTGACCACAGAGAATGACGAGCAAGAGCAGTGAGCTGACCATGCAAGGACGAGGCGAAGTGATAGCACAATTGACCACAGAGGGCAGGAGGTAGGAGGCTGAACGCAGGCACATGGAGAACATAGGGCAGGGGGGGGAAGTTGCAGGGCCAGAGGCAGCAATCTGAACATGGAGGGTAGATGGGAGGGGAAGTGGCAGCCCAACGGACCATTGGAGGCAGGAGGGAGGGGGCGGGCAATGCACATGGAGGACAGAGGGAAGAGCGTAAGGGATATTCAGCCTAACCATAAGTGCTTATGCAGGCAGACTTTTCGTGGAAGTCCCAGACCCTGGCCCAGTGGACAGGTTATCTCACACGTAAAAATGCATCGTACCTATGTAAAAATTGTTGTGAGTCAAACCCCTTAACGAGTGTAAATTCACGTTTTGTGAATGCTACATGTGAGTTTGCTGTCACCACTGCGCACCTAAGATCAAGGCACAGGTACAATACCTTTGTGAATCAAAGTCAGAATGATCTTAAATAAAATAAAAGTGAAATTCTGTTTTAGGAAGATATGAAGCAACGGACGCCACCCTATGCTGCAGCATTGTTTGAGACTATCTTGGTACTGATGCAAATAAACACCGTATTAACTCTATTCAAGAAAACCCTAACTTCCGTTCGTGAAGGATGATGAAATTGCTAATCCTGTAAATGCTTCACACTGCTGTTTTAAGATCCTTAAGCCCCAAAAAGCAGATTAATGGGATTATTCAATAGTTTAGAGCCTCATTGCAACTCTTTGCCGCTGGCACAGGATTGCCCTGATTTACCTCTTGGATGCAATCACTCAGATGTGCGCAGTGTTTTGGGCCCAGAGCAGAAGTACCTGCCCCTTACCTAGAAGGTTCAGCGGGCTCAATGGTAGCTGCACAGTTCAGTAGCAGGGCAGTCTCATCTCTAGTGAGGGCTGTGATGCTGAAATTGGCACGCGACATTTGCCCGGAGCCAGTTTCCCTCCCTCACTATCAACAGTTAACGCGTAGCAGGCCCATCGCTACTGGAACTGGATTAGTGACAAGAGTATAACGGATGCATCCAATTCTCACCTGGAAGAGGGAGGTGAGAGGCCAAAAACACTGACAAGTGAAAGGCCTCCAGCTGAGCCCTGTCACATTTTGACAGATGGTTCATCCTGAAGGGTCTGCCTGTGAATTCCATAGGTGGGGAGGCACACACCATTGCACACAATGCTACCGTACCTTGGAAAACATCCCGGATCCCTCTTTGCACAGTACAGACCCTTCAATATTCAATGCAGATCGTCTCTTCCTGGGAAAACAGTATTAACATAATTTCCATTCTGTTAGTGCTGTGGTCGATCTCTGTGCAGTGTGCAATGTTTCGCTCTAGGCAGTTACTGCCGTCCAAAATAGCTGCATTTGTAGCTCCTCTGTGGACTAAACATCGATGTGCATTACTGTGGGGTCACTGTAATGATTCAATTACACTGCACCAACATGACCTCTTAATTTGTAATTAACTGAACAATAAAAGTTTTCACTCACTCACTCTTAATTTGTCACCTTAGCTACTATGAAAAAGTGCTTTGCGATGGCAGGATTTGAATTTGTATGTGGGATTGACCCTATCTAAAAAACGAATTTATGCCACTTGTGTTTTAATTTGTAAGCAGTAAAACAGGCACGACTTGATGTTATCACCGGAATACATTTTGTATTGTTGCTAGTGGTATTTCAGCCACTAACGATTTGCACAGCAAATCTAAATGCTGCTTGACAGCTTTTACCACCAAACCATTTCAATTGTACCATCACAAATCTGTTTATGTTATACCATGGAGAGTCTTCCGCTGATGATATGCCTGTGCTTAATTTGCCGGAGCCCAAAGTTTTGCTCCGAGGCCCACTGTTGGTAATTCCAAATTGCAGAGGTGTGGAAAACAAAGGTTGTGTAGTCTTGGTTAAACCTTGTGCCGCTTTCATCCACCATCTGACACTCTCTGCCTCTTTATCTCACTCTAACAGGTTCTTTCTCACCTCTGCTTTCGCCCTATGTCACTATTTTTCTATCTTTTTTTTTTTTTGCAGATTTATATAGCGCGAACTCGACCCGAAGGTATTGGAGCGCTTTACATGAGCACCGGTTACGTTACACAAGGACACATTCATGTTTTTGGTGGGCACGGGGAGATTAAGTGATTTGCCCAGAATCACAGGATGTGGACGCGACCCCGAGGCTCGAACCTTGGTTTCCAGCTCCAAAGTCGGCAATCTAGCCGTCAGACCACATCTTCTCCCCTTTGTTCTTTGTTCTTACTGTAAGACTGCAAGCTACCACAGGAGTGGAGGCTGGGCCGCTGTGGGGGTTATGAGGTGGCCCGTCAAAGCAGAGTTAGGGGTTGGATGTGAAGACATTTAAGGTGACATAGGGTCCTACGAACAATGCCTTTAAATAATGCACACACTCCTGTGGAGAAATGGAGCTTTCCTCCTTATCCATATTTGTACTGCTGAGGCATCTCAGATAGGCTGGGGTGACTGGAGCCTCCCTTATTGCCTCCATTTCCTTGGATGAATACCAACCCGTGGATTAGGTAAAGGCCGTTATGCCCCAGAAGTCACCTCCTGGTGAAAGAGAGGAGAAGACCACAACTGGCTGCCCATGCCTGTCCTAATTTCATTAGACACTACCCTGACAGAATACTGCTGTGTATGGCGGGCCGTTAGTGCTCCATTCTTCAGACACAAAGGTCTCTTTCTGCTGAGAACATTTGCCCTAAGCCCTAAACCAGGGTGTTTGGTAGACATTACAGGCTGTCATCCTTCCTATGCGCTCCAAGAACTGTTCCCCCAAACAGCAGAAATGTCTCAACAAATACAATAACTTATCATTCATGTTTGATTTCTGGAGTGCCTGGCTGAAGATGCCGAGAGTCAGGCCAGACAGAATAACTTATGAATTGTGGGGTTCCCTGAAAAACCAGAAACCCCAAATACGAAGGATTACATTGAAGTCTGGCTCAAAACAGCTCTCTCTTCACAAGGCCTCTTCCTCCTACTTTGTAGTTGAAGGAGCACAAAGGGTTCAAGATCTCAGGCAACCACCTGGCACCCCTTTCAGGCCCATTGTCACAAAGCTCATGAACTATTGTGACCATTATACAATCCTGCAAGTGTCTATAGAGAAGGGTCATTCCACTTTGATGTTGCTCATGTAATGGGCCACACATTTGCCGTGCAACATCACCAAGCATCTTTCATGGCAGTTAAAAGGAAGCTGCATGATCAGGGGCTTATATATATCCTTATTTCCCCTGCAAAGTTGAAAATCATTACCAATCAAAAGGTGCATTTCTTCACTGATCCACAAGATGCATCGAACTGGGTGGAACTATACTCTAATGGTAATGAAAAACAAACTAATCAATAACCCCGACGGCGGCCTCCTGAGAACAATCCAACGACAACCAGTTGGACTGTCAGTAGTGCACTCCATCAGACGCCAAGCCAATATTATTGCAATCAGAAAAGAGAACTGTCGCCATAGAGGTTGCAAATGCATTAAACATGGCCCCTGAGAGGAGATCGATCCAGGAATTCACAAACTCTTAATCCGAGAGCAAACTCACTCCAGGTGTCTTATTCGAGGGGATTTAAATTTAAGGCTCTGACATTGGTACATGATGCTTTGTATCAGATGGGCCCACAATACCTTAGAGTCAGATTCAGCTTCTATAACCTGGCTAGACTTTTATGATCCACCAACAAACTTCTAGTAGTGATTCCAAAGTAGCATCGTCAAATATCTGTAGGTAGATCACTAGCATTTCTGGGTGCCTCAGCATGGAATCAGCCCCCGCTGGAGCTACGCTCTGTTAGTAACTCATTGTTGTTCAGGAAGAAATTAAAAACCTGGCTGTTTGTGCAAATCTAATGTCCATTTGACCTACCCCTCTACGTTTGTGCCGGGACACTCCTGGGGGTAGCTGCACGCATCATAAATTGCATATTATATCATATCATCCCCTTACTGAAGAACATCACTCAAACTGCAGAAAACGAAATGTAATGGTGATGTTTATTGAAACTTTTTATTTATAGCCTTCCTTGTCTATTTGAAACATACCCTTACACTGCTCTGTGGTCCTGGGTGTGACTAGGGCTAAAAAGAGCACAAGAGGAAAACGTCAAAATATGGCACTGTCTTACATCAGATGAATGATGGGGCCATCAATGCTAGGTCCTTAGTACCTGCCCTAGAAATAGTGCTAATACTCAATATTTGAGATGCTTGGATGCCCCGGGAGCAAATCAAATCAACTGTTCCTGTATGTGGTGGCAAGTCAGTGTTCTCTGGTCCATCCACAAGCTCTCCTCGCCCATTGCCTGGTCTACCATCCCATAAAAGTTGAAACGTTTTTCAGAATACTTGGTTTTGTTTTGCTATCTAATTTTTGGATGTCTTGACAGTCATTTGCTTTCATTCTGTCAAGAAGTTGTGAGTCTGGGTTACATTTTTTAAAGGAGCAGTTATGTTCCCCATTAATGAAATGTTTAACCACAAAAATGGAGCACGCACCACAAATGGACATTTTGCAGAAAGGCAGGCCGCCAGTGCGTAATTTGAGCTGGTGGTTTCCGGTGCTCAGCACTGGCACTTATTTTGTAGGCCGGGTCTACAGATGTTTTTTCTTCAGTTAGTGGTGGTCCCAAATCAAAAACTAAATGAAAAATGTACCTTACAGGATGAACTGCTTGGCATATCTCCAGGCTGGTCCACGTTGATCCAGGAACTAGGCAATGCGTAGTTGCCATCGTGACCCGAAGATGTCCTGTCCTCATCTCACTCTAGTCGCATGCATTCGTCACAGTACCTGGTGCACCCTATCTCTACCTTTATTGTAGCCTCCCATTGAATAATTGTAGCTCATGGCTGGGTCATGGCTGAGCTGGAGTGAGGCAGGTAAGGAAAGAGCAGGACGAATTTGGCAGTTACGGCTTGTGCAGTAATTTATACAAGCGGAAATATGAACTTTAAACTTGATGCCAGACCAGTCCAGCTGTAAACTACCCTCGAAGTACTTGAGGCGGCCGCAGCCACTGTAACTTTCATTCTTCTTGGACTGAGTAAGTGGCATACAACTACCCAAATGGTACAAACATTTCCACCAACTGGGTGGTTCAAAGGTCACATCTTTAGTTACTGGTTTATGTCAGTGAAGTGCCGCTTTTGCACTGTTCGCCCTAAGTTGGCAGGGTATGCCCAGATGTGGGTCCCTTGCTCACTTTGCCACTGGATTTAAGCTTGCCTGGCTGATGAAGGGTATTACCCAGAAACCGGTCCCAGGATGCTTGTTTCCGGTTCAGGGAAGACCTGGCTTGGCAGTTCGGGCTGGACTGTTCCCATGAGGCACAGGGTCAAGACTGATTTGCATATAGCTGGGTCTGAACTGAGGTGGCGAAGTGATCTAAAGAATGATGATGGATTCAACCCAGATCTGTGACTGAGGGTGAGTGTCTAAAAAGTTTCAGCGCTCCGTCCATCATCTCCTTGTGTTTGCTTTGTTCGCCCTAAGTTGGCAGGGTATGCCCAGACGTGGGTCCCTTGCTCACTTTGCCACTGGATTCAAGCTAGCCTGGCTGATGAAGTGTGTTATCCAGAAACCAGTCCCAGGATGCTTGTTTCCGGTTCAGGGAAGACCTGGCTTGGCAGATCGGGCTGGACTGTTCCCATGAGACACAGGGTCAAGACTGATTTGCATATAGCTGGGTCTGAACTGAGGTGGCGAAGTGAGCTAAAGAATGATGATGGATTCAACCCAGACCTGTGACTGGGGGTGAGTGTCTGAAAAGTTTCAGCGCTCCGTCCATCATTTCTTTGTGTTCGCTTTTGCACTGGTGGCCATTATAATGGTAAATTGCACTGCTTTTGCACCAAGGTGTTTGCCCCCTGATGTTTACATTGTTATTATTCATCAAACAGCGGAGGCAAAGGCAATATGAAAACACACATTATTGCATTTCAAGGGAACTTTTGGAATCTTATCGGTGGTCACGCTTGTCCTGTGATTAGGATGATCTGTTCCAAATGTTGGGGGTGGGGGTCAAGGCTGCTGGCTTATTTGTGGCCTGAGGAATCAGAAGACTAATCTCAGCTTTCCCACTTCAGCAAAACTGTATGGTCCTGAACACACACATCTCATTGCGCATCAGTGCCCATAACTCGCAGGATTGAGAATAGTCTTAACTGGAGCTGAACATAAGCACTCATTTACAAGAGGCCTAAACCACCGGAGTGTCACTTTTTATGACGATCCTGGGGTGCAGGCCTCTCAATCATATCTATGAGGTGACACAAAGCCGCCCTGCATGGCTTTGCATGGCCTCATAGATATGGAGTAAGGCAAGCTAGCGCAAAGTTCTGCCTTTCCTTACTCTATGTCAAGGAGGCATTACATGGGCGTTGCTGTGGGTGTTCCCAATTAACACCCTTGGATTTTGGCACTGCCCCAGATTTACAACATCACGTAAAACTGGGGCAGTGCCAAAAACTTACGCCTTTCCAGAGCTGGTGTAATGAGGAGAAATGTTTACATTTGTCCTCTTTCCACATAAAACAAGGAAAATGTCTCTCGTAATTGTTTTTGTGCAGGAAGGTAGCCCTTCCTGCACCAAAACAATCATGCCAACAACACAGACACCATTGCCCCATGCTGCAAGGGTGCCTGGCGTTGGTACTCAGCTGTAAATTGTGCACCGTCTGAAAGGACAGGAATGCACCAGAGCTTTCAAATTGGCGTAGGGCAGCAAAATGACTTGCAGCACTGACCTACGCCAATTTCTATATCAATGAGGCCCACAGTTTCTAGGGACACCCTTCAGGAGGCTATTGTCAATTAGTTGGATATAAACACAGGCTCCACTTCCTTCATACTGACTGGATGGGGGCCTTCAAGATTGTCATTACGGATATGATTATTAAGGCAACATCCGATGCTCATAGAGTCTTGGAGAGAGACCTTTGCAAGGTTGAGGACTCCCTCATGCAGCTAGAGTGTGAGGCATCCATTCATGAGGGCCTACAAATGTTGTAATAGAAGCTAAAGAAAAGCATGCAGGACTCCTAGAAAGAATATGATGTATGTACTAATGCACTTACCGCGATAAGACCCATGCTGATGCAGATAAGTATGGCAGATTATTAGCCTGGCTGTGATCCTTTGACAGGCCAATAAGAACTATTAAAGATAGCTCAGGTAATAGTTCAATCTCAGGGAGCCATTAATTCAGCTTTTACTAAATATTAATGGCGCTTATACTGAGAGATCAGCCCATCATGGAACAATAGATACATGGGGCTTTGTAGTGCCTGCCAAATGGAAAGACCCCTCGCACAGATGGATTCCCAAATGAGTTTAGAAAAAACTATGCCTATTTGTTAGTCCCTAGATCAGCAACGCTGTTCTAAGCAATATGTCAGGAAGGCTATCTGCTCCATCGCCCATTTAACCCATGATATCCTGGGAAACAGCCTTTACAACGCGGGCTGAGCCACGAATACCATTTCCCCTCAAGCAGAACCACACTTGCCTTAACCATGCATATGCCTTAACCACGCATATGCGTGGTTAAGGCAGTGCGCAGTCAAGATGTGCGGATGGGCGGGGAAAGGAACAGGAAGGATCCGGAGAGGAAGCTCCAGGATGTGGTCTAATAAGTGGGGCTGAGGCCGGGTTTTGGGGGGTGGGGTGATAGTTTTTAGGGCTGGGGGCTGGTTTTAGGGCTCAGGTTGGGGTCAGGGTAGTTTTTAGGGCTGTGGGCCGGGCTTTAGGGCTGAGGGCGGGGAGGACGGGGTAGTTTTCAGGGGTGGGAGTCAGTTTTTAGGGCTCAGGGTGGGAGGGCTGGGTTTGGGGTAGTTCATAGGGCTAGGGGCCAAGATTTAGGGCTTAGGGTGGGGGCCTGGGGTCAGGGTCATTTTTAGGACGTGGGGGCTGAGATTTAGGGCTCAGGGCAGGGGGAAAGGGACAGTTTTCAGGGCTGGGGCAGCTTTAGGTCTCAGGGTGGGGGGGCTGGGGTCAGGGTAGTTTAAGACTTGTGACAAAATTGTGTGGTAAAGGCATGCGTGGTAAAGGAATGCGTGATTAAGACGCATTCGATGTTGGGACAGCGTTGTTGAGGCATGCATGGTTTAAGAAACACAAAGGTGTCCATGGGTCTAAGCGAACCTAAGAATCATTCAAAGGACAAATGGCATTGACTACTGGACAAAGAATGAAACAACGAACCCTCTTGTGTAGGCCGTGGAGAATCCTTTAAAAGGACAGAATCCCATCACTCACCGTAGTGACATGCTTCATCATTTGGGATCTCCTCTTATCTGTAACCTAGTACAGATAAGGGCTGAAACTCCCTCTCTACGAAGGAGGAGCTCACGGATGTTTTCGATCAGAGCCTCTCTAGGATCAACTGAGATCCACCAAATGTGAGGACTAGAAACCTTATATATAGAGTGATGTGCGCAGTGCTAATATGTGAAAAGAGTGTAGTGCAAGCTAAAATGGTAAACAATAGAGCACACCTTTTATTCATCATCTATTGGATACCAGATTAAAATCAGTGCAGAGGGCAGTTTTGAAAAATAACCACCTCAGTTTAAAGCATGGTCAACATGTTTCAGCCATTGTGATTGCGTGCAATCTTGGCTTTCTTCAGGACCTATAACTAATATTGCTGCTGCGTGACCGTGAATGATAATAAATATAAACAGAGTAGGTTGGATTAATTACAACCTACCAACTTCTCATGAGTTCTCTGTGCCTTGTGGTGCAAAGATGACACCTAAACACAGAAGAAGAAAAACAACAGACAACGACAAAAGGGTAAGTAAACAATGCCAAACACTCCATGGGAAATCAGTGCGATCTATATTCCCATTCGGCATGGTACCAATGCTCATGCATATATCAAAAGTCTCATGCTTACCTATAGTGCACAAGAGAACAGCCTCGCCTCCCCTGGTAACAAACTCAGGAAATGAGGCCCCGCTCTAAAACACATTTAGAGAGAGCAAAACAAAACAAAAAAGGGGAAAAAGAGAATATATTACAGGCGGAAGACAGGCAACGGTATCACTGCCTGTTCAAAACAGCTGAATAGTATAGAAATGTTTCAAAGGTTCGTGCAATTCCAGACTTAAGTTACATAATGACATGTGTTAATAGCAAAATGCTAATACACTTGGTTTTAAAAGTGCAGCGTAAAAGATATTTCTGTAGCATTCTCATTAGTAAGCTACATAAAAGCTACTTCTAATTGGGGCTGCTCATATAATACACTATCCAAGAATAGACTTACTGGAAGTGTCCCCAATTTACACTCTGTTTATGTATCATTACTGTAAAAATAAACCATGAGTCGGACAAATTATATCCCTTCTGGCAAATAAGTGTTGCAAGCCAGCAAATGCTGAAGCTGACTAGATGGAACAACACCAAGCAACAAAGAGAAGAAAAAAAGCTCAACTAAGAGGCTTAACTAAAAACGAACAAAGCTTAACTAAAAAACGGCAGTAACTACTGCTAGCACATGCACTCCTACAGCCTACCTGTCCGTCGTTGCCCCAAGCTCCGTCTGAGCCGTTTTGCGGAGGTAAGGCACGGACGACAGTGGCGTTCTATTTATATCCCAAAGTGCAGTCAGATGTATTCAATTATCTGTGAAGGACGCCCAGTGATGACTTCAATAACTATAAACTACACAATGCCCTAGGTATCATGGGTAATGTGGTTCACTGTTTATCACCGCCGAAAATTCGGATGTACATTTCAATCTTATTTAAATATTCATCACAGCTTGAAAAATAATAATAACTGCCATAGGATGGAAAATCAACCAGGACTGGTAAAAGCCGATGTGTGTGTTCCGTTTAGGAAACTACAAACCATAAACGGCATGGTTTAGCCATGCGCGCTTCTGTCATACAACCTGATATTCTCATTTACTAAGCCTGGTAGGGACCCACATAACCCCACATCAAATCGACCTATCTCAGTCTTAATTACAGATTTAAATTAATCAGTTCAATTCTAGTGAAGCAAATTCTACCTAACCACCTATGATTAATAAACCTGGATCAGTCTGCTTTCATTCCTTGGCATAATACCTCCTCGAATATCAGTAGATTCTTGGGTCTCCTAAAAGAAACCCTAAAGCTTTGGACTGAATTGGTGCGTGTCTTGTTCTAGACCTTGAACGAACCTTTGATATGGTTAACTGGAAGCATATGTTTAGAGTCCTAGATTACTTTGGATTTGGTAAACAGATGACCTGATGGATTAATTTGCTTTACTCTCAACCACCTGCCAGAGTCAGTACAGGCTGAATTATATTTGACTCTTTTGACATTGTAAGGGGCACGAGGTAGGTCTGCCTGCTTTCTCTTCTGTTATTTGCTCTAATTATTCAGCCTTTGCCAATCACATTTCAGGTAAGGCTTGGGCTATTGCTCTAAGGAGGTTGGTTCATGCAATTTTACTCTCTGCTGATGATATACTGATGTATGCTAAAAAAGCCACAATTAACTTTACCCGACTGACTGAGGTTCTCAAGTTCTTTCAGGATATCTTGGCATCACTTGGGAGAAATCTGTGCCTTTCCCTCTGTCCCACTAATTTCTAGCAGTGTTAATTTAATGGATGGGAAACTGAGATGGGAACGGCACTTGTTCCAATATCTTAGCATTAAAATCTTTCATTTGATGAGGATCTCCTAGACGGAAACCTGGGGACTGTAATTCGCGCCATTCGGTGACAGGTGACATTTTGGTCATCTTTCTGCTAACAGCTGCTGGTACAGTTGCAGTGACGAAGGTGATAGTACTGCCACACCTTCTTTATTTATTTGCTAATCGCCCTATGGTCATACCTGGGAAATACTTTAAAGATTTGAATGGTCTTATGGGTGGGTTGATATGGAAGATGGGTAGACATAGCGGTGCACTACAGAAGCTGGATGTCTACATTAATGAAGACGAACTGGGTGTCCCAGACCTTGCAGCTCATCTGGAAAGCTTCAATGGCTTACCAGATGGTTGGTGGGAAGGAACTTACTGGAGATGGGTCTCTCCATCTCCTAGTGGTACATAGGACAACTACATGCTACTTTCATTCCCGGGCAGACACCCTCTAGTGTCTCCCCAGGATGGTCTTGACTGTGTGGTCCTGTCTGAAGAGGGCCCTGTGCTCTTCCCGAGCAAGGATGCCATACGCCCCAATGATTCCACTGGAGGGAATTCCCACTTTGGCAGGTATACGTTCTGCATGCAACCTAATCCGGTGGAAGGAAGCAGGAATATCACAATTAGGTGATCTTTTCAGTGAGGGAACAATAGTTACAATTCTTGTTCCATGACAGAATTGTGAAGACCCTGCAGTCATATTGAGGAATTAAACAAGTGGAACCTGCTGCACCATCAATGATTCATTCCTATTATGTTATGGGTGAGGTGCGTAGACAAGTTTGTGGGCTTTATAAGGCCTTCTAAGTTATCCCTGAGGCCCCTACATGACCAATAGGCGTTTGATGTTAATACATGTTTAATTACAAAGAAAGGAGAAAGGTGTTTCAATCTCATCTAGGATCTCAGAAGGCCTGTTTCAAGCTAATACAGTTCTTTAGCTTACAAAGGAAATATTTAACCTCAAGCAAAATTTCTAAGATCTAACCTACCACCCATACAGCATGTCCCAGGTGTTGCGAAGAAGATACTTCCTTCAAACGCATGTTGTGGGACTGTCTTGAATTTATATTCTTCTGAGTTGAAATCACAAATACCATAACTTTGGCTATGGATTTAGCAAATTTAGAGCGTTCAAATAAGAGCATTGTAGATGTTACATGTTTGGAATATTTAAAGCCCCTAAGAATGATACCGTATCACCAACATTTATTTACATTGCTCTTTTAATAGCCAAAAAAGTAATAAAACTACTTGAAAAGCGCCCCATCCCCCTTCTAGCCAAAGATGGAGAACCAACATAATTTCCTGGGCTGAAGCTGAGAGTAATTTCCTGAGCAGAGGGGAGCGTAGAAGTATGTGCAAACATCCAAATCCCCTACGATAGTATGTACACCTTTTAACATTTCAAGAGTGTTGGACCTGGCCCTTTTTGCAGGGTCTCCCCCAGATTTTTGATGCCGTGCACTTTTCCCTGCTAACCAGTGGATAAGTGATTGTGCTCTCTCCCTAAACCATGGTACAATTGGCATTTACCTGATTAGTACACTTACAAATTTGTATTATTTACCTGTAAGTCCCTAGTAAAGTAGCACTACCTGTGCCCAGGACATGTACATTAAATGCTACTAGTTGGCCTGCAGCACTTATTGGCCTACCCACTAAAGTAGCCTTTTAAAACATGTCTAAGGCCTGCCACTGCAGTCTGTAGTGCAGTTTTAAACTACCATTTCGACCTGGCAAAATAAACCTTTCGTCATGCCCAAACCTTCCTGTTTTATACTTACAAGTCACCTGTAAGTAAGCGCTAAAGGCTCATAGTGCAAGAAGAACAGATTATGGATGGAATGCTGAACAAATTGCACATTCACCCCTAATCACAGAGCTGGATTTAATCCATAGATTTTTTGCTCGCCACGCCATTCCAGTTTGGACCCAGCCACATGCAAATCAGTCTTGGCCCTGCTTCCAATGGGAACATTCCAGCCCGAACTGCCAGGCCCTCCCTGATCTGGAAACAAGCACCCTGGGACTGGTTTCAGGGTATCACCCCTCATCAGCTAGGCTAGCTTAAATTCAGTAGCATAGAGAGCACAGGACCCACATCTGGGTATCTGTTCTTTTTGCTAAAGGATCATAGTGCAGGGTGCATTATATTTAAAAAGTTGGGAATGTGTACTTACGTTTTACATGCCCTGGTTGTGAAAAACTCCTAAAGCTGTTTTTCACTGCTGTAAGGCATATCTCTTTCATTCACTAACACTGAATTACCTTATTACATTTAATAAGTGATAACTTTGGATTGGGAGCAGATTGAAATATACTGTTTAAACAATTAAATGAATTGTAATTTAAAATCCTCTTTAATGGTAAAGTTGGATTTTAAGTCACAATCTGTAAATGCTACCTTTAGACGATTGGCATTTTTTTGTCCCAGCCATTTGTGCCTTATGCCAATGTCCTTGGTAACATGACTATGAATAGCTCTACTGTGGGGGTTTGTGGAATGCTTCCAGACAGTGACACAAGGAGGACTAGGCCATCTTGCCAGGATGGCTGGGGAAGGAGCTATGCCCTGCCCCACTTGTACGTCAAAGGGTTTGCCTCCAGCACACACAAAGAAACAAAACAACAGGCTTTTTTCCCCCCATAGTTCTTGAAGCCTTAAAAGGGGAAGGGAAGAACTTTCCAGAACCAGATGTGGGGTAGGAAAGGGTGTACCCCCAACACACAAAGGCTGGCACCAGGTATAAATATTGGACCCTCAGACCAGTTGCAGCTGGTGCAGGGAAGCGCGTTGGGGCGGTGGAGCGGTGGTGCGGGCGGGGGGAAGTCGACAGTTGACGGAATAGGTTTTATTTCTTTCTTTTATTTGACGTAATCTGTCGTCTGTTGACTTTCCCCCCTCCCACCCTGCCCGCCCCTGCCTCGCCCCACCAAACCACTGCGCTTACCTGCGCCGGCTACCGCTGCCTCAGAATAACTTTTTAGAACACTCCTGGGCCTTTGGACATTACAGAAGAAGAAGAAGCCTGCCCTGCTGTTGAGGATTGCTTTGAAGTCTGAGAAGGAAGAATGAACTTGCCTACCTTCATCCCAGACAAATCTGAAAAACTTAAAGAGTCTGTTGACTTACCTCCTGTGTGATCTAGAGGGACACAACAAGCTCCAGCGGCCTCCAGGCAACTGCCTAGCTGACCTGCTGCAACTGGACCTTCCTTGACCTGCCTAAGACCTGTTGCCATCTGTTGAAGTGGCTCTCTGATCCCCAAGAGGTGCTTCCCCTCCCCTGCTGCTGTTATGTCAAGAGTAATGTCCATGCAATCTGATTTATTCTGGATCTAACTAAACCTGAGATGACATCGTTCAGGGAGGTTTATTGTATTTTCTTTCCATGCTCTTTGTTAGAAATTGGGTTATTTGTTGAGGGGGGGTGGAAGCCCATTTCAGGAAGCAACGATAATCCTTGTTAGAGTGAACCACAAAAGTCACTAAATTACCTTAACTTTTACGCCTAAACCTCTGGTAGCTTGGCACAAAGCAGTCAGGCTAAACTTAGAGGCAATTTGTAAAGTATTTATGCATCACACAGACAGTTATAAAGTGAAAACGCAACACAAGAAAAATCCCACACTGATTTAGAAAAATCACACATAATTTAGAATAATAGAGAAAATTCTAATAAATTATTTGACACCAAAATGACAAAAATCCAATCAGTAGAACCGGAGTTATGAATTTTGGAAGTTTAAGGTAAAATTAGTTTAAAGTAAAAACTAGTGCCTAAAAGATCAAAGCGTCAACCTCAGACATCTAGTCATGCAAGACCGGGTCATAGTTGCAAAATATTACCGACTACGATGGAGCCCAAGTCGAATACAAAGATTGGATTAGGCCTTACCTTCGGAGTTAGAAGACATTTAGAGAAAAGTTGTCTAAGACGTTTTTCAGTGGGGCACAGCTGCAGGCTGTGTCCGAGGAGGATGCATCGTTGTTGGGGAGCCGCTGTACGAAGTTGTAGTGAAGAGTTCCATGTTTGGACTTAGTCTCTTTTTTGAAAGTCGCAAATCTCCAGTGGGACGAGGCTGGAGACTATAGCTGACAAGAGTTCCACGAGGCTAGATACTCCTTAGGTGAACGTGGCTGGAGCTGCCGTGAAATTGGACGGCTGGTGAGATACCTTGGGCAGATAGATGGGCAGGTGTACTCCAATCTCCTCTCGGTCCTCAGAACAGTTTTTAGCCAAAACGTTCCTCAGCCCTAAGTTTTGCCTCTTGACTATCTGGACACCATTAACACCATCACCAAGGGACCAGGACTGGAGGGGCATCACTAGGGGGGCTAGGACTCCCTCAGGTTTGGCTCAGGTGCAGGTTCAAGATGATTGGAGCCTTTTCTGTCCCTGGGGCTCTGATCAGGATGCCAGCCAACTAGCCCTTGTAGCCCCTCTGGTAGTCCTGGGTTCGAGCAGAGAAACAGGTCTCAGAAGCAGGGCAGGCCTCTGACGGTTCAAGGTAGACTCCAATGAGCAAAACATTCCTTCTAGGTGCAGGAAAGCAATCTTGTGGAGTATACAGAAGGCCACAGCACCAGGCAGTCCTCTGAGAGTACTTCCACAGGATCAGATAATGAACTGAAGAGGGGGTCTGTGTGTCCTATTTTTATACCCTGTACCTTCTTTGAAGAAGGAGTAGTTTTTAGAGTATTCTCTTTGAAGTGGGTGACGTTTCAGGCCTCCCCTGGTTCCAAGCAGGCTGCATGAACAATGCAGTGGTGACAAGTCCTTTGTGTGAAGGCCGGGCACAGTTTATTCTGTTGTATGTGGGGCTTTGCCCAGCTCCCCCCCATCCTACCAGTGACGTCCTTTCCAAGCACACCTAATTCCTCTATTGTGTGGTTGTCTGGGAGGAAGAAACAAAGTCCAACTGCCAACTACAGTCATGAGACATGTGACCCAGAAACAGGCTGCAGATACCAAATAGAGCAGGAAAATTATAACTTTCTAAAAGTAAAAACAACAAGGTGATGGATGAAATGCTTGAATTATTCTCCACCACTGGCAATTGCTTGAGCCGCATCTCAATCAATCATTTTTCAGTCACCCTGCCACCTTAGTTTGGACCCAGCCATATGCAGATCATTCTTGATCCTGTTCTTCATGGTAACAGTCCAGCCTGAACTCCCAGTGGGTTTTAAATTACATTTCTCCAACACCAAACATGAAATATTTACCTGTTCACAATCAAAGGTTAGCACTTATTAAATGTAATAAGACAACCCAATGTTATCCTATGGGAGAGGTAAGCCTCACAGTAGTGAAAAACAAATGTAGGAGTTTTTCACTACCAGGACATGAAAAACTTAAAAGTACATGCCCAACCTTTTAATTGCTATGCATCCTCCCTGGGGGCTACATAGGACCTGCTTTACGTGCTGCAGGCCCACTAGTAGCATTTAATTTACAGGCCCTGTGTATATATTATATACAACTTTACGAGGGACTTATAAGTAAATTAAATATACCAATCAGGTGTAGGCTGATTTTACCATTCATTAGGGAGTGAGTACAAGCACTTTAAAACTGGCTAGCAGCGGTAAAGTGCACAGACTCCTAAGGCCAACACAAACCAATTAAAAAAAATAGGAAGGTAGAGGCAAAATGTTTGGGAGGCCTGCAGATAGAGCCAGGCCCAAAACACTTACCTATATGAGTATGATAACTACCTAAAGCTTCATTACTTTGCACTCTATGTGGAAGATGAGTTATAGTTTCTATTTGAATTGTGTGCCACTGTAAAATATATAACATACATTAATATCCTGTGATTTCTCACTGAATAATTATTTTAAGCTTTAGCAAACTTGGAATACCTTACGCATTATTATTAATGCATATCATGTGCAAATATAGTTCTGGCATAAGAATCCTTCTTGTTCCATTGCAGGATAACTTTAGGTGTAATGACAATCCTGCAGTCTTTTAGCACATTCAATTTAAATGTTCAAAAAAGTTTGAAGTTAATTTTTACACATGACTAAGCACTTGGAATGATTTTCAGTATTCTTCTTATCCTTTAAAACAACTCCAAAGGAAGAAACAGTTCATGCAAAGATAATCCTGGATCTGAGAAGCAAGGTCCAGGTTACAGCAATATAGAATTATGATTGCCCAGGGAGATGCAGAATGTTATACCAAGGAATCCAAGATGGCTAAGCGTCTCCAAATTAAAGGGGAGTTCATGGACTGCTGGGAATTTGTGTCAGGGAGCATTCTCCGCAAATGTCGAGCCTCACGCCAGACAGCAGCGATAATCTGCAAGAACTGCCAGCATTTCCTTCCCTGTGATAGACTCAATGCAAGTAGACTTGGAGTATCACTCCCTCATGCTTGTTGAGTTTTAACTGCTAGGTATGTCTCTGTCCATGCTTTCTAACAGTTAATCAGTATAGAACAATTAGTTGGACTTCGTTTTTACTTAAGTAAGCTTAAGCTAGCTAAAGTTATTTCAATTACTTAGCGAATAGCAAATATTCAAGTGCAGCATATATGTCTTAAGCCTTGTGTATCATTGAGACCAGAGAATTTTCTTAAATCAAAATGATCCTAATATATAGTTAAACAAAGCCAAGAAAGCAAATAGCAAATTTCTCCAACAAATCATTTTGTAATAGTGTAATAAAATCTAACTTTTTGCACAATTTCTCCTATATTTGCTCTCTGGTATTCCGATGTTTATGTTGACTGCAGAGAAGCTTACATTAACCAAACTTAAGGCACAAAAAGGTTTTATGTATTTGTATAGAGTAGAGATTTGAAGTGTCAAGTGACAGAAATGTTTTTTTCTCCTTGTTCTAACTGGCACCTAAACTGTATTTCGTGCTTTTAGAAAAGCATGTTTCTTTCAGATAAGGGACCAAACTGTTTTCATTCTAAAACCTAAATTATAATACGTATTATGTAACTTTTGATGGAAACATTTAAGTAAAACCAAATTTGCTATAAATAGGCTTTTCTGTTTTCAGTTTCTATTTTTGGTAAATTCTGGTGGGCTTTTTCAGTGTTTTCAATACCTTAAAAAAACAGTATTTATTAGTGGTTACAAATTTTCGCGCCATTAAAAACAACAGAAACAGTGTTTTTCCGGTGTTTATGGAACGTTTTGCTTTTATTATTGCTTGCTGTCTGAATTGATAGTGCATGTGTATAGACAGTGTACATACATGGTGTATGAGGTTCAAATACATTTAAAAAAATCAAACTTATTGTAGTGCACTATACAATATAGTGAGTCTTTGGTCATGCACACTCGCTCTTTCCTTCCCATGTAAACATTTATCTGTGAAAAGGCCCTCTCAGCATTGACACTTGAGACAGGCAACGCCAAAACAGCCAGTAAACAATTTGCTAACTCTGCCCACTGACATAGCTTTCCATGCCAATACTGGTACACCTGAAAATTGCGATTCTCTGGGATGGGTTCTGCAAAATATGCGTTAAACTGGGCGCATATGCCCTCAGTTATTGAAGCGGTCAAAAATTAAGCAGTTCTTTACAAAGTCCGGAGAAAATTCCCATTTACGGAAAGGATCTAGAACTTGTACAGAGTACCTCAGTGAGGGTTCGTTGACTTCAAATGCCATGGTTGGTGAAGGGACATTTCTATTCATCATTGCCAGCCATTTCTCATGCACTGTCAAATGAAATTTCCTGAATTTCTCCTCAACATTTCTTTGCTTACCAAGTGGCAAAAATTCTAACATGGAACATGTTGCAGTGCCAAACTCACTAAAAGTGTCGCCTAGCCAACTCACAAGGAGATGTTTCACATCTACACTAATTAAACTGAACACTTGGTAGACAAGGGTGTTTTCAGACTCTAGTTTTTTTATTATGTTCACTACAGCAATCATGTTTTCCTGTAAAAATCTAAGAATGCAGTAGAGTGTACTTCTTTTCACATCAGTATAAATATGTGACCAAAGATCCTCACATTTCTTGACTTTTGGCATCATCACTAAGCACAAATTCTGTAAACGGTCGCCACATGGATAATATAGCATTCACGGCCTCTAGGACTGAGAATCACCGGCTAAATGACACAGTTGGGATTACTTTTTCATTGATGCCACACAAAGCACAAAATGAGAAATATGTGCGTTTTAGTTCCCCCGCTTAATGAAACAGTGCACCAGAATGGACTACAAAGTCAATAGCATTTTTCATTAGCTCTGAAGATTGTAAAGATGCTTTCAGCATACCATCTTGCAAATTGAAAGGATCTCCTACGGCGAAGCACTTCAGCTCAGGTATTGATGTTGATAGGTCATCACACAACTTTTTCATATACGTAGCTGAAATATTGCACATACAAACAATATCCTCCAATCTTTTTTGAACTTGGTAAGAACTTTTAGCAGCAGCATTCCAAGTGACACTGCGTTCCAGGTTTTCCAAACATCTGGTGTCATGTTTTCCCAACTATCCCAGATGCTCGGTGACAGCACTCCTTTCACATACGGAGCCGCGGGCAGGCGTTGAATTGAGCGAGGCAGTGTTGACAAAACTAATTCAGTTGCAACACCCTTCCCACCCGTTCTCAAAAGGCTCATGGAGCATTGTCTCCTAAATAACTAAATTAACAATTAGAATACCAAATGGGTATTGTATACATTGCATGATTACTTGCATTTTCACTCATTTGTACATATCACTAGTTTCACTTTATCGATATCTTTCTCGGTAAAATAGTGAGTACTGAAGGAATCAGTTATAGTCCTGATGAAGAAGCCCCAGAGCTTCGAAACATGTTGACTTGATCAGGAGTATCCGCACATTACACGCAGGACATCTCCGACCCACTGCTTTTATAACAGGACCAGCTCCAGGGAATATTAAAGTTTCTTAGTCCACAGGGGCCAGGTTCTTTTTAATCTCACTTTTCTCACTCACCCTTGACCCTTCCTCTCACAACTCCTACACCACACATAGTACTGAAGATCAGTGCTCCCGCGTAGTCGCAGGTCGTAGCACGCCCCGTCCCGCAGCGGGACGGGAAGACCCCCATGATGAAGCATGATACCAAGGGCCCTTTTGGTATGTGAGGGGTATTTAAGCACACACTGTGTGCTTCCAACCAATGTAGGAGACACACCTTTGTCAATGAGAGAATTTCCATTGAAAAAAACCCATCTACAGGTGGATCCTTGTGTTTTGTATAGATTTCCAGGGGAGGACGTATCCATCTCCAGTGACCGTTAAGGACACTACCTCTTCACTCCCTCTATTGTTTTTTGTAGCTCCTTTCACATATATCTGTCACTACACCTTGCATTTAATGTTTAAAGCCTAGGGTGTTTGGCAATTCACCTACTATCAATAAAGACTCGCTAGAAAAAGGGGCTGATGTATCAAAGGGTTTCACCCATTCTTTGTCTGTGGGTAAATGTGATGGTACATATTGGGAAAGATTCATATGAAACCAGCCATTTTACCTATCAGTGAAAGAATCAAATGTATTTCCTGATTCTCTATAGCTTATAAAATAATTGAATAAGACCTAAAACATGCTTCTAAACCCTGCATCATTAGACCAAAGACCACAGAACTGAAAAAAAACAAAAGGAAGAAGAAACATTATTTTAGTGACATCCCTAAACAACAAAACTCAAGCAGAATAATGTTAGCCCAATCTTTCTTGCTGCTGCCTTATGTAACAAAGTTACACTGTATTGACCCCTTCAGGAAGAAATAAAAATGACTCTTTTAGTCACCTTTTCCTTTCTTTGAATGGCATTTAGTTTGTGGTTGCGAAGGTGTTTATCAGTGTTTATATGTTTACACTGGTGAGGGCTATTTTCCTTTCGGTGGGGTTTTATCAGTTATTATAGGTTTAAACCTAAAACCGGACAGCCTAGCTATAAATAATTCTGTATGAGGAGACCATTCGATTGGACAGATTTGTGTTGTCATTAGTGCTATTATCATTTTCGAAAGGTCAAAATAATCTGCCAGACCTTTGCAGTACTGATTGACACCAGGTAATTCACACCATTGGTTGACCTCCTATAGTTCACACATTGCTTTCCTGCCTGTTGCTGGACAGCTGTAACTTTCACATCAAAGAAAGCCCACCAGAAAGGATGGAAAATGTGACCCTGGCCTACCATATCACATCTGCCTGTCAATGGCTCTTCAGTCATACTCTTCCTTTAGGTATCAAAACTTCTAACAAGCTGCTCTACCCATTTGTTTATTTTAACGCGATTAGGTCGTTAAATTAATATATCACTCAGGCTAAGCCATGTATTTGCACAAAAAAATATACATGAATTGATTATTGACACAGCATTTTATTTTTATCTAGTTGTTCAAAGACAACAAATCAATACAAAAATCAATTCTTTACATAATAAAATATATAATACAATAACACTGGCCCTTCATTGTAAAAATTTCCATGGACAACCTTTCATACAGCATTCATGCAATCTCACATTCATGTAAACACATTCAGACCGTGAACCCACACTAAACATACATCAAAAATTATTATACCTGGTTTTGATATAGCATCCCAAAATATGTGCAAAAAACAACAAAAACTTCTTCTATAAGGCAATCCAATTGCTGATGTACAATCCACTACTTAAAGAGTTGAACATCAGGAAGTTACAAAATATCTTTATGAAAATAATTAGGAAACATAAACTAAATTAATCATACATTTGTTTTACAAAAATCAAATAATGACACTGCACATGTAAGGGACAAGAAAAATCAGAACACGCCGACGCGCGTTTCGGTGTTACTACCCCCTGTTCGGGGTATCACCTTCTTCAGGGCGTGAAGGTACATTCATATCAGTAGTCCATGGGGCCTATTTAAATGACGGAAAATATTAAATAAGAAATGATTCAATTTGCAAAGCAACTAATACTTTTTTGTATATTTTTCATGCATATGCTACACAATTACAAAAGTTTAAAAAGCAAACATGGTCTAGCCTGGGAAAATTAAAAATAATGCATAATTAACCACATAGGAAATAAACCATGCACTCATTTCAAAGGTGACGTGAATACCATAGAAACAAGCCACGAACCAAATAATAATAGATGGACAACAAAAATACAAAATAAGAGAAAAAGAGATGACAAACAATAACAACAAAAACTTATAAGACCCTAATTAGTAAAAGAAAATTTCCTAACAGGATGATAACCCAATCATTTGTCCTTACTGGATAATAATGGTCCACCTATCACCACGTAGTTGACTTACCTAGCAGCGGTTGAAGACCAAAAAAGATGAATTAAGCAACGAAGATGATCAAAAACGGGATGATAGAACCAATAAGTCTGCAGTACAAAAACAAATAAATAATGAGTCAAAGACCCGAGGTAAACATCATATTCGTGTAAGAAGCTGGCCAGATTACATGGCTATCCAATTTCCTACTTACCTGAAGACTAATGATAGATGGAATATCCCGCAACATCCATGTATGAAAATAACCGCAAGTGATGTTCAAAACGATGCACCCAGCCACTAGATGGGGTCATGGGCCTAAAGTTAAGAGCAGGGAAATACAGAAACACTCTATCATGGTCGTTTCCCAACAAAAAAGCCTACAGAGTCAGGCGGTTTCCACAGAGAGTCAAAGCTGCCCTTCAAATTTCCTTGATATGACTTTCCTTGGTGGAACTCACAACTGTTTTCACAGTGAAGCACACAAAAAACAAGCTGTTCTAATTCTGTCCCCATGTCAAGTGTTATAAGACAACTCACAAGAGCGTCCATATGAATGGAATATAGATGTCTAATATTGACATCAGTTAAGGATTTAATAAGATAACCCCTACTCATAAACGATAACCTACTTATAGGACAATTTAAAGAATACAAAAAACGTCATACTAAAGAACTATTTAGAATAAAAAAAAAACGAACACAGTGGTTTGCTTAGAATGGACGGAAATCGGCCGGCCCGACGTGGGGTCTACGTTATCGTAACTGCTTTAGAAACCACACATTTTGCATTAAAGAATTGAAAATTCTAAAAGGTGCAATGAAATAAACAACTAAATCAAAAATAATCTAACAACAACGCAAAATTACAGTTAGTCCATCCAAAGAAAAGGCCCCCTAATTAATACCTTGAGGAGATGGATCTAGTTTTCCATTGTCCGTGGTGGATAACTCATACAATAGAGGTGTCCGATGTAACCACTTTCTAAATTCAAATCGAATGCTCCTAAAAGATAAGGGGGCTGCGATAAGAAAGCGAAACTTAGAGAAATCATTAAAGCATTCGAACTAGCTCTAGCTCAAGACGCTTACCGGGCAACCAAGAATATGGAGTTCCAGGAGACAGCCGAATACTCCTAAAAGATAAGAACGCTGCGATGAGAAAGCAAAACTAAAAGAAATAATCGAACCATTCGAACTGGCTCTGACTCAGAACGCTTACCGGGCAACCAAAATAGTGGAATTTTAGGAGGCAGCCAGCTGATAAGGCAATCCGCAAATGCCCACAGGGAGACATAAAGTGGCCAGCGCAGGAAAGACCGTTACTTAAAGCCTACCTGCATCACGTGTGAACGCAAGATGAACGTATCCTCGAACTGTTCAGGGGAGGGGGCTGTTAACGCGTAATAAGAGCAAGGGTGGATTAAAAGGAACAGCAGTCCAAAGATGCTCAAATGGGAATAGTTGCCGTGATGCAGAGGGATTTTTCATGAAATATAAGAAACGTGCGTGCCTAGATGTACTGATAATTGCGAAATAATTTAGCTCTGTTAAGAAAACAAAAAAATCTATATCGAAAAAATTAACCAATGAAACAAAACTTGAATAATAGTATAATTCCGTGAATGGAGTTATTCAAAGTGGAACCGGAAAAAACGAGATAGTAGAATTTGAAATATTGCCAGAAGGCAAATTCGGTAGTTTAACAAAGTTGGCTATAGATAAACACAGATATACCATAATAAAGGAAGAAAGGATTAATGTTGTTTTAAGTAATGGCGTTTTCCCATTGTAGGGATTCATTCAAGCCATTATCTTTTGAGTCCAAAAGAAAAATCCCAAAAACCTCCCGCTTTTTCCGGATATGGTTATTATCCGCACCCTTTTGACTGCAGATTTTTTCCAATATGGTCCAACGCAAATCGTTTTCAGTATGATTGGCCTCCCTCCAGTGAGACACCAGCGGGGCTGATAGGTTCCCACGCCTGATATTAGACTTGTGTTCCCCTATGCGGATTCTGCTTTTTCTAGCAGTTTCACCAACATAGGGGATATCACACGGGCACAAGATGACATAAACGCAGTTAGAGGTTCTGCAGTTTGTCATTTCGCGCAGCTCAATTGTCCGATTGTGAATTTTGATGCTCTCACTTACAATGGCATTGGGGCATGCATGGTATGTCCCGCATTTATGGTGTCCACGAATAGGTTGATTTCTG
The DNA here is from genome assembly GCA_963921515.1 of Calotriton arnoldi. Lineage (NCBI taxonomy): Eukaryota > Metazoa > Chordata > Amphibia > Caudata > Salamandridae > Calotriton > Calotriton arnoldi. The sequence goes on along the minus strand of CAWUFW010004272.1, from coordinate 1,123,021 downwards.
GTAATCGATTTCTGCACGAAACAATTAGGTTCCGGAAGTTTAGCCTTAACCAACAGGTTCCTGAGGTTCTTATTTCTCCTGAATGCAAACAGGGGTTTAGGAATCCTGGGTATTTGATTGTCAAGATTTAATAGATGCCACTGAGAGTTAACTATTTGACCAATCTTATGGTCAATAGAGGAGTGTTTTGTAACACAAACAAGTTGCTCTGTTTGTTTCTTCAACTTTGGAATAAACAGAGTGTCACGATTGTAGAAACGGGCTCTCTTCAGTGCGTCTCTAACTAGTCTATTGGGATATCCTCTCTGGATGAATTTTTGTTTCATCAATTCCGAGTGATAAAGATAATCTTTAATTGAAGTACAGTTTCTACGGAGTCGTAGAAACTGACTAAATGGGATGCTGTCCTTCTGACTGTTGGGGTGAAAGCTGTCGAAATGAAGAAGCGTGTTTCTAGATGTTGGTTTCGTAAAAAGCGATACTTTCAGTTGGGCATCTTGATGTTCCACAATGACATCGAGAAATTCCAACTTGTGAACACTTGTCTGAGCCGTGAACCTAAGGTTAGAATCAGCTAAATTAATCCACGAAATAAATTCATAGAGAGACTCCTGGTCACCGCTCCAGACGAAAAAAATATCGTCAATGAAGCGTGACCAGTGTCGGACGTTTTCGTAGAAAGGGGCCAATTCATTGTAGATATTGCGTTTTTCGAAGTACCCCATGTATAAACAGGCAACACTGGGGGCACAAGCTGCCCCCATGCTTACTCCTTGTATTTGATGATAAAAGTTGCCATCAAACTCAAACAAATTTTCTTCTAGAACAATTTCTAGGCATTGGACCAGAAATATGCTGTTGTGTAGCGATGTCTCCATTTCAATGATGTCCTTAACTACTCTGAGGGCCTCTTTCTGTGGATTATTAGAGTAAAGAGACTCAATATCCATCGTGACCAAGATTTCTTGGTCTTGATTAAACTGAAGTCCTTCAATCTTCGATATAAAGTGCCCTGTATCTTTAACATACGACTGAAGAGTAGTAACCAATGGCTGTAGGAACCTATCAACGTATTTTGAGAGGGGTTCTGTGGCAGATCCAATCGTAGAGACGATGGGTCTCATAGGGGGGTCGCTTTGATTTTTATGAGTTTTGGGTACCCCATAAATAATGGGGAACCGGGTGTATGTCGGTGTAAGATATTCCACCTCTTTGTGACAGATTTCTCCCCTCTCAACTGCTGTTTCCACAACACGGAGGATTCTGCGTTTCAGTCTTGGTTCTGGATTGGTAATGATCTTATTATAGTGTTTGGGGGACTCCAAAAGAGCATCCATTCTACTTTTATAATCACTAGTATTGAAAATAACAATTCCTCCCCCTTATCGCATGGTTTCACTGTGAGATCTTTGTTCTCTTTAAGGATGGTCAGGGCAATCTTTTCTTCCCTAGAAATATTATATGGGGGACAAGGAACAAATTTGATGGTCTTTTGAACTTTATTGAGGATAGCTTTTTCAAAGAGGTCTACCTCTTTGCCAACCTGTTCGATACTAGGTGTAAAGTTAGACGGTGGTTTAAGACCTGACAGATTTTCATCTGTATTGATTTCATCTCTGTTGTAAAAGAATTTTTTAAGTCTAACTTTTCGAAAAAAGGCATGAAGATCCTTCATAAGTTCAAATTGGTTCATTGTAACCGATGGTACAAAAGATAATCCTCTGGTGAGTAAGGTCTCAGTGGAATTATCCATCTGATAGGATGATAGATTAAATACTGGAATTTTAGTTATGTTCGCCAGTATTGATTCTGTCGAGTTCGAACGTATCTCTGGGGTTGAGCTGGTTCCTGGTATCTCTGTGCTTGAGCTGACTCCTGAGATTGGCCCCTTTGGTGTGAGTTCTGATATTGATTTTGATATTGGTTCTGATATTGGTTTTGATACCGTGGGCAAAATCCGCCCCTTCGATTCCCTAAAAAACAGTTTTCACCTTGAGATTTCTCCGAACCTGATCTAAATTGTGGATTATGATGGGGTGAACCCTCACTATCTGAGTCCGTGATATCTGAAAAAGTTGTTATACGTTTGTTGCCCCAGTGGGGGTTGGAGTTACTCGCACTATTTTCACTGGTAGAGGCGTACAAATTCTCAGAGAGATAAGGGTAGGCCCTTTCTTGGGAAAAGAGTCTAATATCTTTTCTGAGCTTATCGGTCTTCCTTTTAAGCAAATACTCACTAAATGAGTCTAGTTCGATCGCGATTTCCTCCAGTTTTTTCTTGCCTTCTTCAAGGCCACTAGATAGTTTAAGCTTCTCTTCTAATTCTTGGATCTCCTTGTTCAGTAACTGGATGACCTACCTAGCTGTTTCAATAATGAGGATCATCCAGTCCCTGGAGCATCTATTGGAGATCAGGGCCCACTACTCAAGGAATTGCCTAATCTCCACAAAAAGTCCTGGTATGTTCCTAACTCGGAGACCAATGGGGATGGTTCCCGCTTTAAGATATTCCAAAATGAAATTAGCATGTGCTTCTGTACGTTTTGTTTTTTTCTTTTAAGTTGAAGAGTTTAGTCCACTCTTCATGAGGACCTTTAGATAGAGAAAATGGTCTATCAGAATCTGTTGCTTGACCTAGAAGGCGTGCATAGTCTTCATCTGAAAACCCGAAGGTTTTAATGCTGTCCATAAGTAAATCTAAATAGAAAACAAACACATGAGACAAAAATAAAATGACAAATAATATTAAACAGACAAAACTACAAACAAACCAACAAGAATATGAGTGCAGAAGTCAATGAAGATCAAGAAAAATTAAAGAACTAAACAAATACCCAACAGCAGCAAGGCTGGGAAGGAACAACCACTAAGTAATAGGGGGACCCCTGAAAGGATAAAGGCAGAGCAAAAGGGGAAAATCAAAGTATCAAAAATTCTAACAAGCTGCTCTACCCATTTGTTTATTTTAACGCGATTAGGTCGTTAAATTAATATATCACTCAGGCTAAGCCATGTATTTGCACAAAAAAATATACATGAATTGATTATTGACACAGCATTTTATTTTTATCTAGTTGTTCAAAGACAACAAATCAATACAAAAATCTAATTTTTACATAATAAAATATATAATACAATAACACTGGCCCTTCATTGTAAAAATTTCCATGGACAACCTTTCATACAGCATTCATGCAATCTCACATTCATGTAAACACATTCAGACCGTGAACCCACACTAAACATACATCAAGAATTATTATACCTGGTTTTGATATAGCATCCCTAAATATGTGCAAAAAACAACAAAAACTTCTTCTATAAGGCAATCCAATTGCTGATGTACAATCCACTACTTAAAGAGTTGAACATCAGGAAGTTACAAAATATCTTTATGAAAATAATTAGGAAACCACCATCCCATCTTGAAATACATCCCCTATAACCTTTAGGCCGGCCTGCTGCCACCTGAAAATAACTTGATCTTGAAAAATAGGGGTCAGAATTCCAACCGCCGAGAATGGTGTATAAACATTGATAGCCGGAATTTTCCACTTACGCTTGATTTTCTGCCAGATCGTATAGGCTGCTATAATTACTTTAAATCTCGTCTTCTTAAAGTAACTCAGCTCTAAAATCCGGACTAGCATTCCCTTTGCCTCCACACCCAAACCTATTTCATAGATGCTTGGACTGTTAGCCACCGGTACCTCCGCCTTATCCCACGTAAAGGCGTTTCAAAATGTTGAAGCATGGAGGCCCAATAATAATACATCAAATTCGGGACCGCCCAACCACCCCGATCCCTAGGCAGAAACATCCATTTGGCGGCCCTACGTGAGCGCCGATAACCCCAAAGAAATCTAAAGCATGCCCTCTGAGCCCTATCAAGGCAGTTTTGAGAGAATTCCAAGGGGATGGTTCTAAATAAATACATAAATTTTGGGAGGACCATCATTTTCAAGATGTTGCAACGACCATACAGTGAAAGATGAAGATGATCTAATCTTTCTAATTTACTACTTATGGATTCCACCACTGGGTGGAGATTCAGATCAGGGATGGTTTCAACTGAGGCAGTTATTTTAACTCCTAGATATACTGCTTCAGTAACGACCGGAACGTCAGCCGGACATAAAAATGCTGAATGGAGAATCTGGGTTTTATCAACATTCAGTTTATACCCTGATATTGCTCCAAATTGGCCTGCAATAGTCTTGAGGGTAACAAAAGCTAAAGACACGTCCTTGGTTAGAACCACAATGTCGTCCGCATACGCTAAGGCCTTATAATCGGTGCCATTAACCCTGATTGGCAGAATGTTCTGGCTCCCTTCAATTTTACTAAGAAAGGGGTCAATGTACAAAGCAAAAAGCAGGGGCGAACACGGGCAACCTTGCCTGGTCCCCCTGCTGATATTAAATATCCCTGTTTCCTGACCTGAAATACAAATTGTTGCTTCTGGTTCAATATACAGCGCTTTTAGTGCCTGAATAAATTCCGTGGAGAGCCCTTTCCAGCGGAGCACCCCCCAGAGAAAGCGCCAAGAGACCCTGTCGAATGCCTTCTCGGCATCCAACAGGATCATCCCCATAGGTGACTCTGTGGCCTGTGCCCAAATTTTGCAAGGCGATAACCCTTCTGACATGGTCCGCCGTGTCCCTTCCGGGGATAAACCCATGCTGGCGTATGGACACTAGGGGGGTAATGACTTTCGCTAGTCTAGTAGCTAAGATCTTTGAGTATAGCTTACTATCTGTATTAATAAGTGAAATAGGGCAATACGAGGAGGGATTCAGTTCAGACTTATCTTTCTTTTTAAAGAGCACAATGGTTGTTCGCCTCCAATATTCAGGTATAACCCCCCTTTGTACCTCTTGGAGTAGGGAGAGAAAATCCTGTCGAATTTCCTGAGAGAAGACGCCATAAAATTCCAACGGGATTGCATCCGGCCCGGCAGCTTTCCCGTTAGCCAAGGATTTTATGGCCCCTTCGACCTCCTCCCATGTGATTATTCCTGAGAGAACCTGATTTTGCTCTACCATAACTCTAGTGGTATCGATATCTTGCAGAAATCCTTCCATCGACGCCTCACTAGACAACATAATCTCCTCAGTGTATAACTGAGTATATATTTTTCAAAGACCTTCAAAACCCCCTCCTGTGTATCCTGAATCTGGCCAGATTGATCCTGAACCCTAAGAATTTGACTTGCTAGGCTCCTCTGTTGTAACCGTTTTACGAGGACTCTACCAGAGCTTTCCCCAAATTCATACATTGTAGTGCGAAACTGCATGTACTTTGCGGCCAAATCTTCCCCAAAATGTATTAAAACTCTAGATTTAGCAACAGCCACCACTTGCTGACTCCGAGTAATATCACGACCATCCTTAATATCCTGTGTCAACTCTAGCTCTGCCACCCGCAATTGCTCGATACGCTCCTTAGTCTGTTCCTGTGCCGTTCTCCAACGAAAAGCCGCAAAACTCTTAGTTTCCCCTCGGATTGCTGTTTAAATGTATCCCAGACTATACAGTCTGAGGCCGTCTTCCTGTTAATGTTTAAGAATTCCACAATCCATTTGGACATATGATCGCGATACACCTGATCTAACAGTAACTTCCTCTCAAACGTCCATGATCTCGATATCCTATCTACAAACCCCCAGGGACAGTCTAGTATTAACGGATTATGGTCAGATAAGATTCTGGGGGGAATCTCGACTGATGTTCCTTCTACCAACTGCTCGGACATGAAGAGATAGTCCAGACGAACCATTTTATTATGGGGGGCAGAGAAAAATGTACATCCCTGATCGTCCTTTTTATACCTGAACCAGGCATCAACTAATCTATGCTCACAGACCAAGGTTCGAAGGGCATTAAAAACTCTTGGTTTCCGCCCCGAATAATCCTGAGTAGTCCAAAGGTCGAAATTGCCTGGCAAATGGATATTAAGATCCCCACAGACTATCAGTGGTTGCGGCCACAGTGCTAACTCAATGTTTAACAATTTCAGCACCTCCGGGTCATCTAAGTTAGCGGCGTAGATTGAGCAGATGGAAATAGGTCTACTATTAATCATAATTTCAACCACTGCCCAACGACCTGCACTATCAACTTTCACTTTTTTACAGGTCCAAGCCCCGCGTCTTGCCAGTATGGCCACCCCCCTGATCATAGAAGATTGTTTGGTACACGCTACCAAGTCAAACCCTAAGCCTTTTATTTGGTCTCGCTTGCCCCAGGGAATATGGGTTTCCTGCAGACATAGTACATCGATCTGCATAGACTGTAACACCTTGGAGAGGAGGCCTCGCTTCTTAGCATCATTTAGCCCACAGATATTCCAAGTACAGATACGGAGCCTACCCCTCATTAACCCCTAAGATAGAACCTAACGATGCCTCCAACCTTATGAATAATATTAATAAACCAACATTTTTCTTTGTCATCTCAGTTCCTAAATTACAACTCAAAATACATTTGCCATGCCTACTTTTACAACCAAGAACCATACATAGCCACCACAACCCACACCCCGTGACCCCACCCCCACCCCACACCCGTGATCCCCCCCACCCACCCCACCCACCTCGACACTCCTCCCTCTAAGCGAGGCAACAGGACGGTGTCCTTGTGATGGTTGGACTGGCAGCCCCCGCTCCCCCCTGTATTCACCCCCCACTTAAGAGACCAGGGCACTGAGCTATCAGAACCAACACTAAACCTAAAAAAGAAAAAAGAACACACCATAATCATTAACCCAGGCCCACCCAATTTACTGACCTATGACGTGATTCAATTGGATTTGACAAATAGAAACAGAGATACTACATTCCCATATTGCCTAGATAGAGTTCAAATACTCCTTTGCCTGAATTTCAGACTGAAAAAATCTAGTCTGACTCTGAAATATGACTTTCAGCTTGGCGGGAAAGAGCAGGAAAGCCTGTGCCCCCTTTGCTTGAAATGGTGCAATCTGCTGGCGGAGCTGCCACCTCCGCTCAACAGTTGCCTGACAAAACTCAGGTCTCACAAAAAATTCGCAATCCTTCCCTACCCTTTTTCTATCTGGCCTTGCTAGGTCAAAAATTCGTTCTCTAGCCAGAAAGTTATTCAAGCTAATTAAAATCGCTCGCGGTTTATCAGCATTTGCCCCCCGGTTCTGTCTCAGGTTAAAAGGAAACCTATGTGCTCTCTGCACCTCTACCCGCCAGTCCCATTGTTCCAGATCCGGGAATGCCTCCGAAAATAAGTCTATAACAAATTGCCGAACATCCAAACCTTCTTTTCCTTCCGGAATACCTAAAATTCGGAGGTTATTCCTCCTGGCCCGATTTTCCAAATCTGACAGTTTCCACAGCATATCGTCCCTTTGGGTTTTGATCGAATCCGTAAGACCCTTCTGTGCTGCCATATCATCTTCTAGTGCAGAAATCCTCCCTTCAGCCTCGACAATCCTGGCTGCTATATCTGAACATGTTTTGGCTACTCTGCGAATCGCATTCTGCATTTTGCGGCACGACCCCTGTGTCCGGGAGCTTTCCTGACGTGTTTCTTCACGATGTGCCATGATCGTCTGGTAGATAGTAGATAGCGTTATCTCTGATGGGGGACCTGTAGCCGTAACTAGAGCACTAGTATCAGCCACCCCATTACTGCCAGTAGTTCCAGGCTGAGTTGAAAAGGAATAATCCCATGCCATTGAGCCCATACTTCCTGGAGCCTTATTTAGTGAGGGGCATGCTTGCTCTCTTTGCTTCCTAGATTTGCGGACAGTCCCCTCATCTAACCGCTCCGCATCGCCTGCTTGCGCTTGGTCAAAACGCCAACCGCCCGGATCACTGTATTCATCCGTCCATTCTTTCTCTGGTCCTTCATCCGCGGATGTATCTGATGGATCTGACATAGAGTAGAATTTATCTCCTCCTTCTAAGTCCTTAAAGAGTCCACTATCCCCAAGATCCCTTGGGTGAGCCCCTTTAGCTTCGATCCTTATGGAGTCATCCCCCTTACTGGGCACTTTAGAGTTTTGCTGGGCTCCTAATGCATGGACTCCCGACTGAAGGACTACAGTACCCATAGTGCCACAGCTCACTGGAATCATTTTTCCTGCCCAGGTCGATCTCCAGCCTTCCTCCAAACTGAGATGCCTCATTAGCCATAGCCCCATTATTATATGTCACGGATTGCGCCTTGAGGTGAGAGTCATTTTGACCATCGATCGACACACACTGATCACCCTCTAGTGCGCTTACATTTGTAATTAGGCTTGTGCTGGAAAGCATACCTGCATCGCTTTTCCCCCCTTGCACCACATCCAAGGTCGAGAGCTTAACACCGGGGGCAGCCACCGACTTACCCCCCCCTCCACTCGCAAGGGACACAGTTCTTTTCAGCTTCACTAATTAGGGTCTTATAAGTTTTTGTTGTTATTGTTTGTCATCTCTTTTTCTCTTATTTTGTATTTTTGTTGTCCATCTATTATTATTTGGTTTGTGACTTTTTTCTATGGTATTCACGTCACCTTTGAAATGAGTGCATGGTTTATTTCCTATGTGGTTAATTATGCATTATTTTTAATTTTCTCAGGCTAGACCATGTTTGCTTTTTAAACTTTTGTAATTGTGTAGCATATGCATGAAAAATATACAAAAAAGTATTAGTTGCTTTGCAAATTGAATCATTTCTTATTTAATATTTTCCGTCATTTAAATAGGCCCCATGGACTACTGATACGAATGTACCTTCACGCCCTGAAGAAGGTGATACCCCGAACAGGGGGTAGTAACACCGAAACGCGCGTCGGCGTGTTCTGATTTTTCTTGTCCCTTACATGTGCAGTTTCATTATTTGATTTTTGTAAAACAAATTTATGATTAATTTAGTTTATGTTTCCTAATTATTTTCATAAAGATATTTTGTAACTTCCTGATGTTCAACTCTTTAAGTAGTGGATTGTACATCAGCAATTGGATTGCCTTATAGAAGAAGTTTTTGTTGTTTTTTGCACATATTTAGGGATGCTATATCAAAACCAGGTATAATAATTCTTGATGTATGTTTAGTGTGGGTTCACGGTCTGAATGTGTTTACATGAATGTGAGATTGCATGAATGCTGTATGGAAGGTTGTCCATGGAAATTTTTACTATGAAGGGCCAGTGTTATTGTATTATATATTTTATTATGTAAAGAATTGATTTTTGGATTGATTTGTTGTCTTTGAACAACTAGATAAAAATAAAATGCTGTGTCAATAATCAATTCATGTATATTTTTTGTGCAAATACATGGCTTAGCCTGAGTGATATATTAATTTAACGACCTAATCGCGTTAAAATAAACAAATGGGTAGAGCAGCTTGTTAGAATTTTTGATACCTTGATTTTCCCCTTTTGCTCTGCCTTTATCCTTTCAGGGGTCCCCCTATTACTTAGTGGTTGTTCCTTCCCAGCCTTGCTGCTGTTGGGTATTTGTTTAGTTCTTGAATTTTTCTTGATCTTCATTGACTTCTGCACTCATATTCTTGTTGGTTTGTTTGTAGTTTTGTCTGTTTAATATTATTTGTCATTTTATTTTTGTCTCATGTGTTTGTTTTCTATTTAGATTTACTTATGGACAGCATTAAAACCTTCGGGTTTTCAGATGAAGACTATGCACGCCTTCTAGGTCAAGCAACAGATTCTGATAGACCATTTTCTCTATCTAAAGGTCCTCATGAAGAGTGGACTAAACTCTTCAACTTAAAGAAAAAAACAAAACGTACAGAAGCACATGCTAATTTCATTTTGGAATATCTTAAAGCGGGAACCATCCCCATTGGTCTCCGAGTTAGGAACATACCAGGACTTTTTGTGGAGATTAGGCAATTCCTTGAGAAGTGGGCCCTGATCTCCAATAGATGCTCCAGGGACTGGATGATCCTCATTATTGAAACAGCTAGGGAGGTCATCCAGTTACTGAACAAGGAGATCCAAGAATTAGAAGAGAAACTTAAACTATCTAGTGGCCTTGAAGAAGGCAAGAAAAAACTGGAGGAAATCGCGATCGAACTAGACTCATTTAGTGAGTATTTGCTTAAAAGGAAGACCGATAAGCTCAGAAAAGATATTAGACTCTTTTCCCAAGAAAGGGCCTACCCTTATCTCTCTGAGAATTTTTACGCCTCTACCAGTGAAAATAGTGCGAGTAACTCCAACCCCCACTGGGGCAACAAACGTATAACAACTTTTTCAGATATCACGGACTCAGATAGTGAGGGTTCACCCCATCATAATCCACAATTTAGATCAGGTTCGGAGAAATATCAAGGTGAAAACCGTTTTTTAAGGAATCGAAGGGGCGGATTTCGCCCACGGTATCAAAACCAATATCAGAACCAATATCAAAATCAATATCAGAACTCACACCAAAGGGGCCAATCTCAGGAGTCAGCTCAAGCACAGAGATACCAGGAACCAGCTCAACCCCAGAGATACGTTCGAACTCGACAGAATCAATACTGGCGAACATAACTAAAATTCCAGTATTTAATCTATCATCCTATCAGATGGATAATTCCACTGAGACCTTACTCACCAAAGGATTATCTTTTGTACCATCGGTTACAATGAACAAATTTGAACTTATGAAGGATCTTCATGCCTTTTTTCGAAAAGTTAGACTTAAAAAATTCATTTACAACAGAGATGAAATCAATACAGATGAAAATCTGTCAGGTCTTAAACCACCGTCTAACTTTACACCTAGTATCGAACAGGTTGGCAAAGAGGTAGACCTCTTTGAAAAAGCTATCCTCAATAAAGTTCAAAAGACCATCAAATTTGTTCCTTGTCCCCCATATAATATTTCTAGGGAAGAAAAGATTGCCCTGACCATCCTTAAAGAGAACAAAGATCTCACAGTGAAACCATGCGATAAGGGGGGAGGAATTGTTATTTTCAATACTAGTGATTATAAAAGTAGAATGGATGCTCTTTTGGAGTCCCCCAAACACTATAATAAGATCATTACCAATCCAGAACCAAGACTGAAACGCAGAATCCTCCGTGTTGTGGAAACAGCAGTTGAGAGGGGAGAAATCTGTCACAAAGAGGCGGAATATCTTACACCGACATACACCCGGTTCCCCATTATTTATGGGGTACCCAAAACTCATAAAAATCAAAGCGACCCCCCTATGAGACCCATCGTCTCTACGATTGGATCTGCCACAGAACCCCTCTCAAAATACGTTGATAGGTTCCTACAGCCATTGGTTACTACTCTTCAGTCGTATGTTAAAGATACAGGGCACTTTATATCGAAGATTGAAGGACTTCAGTTTAATCAAGACCAAGAAATCTTGGTCACGATGGATATTGAGTCTCTTTACTCTAATATACCACAGAAAGAGGCCCTCAGAGTAGTTAAGGACATCATTGAAATGGAGACATCGCTACACAACAGCATATTTCTGGTCCAATGCCTAGAAATTGTTCTAGAAGAAAATTTCTTTGAGTTTGATGGCAACTTTTATCATCAAATACAAGGAGTAAGCATGGGGGCAGCTTGTGCCCCCAGTGTTGCCTGTTTATACATGGGGTACTTCGAAAAACGCAATATCTACAATGAATTGGCCCCTTTCTACGAAAACGTCCGACACTGGTCACGCTTCATTGACGATATTTTTTTCGTCTGGAGCGGTGACCAGGAGTCTCTCTATGAATTTATTTCGTGGATTAATTTAGCTGATTCTAACCTTAGGTTCACGGCTCAGACAAGTGTTCACAAGTTGGAATTTCTCGATGTCATTGTGGAACATCAAGATGCCCAACTGAAAGTATCGCTTTTTACGAAACCAACATCTAGAAACACGCTTCTTCATTTCGACAGCTTTCACCCCAACAGTCAGAAGGACAGCATCCCATTTAGTCAGTTTCTACGACTCCGTAGAAACTGTACTTCAATTAAAGATTATCTTTATCACTCGGAATTGATGAAACAAAAATTCATCCAGAGAGGATATCCCAATAGACTAGTTAGAGACGCACTGAAGAGAGCCCGTTTCTACAATCGTGACACTCTGTTTATTCCCAAGTTGAAGAAACAAACAGAGCAACTTGTTTGTGTTACAAAACACTCCTCTATTGACCATAAGATTGGTCAAATAGTTAACTCTCAGTGGCATCTATTAAATCTTGACAATCAAATACCCAGGATTCCTAAACCCCTGTTTGCATTCAGGAGAAATAAGAACCTCAGGAACCTGTTGGTCAAGGCTGAACTTCCGGAACCTAATTGTTTCGTGCAGAAATCGATTACCGGAAATCAACCTATTCGTGGACACCATAAATGCGGGACATGTCATGCATGCCCCAATGCCATTGTAAGTGAGAGCATCAAAATTCACAATCGGACAATTGAGCTGCGCGAAATGACAAACTGCAGAACCTCTAACTGCGTTTATGTCATCTTGTGCCCGTGTGATATCCCCTATGTTGGTGAAACTGCTAGAGAAAGCAGAATCCGCATAGGGGAACACAAGTCTAATATCAGGCGTGGGAACCTATCAGCCCCGCTGGTGTCTCACTGGAGGGAGGCCAATCATACTGAAAACGATTTGCGTTGGACCATATTGGAAAAAATCCGCAGTCAAAAGGGTACGGATAATAACCATATCCGGAAAAAGCAGGAGGTTTTTTGGATTTTTCTTTTGGACTCAAAAGATAATGGCTTGAATGAATCCCTACAATGGGAAAACGCCATTACTTAAAACAACATTAATCCTTTCTTCCTTTATTATGGTACATCTGTGTTTATCTATAGCCAACTTTGTTAAACTACCGAATTTGCCTTCTGGCAATATTTAAAATTCTACTATCTTGTTTTTTCCGGTTCCACTTTGAATAACTCCATTCACGGAATTTGACTATTATTCAAGTTTTGTTTCATTGGTTAATTTTTTCGATATAGCTTTTTTTGTTTTCTTAACAGAGCTAAATTATTTTGCAATTATCAGTACATCTAGGCACGCACGTTTCTTATATTTCATGAAAAAACCCTCTGCATCACGGCAACTATTCCCATTTGAGCATCTTTGGACTGCTGTTCCTTTTAATCCGCCCTTGCTCTTATTACGCGTTAACAGCCCCCTCCCCTGAACAGTTCGAGGATACATTCATCTTGCGTTCACACGTGATGCAGGTAGGCTTTATGTCTCCCTGTGGATATTTGCGGTTTGCCTTATCAGCTGGTTGCCTCCTGAAATTCCACTATCTTGGTTGCCCAGTAAGCGTTCTGAGTCAGAGCCAGTTCGAATGGTTCGATTATTTCTCTTAGTTTCGCTTTCTCATCGCAGCGTTCTTATCTTTTAGGAGTATTCGGCTGTCTCCTGGAACTCCATTATCTTGGTTGCCCGGTAAGCGTCTTGAGCTAGAGCTAGTTCGAATGCTTTAATGATTTCTCTAAGTTTCGCTTTCTTATCGCAGCTCCCTTATCTTTTAGGAGCATTCGATTTGAATTTAGAAAGTGGTTACATCGGACACCTCTATTGTATGAGTTATCCACCACGGACAATGAAAAACTAGATCCATCTCCTCAAGGTATTAATTAGGGGGCCTTTTCTTTGGATGGACTAACTGTAATTTTGCGTTGTTGTTAGATTATTTTTGATTTAGTTGTTTATTTCATTGCACCTTTTAGAATTTTCAATTCTTTAATGCAAAATGTGTGGTTTCTAAAGCAGTTACGATAACGTAGACCCCACGTCGGGCCGGCCGATTTCCGTCCATTCTAAGCAAACCCCTGTGTTCGTCCTTTTTTGATTCTAAATAGTTCTTTAGTATGACGTTTTTTGTATTCTTTAAATTGTCCTATAAGTAGGTTATCGTTTATGAGTAGGGGTTATCTTATTAAATCCTTAACTGATGTCAATATTAGACATCTATATTCCATTCATATGGATGCTCTTGAGAGTTGTCTTATAACACTTGACATGGGGACAGAATTAGAACAGCTTGTTTTTTGTGTGTTTCACTGTGAAAACAGTTGTGAGTTCCACCAAGGAAAGTCATATCAAGGAAATTTGAAGGGCAGCTTTGACTCTCTGTGGAAACCGCCTGACTCTGTAGGCTTTTTTGGTGGGAAACGACCATGATAGAGTGTTTCTGTATTTCCCTGTTCTTAACTTTAGGCCCATGACCCCATCTAGTGGCTGGGTGCATCGTTTTGAACATCACTTGCGGTTATTTTTATACATGGATGTTGCGGGATATTCCATCTATCATTAGTCTTCAGGTAAGTAGGAAATTGGATAGCCATGTAATCTGGCCCGCTTCTTACACGAATATGATGTTTACCTCGGGTCTTTGACTCATTATTTATTTGTTTTTGTACTGCAGACTTATTGGTTCTATCATCCCGTTTTTGATCATCTTCGTTGCTTAATTCATCTTTTTTGGTCTTCAACCGCTGCTAGGTAAGTCAACTACGCAGTGATAGGTGGACCATTATTATCCAGTAAGGACAAATGATTGGGTTATCTTCATGTTAGGAAATTTTCTTTTACTAATTAGGGTCTTATAAGTTTTTGTTGTTATTGTTTGTCATCTCTTTTTCTCTTATTTTGTATTTTTGTTGTCCATCTATTATTATTTGGTTCGTGGCTTTTTTCTATGGTAGTCACGTCACCTTTGAAATGAGTGCATGGTTTATTTCCTATGTGGTTAATTATGCATTATTTTTAATTTTCTCAGGCTAGACCATGTTTGCTTTTTAAACTTTTGTAATTGTGTAGCATATGCATGAAAAATATACAAAAAAGTATTAGTTGCTTTGCAAATTGAATCATTTCTTATTTAATATTTCCCGTCATTTAAATAGGCCCCATGGACTACTGATACGAATGTACCTTCACGCCCTGAAGAAGGTGAAACCCCGAACAGGGGGTAGTAACACCGAAACGCGCGTCGGCGTGTTCTGATTTTTCTTGTCCCTTACATGTGCAGTTTCATTATTTGATTTTTGTAAAACAAATTTATGATTAATTTAGTTTATGTTTCCTAATTATTTTCATAAAGATATTTTGTAACTTCCTGATGTTCAACTCTTTAAGTAGTGGATTGTACATCAGCAATTGGATTGCCTTATAGAAGAAGTTTTTGTTGTTTTTTGCACATATTTAGGGATGCTATATCAAAACCAGGTATAATAATTCTTGATGTATGTTTAGTGTGGGTTCACGGTCTGAATGTGTTTACATGAATGTGAGATTGCATGAATGCTGTATGAAAGGTTGTCCATGGAACTTTTTACAATGAAGAGCCAGTGTTATTGTATTATATATTTTATTATGTAAAGAATTGATTTTTGGATTGATTTGTTGTCTTTGAACAACTAGATAAAAATAAAATGCTGTGTCAATAATCAATTCATGTATATTTTTTTGTGCAAATACATGGCTTAGCCTGAGTGATATATTAATTTAACGACCTAATCGCGTTTTAATAAACAAATGGGTAGAGCAGCCTGTTAGAATTTTTAATACCTTGATTTTCCCCTTTTGCTCTGCCTTTATCCTTTCAGGGGTCCCCCTATTACTTAGTGGTTGATACTCTTCCTTTAGCCCAAAGGCTCATTCCTGGACTTCAAGAACCAAAGCCCTCACAGGGGCTGCAGCAGTTAGGGATGGGGCCCGATGAAGGGTGAGATCCCTGTTAATATTTGGTGGAAGTTACTGGACCATCCCTGGATGGAGTTTGGGAATGTGGAGTGATGACTAACACAAGGGAAGAACAGTTCTGCCATTCTGTGTTTCTTTGGCAAAGCAGCTATTGGATAGGTTTTACCTGAATGTGTATCCCTGGAAAAAGAACCTGGTCCAATTTGCTTCATGGTCATCACTGATTGATTTGTTTTACTCCGAATCTGGATTTCAGAATGGCAAAACATCTCCTGAGAAACATGCTGCATTCTTTTTGAGTGTTGCATGGTATCATTAGTATTAGAAACTGGGTTGAGGTATGAACTCTGTCCAAGCAGGAATCGCAATCCTAGTCAGGGTAAGTCAATAACACACTCTAAAGTTAACCTGTGCTCACCCTCTGGTAGCACAGAGCAGTCAAGCTTAACTAAGAGGCAATGTGTAAAGTATTTGTGCACACAACAGACAGTAACATAGTGAAAACATCACAAAAGTACTCCACATCAGTTAAAAAAAATACTGAATATTTTGATAAATAAAACAAGACCACAACAACAAACATCCAATCAGTCAAAATATGAATTTTTAAGATTAAATGCAAAAATAGCACTTAGAAGAAAATAGCACTCAAGGAGTTCATTGGTCACACTGTACCGTAACAAAGTCACGAGATCAGGCCATCCACAATGGGGCACAGGTGATGTGTCGGTTCCGTTAAGTGAAGCTCCAGTTCCGAGTTCAGCCTTTCCGAATGCAATGCACCAGGTTATCCCACCCTGGAGGGGCAATGAGTCGATCTTCTCCACACATTGGCAGGAGATGTGTCAGTTCCGATTGGTGCAACGGCATCGATGCGCAGGTTCTGGCAGTGATGCATTGGTCCCGGAGCTGTGGTTCCTGAGGTGATGCAGCGGTCTGTGCAATGTGCTGATCTGGTCCCTGCAACAGCAGTGATGTGTTGTTCCCAATCTCGCCGCAGGAGATGTGTCAGTTCCGATTGGTGCAACGGCATCGATGCGCAGGTTCTGGCAGATGCAGCACTTTAAACTCACTTCCGAGGGCACTGGTCTGGATAGGCACCTCTTGACAGAGCAAGACTTACAGCAAGTAAAGTTCAGGTGCTGAGTTGAAGATGAAGGTAAAGGCTTTGCTATCCCTCAGTCTGCCGAAACAATAGGCAAGCCAACAAGCCATGGAGATACTTAGGTTGTGGGATGTAGCGATGCAGACCCAGTCCTTCTTGCTCCCTGTCAGCAGACCAACACAGCAAAGCACTTCAGCAAAGTGGCAGTCCCTCCTACAGCTTAACAGTCCTTCTTTCTGGCAGAATGTCCTCATTTCCAGAAGTGTTCTGATTTGGTGATGTCAGAGGTCCAGTACTCATACCCAGTTGGGTGCTTGAAGTAGGGAGACTTCAAAGAGATGCTTTGAAGTGCACAAGACCCTGCCTTTCCAGCCCTGGCACCATACTCACCACAGGGGGGTATGCAAAATTTTGTGTGGGGACAGGATTCAGCCCTTTCAGGTGTAATGTGTCAGCTCCTACCTTCCATCATGCTCTGGATGACCCATGAACATGCAGATGGTCACTCAGTCACACCTACCCTTCCTTTGTGTGTGGCTGTCTAGCGGGAATGCAGGAATCCAGCTGTCACTCACCTCAGACATGTATTACAGAGGCAAGCGTTTGAGTAAGGAAATGCCAACTTTCTAAATGTGGCATTTTCAGAACTGCAATTTTAAAACCAACTTCACCATCAATTGTGTTTTTAACTTGTGAGTCCAGAGACACCAAATGTGGGGGTCCCATCTCTCCCCAATTCGAAATTACAGTTATAAAAGGTAATAAGGCAATCCCAATGTTATCCTATGAGAGAGACATGCATTGCAGTAGTGAAAAATGAATTTAAGAGTATTTCACTACCAGGACATGTAAAACTTAAAAGTACATGTCTTACTTTTTAAATACACTGCACCCTGCCCATAGGCTGTCTAGGGCCTACCTTAGGGGTGACATATATGTAATAAAAAGGTTCGGGTCTGGCAAGTAGGTTAACTTGCCAGGTCAACATGGCAGTTTAAAACTGCACACACACAGGCTCTGCAGTGGCAGGCCTGAGACATATTGAAAAGACTATTTAAGTAGGTGGCACAATCTGTGCTGCAGGTCCATGGTAGCATTTATTTTACAGACCCTGGGCACATGTAGTGCACTTTACTAGGGACGTATAAGTAAATTAAATATGCCAATTGTAGATAAGCCAATGTTACCATGTTTTAAGTAACAAGCACATGCGCTTTGGCACTGGTTAGCATTTGAAAAGTGCCCAGATTCCTAAAGCCAGCAAAAACGAAGTCAAAACAACAGTTAAAAACAGGTGGGCAGAAGGCAAAAAGTCAGGGGGACTGAAAGTGGGGAAAGCTACTAAACCCCTTGGGAGTTCTCTTCACTAAGGCGGAAGAACCTGGAGACACAATCAATAATGGCTTGGTCTTTTCAAGATGGTGCTCCACTTTAAAGTCCATTCCCTGTAGGGAGATGGACCACCTCAACAGTTTGAGATTCTCACCACTCATTTGCATTAACCATCTGAGGGGCCTTTGGTCTGTCTGAACTCAAAATTCAGTGCCAAACAGGTATGGCCATAGCTTCTTCAGGGCCCAGACCACAGCAAAATCTTCCCTTTCTATTGCGCTCCACCCCTGTTCCCATTGGAAGTAACCTTCTACTAATAAAGGCTACAGGTTGATCCAGGCCCTCTTCAATCAGCTGTGAGAGCACAGCCCCTATGCTATACTCTGAGACATCAGTCTGCACCACGAATTCTTGGGAGAAGTCAGGGGCCTTTAGCATGAGTGCTGTGCACATGGCCTCTTTCAGGGTGTCAAAAGCTTTCTGGAACGCCTCTGTCCAGATCACCTGACATGGCTGCTTCTTGGAAGTCAGCTCTGTCAATTGGGCAACAATGGTGCCATACCCCTTGACGAATCTCCTGTAATAGTCAGGGAAGCCTAAGAAGGCTCTCACTTCTGTCTCGATCATGGGGGGGGTTCCCAAGCCAGAATAGTTTAAATCTTTGGCTGAAGGGGCTGCACCTTGCTGTCCCCTACATCAGTGGTTCCCAAACTTTTTCCACCTGTGGCTCCCTTGACCTATTGGCTATTGACCGCGGCTCCCCATTATGTTACTTTTTTTAGCGGGTGGGGAATGTAAGCCCGGCCTCTGGAGTACTTCCATTTTATTCCCTGAAAATAATTGGCATGAAGCTGATGAAGGTATTATAATCATAGATGTAACAAAATAAAAGTATAACAGTTGTTTAATTAAAAAAACTTGATTTGGTTAAGTCAGAAAGAATACTCTTCAGCACTGTGGTTTAAATGTGGAATATTTTTTTAAATCTTTGTTTTTAAAAATTTGGCACTAGCATTCGGTGCTCTCCTACAAATCATTTTAGTTGTTAAGGAGCCACTTTTGATATATACGAATGCTGCTCCACTAATCTTATTAGCCATGTGTCCACATTAGTAAAGTTTTGGTGTTCTACATATATTTATCATTTCTCTCATATCACTTCTTGTGTTGATGTCAAGTATGTTAATTAGTTCTCACTTTTAATGCGTCTTACAATTTGAGAACTCTGCAACTGTTGATTTGGTATTGCAAAATGTGACGGATTGGATCTATAAACCCACCCAAGGGTTAAACTAGACAGAGTGACAAGGAGCGGTGTGTTTAGTGAAAGAACTAAGGCTACAGTTATGCAGTTTACATAAGCAACAGCTCTTGAGATTGCGAATATACACAGGAAATGCACAAGACTGCTGTTAAACTAAAACCTAAACTACAGACTTTAGAGGTTGGGGAGAAATACGATTGATTTCATAGTTTTTTGGAGAACAATCAAAAAGCATACACTTCTACCAACTTCCAGGTTTCAAGAATGGAGGTGGAGATTGCTGGAGAATGACAAGTGGAAGTACAGAGGCATCTGTACAATGCTTAAGTCCCAATCTTTGTACGAGTTGGTGATGGTAAAACAAATCATACAAGCAACATTTAAAAATATAACGAAGCAAGACAGCTATCCCAAAACGGCGCTGCTTTAATAGTTTTAAACTCACCTGTGAGCCTGTGGTGGCTGCAAGCTTGAAGACAGTCTTTTCGACCAGGTCAGCAGCAGGTAGAGGCTGATCAGGAATTACATCAGAACCCAAGCAAGATATCTTACAAGCTAAAACTAGAGACTTAACAGGATCTGCACCCTGTTTAGCTTCTCCTTAAGTACAGCTTGAGAGGCAGGTACCACTGCAACACCCTCCTTGAATCTCCACTGGAGTGCCTCATTCCATGTCTATTTAATTCTAGGTACGAGCCAGGTAGTTGGGAATTGTTACTGAGCGATCTTCATACAGAAGATAAGTGGGACTAGTAAGAAGACCCACTATATATGACCTTGGCTGGTCGTTGCAGGTCACATTTTCTTTTAAAAAAAAGTGTGGGTTACTATATACAAGAATAATTAGAAATGTGCGTGTCCTTAAAGTGCAGAAATGTCAGGAACTCTGACAAAGCAAAGGGCAAATAATTTCTAGTTGCTGCAATTTTTGAAGGTTTCCAGGAAGCACTTGGAGGCCAAGTTTCAAGTGAACTCCTGCTGAGGATATTGTCACGCTTGAATCACTTTTACCCACAGACCACGATGCAATCCAACCTGTAAATTAAGTCTCAAAGCAACAGAGTTCCCAAATGCACACGTAGCTTTCTTTTAGCTAATGATCTCATGAGTCATTCATGAAGAGGAGACGACTAAGAATAATAAGATATTTCCTCATCAATTTCATACGTTTGTAACTTCAACAAACTCACTTAATGGCTCAGTTACTTGTTATATAATTTAAACAGCCGTCCCTTTGTGTGTGTGTTTATATTTCCTCATCGCTCATAGTTTGTGTAAACTGCGTCAAAATCTGACATACAGGAGCAGTTAATGTGCTATTTTGCATGTCACACTGCCATCTAGCGGTACAAGAGGGAGTTTCATCTACCTTTAACAAAACATTTTACATAGCGAGCTTACAAAATGCAAATAATTGCACAAGCCGGGATATTGACGTATTGTGTCACGGCGCCCCTGGCTATTTTTGGGGGCGCACCAGGGCGCTGCGGCGCACAGATTGGGAACCACTGCCCTACATGGTGTCTCAAGTAGACCACAGAACCCTGCCCTGTCTGGCATTTACTGGCGTTGATAGTCAGGCCTGCGCTCTGCAGAGCCTAAACGCATTTCCTGGAGGTGGTGCAAGTGGTCCACCCAACTAGAACTGAAGACCACAATGTTGTCTAGGTAGTTCTCCAACCCACCCAGGATCTCTTTGACCAACCTCTGGAAGGAGGCATGGCTGCTCTTCAACCCAAAAGGCATGACCCGGAACTGGAAGTGCCCGTCTGGTGTTGAGAATGCTGACCTCTCTTTAGTCCCCTCAGTAAAGGCAAGCTACCAGTACCCAGACATTAAGTCAAACATACTGAGGAACTTGGCAGCTCCAATCCGATCTATGAGCTCATCAGACCTGGGAATGGGGTGTGCATCAGTTTTGGTGACCGCATTGAACCCACGACAGTCCATACAGATCCGGAGTTCAGGTATGCCACCTGGTGGGGCAGCCTTGGGAACCAATACCACTGGGTTGGACCAAAGGCTGTTTGAGGCTTAAATCCTAACACCAGCATCTTAGAGACCTGATGATGGCTCTCACCTTGTTAGATACCTTGTAAATTGTGTACTTCACAGGCATACTGTCCCCAGTATCAATATCAATGGTGCATCAGGATAGTGAGCCCCGGGGTAAAGCAGGGAGAACATAGAGGCAAACTGCCCCAGCAACTGGTGGCAGTCTCTCTGATGATCTAGGGTTAGTTTAGAGGAGAGGCTTACATGCTCCACTGACCCATCCTGCTCCTTGGAAGGAAGGAGCTCGGGGAGAGATTCACTCTCCTCTTCCATCCCATCATCAGTAACCAGAAGCATGGCTTATCAGCAACACACGTGTTGCACCAGGCTCAGGTGCCTTAGGCTCAATATACAGGAAACCATTCTCCCAATAAATCAGCTGCTTGCCAGAAGTGTCACCAGCTGCCTGGGTCTCAGCCTGCTGCGGAAGATCCACAAGAGCGGGGCACTCTTATCTGGGCCTTGCAGAACTGCTCCCTGGTGGGACTTCCTTCCTGCTGCTAGTTGGACATCTCAGGCAGGTTCCCCAGTTTGCTACATCCTCCCCTGTACTTACCGGGGCATCCCCTCTGGGTCAGCCTCCTCCTGGACTGTGGTAGTTTCAGTAGCAGGTTCCCCACGCCCCTTGCAGTTCCACTTTTTAGCAGGTACCTGGGCCATTCTTCCAGGCTCCAGGTCCTCCTGACCACCCTCTCAAGCTGGCATAGACTGTGTGGTCAGGCACACCTAGCTAGGTAACCCCATCATCTCCAAGAATTGAGTTCCACCTCCTTACAGGCAGTGTGCTCCAGGTCATTACCAAGGAGAAAATCCACAGGCATGGATGGACTCACAGCTACCATGAAGGAACCTGAGACCCCCCCATTCAAAGGGAACCAGAACCACTGGGTAGTGGCTCTCACAGTTGTCAGAAGCAACAATTTGGTGGAACACATTAGTGACTACTTGCTCTGAAGACACCAGATGACACCTGATGGTTGTCATGCAGGCTCCTGTGTCTCTCAGAGTCTCCACCCTCTGCCCATTGGTGGTGACCCACTGATTGTACTTCCTTGTTTTGTCAGGCATGTGGGTTCTATGCACCATCTATCCATCAGCCAGGGACACTACTCTCTCCCCAAAAGTATCTGGGCCACTCTCCCACCCCAAGTTCTACACTAGCCAGCCCAAGTGACTGCCCACCGGTGGGGGCTGTGCCCACTTCCGACATTTGCCATCCCCCTTGTAGTGTCCTTCTTGTTGACACTCATAACACTTAGGGGGTGCCTCCCCTGCAGACATACTGTTAGGGAACCACTTCTACTTCTTCTCAGCAGGGGGATGGAAATCGTGGACCGGGGAACTAGTTTGGGGTTCTTAAGAGAGCTCCTTGTTTTTATGCCCCCCTTCTTCTGGTTAAGACCATGCCCACCCTTTGTAGTGATCCCCCCAGATACCGTCTTATGAACCCTGGTACTGACCAAGCGGCCCGCCTCTTTAGCAAGGTCCCTGTAGTTAGACTAAACATGTGCTCTTTTGCAATCAAGTTATATAGCCCCTGATAATCTTTAACTTCACTGCCCTTCACACAACCATCCAGTGCCTTGCAAAAAGAATCAACACAATTCACCTAGGTCTGTGGGGATAGTTTCACACTGTTCCTAGACTTCGGCCTGTACATCTCTGGAGTCCAACCATATTTCCTGATTAGGGCTTCCTTCTTGGCGGGATACCTCATTCTGTCACTCCCATCTAGGGCCAGTAGGGTGTCCCTCCCCTCAGTAGGGATACACTTCCACAGACTAGCCCCCCAAACCCTCTCAGGGATCTTGTGCATCTGCAAAGCAATCTCATATACCTCAAACCATCTATTTATGTAATCTCCCACTCCATAATCAGACACCAGACTCTTGGGTAAGTGTACTCTCTTGTCAGAGGACACTGATGAAATGCTGCCACCATCTTGGCTGGACTCTGCCCTCCTGGCATTTATGTCCAGCTCTTTCAGGCTCCTCTCATGAGCCAAACGCTCCATAGTATTCTTCTCCATTTTGAGCTTAGAAAGCTACAAATTTAATTTCCTTTCCTCTCTCCTGTCCTCTAGCTCCTCTAGCTCCTCTGGGCACAGGCCTCTGGATGATATACTGCTCTTTTGCCCAGGTGGGAACCACTGCTCCAGGCAGGATGTTGGCCCTCTGCCCCACAGGCAGTCCCAGATTCTCCAGTGAATCCTCGTCCAGCTCTTCATCATCATCCAGTTCCTCATCCTCCTACTCTGGAGGCCACAGGTACTGCATCACAAGCTTCTATCCAGGCCCCCGGCTCCTTATGCAGCTCCACCTTCATGGTGAAGCCTTTAGTAGAAAGCTCAAACCCCTTGCAGAAACCCCTGAGCTGGGCCACAGTGCAGGTCTCCAGCTTGGACAGCTAAAAATCAATTTTTGCATGATTTTGGAAAAAATTAAAAAGCCAATTAGGGAGAATTTAAAAAGGCTTGAATAGGTCTGAGATATGGATAGTAGCGTACATCAATCATTGTATGTACCTCGCAAATACAAGTCCTATCCTCACCGCTGATCACAATGCTAGAAATTGGGTTTTTGGTTGGTAGAGGTATGTACCCTGTCCAAGCAGGAACCACAATCCGAGTCAATTTAAGTCAGTAACACACTCTAAATTAACCTATGCTCACCCTTTGGTAGCTTGGCACAGAACAGTCAGGCTTAGCTAAGAAGAAATGTGTAAAGTACACACAACACACAGTAACACAGTGAAAACACCACAAAAGGACTACACACCAGTTTAGAAATATAGAGAATATTTATATAAATGCAACAAAACTAAAATGACAAAAATCCAATCATTAAAAGTCAAGGTATGAATTTTTAAAGATTAAATGCAAAAATAGCGCCTATAAGCAAATAGGGCTCAATGAGTAAATTGTTCAAGCTGGACCGGGACAAAGTTAAGAGTTCAGGTCGCCCACGATGGAGCGCAGGCCAGCTACAGGACCCACACAAGGTCCACTGAGCAAAAGTACCTTACTCCTTGATACAGCACGAGATGCGTTGATGATCCACACGAAGTTGGGGTGTTGTTCTGGATTTCTCCATGCAACTGCTGCGATGCGTCAGGTCCGTTGAGCGAAGCCCCGGTTCCAAGTGTGGCAGTTCTGAATGTGATGCGCCGGGTTAATCCATGCTGGAGGAGTGATGCGTAAATCTTCTCCTCATGCAGTGGCAGCGATGCGCTGGTTCTGAAGCGGTGGTTCCGGAAGCAAAGTGACAGTTCAGAGTGCGATACGCCGATTGTGTCCCTGCAACAGCGGTGATACATCGATCCCAATCTCGCAACAAGAGATGCGTCGGTTCTGATCGGCGCAACGGTGTTGATGCACAGGTTCTGGCAGATGCATTACTTTAAACTCACTTCCAAGGGGCCTGGACTGGATTGGCACAACTTGGCAGAGCAAGACTTGCAGCAAGTAAAGTCCAGTCTTTGATATTCCTGAGACTTCAGAAACAGGAGACAAACCAACAAGCCCTTGGAGATACTTAGGTTCTGGGATGCAGAGATGCAGATCCAGTCCTTTTCGCTCGCAGGCAATAAGCATCAGGTAGCCTGCCAACCCACCAAAGCAGTTCAGCAAAGTGGCAGTCCTTCCTACAGCACAGCAGTCCTTCTTCCAGGCAAATGTCTTCAGATCCGGAAGTGTTCTGATTTGGTGGGGTCAGAGGTCTCGTACTTATACCCAGTTGGGTTTTAAAAGTAGGGAGACTTCAAAGAGATGCTTTGAAGTGCACAAGACCCTGCCTTTCCAGCCCTGGCTCCAGTCTCACTACAGAGGGGTTTGTAACCCTTTGTGTAGGGACTGGACACAGTCCTTTCAGGTGTAAAGTGCCATCTCCTCTCTTCCATTCGTCTTAGGATGACCCACCAACATGCAGATGGCCACTCAGTCACCCTACCCTTCCTTTGTGTGTGGCTGTCTAGAGGGAATGCAGGAAGCCAAATGTCACCCACCTCAAACGTGTATTCCAGAGACATGCAGAAGGCAATGCCAACTTTCTAAAAGGGGCATTTTCAGAACTGCAATTTAAACTCTAACTTCACCATCGGTTGTGTTTTTAAATTGTGAGTCCAGAGACACCATATTTGGGGTCCCATCTTTTCCCAACTGGAAATTACAGTTATAAAAGGTAATAAGGCAATCCCAATGTTATCCTATGGGAGAGATAGGCTTTGCAGTAGTGTAGTAGTGAAGTAGAGTATTTCACTACGAGGACATGTAAAACTTAAATGTACATGTCTTACTTTTTAAATACACTGTACCCTGCCCATGGGCTGTCTAGGGCCTGCCTTAGGGGTGACCTATTTGTGATAAAAAGGAAGGTTTGGGCCTGGCAAGTAAGTTAAATTTATGCCTGGGCGGAGTTCTGCTTTGGCTACGTGGAACTCTGCGAAGTGCAGAAAAAACATTGCCGCGTTCTACTGAGTTCCGCAAGTGGCGGAGTGTGGTAAGTCTGTGCTGTAAAAGCAGCACAAACGCCACCAGGTGCAGCGTCAGAGGGCGCTGCTTCTTTCTGCCGCTCAAGTAGATATTCTACTCGAGCAACAGCTTCCTCAACGCGAACGGCTGATTTCTAAACACGAGCAGTACCGACCTGCCGCAACTGTCCGTGTTGAGAAATCTCACCGGCGGGTGGTCTAGCATATGATTTCCTCGCTCGCCAACTTAATGTTGGCAAGCCAAGCGAGAGGAAAAAAATCTACTCTGCGCCGCTTTGCAGAGTTTTTCAGAACTCCACGGTATACGCGGAGCATGGAGTGGGCAAAACTCCCGGAATTCATCACCCACCCCTAGTTAACTTGCCATGTCGACATGGCAGTTTAAAACTGCACACACAGGCTCTGCAGTGGCAGTCCTGAGACATATTTAAAGGGCTGTTTAAGTAGGTGGCACAATCAGTACTGCAGGTGCACTGGTAGCACTATTTTACAGGCCCTAGGCACATGTAGTGCACTTTACTGGGGACTTATAAGTAAATTAAATATGCCAATTGTGTATAAGCCAATGTTACCAGGTATTAAGTTAAGAGCACATGCACTCTAGCACTGGTTGGTAGTGGTAGAGTGCCCAGATTTCTAAAGCCAGCAAAAACAAAGTCAGCACAACAGTTAAAAGACAGGAGGTCAGAAGGCAAAAAATCTGGGGAAACCATGCCAAGAGACTGGAAAAATCTGGACTTAACCACCCTGAACAACATCCTTTGCTCTACCTTACCCGTCTCCAAACACAAGGTGACCACGCTCTCTGATACGGTGCAAAAATGGCTTCTTGATGCCATAGACACATGTCTCCCTCTTTCCAAAAAAAAGGTAAACAACCATCGTCCGCCTGCGCCTTGGTTCACTGACACCCTGAAAGTGGAAAAATCTAAATGTAAAGCACTGGAATGCAGATGGCGTAGAAATTATGACCCCGAATTAAAAACCACCTATAAAATGGCTAAAAAAGTTTACCATAGTCTCTGCAAATCCGCGTTTGTATCAGTTTCCATTTCTGCTGCTTTAAATTGCTCCAAAACACTTTTTAATACAGTGAAGGAGCTGGCTGGCTCTGCCACCTTGGCAAGGCCCCCACAACTAACTAAATATAAATGTGAGGAACTCGCCACTTTTTTCGTCCAGAAAGTCGGAAAAATTTACTCCGACATAACGAGCCATGGGCGGGATAATCCTCCTCCCTCGCTATACATCAACTCCTGTCAGTCAAGTGCCTCATCGCCCATTGTGGACTCCATTCATCATGATCAGGACACGATGCGATACACCCCCTCCAACAAGCTGGACACATGGCCCCCTCTCAATGCAGCCTCCTTTAAAAAAATCTTAGATAGTATTAAATCGGGATCACCTAAGGACCCCTTGCCCATCTCTGTGCTTAAGCA
The DNA here is from genome assembly GCA_963921515.1 of Calotriton arnoldi. Classification (NCBI taxonomy): domain Eukaryota; kingdom Metazoa; phylum Chordata; class Amphibia; order Caudata; family Salamandridae; genus Calotriton; species Calotriton arnoldi. Next base: position 1,095,670 of record CAWUFW010004272.1, on the reverse strand, counting down.
GCTAGAGTCTACACCCCTTCTTGCCATCTTGGATCTTCTAAGTGCCTCCTTAGAAGAAGCCACGGTCCCACGGGACTGGAAGCATGCAATGGTGGTCCCTCTTCTTAAAAAGGCCAACGCCGATCCAGACTCACCTTCTAATTATCGTCCCATTTCTTTGTTACCGGCCTTTTCTAAAATCCTGGAGAAACATGTCCACTCCCAACTCACACAATTTGCGGAAACGCAAAAGCTCCTCCACCATTCTCAATCCGGCTTTAGAGCCGGTTTCTCCACCGAGACCACTTTACTTGGAGCAACGGAAAAGATACGTCACCATCTGGACGCTGGGGATACGGTCACCCTTATCCTACTTGACCTAAGCGCAGCATTCGATACGGTATGTCATTCCACACTAATAAAAATGCTTTGGTCTCTAGGTATCGGCGGCTCTGCCCTTAGCTGGCTCATCTCTTTTCTGTCTAATCGCACCTTTCAAATCTTTTCCCCCACATCTTGCTCTGATATTCATTCTTTACCCTATGGGGTACCCCAGGGTTCCATTCTTAACCCCCTACTTTTCAACTTATATGTTAGACCCCTGGCCAACGTCGCGGAAGAAGCAGGGTTGTCCCTATTCTCTTACGCTGACGACTCCCAAATTATCTTTTCGCTCTCTGCGAATAAAGCAGCTGGGCCATCTCATCTTCAGCTTGGCCTAGGAAAAATTGCATCTTGGATGCAGTCCCACTACCTTAAACTAAATGGAGAGAAAATTGAGGTACTGATACTGGGAAAAAATAAAGACCTCTGGGGCCCTCAACATTGGCCCGAGGTGATGGGGGCACTCCCTCGGCCCTCCAGTAAAGTCTGCAATCTTGGTGTCATCATTGATGATTCACTTACTATGCAACATCAGGCAGTCAAGGTTGCCGCCAACTGTTTTACCATCTTAAGATGGCTAAGAAAGATCGTCTGGATGCTGCCTGAGTCCACGCAGAAAACAGTGGTCCAGGCCCTTGTTACCTCGCGACTGGACTACTGCAATGTCCTTTACCTCGGATCCAACAAGGTGGTGACGCGCAGGCTTCAGCTGGTACAAAACTCAGCCGCAAGGCTACTTTGTAGGGTACCCAGAACTTCCTCGGTCTCATGCTATTTGAGAGACCTGCATTGGCTCAGGGTGGAGAACCGTATTAAGTTCAAAGCTCTGAGCTATATGTTCAAAATCAAAACTGGCGTGGCACCCCAATACCTCCGAGACATGGTCAACCCTTATGTGCCTTCCCGGTGCCTCCGATCTTCCACCCAAGGGAACTTCTCTGTGCCCAGAATCAAACTATCCAGGATGGGAGGGAGATCTTTTTCATACCTCGGTCCCCTACTATGGAACTCACTTCCCATAGCCATCCGTAGTGAAACAACATACTCTCAATTTCGAAAATCCTTGAAGACCTGGCTCTTCAACCAGTAACCAACTCAGCTGCCGCTTATTTCTTTTGTTCCGCTCTGGCGCCGGGAAACCCTTTTTGGGTAGCTGTTGCGCCTTACAAGTTTAATAATAAAATAAATAAAAATAAAGGATGCCAGGTCTAACAATCAGTCATGTGTACTTATTGGAAAGTTAACATTTGTGAGGCTGAAGTTTGTATCACATACAAACTACACATTGATGGAGTGTGTGCACTTCCTGTCCCTATAAATGTGTGCCATATCAGCAGGTGGTACAAACGTGACATGCACAATCCATGGCACCAATATAGGAAGATAGCTATGGCTTCTTAAGTAACTCATATGTTGTAAAGGCACAATAATCTATGTAGGCATACACTTTTTAACAAAGAAAACCTTAAAATACAGACAAGAAGGCCAATCCTAATCCTGTAAAGTTAAGTTGTAGCTCACTTTAACTAAATAATCAGCATTTGTAATATGTGTGTTTTATGTGATTTAAGCTAAAGGAGTTGCCTTTGGGGTTATTCTAAAATCTTCTGTGTTTTGCTGGTCAAAGATGTTTCTTTGTCTTCCTATTTGTATCTCATAGTTTGGATATTAATTTAAGCACTAAGGACAAAATTCGAAATTTCTTTGATTGACCATGAAGTCTCTATTTATCTCATCATTCTTTGCTTCGATCACAAATAAACGTCAAGCTACTTTTAAAGCTTTTTATTACTGACCTCACTTATTCTTTCTCTCTCCTGTGGATAGCTTCATGCCATCTCTCATGAGCCTTGATTAGATTGTATTATGTGGAAATGTATTCCTTTTTATAGAAGCTAACATTAAAATACATCAGAAATCAGAGAAGAGAAGATCACTATTGTAAGTTTCAGGAGCATTGCTGGAGACCACTATAATAAAAAGGTGACTGTTAGCTTGAAAACATTTCGAGATATCATCTACTCTCCATCTAGGAGAACTTTGAAAATTACATTGAGATTGGAGGGCTATGACTGCACCATTACACCAGTATTTGGGTTTTCTGAAGCCCCCAAATTCTTCTTTCCTCTCTGAGTAACTCACCATCTCACATTTTTGGTTCATATTACTATTGATAAAAATTATACTTTAACTTGATTGTAAAACCTCTGGCTTGTATCTGAATTCTGTGAGTTCTATTTTGTACATGAACACTGCAAAAAATTTAGAATAGCAATCTCTCAATTTACAGTCAATGGGTTCATGGTGTTTGAGTCAAAAAGTTTTCAGCGATGTGGCTGTAATCAATCTTGAGGGTTTTTTTGGGGGGTATTTTAATGTTTGTAATAATGTTGAGCATGATTTATGGGTGCATGTCCTAAATAAAACTTTTTGACTGGCTGACTGATTCAAACCTTGCTGTTATGAGTATGGTGAGTGATTTGCCAATCACCTAGGTGGCAGAGGGTCAGCTGGTGTGGTGGTAAACAGTCTGCCATGTTTAGAGATCTTAATGTTTAGAGATTCCCAGCTTGGTCTGGATCTTTCTGCTGTAAGTGCTCCTGCAGGACCACTAGGATCATGTTTAGCTACAATGCAGTACTGACCAAACACCTCATCATGTGCAGGTCAATTTGTTTTTGATTTTCAGTAGCAAGCTGCCAAACTGGGACTGTGGGGAACTCCTGAATTAGGCCTCTAAAAGCACTCAAACTGCAGTGCCAGTGCCATCAAGTGCTCCCCAGACAGGATACGTAGCAGGAAGCAGACCACAAGTGGTTCTCCATAGTCCGCAGTGAAGATACTGTATGTATTCAGGCCCTGGCTGAGAAGATTGTGGTAGCCTTTGTCGAATCTTTTTCTCATGCGCAATTTTTGGTGACAATTTACTTGTGCAAATTAATCATTTTAATGATGCGTATAGTCATAAACGATGAATTAATAATGTTGCACTTGAAACAATTGGATTATTTTGTTCAAAAGTGTGGTTAATAATGAAGTATAGGTCTGCCACATTTTCATGTGAGGCACCATTTTATTAAAATGGATGCAGGTTTTGGTGTTCTGCTCATCTTGCTCCTGCTTATTCCGTCTCCCAATCAGTAACTCGCTGCAAGTCACCTCTCCCCACAGTTTCACAGAGCACAGAATGTTATGATCAAATGGGTACCATTGTATTAGAAAGAATGTATTATGAATGAAGCTTTCCATTATGTACCTAATGTATCGTTTTGAAGGATTTCCGCTAGAATTTCCAATGCAGGCATATAAAAGAACATAATTCTATGACCTATTGCTTGAGAAATGTTTCATATTATGTTGTACATCTTCGGAGTGCAATTGTTGAGGAATCAAGAGGGAAGATTGCTTTTACCTTAAGAAATGGGTTAGTGCTAAGAAACTTTATTAGTTACATAGTTGTTTTTGATTTGCCAGTGCATCCTAACTATGATCAAACCATGCTGAATTTACAGTTTATTAATTGCTATGCATAAATTGTGTATAAAAACCCCTGGTTTTGATGGGTCGTGGGCGAATTTCAATTTTCTCCCTGAGACTGTCCGATTATTTTGAGATTATTTCTCTCTTGGGATGCTGTTGGTTTGTCGTTATACTTGTACTTGATTTATGGCCATGTGGCAGCTGGTCATTTGAGGGTGGCAGTATAACATTTGTGACTTAAGAGTGACTATACTGGGTGGTGCAGTAATTTGTGCCTTGCTGCCATTCTTTGTTCTACGTTTATAGGCAGGTTTACTTGCACACCCAGTGCACTTTCACTTTTTCAATTGAAAATAAGCTTTGATGATAAAAGAGAGGAATTGGCTAGGGGTTTTATTCAAACCTAACAGTGAAATTCAGCAAGCTATATCTAGTGTAAGGAATAAAAAGAGGGACTAAAATCTAAGTTTCAAAGGTTAGACCGTCTAAAAAAGAATGAATTTTCCAAATGGTAGGATGGGGTCACATTGAAACCCTACTTGGAAAACAAAAAGGTCCCTAGGGGTTTGAGGATTCTTACTTTCCCCAACTTTGACGACCTTGACCCTGACCTTTTATCAGAATGGGAGGATAACTTGCATAATTCCTCATTTACGATGATGAGGATTTTAATCCAGCATGCGGAAAGAAGATGTTCAAAACTTAGAGATGAGATCAAGGCCTGAGAGGAAGATATCAAATCTTTGGATTTGAAAGAAGCTACTGATAAGAATTACTCTATTTTGAAGGAACAAATTGCTGCTCATCAAGTGATGGTAAAATAAAGACAGATGAGCAAAATAATGAAGGATGACATGGAATACGACAAGGGGTGCATCTTTACATTTGCCCGACGGTTTGATGATGTGAAGTTTCCGAAGGGCAATGTACCACCCCAGTCTGACACAGGTAGTGTGTCTAGCATCAACAGTAGTTTGGAGGCTTCGTTCTTGGAAGAACAGTGTCTGGGTAGAGGTAGCGATAATGAACTACAAGGTGCATGTTCCTCTACTTTTTTAGAGGAGGCCCTGAGATTTCGCATTGGGAACAAAAAACTAAGAGAAAATGCAAAACCAGGAGAGGGGGAGGAGGAAAAATCAAAAACAGAGGCAGGGTTCTGACCAGGAACCAAAAGAAACAAATAACAAATAATGGAAGCAACCAAGGGTGATGGAGCAAATATGCTTTTTGGAGGTAATGCTAATGAGGATCTTGTGGTAAACTTATCGGATCATGTTTTGACAACACATGAAACAGCAGTACTCAATAAAGGACTTGGCTTTTGTCCAGTATCCCATGGTGTCTTTTCGGAGTTACATGTGGATGTATACAAATTTATCAGGAAAGTAAAACTGAAGTGTCACTTCGCAGTCAATGACTACAGGGTGAAAAAGAAAGAGATACTGTAACACCTACGGAATTTACGGTTGCACATATTAAGGACATCTCCACCCTTCTGTCTCAGATGCTGACATTGAGTCATCATTAGACCATATACTAGAGAGTCTAAATATAACACTTGACTATACATGTGACAGTGGTCTACATACCCGTAGCAGGTTTCCACCAAAGGGGTCTCATCTAAACAGTATAGAGGTCTTTTATAACCTAGTTATGAACGATCTGTACCGTTTGGAAGACAAAAGGCTGCAGTCACAGAGGACATACCACAGGGATAATCTATCATCGGAGGAGAGGGCAGCTCTACATAGTCTTCAAGATAATGACTCTCTAATGATAAGGGAGGTAGATAAGGGCGAGAGCGTGGTTCTCATGAACAGATGTGATTATGAGGGAGAGGTGTACAGGCAGCTGAACATTATAATACACTACATTACACTGCACAATCATCCATGTACATTGGCCACGGTTCGAATAAATGAGAAACTGGTGCACTGGAAAGAAATTGATCTTCTTTCAGACGCTGAATTCAATTTTCTCTTAATCAGTAATCCTAGATTTCCATATTTGTATCTACTCCCGAAGATACACAAGAAGGGACGTTTCCCGCCAGGGCTTCCCATCATTTCTGGAATTTGCTCAATGACTGAACCTTTGTCACAGTTTGTGGACTCATTTCTACAGCCCTTGGTTCGGAATCTCCCATCTTACGTCAGGGACATCATGTACATTCTCAGTAAATTTGAAGATCTACCATGGGAGGAATCAATGTGGTTTGTTACCCTGGATGTCGAATCACTTTATACTTGTATTAAAAAGGATCTAGGGAGGATGGCAGTGGAATTCTTTTTATCCACCAGGAATGCTAATTTGTTGAATCACAATGAGATGCTATTGGATATGGTTGATCTAATTCTTGACAATAACTACTTTCTCTATGACAAAACCTGGTATAAACAGCAACAAGGGACTGCGATGGGTTCTAAATTTGCGCCATCGTACGCCAATCTCTTTATGGGTGGGTGGAGCATACCTATGCGTGGTCTGTGGTGGCTGCAGAATGGACCAAGAACATACAATTTTGGGGCCAATACATTGATGATATCATCATCATCCGGATGGGAACTGATGTCCAGATGAAGGAGTACTTTGGCTTCCTCAATAGCAATGTTCTGAATATCACCTTTACGCTAAATATGTCCCAAACAAGAATACAGTTTCTAGATGTAGAGTTTTATGTCACCAACCATAGGGTGCAGAGTACACTGTACAGGAAGGAAACTGCCCTTAATAGTATACTACACTATGAAAGTGCCCATCCTCCTTGCACCAGAAGAGCCATTCCTTTTGGTGAACTACTACGTATCCACAGAAATTGTAGTGATGAGGCCAACTTAGACTTCCATGCTAAGTTGGCAACTACGAGGTTGAGCAAGCGAAGGAAACAAGCAACAGGTCCTTCAACAAGCATAACTGCGAGCTAGGGGTGTGAGTCGGAAGGACACGTTGACATACAAAAAGAAAAAGAAGGAGGGAGTGACAGAACGTCTGTCATTTATTACTACGTACTCATCCCTCAATCATGATATCTACAAAGTTTTGAACAAACACTGGGCTCTATTAAATAGAGTGCCAGGAGTGGGTGACCTGATTTCTGTGAGACCTTTCCTCACTTACAGGAGGAGTAAGACCATCAAGGAGACCTTGTGCCCAAGTTACACGCTACTTAAAACACCCAGTACCCAGAGTTCGTTAAAAAGACCATTGGGCTTTTACACTTGTGGGGATTGTAACATCTGCCATCTGGGGTGCAATAGCATTCAGACCTTGAGTTACAACACAGCGAGAAAATACACCATCCGATGTTCCATCAATTGCTTAACAAGCTTTGTTGTATATGTAGTGATCTGTGTGTGCTATAAGGTCTATGTGAGTAGCCCGACGTGTCAATTAAAGATGCAAATACAAGAACATCGAAGGGCTTGCCTAAATAGGGACACCACATATGCCTTAGTGTTTCATTACTATACAGGGGGGACTGATAGGTCCAACTTCAGGTTTCATGGTGTTGATGTAGAGCTGCCTGACAAAAAAGGGGGGGACAGGGAGCAGCGTCTGAGACAGCTAGAGGCAAGGTGGATTTGCAATTTACGATCCGTATAACTGGGATTGATTGTGGACAATAAAATGCATTACTTCCTCTAGGGGTAATATCCTGTTGACACGTTTTATCTGATCTGTATTACATTAATGTGCAATGGCTGTGTTTTTAGATTTGCACCACCTGTTTCTTCTGTAACAGTCCTGTTGTTTGAACGTGTTACCAAGCTGGTTCCAAAAGTAATGTTCTAAGATTCCAAGCCGGTTCCAAAAGTTATGTTCTAAAATTTTCCGTCCTCTATGAGAGAATTCTTTCCTTTTTCTTTGTGCATTGTACTATTTGAAATTCATCATGTTGCTTTAATACAGTTATCTCTTTTGAAAGTCCTTCACCTGTACTTGTTATAATAGCTTCTCTGCAGGTGGCACAAATCTTGATGTTATGATAACCTTTTTCTAAACCTTTTCTTTCCACTAGTTTTCACTTTTTCTTGTCTGTCCTTCTTACACTACTTCCTTCATGCATTTGACATATGGTTAGCTACAATGTGTGTGTTGTTCCATCTTCTTGACTATGTTTGGACATGAACTGGATCCCTTGCCTTGGTTGCGTCACATCTCGTGAACTAGAGAGCATCTTGGGTAAATATTCCATAAACTTGTTATTATATCTTCCAGAATATGTATCTTTGGACATATGTGGAAATAGTAGTAACATACGGGTTATTTGCGTTATACGTATTATACATGAAACATATTATTTGTTTGGTGCACTGATCACTTCAGCACATACGGCGCTAAGTGAATTCAAATATGTAGTGACAGTTTATTTTCTTAATTCTTTCTCATCCTTTGTATTGAAATAAAGGTGAATTTAGTAACTGGATCGCTATTGATCACATGAATTAATGAACCCTGTACTACATTTGCACATAGTACCTACTTGGTTAAACAACTGTGAGAAGACTATTGTGATCCCGTATAGGGCTGTTGAGTCTTATTACCGATCTAATCAAATGGATGCTGAGGGGCCGTTGTGCCTCTCTGTTGAAGAATCGGGCGATCGCAAGACGTAATGGGAGGTGGAAGTGGAGTTGGTTAGTATTGTTGGAAATGATTTACATCTCTTCGGTTAGCGGTCTAGCGTTGCGGTGATGTCTCGTACCTAGCCGCATTAACTTCCGGTAGCCGGATTTGTCTCAGTAAAGGAGGAGTCGCTTTAGGAGCAGGATGACTCGTACGATTTGATTAAACCTTGTAAAGACACTTGTGAGTACAAGGCTATGTATTGTATGGGAGTATATTGGGTGGTTGCGTCCACTGGTCACGGTTCTGTGGGCTTATCGGGCGGTTGTGGTAGTTTGCAGGCAGTCTGTGCACGGAGCCTGCAGACTGTCTGTTCATTTAAAACTGAGCGCTGAGGGTATGTTCATGGAGTTGCCACACGCACTACTAGGACGGACATGGTTTGTGTAAAACGCTTAGCCCTAATTGAATGAAAAGATATGTTAACTGGTTGGTACAGGAAAATGAATTTTTGAACTATGGCTGTTCCCTCACTTACACTGGCCCGTCTCTGCTGAATAACTGATGATATCGTGCAAAACCGAGATATAATTATCTCACTTACGCATCTACAGGTACCATAAAATGCGTGTCACTTGAGTCATGCATGTAAACACAAGGTTGTTTTGGTAAGGGGTGTGTTCTTTGCTCATGATAACATCTTGAACATATGGGCACATACTTAGGGGCATAAGAACTTCTGTTTAAGATTGTCACGTGGCCTTGGTGTAGCCTCATCACTTGGTGAATGATTTGCTTTCCCACATTGGCTTACGGGATAGATTTTTCCAAGATTGTTTCTGTATATGCGCTCTGTGAATAGTGCCTGATTTTCCCTCCTCATTACTATGGGGTTCTGAAGCTTGCTTTTTCAAGTATCCCAAAATTTTGCAGAGCATTTGATCTACCACACCGTGTATGGGTTTTCATATCTCATATTCCTGCGATTATAAGTTTTTGGAAGACGACTGATTTGGAAATATTAAGAGGAACTGAAGAGTTGTGGCAGAAATCTGGCGGGTTTTATCATGATCAACATTTATTGATACTACTTTATAGTAGTAAACTTATGTATATACGGTCATATGTCACTACTCGGGCTTTACGGTGGATAAGTGCACGTGTAGGTGTTTCTTTATTTGGACCCTTCTCTGGTTGGTCATTAGCTGACACATCAGGAGTTAAGTTTCTTCTGTTTTAACTTCTTTCTGCATATCACTTTCTTTTCATTTTTTCTTTCCTACTTTGGGCAATTCTTTATACGTGCACTATTTTATTAAATATGCTTTGGCATAGGATTCATTGAGATTAGACTTGGAACTACACTTGTGGTGTAATTTGTTTTTAAAATTGATTTTAATGTATGTCAGCATAATTTTGTTTTTTGTTAGTTATTAGTGTTGTTCACTGTTGGGTATGTCATCACTCTCTTTGTTGAAATCTGTTTTATACATCGCTTTGAGTTTTTTGAGTTGTGCATGATTGTCTATATATGTATATGTCTTTGTAATGTATTTGAGTTCTAATTGGTATATACATGTGCATTTTTATATGAGTTTGCATACCTGAAGAAGCCCTTGTTGTTGGGCGAAACGCGTTGGCTGCGTCTGCATGATATAGAAGAATTTTTAATAAAGAATTTCCTGTTCACATTGGGAACTGTGGATTGAAACTGTTGAAACGTGGACTTTTCATTTGTGATCATATTGCCTCTCATTTTGTCGTTATACGGATGCTGTCAGTTCTTTACATGAGTTTGACCCTTAGAATTTTCCTTGATGTATTTGCTTAAATAGGGATTTACTATGTTTTGTGATTCTGTAGTTCTGTAACTAAGCCTTCATCGCAGATTTATGCATTTTTTTGTATTGTTCTTATTAACAATTCTGTAATAAGTCTATTTTTGAATTAGAACACGGTTATAAAATGATTCTAGTTTTATTCTGATTTTTACTCTGATAAATTAATGTTTTATTGATAAGGAGTGTAGTCTCTTGCCACTATAACAACAAGAGATTGTGGAGCTGAACTGCCAAGGGTAAAAATCTGGGTGCATAAATTATTGAGGTTGAGACGATTATTAGAGTTTCGACTCCCACACCTTCATAGCCCAGATTGAAGAGGTTTGTGTAGTGCTCCACTGCTTGGAGCTCGAGGGGCCTGGGCACGTTGCCCTCATGCAGCCCAGGGAACAAGCGAAGCAAGCAAAGAGTGCTGAACCTTTTGCATGCTGTCACGCAGGAGGCTGCATATGTTGTACTTCATGAACCATGCGGGCCCTCACGACCAATTTCGCTCTGCAGCCTGGGCAAAATGAATGGTGTTTTATTCCTGTTCACAAAGGCCATGGTTTACATGATGGTCACATACGGAAAAAAACATTGGGGGGCCTTTCCTCTTCGTAGTGTTCTTCCAGATCTTTGAATTTATTGCCCTGTGGCAGAGGGGCCTCCACCACAAAGTTTACAATGGTGGAGCAATCTGAAGCTCCACTGTTGGAAACTCAGTGGTTCCACAGCTCTAAATGAGGCAGTGGAACTGAAAGTGTGTAGAACGTTTGATTCCTACCACTTTACTCCTGATGCTCTGCATCTTCCACACTCTAAAAAACAAGGTCATTTCCTTCAGTTATTATGCATTCTAGTACCAGAAGGAGGTAACATTTTGTCTGCTTTATAAATTCTTCTTCTTAGAAGTTCAATATTTAATAATAGCATTTGCAAATGTTACCACTAGGAAAGTGATTTTGTTTGCCAAGTTTCACTTTCTCCATGCACGGATCTATTTCATTTGTATACCGCTTGCTTCTGGAGGAGGTGTGGCACCAGCGGCTAGGCTTGGGAACCTGGGGATCCAAGTTTGAATCCCTCCCTCAGTTACTTGACTCAGCATCGTGCAATTCTGGGTAAATTGCTTATTCTCCCTGTGCCTGAAAATGTGTAATGCTTGAATTGAATTTATGTAATCCCCACTTGATGCACACAAACTCGTAGATCGCCTCCCATTTCCCTCAAGTAAAGTACAGTGCTCCGTTGCTTCCTAGCTGTATTCTCACTAAATAAAAATATCAATACAGACGTCAGAGAAGAGTTTCAGCTACCCAAAATTAATCATGCTGAAATTCAAGCTCCATATGCCTTATCTGTGTTGAAACTGGCACATAGTCCCAAGGATAATTAGTAAGTTGGCGTGATTTTGATCCTTGGTAGAATGAAGGGACTTAGAGGTCGCATCTAAAATGATGCTGCAAGCTTGACAGGTAATTATTCAGACAGACTCCAGCCTATTAATATTTCAAAGCAATCTAACAATATGCTTCTTGACACAGAAAACTAGGAAGTAAAAAAAACATCTTTGCCAGCAATTAAGTTGTGGGTTTGATTGTCACAAGTATCTTTCACGTTACTCCTTCACCTGACGCTCAGCACGAACAGCCTAATTAGAAAATCACCGCTTTTCTTTTTTTGTCAGGTTTTGTATACCATTTGTGTCACTCAAGCTTGTTAACAGTGTTTTCTTCTACAGTGATGACACTTACGCCTTGCATAGGCTATTGCAGTAGCCTTTAAAACATAACGAGGCAGCTCCCAGTTTTGATACAGCGATGGGGACATGAGAGGATGAGACCAAGCATGGAATAGTGGAGGAGTAGCAACAAAAAACAAGCATATGTCTGGCCTTCCCAAGCTGTCAAAGTTTATTTCGGACATGCACCCAAAAATCACGCTCAGCATTATGTCAAAAATTAAAACGCCAAAAATAAAAAATAAGAACCTAAAGATTGATTGCAGCCACAACAATGAAAACATTTAGACTCAAAACCCATTGACTGTAAATTGAGCGATTGCTATCCTCACATTTTCCGTGTTCATGTGCAAAAGACCTCAAAATTCAGGTAGCAGCAAGATTATTTACATCCAGGCTAAAGTATAACGTTTGTCGATTCTAATATGAACCAACAAGTGAAATAGTGATTCACACAGAAAGGAGAACGGAATTTAGGGGCTTTAGAAAACCCAAATGCTGGTGTAATGGCGTAGTGACAGCCCCCTAATCTTAATGTAATGGTCAGATTTTTCCTGGATGTTGAGTAGATGATATCTAGGTATGTATTGCAGCTAACAGCCACCTTTTTATTATAGTGGTCTCTAGCAATGCTCCTGAAACCTGAAATAGTTATCTTATCTTATTCGATGTTTGAGTTTTTAAATGTGAGCTTCCATAATAAGGAACACATTTCCATATTATACAATCTATTTAAGGCTCATGAGAGATGACATGAAGCTACCCACAGGGCAGAGAAAGAATAAATGAGGTAAGAAATAAAATGTTTTAAAAATAGCTTGAAATGTTTCTGTGGTGGACGCAAATAATGATGGAGTCATAGGCGCTGGAAGTAGGGGTGCTGTGGGTGTTTCAGCACCCCAAACAAATCATGTTGGAGTTCAGTAGGTGGATGAGCAATAAAGATTCCTTTACATTTTGAGAGGGGAGTGACGGTCGGAGGTGGAGTTGGGGCACAGACCGCGGAGCCGCACACTTGAGCCACGAGCCGCGAGCTGCGAGTGGCGTTTGCAGGCAGTGCCCGTTATCCGCCTAATTGTTTATCCGGGCAGAAAGTACGATCAAGGCAGTCGGGGAGGTTACAGGAGCTGCGGAGGAGCAGGTCGGGCCGGCACTTTGAACTGCGCCCTGCGCCGCCCGTACCATACCACACTGCACCGCACCGATTATTACTGCTACAGGTGCAGGTGAGGTAAGAAGGCTGGGAGACGGGGTGAGACTTTTAACATACAGAGGAGGGGGAGAGAGCAGTGGGCTAGCAGACTGATGTTTTTCATCTGAACTCTGCCCACGCTCTAGCCCCAGCTCCTGGCTCCTCCCAGTTTTTATTGAGCTTGATTTTTGATAACTGTATCTGCACCTGCACCTGTAAGAACGGGCAGAGGAGACTAGTTTGAGAGCAGAGGAGCGGAGGAGAGAGAAGGAGTCCTCCATTCGTATTTAATTTGTATTTGAACCTGCTCCTTCCCCTGCACATACAGGTCGAGACAGAGGAGATGGAGGAGCCCTCCATTGGTCTGAGTGTGGAGGCTCCTTGGTCCGGTTCTGGAAGTATTGCTTTTGTTGGAGCTACTGCCGTTTGGAGCTTGTTTTTAACCTCCCTGTCCAGTCTATGAAGAAGACGAGAGTCTCAGTGAGGAGGGCTTAGTGTCCCTCTGTGGAGTGTTGCCCAGGCCCGTGCGAAGACGGCCCAGCTAGGTCTGGATGCGGTTTGTGGGATGACCTGGTGTGCTCTGCTCAGTCTCGGTTAGCGTACTTTCGTACTTGCTCACCTATTTGTCTGCTTGTTCACCTGACTCACCTATTTACCTGTTCTGCTATACTGGTGGTATTGGCGTTACAGTGGATATCTGAAGACTAGTAATAATAAGGTGAACAAGGTCAGCAAAGTTAACAAAGGTGTGTTAACCAACAAAATTTGCTGGTGATGCAATCCTGGTGCCTGCGTTCAGGGAGTTCAACCGCTTCTTTAGGATCTTCTGCAGGGTCGCCAGGGCCTTCATCTTGGCTAGCCAGAGGTGCATCTGATAACTCCTCCCCCACCAAATTACAAAAGACCATAAGGCAAAAGAAAACCCAGGATCATCTTTCATATTTGAAATCTCATCCATCCGTGCTGGCAATGTTCTTAAAGGGCCTGAGGGGCACAATGTCAAAAGATAAAGTACCGAGCTGGGTGAGCCACACTACCCCAAGCTGACCTATCAAATCACTGGGGTAGCATTTCCTTTGACTCAGGCTACTGATGAGTGTCCTTTAATGATAGCGGTCGAAGAGATTGACATGGATATGGTTACGGTAGATGTCAAGGTTCAAACCGAAACAAATGTTGCCGCTAAGCAGCTGTCCAAATCTCTGGGTCCACTGCCTTTGGTTGAAAAAACAGGCCTTTTGAATGTTGTAGAACCATCTCCTGGCCACTCTTCCTTTAAAAGGACCACCCAAACTCCAAAGATTACAGACTGCAGCCTTGTACCAGGGGACTTGGAGGATTATACTATGCCATACGTTGCCACACAGACAGAAAATAAGTGAATATTGGTGGCTAATTAGAATACACCAGTTGCCCAGGAATTGGTATCGAGACCGACATTGGACAATCTTGCTGGCTGCCCTCGTATGCCTGCTTTGTTTAGTAGTACACCCTCTAGTGCGTCCATTGCGCAATCATTGGGCTTATCAAAGTCTGAGGTGTCTCCAAATGAAAGGGTACAAGATTCTTGGCAATTTCTAAATGAAGGGGATAATGGATTGGGGGGAGGGAGGGTTAATTTGGACATACTTTATGCACTAGAGAGGATTCTCTCAACTATTGTAACCCTGCTTGAGAAATCCACCACTAATTCTGACCACATACTTGATGTTCTCTCTCCAATTCTCATGGGGGTCCAGAAGCTCAATTCTGCAGGTCCTTGGTTAGGGAAGGCAAATAAGGGTACTGATGTGGGTACTGATCAAAAATCTCAGGCAAGTCAGACTATCATAGGGGTTTCGGAAATAGGAATCCAGGCAGAGGCTTGGGAAGATATGGGGTTTTTCCCCATATTAACGTCCAGAGATAGCCCCATGTCAGGTATCGCACCAAAAAATCAAGTGGCAGGGGACCATTCTCATTTTGGCCCTGAGGAAAACATAAATGTCACAGCACATAAAAATCTGCCGCAGGTTTACCCTATTTTTAAAAAAGGGAACACCAGTTTGTCTTGTGTTACAGATACATTAATTGATCCACCCCTCGTCAAAGGGCCTGGGGATGAGTTAGAAGCTGTTCCCCCCCGGGGAGGGCGTCCCTCCTATAGAAAGTAACGGATTAAAAGGTCAGAGGGAGACGAAGAGTAGGATTTGGCGTATTACAAAATGTAAGCCCAAAAAACTGAGGTTCCCTACGGTATTAGAGGAGCTAGACACCTTGACCTCACACCAAACTAGAAATGAACCCAAGCCCAGCGAGTCAGATGACGGCCAAAACTCGGGGACACATCTTCCCCTTCCCCTTACTATGATAGATGACCCCGTATGTGAGGGTTTAGGGATGATGGGAAGGCAGGAGGTCTTAGGGACAGCCAGAGATAATGGAGGGCGGGGAGAGAATCCCAAAGTAAGTATTGATTTGGATTCAGAATCCCGTGCAACAAGAAAAGCCCATGATCCGGTAAACTTAGCCGTAAAGACACATGATGTTGTGTGAAAGGTAGGGCAGGTTGAGGATAACGTCCTCCCAATCCTCCCCAGTAGAGATACTCTGATCCCAGTCAGGGGAGGTCTTTGGAGGGGGTATCTGACCATGCCTTCCGCACAGGGCAAATGATTGAGTTGGGGATTGACCAAAGGCTAAGTGATAATGCACGCCTAGGACATAGATCAGGGCAAGCTTCTAATATTTTGATTTTTGCTTCACTATTTGATATAGAATTAAGTCCACTCAATAGAAGTTATTTTTTGCAGTTATTATCTGAAATAGAGGACTTGCATCTGGTAATAAGTAAAGATATTGAGCGGGTGTAGTATGAGATTTCCAGGAGAGAAGGCACATCCAGCAGGAAAAAGGAGAAAGGCAATCCTGGGTTTTAAAAGTATTTAAGTATCTATTTTTAAGTATAAATACAAGGAGCCCACAGCAGCTGGTCTGGCAGCAAGAAGATCCACAGTCAACTGACCCAACTGTGATTCTGAACAGTATCAATAAAGCTCAGTGAGGTTTGAAAGACAACATGCATCCGCATGCAGAACAAAGCTGTCTGCATGCTGATGCCAGTTTTGAAGATAAACAGAATGTCATAGTCATGGACATTCTGGCAAGAGCGGAATGCTCTGCGCGTGAGTGAGTCTGGAAAAGGAACACTCACACGCGTGCACAAGCTGCCTGTGAGAATGCTTACAATGTCTCAATAATGATTAAGAATCACAGTACAACAAATGCCTCAATAATGATTAAGAATCACAGTACAACACCTTCCCCCTTATAAAACAAACAAAAGAAAGAGAAGTAACAATAGGGTATCTTACTTACCATACAGCTAAGCAACATAAAAATCTTTAAATTTGGCAGGCATACCTACATTGCGTGCACACCTTTGAGAACCAGTAGTGTCCTGTGTTCTGTTGTAGGTTTTTTGCGGATTGTGTCACATCGTTGTAAATGTAGATGTGCTCTGTATGTGATGTGTGTGCTGCATTTTTGAGGAGTCGCCCCTGCAGCTCAGATTTTGCTGCCCCTTATCACTTTCATGAGGTGTGCCTCTGACTACTGTGCTTGTACAGTGTTGACATGTTGCATACTGGGGTACGTTGGTCTCTTGGTGGGAGTTGGTGGTCTAGGGCATGGTGTGTCCGCAGATTTGCTCTACTTAATTGTGCATGTGTGCCATTGTGCCCATCTCCCCCGTCCCCCCAGGCCCTGGTGGTTACTCACCCTGTTGCTGTTGTGTAGGGTCCTGTTGAGCAGTTTCCGGGCCCCCAACTCCTGCCACCGTCTCCCCACTGATGACTGTGGAGACCATTTCCTCCATGTCGTCCAGCTCCTCCTGTGGCGCTGGGCTCCCACCTCCAGTCTGCATTGCTGCCTTCAGGTTGTTGGTGAGTTTCTGCTTGGTTTTGCGCTTGACATCATTCCAGCGCCTCCTGACCTCGCTCATTGTCCTCTTCAGCACTCCGACTGCATTCGCCTTGTCCACGATGGACTGCGATAATGTATTTTTTGTTGCCAATGACACAGTGGAGGTGACGAACAGTTGTTGATGGTGTTCTGTCACCTCCGTTATCAGGATCCTGTTTTCCTGCGGACTGAACTTCGTCTTCCTCTTCTTCTTGTCCTTGCCCTTCCCTGACCCCGAAGTCCCAGGATGGTCCTCCGGGGGGCTTGTGGGGTTCTGGCTCTCCTCCATACTTGCTCCGGCAACGTCCATTGTGCTTCGCTGTTGTTTGGCATTTGTTTGTCTGTTTTTTTTCTGCTTTTATGGTGATTGTTCCCGCCTGACGCGTGTGAATTGCAGGCCTGTAGCTGGGTTTCACTGATTTTCGTATCGCAATTGGCCTCCTCGCAGCTTTTTTTGCGTTGGTATTTCGCATTTTTGCGGCGTGGCGTTGATTCTAACGCGGTCAGTTGGCGCGTTATCTGGAGAGTATCGCATGGGGCCGCCGTGTTGTGACTACTTGGTTAACAAGGCGATCATTTCCCGTGATGGACTGCGATATGCAAAGTTGCGTTAAGCTAAATTTGCGGTGGTTATCCCACGTTCTTGAGAATATGCCCCAAAGTGTGTGCCATTATCAGAAACTAATTCCTTTGGAACACCTTCAATAAAAAATATACTCCTCAAGAAGTTTATGACTGAATCAGTATTGGGTCGTGATGTGAATTTGAAGTAAACCCATTTACTAAAATAATCTACAACTACCATAAGATAGCGTTGACCTGAAGGCAATAATTCAAACTGTCCTGCAAAATCCAATGCAATTTTACACCATGCTTCCTCGGGTAAAGGAACAGGCATAAGGGGTGTTTCATGTCTTTTCCAATGTTTGTCTGACACCAAACAAATGGGACAACCCTCAACAAACTTCTCTACTTGAGATTCCAAAGATGGGCACCAAAAAAATTGCTTCAATGCCTTACATGTGCTTGAAATACCTAAGTGACCAGCATGTGCTTCTTTGATAAGAGATATTCTTAGAGAAACAGGTGGGACACAATGATCTCCCCTCACTAATACTCCTTGCACCATCGCTAGTTCCTCAGCGACCTGTAAAAAAGGTCGCAAAGAGGGTTCCACACTTCTGATTGTTGGCCATCCTTTTTTTATGAAATCAGCCACCATAACTAAAGCAGGATCCAAGGCAAAAGCCTTTAACCAATCCTCATGTGAAAGAGAGGCAGAATTAGAAATGACTTCATCAATCATTGCAATAACACATTCATCAGAGTTCATATCCGCCTTAACATCCTCCAAAATGGGTAACCTGGAAAGGCAGTCAGCTCTTACGTTTTTTTCACCTGGTATATATTTCAATGTAAAGTTATGCTCTTGTAACTTCAACAAAATCCTTACTAAACGAGAAGAAGCTTTACCTGACCCATTCCCATTCAATAAGTGTAACAATGGCCTGTGGTCTGTGAACATAGTAAAGTGCTGTCCCCACAAAAACATTTTAAACTTCTCCACAGCCCATGAACACACTAGTGCCTCTCGCTCTATAGTAATATACTGTGATTCCGCTAAAGACAAAGAGCGAGATGCAAATGCGACTATGCGTTCTTTACCTTGAATGATCTGTGAAAGGACTGCTCCCAACCCAACCTAACTTGCGTCGACTGTAAGGATGCATTCCTTTTCTGGTTGAAAAGGGGAAAGGGCTGGCGCTGAAATAATTAATTGTTTCACATTCTCAAACGTAGTCTGTGTCTCATCATTCCAAATAAATTTCTGCCCCTTTTTAAGCAGCTCTCTCAAAGGCTGTACTGCAATTGAATATCCCTCCACAAATCTTGAATAGTACTCACTCAAACCCAAAAATGAGCGTAATGAATCCTTATCTCTTGGAACAGGTACATCCTTAATAGCTTTAACCAGACAAAGTGTAGGAGAAATACCTTTGGCACTAATGGAATGCCCCAAATAAACAAATTCCTTAACATTAAATTGACATTTGTCCAACCTGAGGGTGATTCCATATTCAGTGAATTTGCTAAGAACCTTGTCCAAATGTTGTCATGTTCAGTAATGGTTCCAGCAAATATCAGAACATCATCTTGATAAGCCTGCACGCCAGATATACCCTCTAAAATGGTGTCCATTAGTCTCTGGAATACACTGGCGGCAGATGCTAGGCCGAAAGGCAGTCTAGTGAATTTGTAAGCACCAAAAGGTGTGACAAACGTGGTGAAACTCTGAGAATTAGGATGAAGGGAAATTTGATGGTATGCAGATTTGAGATCCAATAATGAAAAGTGTTGTGTATCACCTATTTTAGCTAACAATTCCTGAATTCTGGGTAAAGGATGGCTTTCAATGACTATACATTTGTTAATACTGCGCAAATATGCGCACAATCTGATGCTTTTATCCTTTTTGCGCACAATAACTATGGGAATGACCCACTCAGAAGCCTCTGCTTTGACGATTACCCCTTCAACTAACATTTTATCAAGAAGGGTTTTGAGTTCATCCCTGACACTTAAAGGAATGGGGCGTGCTTTATGAGTGACAGGGACTGATTTTTTTTTTAACACAATGTTGTGTAAGTATTTTTTAACACAGCCTAGCGAGTCACTAAAGACAAGCGGAAATTTCTTTTTCCTCTCCACTTGATTAGAGTCCTCAAGTGTGCACAAGGGTGTATTAGGAAGATCACGAATCCTGATAGGGGAATCATCACCAGGAACTAGGTAGATACCTAATTTAGCGAGATCCTTCCACCCCACAATCGCTTTACTTTTTTTAGCAACATATATTTTAGTATGTGCGGTCCTACCGAAGCAAGTGTTTCTGTCATTGAAGAAACCTAACATATCAATATCTTGGTCTCCATACACTTTTGGACGTACATCAGAGAAATGCAATTTTGCATCCTTACCCCATTTAGAGAAAAATAGAACATCAGAAATAATTGTGATAGGTGCACCTGAGTCACACATCATGTCCAAAGTTAAGAATCCAGCTCTGGTAACCTGACATATAGGATCCTTAATATCATTGTCAGCAATTTGAAGTACACTAAGATTGAGTACAATATCTGAACTATCAGTATTTTCACTTTCTATGGATGACATTGTAGGAAGGTGGAATCTGACTATATGGTTGCCCCCACTTTTTTTATGGTGTTTTGCTAGTTTATGACTTAGTTGGACTGGGATCCTGCTATTCAGGGCCCCAGTCTATCTGCTTTCTCTGTAAAAGGTTTCCATGTGCCTTAGGCACATCTCTGATTGGAATCTGGAGTGCCCTTATAAGTCCCTAGTATATGGTATACTATGTACCAAGGGCATAGGTACCTCAGAGGCCTGCCAGGGGCTGCAGCATGTATTATGCCACCCCTGGAAGGCCACCCAAACTGACACCACAGGTCTGCTACTGCAGCCTGGGTAAGGTGGTGCATGCACCTCTTACTGTGATATAGGTTACCTATATCACTAAATACATACACACATATAAACCTATAAGTCACTCCTAAGGCAGGCCTTATCAATCCTAAAGGCAGAGTGCATGGTTCCTATGTGAGAGGGTGCCCCTGCATGAGCAGGGCCCCTCTGCAGCGTTCGGAGACCATCTCTGATGCTGTTTGTAGTGCAGCCTGACCATATACTCTTAAGCGCATTATATCCTCGCGGTAAAATGCTAACTTTGGAATGGCTGCACCTAAACATGTCGTGTTTGGTGTCAAACATCTTGGAATACTACCCCCCACCAATCCTGGCGGCGGGGGTAGCATTCCACCCTTCTAGAGGGAAAGACATGTTAACTCTGGCTTACCCGGTAACTTCTTTCTGAAGCCCTGGCATCACAAAATGGATGCTGCTGCCACAGACACAAGTCTGGCCTCCTGCTGCTGGACGAAACTCCGGCAGGGGAGGCCTGGACAATAGGTTTCCTGTTGCAGGGAGGTGTGACCACCTCCCCAGACAGGATAATGTGTATTGGGGCTGGGTGGGTGCACTCTTAGAGTGCTTTGAAGTCCTGCACTGGGGGAGCAAAAGGCTCCTCTGTGCATATGCCAGTTCAAACCAGCTCAGGGGCTACCTGCCCCTGCTCTGGCGCGAAACTGGACAAAGGGAAGTGGGTGTAGCCACCCCTCCCTTGACCCTCCCATAGGTGGGGTCATAGAGTTAGTCCCTCCCTGTTTTACTGGTTAAAATGGGGAACCCTTGCCACAGCAAGATTAGATTATACCTGGACGAAACTCTGAAACTGAATCCTGGACCTTCGACGCTCTACGACAAGATTAGAGGACTGAAGAATCTCCCTTGGGGTCAAGGAGTGACTTCCCCTGCTTGGCAGGCACCAAAGAAGCATCTGTCCGGTTCGCATTTCTGAAGCTCCCGTCGGACGCCGAAGTCATCGCATCACCAGAGGTGGATTCTCAGACTTCCCCGAGGCTACCCTGAGTCCCCAGCAAAGCTGAGGCCCGTGGCTATCGTGGGTGACTTGAGACCGTGACCCCTGGACACCGAGCACATTTGCAAGTGCATCATCTTCTGGGTCTCCCAAGAAGTCGTGCTTTGGACTCCGAGTAGCCCTAGCCTCCAGCACCACCTGCACTGAAGATCACTGGCCCCCACTCCACGAGTGTCCTGTAAGCCAGATCCACGTGCGGCGTCATGAGGCTCCTTTGCGGTCACTAGCCCGTTGGCTAGTAGCCCTTAACGAAGGCCAATCCTTTTTTTACTTGGCATCCTGGGTGCTCCAGGCCTGCCCTCATTTACCCTTGCTGGGTGAGTTCCACAGACCTTGCTGGTCTGCACCATCGATGATCTACATCTTCACCGAGACTTGCCGTTGCCAAGGCTTGTTGGGTCCAATCCGGTCGCCGACACCTCAGCACTCGACAGACATCGTGTACCAGCCCGAATCCTGCTCCTGGTTGCTGACAACGCCTCCTGGACCTCGTAGCTGAAGAGTCAAGACGACTGTCAACGCACCTGAAGCACTCGACATCGGTGGGCATCTGTCCATCGCCTTCCTGGTCACTGGCTAGTGACCCAGACTCTGTCCCCTCTGCTTTCAGGTACTTCAGAACTCCGATCCACTCTTGGATCCACCCGGACACTTTTCTCTTGGCCGCCAGTAGCACTTTGCAGCAGATCGCCATTCGAATCGACGACGAAACCCGACCCCGAAAGGCACCTATGCGCCCGGCTTCCCTGGGTGAGGTAACACGAGTACTCCGGTGCTCCCGTGGGTAGAGACTCTTCAAAGTCCTAGATCTCAAAGGGTTTTGTCCTAGTCCTCTTTTAAGTGTCCCTTTTCTTTAATTTCCCGATCACGACTTTCTCCATAGAAGTTAACGGCGTATCGCGGTTGTGTATTTACACTGCACGCGGTCTCCCGTGGGTCCCCTGTGTCACTACCTTGGGTGGTTCCTTGTGGTCCAAGCACTTCTAGAGGCTCTAGGCCTAGTGTCTAGTTCAGTCGTGGTTCGCATACCACTTTATTGGTATATGGTTTGGTACGCCCCTAGGGCCCAAACGTGTATTTGTGCTATTACTGTGATTTGATAACTTCTAACTTATGTACTTCGAACTCTAGCCTCATAAAGAGACTAGAGGGGTGTGTTTAGTAATAAATACATATATTTTGAATATATACCTGGTGTGGTGCTCTTTCATTTGATCACTCAAGAGATTATAGACTGGTAAAACAAGCTGCTTTACATTCCTTCAAGACTTAGCCTGAAGGCTGCTCTCCATAGCTACCACTAGGATAGCTTTCAATAAGGTTGTCTTTAACCTATCTCCAATAAGGGGTTGTTTGGACTGGTGCAAGGTGCCCACTATAATTAGTGGACAGCATATACCAGGCCAACTTCTCACATTGGTGTGCAGCGTGTGGGATTCCAGCTTGCTATTGTTTTACCAGATAATCTCAATTGAATTGATCAACTGAAAACCACTAAAGGTACCTAAGGTACATATAATTTAAGCTTAGAATACAGTAAGTTCTACTGAACTTAGAGTTGTGTGTTAAGGGATAGCACAACCCTTTCTACAACTCAAGAGAGTTTAGTAGGCCACACTAGAGTAGGTAGTGCATACACCACACCACACTAGTAATGTCTTTAAGGGCAGGATCCAAAGAATCCTTGCAGGAAGCCATTGAGCTTCCACCCTCCAAGTATGATACACTCCCATTCTTGGAATTGAGAGCTTTATGTAACTTGAGAAAAATAAGGACAGGCCAAAGCCCCACCACCCAACACCTCAAGGAGTTGTTGGTGGCTTATGACCTTAGTAAGCCTGTAGGGACTGAAGGGGTAGGAGCTGAGGGTGGGGCAGAAGAAGAGGTCGAGGCCAGGGGTACCAATACCCCCAGCCCCCCCTCTGAAACTGGCCAGGAGGGTGACAATGACCCTGACCTGGAAAACCCAATCCCTCCTGTGGATGATGATGAGGATGATCAAGATGACACCCTCTTTGTCCCCCCAGGAAGGATTAAGAGTGTGCCCAGAAGGTCTAGGTCTCCTTCTCAGGAGTCTAACCACTCTGGCACCTCCATAGGGAGCTCTGTCTCATCTCATAGGAGGGAATCCTCTCATGAGAGAAGAAAGAGGCTGGTCCAGTATGAGGAAACTCAGCTGGAAATCAGAAAAAAGCAATTGGCTTTAGATAGGGAATCCCTAGATCTCCTTAGAGAGAGAAGAAAGTTGGGACTAGAGTCCCATGGTGGCAGCAATATCCCTAGAGATAGGGAAAGGTCTTATGACCATAGAAACCTAAACAAGATTGTCCCTCCCTACCAGAGTGGGGATGACATCCACAAATGGATAACTGCACTGGAGAGGGCCTGTAAAGTTCAGAAGGTCCCCCAGAGGCAGTGGGCAGCAATCTTGTGGCTCTCCTTTGCAGACAAAGGTAGAGACAAGCTCCTCACTGTAAGAGAAGAGGATGCTGACAATTACACAGTCTTGAAGAGTGCTCTGATAGATGGGTTTGGCCTAACCACTGAACAGTATAGGTTGAAGTTCAGAGACACCCAAAAGCTCAGACTCAAGACTGGGTTGATTTTGTAGATTGTGCTACAAAGGCTCTGGAAGGTTGGATACATGGCAACAAAGTGCATGACTTTTTAGGATTGTACAATTTGATTATGAGGGAGCAGATCCTTAATAATTGTCAAAACCAGCTTTTGCACCAGTATCTGGTGGACTCTGATCTGACCTCTCCCCAAGAATTGGGAAAGAAGGCAGACAAATGGGTCAGAACCAGAGTAAAAACTAGAAATCAGGGTGGTGACCAGAAGAAAGATTCTACTAAGTCCCAAGAGAAAGGTGGGGATAAATCTAAGGATAAGTCCCCTACAGGGCCCCAAAATTCCTCTTCTGGGGTGGGTCCCAAACTCCTTCCTCTCCTGAAAAGAAACCCTACTGCCATGTCTGTAAAAAGCCTGGGCACTGGAAAACTGATCCCAGTTGCCCCAGGATTGGCAATAAAGAAAATGTTCCTCCCACAACTACTACCACCCCTCCTGGTGCTACCAGTAGTAATCCTCCAGTTGGGGGTAGTGCACCCAAAAAGTTAGGTGCTTTTGCAAGAGGAACAGAGGTGGGCCCTAGTTTAGACAGGGACCCCTCAACAGACTCCTCTGACTCTGATGGTGGTATAGGATTTGCCACCTTTACCATGGGTCCCATAGCATTGGGCAGGTACAGATTGGAGCCAAGAATTAATGGTCAGAAAGCTGTGGCATTTAGGGACACAGGGGCTAGTGTCACCATGGTGGCAGGGAAACTAGTCCCCCCTCACCAGCTTTTACCTGAGTTTAAATACCAGGTGACCAACATTGATGGTGTCAGAACAGATCACCCCATAGCCATAGTCAATCTCAGCTGGGACGGGGTCACAGGCCCAAAGAGAGTGGCAGTGTCCCCCACCTTACCTGTAGATTGCCTGATGGGCAATGATTTGGAAATTTCAGCCTGGGCTGAAGTTGAACACCAAACCCATCTTAGGATGTTGGGCGTCCCTGTAAAGGTTAGTGGGGCTGTGATGGCCACAGCCCCAGCCCAAGAATTTGGAGAGATGGAGCCTGAAAGAATGGCCCACTCTCCCCCAAAAGAGAGCACAAGGGTTGAAGAAAAGTCTTCTTCCCCCAGACAGTAGGTAAGGGTCAGCCTCCTCAGGGAACTGACCCTACCCCTAGTGAAGGAACTGCCACAGAGGTAGTCAGGCCTGGCCTGGCCACACCCCTGATGGCAGAGGACCCTTCCAAGGTGGTACCCAGTCTGGAGCAGGTAACCTGCCCCTCTCTACCCTGCCTCAGTCAGCCCAGGGCTGCAGAGGTCAGGGAGGTCAGTGGACCCCCAAGGGCCCCCTGTCCAGAGGAAGCCCCCATCAGCAGATTAGGGGCACCCAGTCTAGTAGCCCTAGCCAGGTGAAAATTCCTCTACACACTGAGGGATCCCCCATACCTTTATGTAGGGACCTCCCCCAGAAGGACTCTGGTAGGCAAGGGCAAACCTGGGACCAGAAGGTTCCAAACCTGCCATGTCCCTCCAGTAGTCCATCCAAAGGGACCCAACCCCCAGCTGTAGGCAGCCAAAGGTTGACCCTTAGAGCAAAGTGCAACTCAGTCATGGAAAGACAGGCATACATGGTGACCAGTGATCTGAGGAAGCTGAGGCCAACATTCCTAGGGCCTCACTTCTCTACTCAGACACCTCACCAGCCTTGTACTTTACCTAAGCACACCACAGGTAGTGAATCCCCATGGTGGAGACCCTCTCATACCCTTAGGGTGAGGTATTGCTTAGTGGACCATAAGACAGGGGGCAACCATGCTAGTGCAGGTGCTTCCTTATATGACCACTTAGTCAATGAAGGCTCAACTGGCCAAGGTTAGCCTTATCTCCTTTCGTTTGGGGGGTTATGTAGGAAGGTGGAATCTGACTATATGGTTGCCCCCACTTTTTTATGGTGTTTTGCTGGTTTAGGACTTAGTTGGA
Organism: Calotriton arnoldi; assembly: GCA_963921515.1. Lineage (NCBI taxonomy): Eukaryota > Metazoa > Chordata > Amphibia > Caudata > Salamandridae > Calotriton > Calotriton arnoldi. Next base: position 1,069,504 of record CAWUFW010004272.1, on the reverse strand, counting down.
CTGGGATCCTGCTATTCAGGGCCCCAGTCTATCTGCTTTCTCTGTAAAAGGTTTCCATGTGCCTTAGGCACATCTCTGATTGGAATCTGGAGTGCCCTTATAAGTCCCTAGTATATGGTATACTATGTACCAAGGGCATTGGTACCTCAGAGGCCTGCCAGGGGCTGCAGCATGTATTATGCCACCCCTGGAAGGCCATCCAAACTGACACCACAGGTCTGCTACTGCAGCCTGGGTAAGGTGGTGCATGCACCCCTTACTGTGATATAGGTTACCTATATCACTAAATACATACACACATATAAACCTATAAGTCACTCCTAAGGCAGGCCTTATCAATCCTAAAGGCAGAGTGCATGGTTCCTATGTGAGAGGGTGCCCCTGCATGAGCAGGGCCCCTCTGCAGCGTTCGGAGACCATCTCTGATGCTGTTTGTAGTGCAGCATGACCATATACTCTTAAGCGCATTATATCCTCGCGGTAAAATGCTAACTTTGGAATGGCTGCACCTAAACATGTCGTGTTTGGTGTCAAACATCTTGGAATATTACCCCCCGCCAATCCTGGCGGCGGGGGTAGCATTCCACCCTTCTAGAGGGAAAGACATGTTAACTCTGGCTTACCCGGTAACTTCTTTCTGAAGCCCTGGCATCACAAAATGGATGCTGCTGCCACAGACACAAGTCTGGCCTCCTGCTGCTGGACGAAACTCCGGCAGGGGAGGCCTGGACAATAGGTTTCCTGTTGCAGGGAGGTGTGACCACCTCCCCAGACAGGATAATGTGTATTGGGGCTGGGTGGGTGCACTCTTAGAGTGCTTTGAAGTCCTGCACTGGGGGAGCAAAAGGCTCCTCTGTGCATATGCCAGTTCAAACCAGCTCAGGGGCTACCTGCCCCTGCCCCTGCTCTGGCGTGAAACTGGACAAAGGGAAGTGGGTGTAGCCACCCCCTCCCTTGACCCTCCCATAGGTGGGGTCATAGAGTTAGTCCCTCCCTGTTTTACTGGTTAAAATGGGGAACCCTTGCCACAGCAAGATTAGATTATACCTGGACGAAACTCTGAAACTGAATCCTGGACTTTCGACGCTCTACGACAAGATTAGAGGACTGAAGAATCTCCCTTGGGGTCAAGGAGTGACTCCCCTGCTTGGCAGGCACCAAAGAAGCATCTGTCCGGTTCGCATTTCTGAAGCTCCCGTCGGACGCCGAAGTCATCGCATCACCAGAGGTGGATTCTCAGACTTCCCGAGGCTACCCTGAGTCCCCAGCAAAGCTGAGGCCCGTGGCTATCGTGGGTGACTTGAGACCGTGACCCCTGGACACCGAGCACATTTGCAAGTGCATCATCTTCTGGGTCTCCCAAGAAGTCGTGCTTTGGGCTCCGAGTAGCCCTAGCCTCCAGCACCACCTGCACCGAAGATCACTGGCCCCCACTCCACGAGTGTCCTGTAAGCCAGATCCACGTGCGGCGTCACGAGGCTCCTTCGCGGTCGCTAGCCCGTTGGCTAGTAGCCCTTAACGAAGGCCAATCCTTTTCTTACTTGGCATCCTGGTTGCTCCAGGCCTGCCCTCACTTACCCTCGCTGGGTGAGTTCCACAGACCTTGCTGGTCTGCACCATCGACGATCTACATCTTCACCGAGACTTGCCGTTGCTAAGGCTTGTTGGGTCCAATCCGGTCGCCGACACCTCAGCACTCGACAGACATTGTGTACCAGCCCGAATCCTGCTCCTGGTTGCCGACAACGCCTCCTGGACCTCGTGGCTGAAGAGTCAAGATCGACCATCAACGCACCTGAAGCACTCGACATCGGTGGGCATCTGTCCATCGCCTTCCTGGTCACTGGCTAGTGACCCAGACTCTGTCCCCTCTGCTTTCAGGTTCTTCAGAACTCCGATCCACTCTTGGATCCACCCGGACACTTTTCTCTTGGCCGCCAGCAGCACTTTGCAGCAGATCGCCATTCGAATCGACGACGAAACCCGACCCCGAAAGGCACCTATGCGCCCGGCTTCCCTGGGTGAGGTAACACGAGTACTCCGGTGCTCCCGTGGGTAGAGACTCTTCAAAGTCCTAGATCTCAAAGGGTTTTGTCCTAGTCCTCTTTTAAGTGTCCCTTTTCTTTAATTTCCCGATCACGACTTTCTCCATAGAAGTTAACGGCGTATCGCGGTTGTGTATTTACACTGCACGCGTCTCCCGTGGGTCCCCTGTGTCACTACCTTGGGTGGTTCCTTGTGGTCCAAGCACTTCTAGAGGCTCTAGGCCTAGTGTCTAGTTCAGTCGTGGTTCGCATACCACTTTATTGGTATATGGTTTGGTACGCCCCTAGGGCCCAAACGTGTATTTGTGCTATTACTGTGATTTGATAACTTCTAACTTATGTACTTCGAACTCTAGCCTCATAAAGAGACTAGAGGGGTGTGTTTAGTAATAAATACATATATTTTGAATATATACCTGGTGTGGTGCTCTTTCATTTGATCACTCAAGAGATTATAGACTGGTAAAACAAGCTGCTTTACATTCCTTCAAGACTTAGCCTGAAGGCTGCTCTCCATAGCTACCACTAGGATAGCTTTCAATAAGGTTGTCTTTAACCTATCTCCAATAAGGGGTTGTTTGGACTGGTGCAAGGTGCCCACTATAATTAGTGGACAGCATATACCAGGCCAACTTCTCACAGACATCACATTGATGACACTTGGCTGATTTCTGCTCATTCTGCATACTGTATGAAAATGTCCAATCTTTTTACATTTAATACACGCTTACCAATAGCTGGACAATGAGGCGAGTTACCTATGTGAGATTTTGAACCGCACCTGTAACAAAAAGTTCCTGTTTTGTTAAAATACTTATTCACCTTAGGTTTTTGTTTAACAGCATTTACATCAACTTTGTTATCAATAACATGTACAGGAGTTGAACTAACTGAAACCTGACCCATGACCTTAGATGATTCAACAGAACGTTCAATGCCTTTTGCCACAGTTATAATTTCACTGAGTGAAGGATCTCTGAAGCATAGTAGTTTTTCTTGTATCTTCATTGAAGTGCATCCATATACAAATTGATAGTGTAAATAAACATCCAATGCCACACCAAAATTGCAACTAGTGGCTAACAGACGCAAAGCAGATAAGTAATCCTCCAGAAGATTCATCAGAGTTTTGTTTTCTTTTAACAAAGTTAAAACGTTCCAACAGAATATTTGGCTCTTCGCTGAATTTCTTTTGTAAGCGAGCTTTAGCTTCCAGAAATGCATCCCATTCATCCTGCTCATCTGTAGGAGCTGGTATTCTGGGCAAATTGTCAAAGACTTGTTGTCCCTCACGACCCAAATGACTGAAGAGAATGGCAGCTTTGCGTTTTGTCACATATTCATCAGCCCCAACAGCAATCAAATAATTCTCAAAAGCTCTAATCTACAGGACTCATTTCAATGGTGGTTTTCCAGGACGTTCCAGAAAGGAAGGCAAGTGAGCCAATGAATTAAGTGCAGTAATAGCATCAGCCATGGGTTCACCAAAGTTAAAAGAAGTAATATAATGAAAGTACTTACAGGGTGTGCCTGTCACCGTTGAAGACAAGCAGTAAAGGTGCTACACAATCAGAGCAAGGCAGCAACTTGTACACTGCAGGAGCTCTTGTGTAGATTTGTAATCCAACAGTTTGAAGACGAAGTTCTTTGTGGAAAATCCTTTTAATTCATGAAGTTGAAATATCCAAAATAATTCCAGGGTTAACCAGACAGTAAACTGAAGAAAGGTTAATATCTTCAGCAAGGAGGGGCTGAGAAATAGCTCTGTGGGCTCCAAACGCGTGTTTTCAGTCCAAATCATCGCCAAAATGTAGTATGAGATTTCCAGGAGAGAAGGCACATCCAGCAGGAAAAAGGAGAAAGGCAATCCTGGGTTTTAAAAGTATTTAAGTATTTATTTTTAAGTATAAATACAAGGAGCCCACAGTAGCTGGTCTGGCAGCAAGAAGATCCACAGTCAACTGACCCAACTGTGAGTCTGAACAGTATCAATAAAGCTCAGTGAGGTTTGAAAGACAACATGCATCCGCATGCAGAACAAAGCTGTCTGCATGCTGATGCCAGTTTTGAATATAAACAGAATGTCATAGTCATGGACATTCTGGCAAGAGCGGAATGCTCTGCGCGTGAGTGAGTCAGGAAAAGGAACACTCACGCGCGTGCACAAGCTGCCTGCGAGAATGCTTACAATGTCTCAATAATGATTAAGAATCACAGTAGAACAAATGCCTCAATAATGATTAAGAATCACAGTACAACAGCGGGTCTATTTAGACCTCAGTAGTGGCCCTCCAAACACTAGAGTCACGTTCAGCTCAGGGATAATTGCAATGCTAGTTTTGGCTAACGTTGATCATTTTAGAAAAGAAGGGATTGATGTTTTCCCATATGAGGAGCCTGTTAAAGCCCAGCTAGAATCACATAGGAAAGACTGCCAGGAGCCAGGTATAGCGTTATCTAATATAAAGCGAGCAATAAATCTGAAAGATATTAAAATCTCGGTTGGTAGCTTTTCGGGAAAGAGAGTGATTAACATTGTAGGTCCCGAGGTTCAAAGGGCCACCAAACATGGCAGAGATGGCCCAGTGGAGTTGGGTAGCTGGCTCTTTGAATGCTTTAAAAGAAAATACAAAACTCCCAATGCTGCGGAGGTAGCCCTCTGGGAAAAATCTTGTCCTTGAACCTGGCTGGAGTTGGAAATTCAAGCTCTAAGTTAAAATCCTTACTGATACATGATCCTAAAATAATTTGTCTCCAAGAAACACGGAGTTGTGTGGACTTTGACTTTGAGAACTTTTTTGTTTTTTGTTGTGCAGCAAAACCCTCCACAAAAGGCCACGCAAGTGAAGGTCTAGCTATTCTACTCAGTTGCACTATAAATTGGGATCCTGTGGTCTTTTTCCATCCATCTAAACTTTGCATGGGTTTGAAACTTATGTTGGGTAATGGGACACGAGATCAGCATTCATCTCTTTTCTTGGTAAATGTATATATTCCCCCTGGGCGAGCGTCAGACTGCCTGGTCGATTCTATTTTTTCTTTTGTGCACAAAACTTGTATTTCATAGGAATGCACATTGATATTGAAGGTGGGTGATTTCAAAGCTAAAATCTCAAGCAGTTCTGCCATGGCCTTTTGCAATCGAGAATTGGAGGACGTATGGTCCATCCCTGAGTCTTCACTGCCCAACCATTTTATATCAGATAGGCGAGGGCTGTCTTTTTTGCATAATCTGAGAATGAATGACCTTGTCACTCTAAATGGAAGATTTCCAGATGACTCTCCAGCCTCTTTCACATTCCACGCTTCACGTGGGCAATCCTTAATTGACTATATGATGGTATACTATCAGTTCTTTGGTGCATGCACTTATTTTAAAGTACTAAGTACAAATTTAAGTGATCACAGTATTGTATCAGTAGATGTTAATCTGGAGCCCGAGTTACTGGCAATCTGGAATCCAAGAGATGATAGTATTCTGTATAACAAAACTAATGGTCGTACTTTTTGGTCTAATAAAAATCTCCCTTGTCTCAGAAGGCTTATTGAAAAAGTGAGTTTGGGCATTAGATAGGAAAATCTCATCTCCTGGTTTGAGAAAATTCTGGCCCTATTTAGATCGAGTGGAAGGAAAAAGCGGGCTGGTGGCATTAACCCCACAGTGGTTATATCAGTGAATGTAAAAAAGTTAAATCGCAAGATCAATGCCATAATAAGGGAACAATTTAAGCAGTCTTCGATGAGTAGACAAAGGGAAATAAATAGATTAAAGCAGGCAAGAAAAAGATTGCAGGCATCGGAGCGCAGAAGAGTGGAAGACGCAAAGTGGATTAAATTAAGAGAGGTTGCACAGTATGGAGACTCACGTAAATATTGGGCTTTAATAGCTAAATTTTGTGATGGTAGGCAAAAGCAATTATAATATCAGATGCAGAATGGACCTCATATATTTCACAGTTATATGCTCTAAATCCCTTGGCTGAGCCCAATCCGGAACTAGTCTTGGAGTCTCCAATGGGGACTGACTACGTGTCAGTGTAAGGAAATAGAGTGATTTATCAAAGGGGCAAGGTATTCAGGAGCGATGGGCCCAGATGATTTACCTATAGCGATAGTCAAACAAGATAGCTCAGCATAGGCACAATTTCTTTGTCCGGTATTTTCATATTGCTATGCACACGGGACCATCCCGACCTCTTGGAAAGGAAGTATTGTGGTTCCATTATATAAAAAGGGTCCTTAAAACTCCCCTGCCAGCTTTAGACAGATCGCATTATTGGATGCGACTGGGAAATTGTTTGCCAAAAGCATACTTCTACTCCTCCAGACTGGGCTTTTGGAAATGGCCTTGTCCCGGTAGAGCAAACTGGGTTCTGCAAACATAGTCGCACTCTAGATAATATCACTGCCCTGCAAACTTTAATCGAAAAATATCCATTGAGCAAGGGTATGGCCCTTTATGCTGCCTTTATAGATTTCTCCACAGCTTTCGACCGGGTTGACCGGGGGACTCTGTGGAGGAAACTGGTTGCTCTGGGGATCCCCATGCACCTGCTCAGACTGATCATTGCATTGCTTTCCTCTACATGGACTCAGGTCTTGATATGAGGTACCCAGGGCTTGTCAAGTAAAGTAGAGATCGGGAACGGTTCTCAACTGGTTCACTTCCTTCCTTCAAAACAGAACACAAAGTTTCAAGACCAATCAATCTTTATCCAAACCTACTCCTGTCACTTTAGGAGTACCCCAAGGCTCCTCCCTCTCCCCTACACTATTCAATTTGTTCATGGAGCCACTCACAGAACTTCTCAACTCTGCAGAGATCCAATATCACATGTACGCAGACGACACACAACTCTACATTAAGGTACATTCACTTGAGGACATCAAGTCCCTTAATTCGACGCTACAAAAAACGCAGACCTGGCTGGCAAACAGCCATTTAAAATTAAACACCCTAAAAACTGAATTCCTCCTAATTGCGCCCCCAACCAAACAACCACCATCATGGAGTGGATGAAGCACCTAACAGCACTAGACGGCCAACCGCTCATGATCGATTCGGCCAAATCGCTAGGTATAACTCTGGACAGTAAGCTAATATGCAGAAGCACATCAGTGCAGCAGCAAAAGGAGCAACATTTCAAATGAACACCCTAAGAAGACTGAAACCCTTCATACCCGCAAATGACTTTAAACAAGCAGTCCAAACGCTAGTAATACCCAGAGTGGAATATGGGAGTATCGCTCTCTGCGGCCTCCCCAGAGCAACGACAGCCCCACTAAGAGCATCTATCAACACAGCCGCCAGGCTAATCACAGGCTCCAAAAGAAATTGTCACATCTCCCCGGATTTGCGTGCCCTTAACTGGCTACCCTTTGAGGCCAGAATCCATTTGAAAATCGCCTGTATGACACACAAGGCAGTGCATCACAAAACACCACATTACCTTGCTGAGAAACTAGTTCCTTCGGGCGGCAACAGAACTAACAGGAGCTCATATAACCTCCTGTTGAAACCACAACGTTTCAAAAAAAAAGAAAACTTATAACCGTTCATTCTCAGGAATGGCCCCTAGGATTTGGAATGCCTTACCCCCAAATACAAGACAGAACCCTCACGCGGCATCATTTAAAAAGGAAGTTAAATCGATTCTCCTGACAAAATTCACTTGATCTATTTGATGCAGGACTATAGATAGGTGTTATGCTGGATCTATTACCGTCTGTGTGGACTTATTATAAGCATTATTATTTTTATATGTATATACCTATTTCCCTCTGGCTATTCCCTCTTGTTCTTTCATTTATTTGTTGTAAAGCGCTCTGATACCCGCAAGGGTCTTGTCCGCGCTATATAAAACCTTCTAAATAAAATAAAATAAAAATAATGGGCTGAGGCAAGGATGCCTGTTGGCTCCTCTCATTTTCTCTCTTTATATTAATGATCTACCGAGTAGGGTAAGCCTCTGTAAGGGGGATTCACCGAAACTAGGAACTAGGAAACTGAGCTGTCTGCTCTATGCGGACCACGACATTATGTTAGACCTAACTCCAATCGGATTACAAAGGCGCCTTAATGAGCTAGCACACTACTCAGATGATTACTTTTTAAAAATAAATTCCTCTAAAAGTAAAATAATGGTTTCAGAGGCCGGGGATGCAGAGTTAGGAAAAATCTGCACTGGTTTCTGGGGAAGGACAAACTTGCTATAGTGAAGTTGTACTCATATTTAGGAAGAATTTTTACAAGCAAGTGTTCCAGCTGTGACCACATTGACCAGTGCAGAAGTAAGGCAATATCTCGGGCCTCCGCAATTGGCAGATTTTATAAACACTGTGGGAAAAGTCACTTTGCACATGTCTTATCAGTTTATACAATTAAAATCCCTCCTGTGCTGAGTTATGCCTATGAATAAGTGGACGAACAGCAGTGGGATTATTTCTAGAAAGTTGAGGGGCGTATTCGGCACCAAATGTGTAATCTGAACCGATCAGCCCCATTAGCGGTGATTCGACTTGAATTTGGGTTACTCTCCACTTATGCGTTCGTCATGGCAGCATGCCTGAGATGGAGCAATGCCCTATTGAATAGTGGTGAGACCCCCTTACGGGTAGCAATGTGTGAGGAAATCTTTTCATCCCTGAAGGGGAAAAGTGTCCTATTTAGGAATTACGTGAAAGCTGCAAACATGTTTGAAATAGAGCACAGTGGCACGTGCTCTTTTCCTAAACAAGTATTGAAAGCACAAATTAAAAAACCCATTTATGAAGTCTCGCATTTTGTTCAGCGTATTCCAATAGCGATATTATAGTGGGGAGTAGCTTTCATAAACAGCCCCAACCTTATGTCGTATGGAATCTTCCCCATGGAGTGCGCAGAACTATCTTGTTGTTAAGATTGAATTTTCTTCCCTTATGAATAATAACAGGGGCGTGGGAGGGTCTCCCCAGGCAGGATAGACTCTGCCACTTATGTGGAAGTTGTGTGCAGGATCTAAATCAGGTTTTATTTGTCTGCCCCTCACTACATCCCTCACGACGTCGTCTTTTGAGACCGCTGTTCTTAAAATATAACATTGCCACTGCTGGGAAGGCCCCTCCTTTTAAAGTTTTTTGTTTTTTTAAACACTTAAAATATATTTTAGAGAAGGATTATGTTGCTCCATGTAGATGTCGTTGGTAGCAGAGGGCTCCCTTCGGGCAAAAACCCAATAAATTTTATAAGTAGAAATTTGGGTTCTTCTACTTTATAGCTGAAATTATTGGAGTACTTAATGATACGATATCTCTTGCACTGACCAAATTATGGTGGTATCATAAAGGGCTTATGAAATTGGTGCTGTAATTCCGCTTTTGCACTTTCAACACTTTGTATGTTGTTATGAATTTCAACGCGCATGATGAAATATTTTTAGTCAGGAATAATGCACCTGTCAGGCCTTTTGTATGCAAATTGAACAATTATTATTTTGTGCCATATCTACTCCTTGCTATAATTAGAATTAGAATTTCTTGAGGTTTTTGAATCCGTTGTTATGCTCGAGCACTTGCACTTTCTTCATCTTTTTGCTGCTATTTCTAATGTACTGTATTTAGAATTGTTACTCTTTTTGTAATCCAATCATCATTGTGCAATATTCTTTTCTTTCTTTTTTATACAAATTTATTTAAAATTTTCTATATTACATAGTCGAAGTTATGAAATAATTTAATGGCACAATTCGTCTTGTTCTGGCCTAACTAGTTTTAGTATCTAAAAGGATTCATGAAATTGAATTTTCGTTTGCAATTCTGCTTTTTCCCCTTTGTACGCAACTATGAATTCTGAATCGTTTTATGAAAAATTGTAATCTGCAATGTATTTTGTCTCATTTTAGCTTGTTTTTAAGTGTCAGTTGATTTGGTATATTGGAGATGTCTGTGTATATTTTTATGTGGAACTCCCTGGAGCTCCAAATCATAATAAAATTCTGATTCTGATTACATTTTGTTTTTATCTTGTCATTTTTGCTGTGCCTTCAAAGACCAAAGTAAAATGTCAGGCTATATCCTCTGATAAATTGCAGCTTATTCTTTTAACATGGAGACTGGTGTTTACTTTTCTTTCTCTGACTGCTAAGTTAGAGGATTTTGTCAAATTGCTTTGCTGGGGTATAGGGAGTGTGGAAGGAAAGGATGTAGGATGTCAGTTTTTTCCTGCCACACAACATTTATATACCTGTAAATTAACTGTACAAATATTTGAAAATTTGACAGCAGTTAGGAAAGCACAAATGAAACACATTTTGCTGTAATTTTGAAGTGGGATGCAAAGATTTTAAAACTATCAAACCTGTAAACCTGTACTTACCTAAACATACTTCCCTTCACAATATTAAAATAGTCAATACTTTGGCTAAAATATTTTTGTAGCTCGATATGTATGGCTCAATATTATGACATACAACCTTTAAGAAAATAGTTGGTGAAAAGTTTAGCAGCAAGTAGGTGTTGGTAGCAAGAACCCTGAAAACTATGGACCTGATTCACAAAGAGCCTCCTCACTTGTGGAGAATTCTAATTGCAGAGATTCCACCCTGAGTGTGGAGACTGCCACACGATTGCGGGTTCTCTACCACGAGTGAGGAGGCCTTTTGTGAATCAGGCCCTGTACATTTTTGAAGAAAAATAACCTGCCAACATGTTTTATGGGAAACTTCATTAGATGAAATTTTGAAAAGGTGTACATTTTTGAAAGTTTGTGAAGTTGCTAGTGTTTCACTGTGCCTATCTTTTCTTCATACGTGCTATCACTTTATGTTATATTGTGGCATGCACTGAAGTGTTTGGGTGAATGCGCATGCCGCAAGTTGTTTCTTCAGGTATTTTAGGATGTGCAATTGCTAGGCTTAGTTGAATGTGGATGGGGGACATATGCAAGTATGATTGTGAATTTGTCTGTCAAGTGTCATCAGTTTTTTGTGAAAAAAGTTCTATATTTACTGCCTGTGTGAAATACCTTTCTGGGGGATAGCAATATGCTTAGCCTGCTGACTATCCTGTGGCAGGAAGACAGGGATTAGGTATTCACAGGCCATCGATCTTTAGGTTTCTTGGAGTATGGGACAGGAAAATGGAAGGAATATCGGACAATAGCATGTTTATGCTACACAGGTTCCTGGTGTGAGGAAGACCTTTGCTAGTGACATGTTCTCAGCCAAGCATTCTCTACTGAAGCAGGGGACGTCCTTTCCTCAGAATCCCATCATGCTCTCGCTAGAATAGGGGTATTAGTGTTAGATAGGAGTAACAATAGAATCAATCAACATAGTTGAATTGTTTTTGTTTTTCACCATTCTAATAATGCTTATAACAATGATGTGTCCCATCTGTCTAATTATCATAGTTCATGTTTTACTTACAATGATTAGATCTTTTCAATAAATATTTCAAAATGTATTATTGTCTCTTCTCTTTGTAACCCTTTCGGCATGCAAAAGTGACAAACGAAAGGGTTAGATCTGTTGCCACAAATTCATTGGAAAAAAGAGTGGTCATGTTTGAGGATACCAACAGCATCTATTACTCTGGAGATTTAGGAGTATAGATGCGGTGCTGTGAGGTAGCCTAACCAACATTTACTTATGATATATGAAGACTCAGTATTTGTATTATGAAGCTATGTTGATCTAATACACAGTCCTACTAAATTCGTAGGAACCATATAACACTCACAAAACTGCAAGAGTAAGGTTTCTAGAATTAGCTACATTAAAAGACAGGAAATCCTGCAAAATAAGGAATGTCTCGTTGAGGATTTTTTAGTAATTGACTAGGATATATTGGCAATCACTGCAGACTAGCCCAAAAAAGAAGGCTTCATACTAATAGCACTTCAGAATACAACTCGAATTGGAGGAAAAAGAGAAGATGACAAGACTATTGTCATGTCTTCGTGGAAGAAGACTGGGGTCTGGACAAGCTCCCCCTTGTATCTCTGCGCTGGAAGTGATTTTCAAGGGCCAACCTGCTGACCCCTGTAGCCTCAGGGAAACAAAATGTAGAAGAAGGGCATCTTGGCAACCAACAGACAGTTGAGGGCGGGGCCTGTAGGGGGTGCATTGGCTGGGGAAAGTTATTAAACCTGCCTCCCAAACTTCACTGTAGCCTAAAACCCTCTTCCTATGGCCTTAGACCCTAGAAGCACACCATCCTCCAAGCTATGTGGAACTGAAGGTGTGACGAGCAATACGTTATCAAGCATCTTAAAAAAATTGGAACTCGGGGCGTGGCTTACGTGCTCAACAAGATGGCGGGCGTTTGCTGAGCTCAGTTGTTTCACGGAGCTCCCGAGGAAGATTACAGCCGCCCCCTGTCCTCGTTTTGCATCCTTTTGTCTGGAAAAACCTCCCGATGCATGGCGGCACAACCTGTTGATGAGCGCCGCTGCCATTTTGTGTGCGCAGCGGCCGTATTGCAGGGAAACTTTCTCTCTGCATGAATTAATGGTGGTGAGTTGTGTCGCTCCACTATGGCAGTGAAAATTTCTGTGCCTCCTCAAGCTCCTATCTTGTCTAGTTGAGGAAATAATACTGGACAATAACCAAGCATTACCGTCTGGTGAGGCAAATGTAGTATCATGTGGTACTTGAGATGAAAGGCTTTTGAAGGCGTTTTCCTCATATTTATAAGTGTTTGAGGCAGCTTTTAAGGAACACCATCACCCCATTCTTTTTTATGCCTTGTATTGTGTACCAGCTGTACTATTCCCTTGCGGATGGAGTCATTGCCTCGTTCATACGCTGCCTTTTATGCCACTCTCCCGGCCTTTATTGATGCAGAATAAGCCTGGCCCTTCCTCAATGCCTCATGTTCGAGAGGATGTAAACAGATTTCTATGCATTGTGAGGTATTTTTTTTTCTTACTAATTACTTTACATCGTGGCCTTTATCTGCAATACATCCACTTTACAGTCTGCTACTCATTACTACTCTGGTATCTGGACCTGCATTGAGTCTTTCATCATTACTAGGTTTGAAGCACTTTTATATCCTTGCTGGACTTTATTTCTTTGAGCATATATCTTTATGGGAAGGATCTCTGCTTACAAAACGCTTCCTCACCGACAAGTTCACTTCATCAAGATGGCTAGTGAAACGCTCTCTCTGACAAAGGCATCCTCTTCCGGCACCAAACAGAAAAGAGCCAAAAATGATCCTCCTTCTCCGGTCCAGTCATCTTCTAATCCGGTTCTGGACTCCATCCTAGATGAACTACGTGCATTAAAACCTTTTATGAATGCCACCAACGAAAAGCTTCAACTGATTGAGGATCGATGGATCAACATGGAAGGTAAAATGTCCGAAATGGAACAACGTATAAGCAATCTTAAAGACGTGGCAATTAAAGTACCCTTATTGGAACAAGAAATTCACAAGCTTAAACTCCATACAGAGGACTTAGAAAACCGCAATAGGAGGAACAATATTTGGCTGTATGGACTGCCTAAAAATGTTGAGGGTCCAGATCTCCTTTCCTTTTTGAAGAAATTTCTGTCGGACCTCTCAATCTTCAGTCTTCAACTCCTCTCAACATTCAGCGTGCTCATCACCTTGGTCGTCCTCAACCTCACTCCAACAATCCACGTGGTATCATTATGCTTTTCCTAGAATTTACTGACCTAATGCATGTATTAAAAGTTGCCAGAGAAAACGCTGTTTTGTCTGGTCTGGACATAACATCTTCATCTCACAGGATCTCTCCAATGCTAGCAATGCCAGGCGCAAAGAATTCCTAGCTCTATGTCCGCAATTAAGATCTATGAACATTCGTTATGGCATTCTGCACCCTTGTCTTTGTAGGATTACTCATGAAGGTGTCTCCCGATCATTCGAGGATCCATCTCAACTAAGGCAGTTTTTGCATTCTATAACCAGAATACCTATGGATACAAATGCTCAATGTTCTTAAATTATTTATTCTGTTAATGCTTCACAGCTCGTCATCTCTTGTTGCGGTTTTTTGTTCGTTATATCTTCACTATGACTTCTGTGGCCTGAATATCTTATAATATTTCTATTCTTTTATCTCCTTATCTTCCTCAGCTCCATCTTCTCCTGTTGTTGTTCTTGTGCGCTAACATGTCCGATTCCTTTTCTCTTCTCTTTACATCTCAGATCTGGCTCTTTGTCCTTGATCTGTCTCTGTTTTTCTTCCCATTTCCCACTTCCTTTCCATTTGTTCTCCTTATGTATATTCCCTTTCTTTCTCCTCTTCTCCACCTGTTACCCCTCCCCTTTTTTACAATTTCCATGAATGATCCCGTTATTCTTTCCCTTATGTATTTATTAGATTCAGTGTGCTACCTAATTTTTATGACGTGTGTCTTTCGTCTTCTTTGTTGTTTTTTGAAGTTCGTCCTCAATGTGAGTATTCCCCTATTCCTTAAACATTATTATGTTTAATGTCGTACCGTGGAACGTCCGTGGTTTGGGACACCCTGTGAAGTGTCAAAAGGTACTTTCTCATTTATCAAAACTTAATTGTCAGATTGCTTTTTTACAGGAAACCCACTGTAATGATGTTGAATCTTTTAAACTCACACTTTAATGGGTGGGTCAAGTTGTTTTCTCTCCAGCTATTAACCATAAAGGTGGCGTTGCCATCCTTTGTCATAAATCTTTGAAATTACAAATTGCATCAACTGAAACGGATATGAGTGGATGTTGGGTAATACTTCATGCCATGGTTCATAATAAACTTGTCACCTTTTTAAATATTTATGGACTGGCTAAACCTGACCCAGAGTTTTGGCACAATATTAAACTAAACCTATCCTCAGTTACTAATCCCAATATTATTGTTGCTGGAGACTTTAGTAATTGGCTTGACCCCTTTTCTGACAGAAAATCAAACCTGATAAATCCCATAAAGCATTTCAATCTGCTATTGCTTCTGGTCCACTCTACGATGCATGGAGAACTAGTAACCCTGATTGTTATGAATTCACATTCTTTTCTAATGTTCATCATACTATGTCTCGCATTGATTATGTATTGATTTCCAAAACGTTGTTACCCTCGCTCCAATCTTCTGAGATTGGTTCTATCTTTATCTCCGACCACGCCCCGGTCACAGTTTCTCTTGATTTATCTCTTGCCATTCCCAAACAAAATAGATGGAGATTTAATAACTCTTTATTAGCTGATCAAACTTTTATTTTAAATGCTATTTCTTTTATACAGGAGTTTTTTCAATTTAATAAACCAAGTGACACCTCTATTCATAACAATTGGGATGCATTCAAAGCCTCGTTTAGGGCTTTTACCATCTCCTACACTGCTTGAAAGAAAAAGTTAATAAATTCTCAATATATCTCTTCCCTCAACCATATTAAAACCCTTGAACACTCTTATTACACTTCTAAATCCCCTGTCCACCTCTGAGATCTAATGAAGGCTAAATCTGACCTAAATAAATTGGCCACAACCGACGCTTGTAACATTTTACTTAAGATAAAATCCAAATATCATGGGGGACAAAACAAAGTGGGTAGAATGTTGGCTAATTATTTAAAAGTCAAATCAGAAAAGAAAGCCATTGGCCCTATTCGTAATATCTCTACCAACACTTTAGTACACTTTGACTCAGATATTGTTAAGGCATTTCAGTCCTATTACCACTCATTATATACGGAAGACACCCATCCCATCATAACAGATCCGCAGTCATTTTTTGATGGTCTCCCATCTCCAGCCTCTGTTCCGGATGCCATGGCTCTTTTGGAAAAAGATATGACTCTTCAGGAGATATTAGATGCAATTAAATCCTTAAAAAGAGCTAAGGCCCCTGGTCCTGACGGCTTTTCTATTGAACTTATTTCTTCCTTTTCATCTATTTTTGCACCACACTTACTTGAGCTTTTTTCCTCCTTTATATTACAATCTAAACCTGAAGGCTCCTTCCTAGACGCTCTTAATGTCATTCTTCCTAAACCCGACAAAGATCTCTCCCTTTGTCAAAATTACCACCCAATCTCTTTAATCAACTATGATTGCAAAAATTTTGCAAAACTTCTCGCCTCCAGATTGGAAGGGGTTATCCCCCTCCTTATTAAACCTGATCAATCTGGTTTTATTAAAGGTAGACTCCCCTCAGATAATGCTAGAATGTTTTCTAATATTCGCATGCTGTGAAAAAATTACTCTGACCAGTTAGCCGCATTATCTCTTGACGCTGAAAAAGCTTTTGATCGCATAAATTGGCAATTCATGTTTAAAACTCTTCAATGGTTCGGTTTCGGCCCCAAATTTATTTCATTTATCAAATTATTATATTCCGACCCCGTGCATGTATAT
The DNA here is from genome assembly GCA_963921515.1 of Calotriton arnoldi. Taxonomy (NCBI): domain Eukaryota; kingdom Metazoa; phylum Chordata; class Amphibia; order Caudata; family Salamandridae; genus Calotriton; species Calotriton arnoldi. The sequence goes on along the minus strand of CAWUFW010004272.1, from coordinate 1,053,119 downwards.
CCGTTAATGGTCTTTTCGCTCCTTATTTTAATTTACACAGAGGTACACAGCAAGGTTGTCCCCTATCTCCTCTTTTATTTCTTTTATGTCTTGAACCCTTTCTTGAACGCATTCGCCATAACCCTTTGATAACTGGTTTTCTCCATTATTCTCATGAAATTAAATTATCTGCTTATGCAGATGATATCTTAATTTACCTTTCGAAACCATTTACCTCCTTACCTCCTTTTTTACAGGAGATTGACTTATATTCTAAAATATCTGGATACAAATTAAATTTCTCTAAAACTGAAGTTCTACCCTTAAATTCTTTATGTTACCAATTCACGTTCTCTGATACCAACTTTAAATGGTGTCCATCAAAAATGAAATTCCTTGGTGTATGGTTCTCCCCTACCATCCCCCAAACTCTTACCCATAATTCTACTGCTTTAAAACTTGAAATACAAAATTTACTCTCCTCGGGTTCCCCCTACTTTTGTCCTGGTGGGGCAGGTTGGACACCATTAAAATGATGATTGTACCGCTTATTCTATTTCTGCTATCTATGTTACATTTTAAAATTCATAATTATTATTTCAACCAAATTAATTCCATTTGTACTAAATTTCTTTGGAACAATAAACCTGCCCGTATTGCTTTAACTAAATTAATCAAACCAAAGAATGAAGGGGGTGTACGATTTCCTAATTTTAAGTTATACCACACTGCTTTTCTAATCAGACAAATATTTGCACTCGATAGACACCACCATGATGTTCCGACACCTAGTTGGATCAAGTTTGAACGTTCTTTATTACATGACTTTTCTTTTTATGACATCTGTTTTATGTCCAATTGCACTTTCATATCCAAATACCCTATTTTAAAATATTCCCAACACTTGCTACATTTGCTGTTTATGGATGGATCTAATTTTCACCAAGCCTTTCTTGCCTAAATAATTTTACTTCAAACACTGGAAAGAGAAGAATATTATATATGTTCACCAACTTGTATCTCATAACTCTGTTTTGCCTTTTAATGTATTACAAGACCACTATGACCTACCCACTTCTTGTTCATCTCAATACTCTCAATACTCTCAACTATCACAGGCACTTCAATCATTTCTTTCATCTAAAAACTTTCCTATTAACGATACTCCATTCATTCCATTATCTCCTCTACACAACATCTCTTCTGATTCTAATCCCAAAGCTTCTTCTATATATAAACTTATATCTACTCCTATTTATGGAAGACCAAAATCCCATATTGAACTAGCTTGGGAACTTGACCTGTCCACCACCCTTTCCCCTCCAAAATGGAACAAACCAACGCACAAAGTTTTCTCCACCTCTAGAGCTGCTAACATCACTCAAACTTTTTTTTTCTCTTTATAATAGAGCTGTTAGAAGACCAGTATTTCTACACAAAATTAACCCATCTTCTTCCCCTCTTTGCTGGTTATGCCTTTTCTCCAATGGTACACAATCACATTTGATTTATTATTGTCCCAATGTCCTAAAATTTTGGAGATCCATCTGGGCTAAATGTTCCAAAAGTTTTCATTTCTATATTCCCTTATCATTTCAAAATGTATTTCTTGAATCCATGTCTGTTGATTCTCATGACACAGTGCTTAAGCTGAAGTTGTTTGATCTTTTTCTTGCACTTGCATTTAAAGTTATTCTTACTTGTTGGAAAGATAATTCCAAAATATGTATATCAACATGGTGGAATCTTATTTGTGACGGACATAGAATTTCTACTGTTTCACCTTCATCTGTTGCTCAAAGAATTAAGTCTGATTTACTCTGGTTACCCTTTACTACTTTTCTATCTACACACTCTTCTTTACTCTAACTCTTACTTGATAGTTCTTTTCCTTTCTTTTTCTCTCTTCTTTTATTTCCTTTGTTCCCTCTTTTCTTTCTTCCTTCCTCTATTTCTTTTTCTTAATATCATTCAAAAATAATTTAGATAAACTATTGATTTGTACGGTATCCTATTCTTATCCATCTTTAAATTGATACGTAAGGTTGTATTGTGACTCTCTTTTATCTGTATTATGTATTATCGCTTCAATTCATTTTATATTTTACTATGTTCCTTCATCCCTTATGTTGACTATGTTTCTGATACCTGTTTATTATTCAATAAAAATTATTTAAAAAATAAAATAGAAATTGGAATTCACAAAAATTGCTTCTGTATGACTAGGACAAGGTGCCAAGGCTCACTGAAACAGATCCGGCTTCTGCCTCTATGATTTGAATTTTTTTCCCACACCTAAGATTAGTTATTAAAGCTACTGAAACTTTAGAACTATTTTGCGCTTGCATGAAACATTTAGTCACTTGGATGGCACTAAACCTTACAGCAGAATGGTGGTTCTTTTCGATTTAATATATTTTATATCTCTTGTTCGCCTTATCATCTTTATATCTTTATATGTTTATCGAATTCCTCTCTTATTTTACTAAATTGACTTAGCAATGCTTCTACTTTATTTCTTAGATTTAATCTTGCTTTTTGTCGCTGCTTATATACTGCTAATACTTTACTGGTATTTTTTCGACAAAAAGACTGCTTCTTGTGTGCCACTGCTACTAGGAATAAGGCCAGGTTTTCTAATTAAATATGTATTTATCCAACATGGAACACTTTACTAACGTTTTGGAAGTACTTACCATGTTATCCCTCCCCCCGTTAAGAATCTAAAGTCTTGTATGCCTATTATAAATTATAACTAACAGATTATGCCATTAATCCATATCTATTCTCCTTATCCTTCTTTCCTTCTCTCCTTGCATTAGTGGCTTCTGTAATAATCATTTTATTATATGATACGATGTGTATTTTATCGTTTGTTTGCGATACAGTTATGTTACTATGGTTTGCAGCAATAAAAAAATAAAAATAAAGAACGCGATAAGTTGAGCCGCTTTAAGATATATTATTAGAAAACGTTTGTTAGGCCTGGTCTAATGTATGTCCAAAGACTTGCTTAGTTACCGGTTCACGAGTGAGAGACTATTGTAGTCTATGGTAAAAGGAAAGTATTTGTCAGTTTTATATGGCACTGTAGTTCATTTTTAGAGGAGAGCGATTTAACATCTTAAATCCCAAACTATCTGCTTAGCAATGATATTGATCACACCCATGAATATTGGCATGTTTAGGAAACTAGAGTGAAACCAATGTGCAACAAGACTATCCTACTGCACGAAGAATAAACCAAACCAATCAACGGTTGTAGATACATCACTTTCAGTGATGTCTAAAGAGCCTCCTCCCCTTCCCCATTTTCCAAGATTTGCTTCCAGTTTACTAAATCTTGCAGCCTCTTTGGCATCCACTGGTGACTAGTTAGACGTGCCAGTTTAGCTCAATTATTTGTGCAATAAAATGCTTGCCAGTACCACTGAATATTTCTGGCTACTGCCGAAAATGTCACACATTCTGCGCTTTGCCTCAGTGTTTTTATAATAACTGTTGACGTTGGAGCTAATTATGAAGGCATTTGCCATTGGCTGTAGGTAAGACCTCTTCACCATTTAATTAAGGCCCTTTTTACAAGTAAACGTCAGTACTCGCTGCTAGTCACACAAGTAAAAGCTAAACATGCAGCTTAGTTAAAAAAACAATTTGAGACCACACATAACAAAGTGACTGCAATGCTAACACACGAAGCCCAATTGCCAGCTGGAAACAACTCACCTGGATTGAAGCAAACACACAGTGGGGATTCCATGGCAGCTGCAGAATTACTCATGTAAATATTAATTGCTTTCTACAGATGCACATTACGCTGAATCCATTCCGGTTCCCACAGGGCACTGTGGCTGGGCGAAGCTGCCTCAAAGCCTGGAGCACAGATGAGGCCAAGGCTGAGGCTGGCACATGGTAATGAGAGACAACGGAAATGAGAACCGGCAGATCAATAGGAGGGGAAGGAAAGTGGTGTCTGTGCGATTTGAAACATGGAAAGAGAAACTAAGTGGAGTGATACGACCTACATCATGGATGACACTGATTGATATGTTCCCAGGCCAACAGATTCGTGATAGTTAGAATCATCGGCAGTTCATGACTAATGAACAAAATATCCAACATCCCATAATAGGTATTTAGGAAAAAGATACCCGACCTAGGAGCCAACTGTTCCCCACCCTTTTTGAGGAATATCATTTAAAGTCGTTCGCCGTCAAGTTCCTTTGATTTCAATATTTAAATCCAGCCTCAGTTAGCATTGGCAAAACCAAAAGGCCTGTGTTATTGTAGGGGAGTGTGTTTTTGTTGAAATGGCTGTACTTTGGACGAAGGAATAGTTGCAGTTTAAAGAAGCCAATGAATCCTTAGCAATAGATAAAGCTTTAAAAAACAAATGCTATTCACAAATGGGAGTATGAGATGGGAAGTGGACAAGACGAAGTGTGTGGGTGTTGTTAACACTGATGAACATTGCATGATGTCTGGTCCCGGGGATACCTTTGTGATATTACAGCAAGTTAATAATTGGTAGAGTAGACTGCGGTGGCGTGTATATTACAGTGTGCATGTATTACAATGGGAGCACGCCTTAGGCGGATTCATTTGTATGCTGCATCTATGAAAAAACACTAAATAGTGCACAAACAAAAGTCCATATGTCATTAGTGACAATTCTAACAACCAATGGCAACTGAATCCAGGCTCACATAGGCTTAACGAATGAAGGGGACTGACCTCTTGTCCCTTTTCTCTTTGTATGCATATTTACTCTGAGAGAGAGAGAATTAAATCTCTTTCTACTCATACCTAATAAGCATTGGCAAAGGCAATAGTTTGACTATTTTACAAGGGAAAGTTGTTCTTCGCTAGCTGGAGAGTTTGTGCGTCTTGTTGTCTGGATGGGTGAGTGTGAGAATAAGTTAGCAGTTTTATGAATGAGTCCACAATTATATGCACTTATCCATCCAAATGTTTGCTAGTTATTCTGTTGAAATTGTACGTGTGTGAATTGTTTGAAGGAGGAAATTTGTGCTGCTGCTGAGCCCTGATATCAATTATTATTATTATTAATCTTTATTCGATTATGCATCATAATCATAAAAGATAAAAGCATAAGCATAAAAACCACAGTAAAACATTAAAAACCTTGTTAGGCCTAATACAGTACAATTCATTCTGAAAAGACGATGAGTGAGCGCTTTAAGAACCTTATAAAATTAGCTGCCCAGCCAAACATATACATCATTATTTACTAGGCACACATTATGTTATTCCAGTTTAAGGCACCTTTTAAATAACCAGTAACCACCAACATCACCGCACGATCAGGTAATAACTGTAAATGTAAAAAGGCAGGGCGAAATTGAGTAAAACCCCTCGTTTTTAAAGTGATAATAAGTACCTTTTGCGCAAGTAGTCATAGTATTTACAAAATAAAACAAGATGTAGTAAGGTCTGGGGTGAACTATCATCAGAAGGGAAAATTAAAAGGGCATGGGGATCAAACTGACCCGGAGGGAAACAAATCATAGTACAAATCGTACCCAGACGAAATTTAGTGAGCAATGATTTGTCCCTGGGGTGTTTAACAGTAGCAGCCCGTGGTGGGAGTGCTGCCGGGCGCTGACGTGGGGCGTGGGAGGGGCAGGGTGGGGGGTAGTAAACTATGGATTACGGCCGATTAGAGGTAAGTAAACATATAAATAAATAAAACGAATTTTGTTGCGCGCGCTGCATCGCATTTGGCGCCAATACGCCCAACTACCTTAACCAATGAGCTTAACAGGGAGATTGGTGTATAGCAGGTAGGGTCCAGCCAATTTCCCTTCTTAAACACTGGGACTATGATAGCAGATTTCCAGGTCAAACGGTAGGCCTAACTAGGTCACGACATTAAGGACATTAGTCAAAACTGAAGCCCAGAGGTGTGGTTCTTCCTTGTGTAAATTCATGGGTATCCCATCTGGCCCGGGTGCTTTATTGGGCGGGCTACCCATGATGGCATCATAGACCTCCTCATACTCGAACCTAATCTTAAGTGGGTATAGGTTATCAGCGTCACCCTGGTGAGTGGGGAGATCTTTGTCCAGTGCGTACACCTTGTGGTAGTGGGCAAACCAAAGGGCTGGGGGGATAGAGGAGCCTATATCATCTTGCGCATCCACGTTGGGCTGCCTTCCATTAACCTCCGTCCAAAAGCCCCTGGGATCTCTAAAAGAGCAAGTGGACACCAACCGTACCCAAGATGCTTCTTTAAGTTCAGCCTTTCGCTTCCCTAAGGCTATTTTGTACTCCCTTCTAACGTCCTTGATAATATCTTGGTTGCTGGGTTTGGTGTTGAGGGCCTCACATAAATAATTACCCGCCGACCTGCAAGCTTTATTAAGCCAGCCCGGCTTTGCACCCCTGGCTTTACTCGCCATATTCCTTATAATATTAGCTGTGGACTCGTTTAATTGGTCAAAAACTTCCACGATTAAAGCAGGTGATGTTTCCAGGGCTAACAGGGGCTCCATGATAATAGCGATATTAAGGTTAACTACTGATTTAATCACTTTAGGCATTGGGAGATTACACCACTTTACCCTCAAACCCCCATCTTTCATAGTTAATCCAGTCAGGACTGGATCAGAGTTTACGCCAGGACCAACATTAACTCCTAGTACTGTTTCTATTGGGTTGTGGTTGGTAAAGGTAGTTTCATGTACCACCCCTGGGCTGACATGACAAACAAGAGACCTCAAAATAAAAATGTAATCAATAATGGTCCCTTACCCCATCCCACAAAAGTGGGAAATTCCCTTGACAAGCTAGGACCCACAGGCATTACATTCCTTAAACTAACTTGACCAAGCGCCTCTGATAGTTTACATCCCCTCTGATCCGACCCAGAGTCACTAGACACTAGGTCCTCTACCACGAAAGGATTACCATTGTTGGAATTTTGCCCTAGCTTAGCGTTAAAATCCCCACCTATTATAATGTTACAAATTTTAAATAGGTATATGATCTAATATCTAGGAGTGACACTACTTCAAAGAGCGCCTCGACCTTGCATCCAGTGTTGCTGATAGAGTTATAAAAATTCACTAAGAAAAAATTAAAATCTTTACAGATAAACACCCAAAGGATCTGAATTCCACTATGCTTTAGGGAAATTGGAAATACCCTCAGGTTAGCTGGGAATCGGACTAAACTAATTAGTCCCCCTCGAGGCCTATGACCAGGGGAGGGAGTTGCTGCCGCACAATAACTTTCATATCCTGGCCACCGGATCAAGAGCCCAGGTCTCCTGAAGCAAAATTACTCAAAATTAGAGCCCTGATATCCTTTAGCTGATTACATGTCTATCTATCAGTCTGTCTGTCTGTCTGTCTATCTATCTATCTATCTATCTATCTATCTATCTATCTATCTGTCTATCTAATATACTGAAAAAACCAAATGTGACAGGGACATTATTGTTAGGCTCAAATTATACATGCACAAAAACATAGATATTGAGCAGTTATAGTCACCTGAGCTAACTATACCTTACACTCACACTCACTGGATGATGTCATGAGTGATGTCCTTTGACAAGTCATGAGTGATGTCACTGACCATGTCATGAGTGATGTAATATGTGAAGTCATAAGCAGTGCATTGCGGGGGCATAAGTTATAATTAGCTCAGGTAACTATAACTGCTAAATTTCGATGGTATTGTGAGTTTATAATCTGAGCCTAACTATAACATCCCTGTAACCTTTGTTTTTTTCAGTGAATTTCAAAGGTTTTTCAAATTCTATTTTTAAAGTATTTTGTCCCTGTAATGTTTCATTTTTGAGTTATTCTCTAGGGTTTATCTTTAGTACTAAGTATACTACAATTTGTTTTGCTGTAGACATATATTTTTTAATAAATATGGTTTTTATATGTTTTAAAAGATAAAAATTACATATGTACTTAATGTAAAATATATAATGCTTTTGTGAATGTAATTGAACAAGTTTTATTTTTTAAAATAATGTTTTGGTACCGTGGTCTCTCTGCGGGATAGAAAACATAGACGGGTCTACACGTTCTCTATGGTAATTAATTCCGATCACGTGATCGGAATGAATCCGCGCATTCTGATTTGTAGATTTGCTGAATTGTTTTTACAATATTTTAAATATGTACATCCTTCTACTTTCATTAATGAAATCAATGTGAACATAGTTATAAGCATATATATATATATATATATATATATATATATATATATATATATATATATATATATATATGGCACCCTATATCTGTTTTTCAAGAAAGTTACTTCCTTTACAAGTTTGCAAATTCACAAATCTAAGGACTGAAATCGCAAATTTGCTCGATTACATACCCAAACTTTTCCCTTTGATTGGGCACATTAGGACCTCACCCATATACATGTACATGTAAAGCCACACCCCAAAACAGTTATTTCTTCGGTATACTCTGTAGAATGAGGATTCAGAACCAGTGGTGCTCTGTTTTTTGTTCACTTTCATGAATAATTTGATAGAATGGCTGAAGCTTTATTTTCTGTCCGGGATGAACATCCAGAACCTGTTGAGGATGAAAAGCAAGATACACCACCCACAAGAAAAGAAAGTGATGTCTGGAATCATTTTACAATACCTCCAGAGAAAAAGAAGGTTACTGCTAAATATATGCAATGCAGTATTTGTGGCAAGCAGTTATCCAGGGGCACTGTAAAGAAACACATGGGCCAAGTTCCATGTGGAAACACTTTTAAACAAATCATGAATGAGTCTACAACCGTATGATGCGGGAGAAAGCAGGTGCAGCAGGAGAGTCCACCTCTACAGCACCCTTGGAGGAACTATCATCAGGTGCAGTCATTACTATACTACCTGCCTGCAAAGAATTAAGTGAGATGGTTACTCACTGTGTGAAATGCCACATGCTTGTCGAAGTAAAAATTTATTTTGTGTGTGCATTCTTGGATCCAGTGAAGAAGCATCGCTGTTAGCTGTTTTTATTTGCTTCCTGTTGCATTTTCCTTACCTTACCCTTTTAGTACCTTGTTTACTTTTTGTTAAAAAAACAAGAAAAAAATAAAAAATGGTTAAAAATTCCTTCTACAAAACACAAACGGTTCTTTTTAGAACCACCATCTGGTCAAAGAAAGAGCTAACTCAGTGTTTTTAATATGTCAGTGACTGTATCGGTGTGAGACTGAGTGTGTCAGTGGCGGTATTGGTGTGTGCATGAATGTCTCAGTATCGGAGTGTGGCTGGGTGTCTCAGTAGCTGTATCAGTATATGCCTGGATGTATAATTGGCTTAATTGATGTGTGAGTGGGTGTGTTATTGGGTGTATGAGTGTGTGCCTGGGTGTGTCGGGGGTTATATCGGTGTGTACCTGGGTGTGTCAGTGTCTATAACAATGTGTGCCTGGGTGTGTTAGTGTCTGTATTAGTGTGTTCCTGGGTGTGTCAGTGGCTATATCAGTATGTGTATGGGTGTTTGAGAGGCTGTATCAGTGTTTGGCTGAATGTCTAAGTGGTTGTATGATATATGACTGGGCGTGCTGTTGGCTGTATAAGTGTGTGCCTGGGTATGTCAGCGTCTGTATTGATGTGTCCCTGGGTGTATCAGAGGCTGTATCGGTGTGAGCTTGAGTGTGTCAGTGGCTGTATTGATCAGTAACTGGGTGTGTCAGTAACTGTATTGGTTGTGCATGGATGTGTCGATCTTTGTATCAGAGTGGAGCTCTGTGTGTCACTAGCTGTATCAGTGTGTGGATGGGTGTGTCAGTGGCTGTATCTGTGTGTGTATGGGTGTTTGAGAGGCTATATCGGTGTTTGACTGAGTGTGTGAGTGTATCAGTGTTTGTCTGGGTGTGTGAGAGGCTGTATCAGTGTGTGCCTGGGTATGTCAGTGCCTGTATCAGTGTGCGTGCCTGGGTGTGTGAGAGGCTGTACCGGTGTGTGCCTGGGTATGTCAGTGCCTGTATCAGTGTGTGTGCCAGGGTGTGTGAGAGGCTGTATCGGTGCATGCCTGGCTACATCAGTGCCTGTATCAGGGCCTGTGCTTGGGTGTGCGAGAAGCTGTATCAGTGCTTGCCTGAGTGAATTGGTGGCTGTATCGGTGTGTGCCTGGGTGAGTTAATGGCTGCATCAGTGTGTGTCTGAGCATCTGAGTGGGACACTCACACATACAGCCTCTCATGCATCAATTTACTCACCTATACAGCCACTCACACACACACTTACCCATGAATGCAGCCACTCACACAGCCACTCAGTCACCCATGCTGCCACTTAGACACCCACTCACTCACCAAAACAGCTACTCAGACATCAACTCATTCTCCTATTCAGTCACTGACACAGCCACTCACTTATGCATGCAACCAATCATACACCCACTCACTCACCAATACAGTCACTAACAAACCCAGTCCCTCATCCATACAAGGAGTCACACACTCACTCACTCACCCAATGCAGTCACTCACACACTCACACACGTTACCATACAGCTACTGACAACCACTTACTAACCCATACAGCCACTCCCACATCCATACACTTGCAACCACTTACACTCACGGGATTATGTCATCAGTTATGCTTAACTATAGTGTCCCTGAACCCCTAGGCCTGCTCAGGGGGTCCCAGGGCCCAAAAAAGCATTTAAAAAAAAAAAATTTCAATGGGATTCGCATACGGTACGCGAATCCTGCCGAATATATTTTTACAAAACGAAGCGCTGTCTCCCGCGCTTTGTTTCTTTTAAGGCCCTGGGTGGGCCAGGTCCCGGGGTCAAAACTTAATTATTATGTAGGGGCCCACGTGGCCCCTACAGCCCCAGGGACCGCCACCTCCCCGGGGCTTTGTTAATAATATGCAGGGGCACGCGGCCCCCACAGCCCCGGGGACAGCCACCTCCCCAGAGCTTTAAATGAAAAATATTTGGGGGCTCCAGCCCCCCCATAATGCCCCAGGGACTGCCACCTCCCGGGCATTATGTTTCTAATGGGCGTGCCCCCCAAGCCCTGGGGACCGCCACCTCCCCGGGGTTTAATGTTTTAGAAAGAAGTGTGGGGGGGGCTCCTGCCCCTCATCACACTGCCCCGGGGACCACCACCTCCCTGGGGCAAACTTAAATTAAGGGCGGGGGTCCATTGCGGACCCCCGACCCCGGGGACCACCACCTCCCCGGGGCTTAAAACATGCAGGGAGGGGGACGTGTGGCCCCCCCTTGGAGCCCTCCATGGTCCTGGGGACCGCCACCCCAAAAGGGTTGGCTCCAGCAATGTCCCGGGGTACCCACCCCCGGGGCATTGCAGTTTGCTATGGCAGGGCAGGAGTACTGCTCCCACCCTGCAATAGCAAACACTGCTTTGCTTCATGGATGCAAGAGCAGGAAACCTGCTCTCGCTTCCATGAAGCAAAGCAGATTTGCTTATGGGCAAAGGGAGCTGAATGTTAGCAGCTCTCTTTGCCCAAAAGCAATGCTGGCTCCCGCAGGAGGCAGGGAGCCAGCAGGGACCACAGGGGCATTGGGGCTCCCCGTGGTCCCAACAAAGAGGCCATGCCCCAGGGGATGGGGTCCCTGGGGCCAAAAATGGCCAGCAAGGGAGGACCACTCGGCCACCTTCCATTTCATTTTTTTGTATTTTTTTTTAAACGGCTCAGGCCCCAGGGGATGGGGTCCCCGGGGCCCAAAAGGGTTAAGGGGATACAAACCAGAAACCTGCAACTCTCCAGAGGTCCCGCCCCCTCCCTGCACCACTCTGCAAACACGCCTCCTGGCACGTTCTGGGTTGGGGGATGAAGTCCCCTTCGTTGGTGAGGGTCCTTAGGGGCCAACTAACCCACCAGGTACCTCCAGTAAGTCCAATAAGTGAGATTGCTGAGAGGTGGTCGGAGGCCACACCCCTTTTTACAACACTCTGCAAACTTGCCTCTTGGCGCACTGATGGTGGGGCGATGAGGTCCCCTTGTGTTCTCAGGACTAAAGTGGACTTCATCCCCCAAGCAGCAGTGTGCCAGGAGGCGCGTTTGCAGAGTGGTGTAAAAAGGGGGCATGGCCTCTGACCACTCTCAGCCATCCAGCTGTGTGGGGCTTACTACAGGTAGCAGGAGGGCTAGTTGGCCACCAGGGACCCTCAGGAGGCAAGGGGACTTCATCCCCCAACCAAGAGCGCGCCAGGAGGTGCGTTTGCAGAGTGGTGGAGAAAGGGGGCGTGGCCTGTGTCCACCTCTCAGCAATCCCACTGTGTGGGGCTTACTGGAGGTAACAGGTAGGCTAATTGGCCCCTAAGGACCCCCAGCAGCGAAGGGGACTTCAATCCCCATCCAAGAGCGCACCATGGAGCGTGTTTGCAGAGTGGTGGGCAAAGGGGCATGGCCTGCTATGAGAACTTAGCAATCCTGCTGTGTGGGACTTACTGGAGGTAATATTATTATTATTATTATTAAGCATTTATACAGCGCATAGCTACCCTCAGGCATCCCAGCGCTAACGATCAGGCAGACGACCAGTAGGAATTTATGGAGCTGTTTGTAGAAAGAGCCAGGTTTTCAAGAGTTTATGAAAAGGCAGGAAGAGCGAATGTGTGAAGGCAAGGAGTTCCACAATTTTGCCACGTTATACGTTATACGCAAACGATCTGCCTCCTGCCCTTGTCCTTCTGATTTTGGGGACAGCTAGCAAGTTGAGGTTAAGAGAACGAAGCTCCCTCGAGGGCCGATAAGGAATGATGAGGGATTTGTTGATTTCCGGGCCCGTTCCCCATACAGTCTTATGGGCAAGACACAAGGCGTTAAATTTTGTTCTTTCCAAGATAGGTAGCCAGTGTAAAGCTTTTAAAGCTGGCTTGGCTGATTGTGACTTAGGGATGCCCAGAAGCATCCTGGCAGCACAGTTCTGAGTAACCTGGAGTTTCCTCAATGTCACCTTTGGAGCTCCCAAGTAAAGGGAGTTACCATAATCCAGGCGTGATAAAACTAAGGCTTGGACTAAGGTGCGGTTGGCAGTCAATGGCAACAGGGGGAGAATTTTCCGAAGGGATCTGAGTATCCCAAAACAGACCCCTGTCACCTTCACTGCTTAGTGGTCAAATTTGAGAGCGTTGTCCAACCAAACACCCAAGCTCTTTATCTTGGTTTTGGGGGTTGGAGGAGGACCGAGGCATTTTGGCCAAATCTGGCCAAGGTCCATGTTGAAGTGGTTCCCTAGAAGCATGAGTTCGGTTTTACCTCCGTTGAGACGGAGGCAGGAATGCTCCATCCAGGAGGCGACTTTCTCTAAGCAGGTCTCAAAGTCTGAGGGAAAATTGTGTGGCCCATTAAGAGTTATGACCAACTGCGTGTCATCAACGTAGGTCACAATCTTAATGTTATGAGGTAGAACAATGTTAGCTAATGGCCGCATGTAAACATTAAAAAGCGTGGGACTAAGAGAGGAGCCCTGCGGGACTCCACAGTTGAGTTCTAGTTTCTCAGAGGAAGCCTCCTTGGAGAAGACTTGGAAAGTTCTCTTGTCGAGATAAGATTGTATCCACAAAATCGCCTTATCTTGAAGCCCCAGCCTCTTAAGTCTCTCTGCCAGAATGGACAGGTTAACAGTGTCGAAGGCTGAGCTTAGATCAAGGAGGATGATGGCAACTGCTCCTCCTTGATCCAGGATCTGCTTAGAGTCCTCAACCACAGACAGAAGGGCGGTCTCAGTTCCGTGATTAGCACGGAAGCCCGTCTGAGTTGCATGCAGAAGGTCATGACCTTCCAGAAAATTGGAGAGGATGGAATTCACATATTTTTCAAAAGTTTTTACAATTGCTGGCAGCAGCGAGATTGGGTGATAATTGCCCAAATCTGTTGGGTCACGGCTTGGTATTTTCAATAGAGCCCTGACCATAGCGTGTTTCCATGGACCTGGGACCGATCCTGAGGACAAAGACAAATTTACCATCTCCAGGATACCTGGAAAGATCGCATTTCCAGCTTTATGTATAATATATGGAGGAGATGGATCTAAAGGGGAGCCTGATTTTATTTGGGTAAACATTTCTAGCAGCTTTTCTAACTTCATGGCTGGGAATTCTTTAAGCCAGACCTCTGGAGTGCTTCTGGCCAGTTTGGAATCTGCCAGATCACTTGGGCAGGGTAGGTGGGGGAACGTGGTGTAAAGTTTTTTAATTTTCCCCTGAAAAAACTCTGTGAGTGCATTGCACTGTTTTGAGGAGATTTCTAGGTCCAAATCATTCTTCGGGAGCTCTAGGAGATCCTGAGCCACCCGAAAAATTTCTCTCGGAGTGTTAGTGGCCGAGGTGATAATGCCTTCATAATAGGCGGCCTGCACTTTTTTTATTTCTTTTTGATAAATGTTTATAGCTTTCCTATATTTTAGTTTCCCTAACTCCCTATAATCTTTCCTCCATTCCCTTTTAAGTCTCTTGCATGTCTGCTTAATTCTTCTCAACTCAGGGGAATACCATGGAGTCTTTTTATCCCTACTGTTGTAGTGGGGTTTGGTGCCACTGTGTCAAGTGCAGACTCGATCCAGCTATTAAAATTTGCCGAGGCTTCGGTGAGATTGGGAATAGGAGTGGGTTTCATATTGTTAAGTGCTGTGATCCAAGAGTCTACCGGCAATTTAGCCCAGTGGCGTGTTTTTTTCCCACTGGCTTTAGTATGGGGAATATGTAAAGATGCTGATATATAGAATGGAATCAGGAAATGATCAGACCAAGGAATAGCCCTAGGTTCACTCACCCGTATTCCAGGATGGTTGCTAAAAATAGGGTCTAGAGTATGGCCTTTCACGTGGGTGGAACCTACTACTTTGTGGGCAAGCTGGATCGCTAAAAGATCTTGAGTAAGCTCAGTTGATTCTATCTTATTGGGGTCATCAAAGTGAATGTTAAAATCTCCTAACAGCGTAGTATGAGGGGATGTGGCTACTAATGTGGCAGCAACCTCAGGGAGGAATTTGATAAATCCGCCGTATCCTCTGGGGCTGCGATAGATAAGAACTCCACTAAAAGAGTGGGTCGCCAAAAAAAATTGAATGTGAAGCTTTCACAATCCAGAATGCTATTGGGTTCGGTTTTGCATTTAATCGTGTTTTTATGGATTATAGCAATACCTCCTCCTTTCCTTATATCCCGATCGTACCGTTTGATGGTAAAGCCTGGGGGCAAGGTCTGTACCAAGTCCGGTTCCGATGCACTATGTAACCAGGTTTCTGTGAGGAAAAGCGCATCTGGGTCTTCATCCTCAAGGAACATCCTAATCTCCAGAGAGTGTTTGGGTAAGGATCTGCAATTGAGGAGGAACATTTTAGATGTATGAAGATCTTTAACCTCAGGGCGTATGTCCAGCTGTGGACAGAAGCTGAACGCACATTGAGGGCATCCCTGCTCTCTACTAAATGGGGGCGATATATGTTGGCAATGTTTGGTAATTGACTTGTTTAACCTTAGTAACTCCTGTCGCGAGTAAATAATTATCTCCAAAGGTGACGGAACTGGGGGTCTGGCCCCTGGTCCCTGCCTTGCGCGGACAGGCGCAGATGGGCTTGCCTTAGGTGTGCCTCTGGTGCACCAGCGGCGCGCCCGCTGCACGCGTCCGCTGCACGTCCATGCTGCCATCCGCCCTAAATAGTAAAGAACCCGGAAGCTGATGCTACCTCTGCCCCACCTCCCCTCCCTCCCTCAATCGGAAAACCGTGGTGGACCGGGGAGCTGGCGTCAAGTAAGTGTGCAAGTATACAAAAGTGCAAATTAACCACAGCGTGAGGAGCAGCTAACAAGCGCAATGCACTAAAAGCATTTAAAAGTTTAAAAAGCTAAAAAAGCAGGTTCCAGTTTTCCAATTAAAATGGTACGGCAAGTCTGCTCAACGCTGCGCGTCCGTGCTACCATCCGCCCTAAATAGTAAAGAACCCGGAAGCTGATGCTACCTCCGCCCCGCCTCCACTCCCTCCACTCAATCGGAAAACCGTGGTGGAACGGGGAGCTGGCGTCAAGTAAGTGTGCAAGTATACAAAAGTGCAAATTAACAATAGCGCGAGGAGCGGCTAACAAGCGCAATGTACTAAAAGCATTTAAAAGTTTAAAAAGCTAAAAAAGCAGGTTCCAGTTTTCCAATTAAAACGGTACGGGCAGTCTGCTCAACGCATTCTCAAAGGATGTTCTTGGGGGCCAACTACCCATCCTGTTACCTCCAGTAAGTCCCACACAGTGGGATTGCTAAGAGGTCTTCTAAGGCCATGCCTCCTTTCTCCACCACTCTGCAAACGTGCCTCCTGGCACACAAGTGGTTGGGGGATGAAGTCCACTTTACTCCTGAGGGACTTTGGGGGCCAAGAAGCCCTCCTGGTACCTCCTGTAAGTCCTACGCAGCGGAATTCCTGAGCGCTGGTCGGAGGCTCAGCCCTCTTTCTCCACCACTCTGCAAATGCGACTACTAGTTAAAGAAGCATTTGCAATGTAATAGGCCTCGCATTTGCAAGAGTTAGAGCTATTGGCGCTGTAAATGTAATAGTTTTTGACTAATGTTTTTTGGAGTGGAGTGGATGCACGTTGTGTGTAGTGAAAATATGTGGTATGTTGTGCAGTGAAATTATGTGGATAGAAAGTATGTGGTATTTAGTGTATAGGAATTATGTAGAGTAGGAATATGTGTTATGGAGAGTAGTTATGTGGTATGGTAGTCTGTGTTGTGGAGTGGTAACCTCAGGTTTAGTCTTCCTTGTTTCCATAGAAGCTAAACTATAAACTCAATGAGACAAAGAAAAGAAGGAACCACTGAGGAGCACTTCTGGACCTAGTCAGAGGTATGAGCAGGGCCACTGGAATTATGCGACTGTTTGGCTGCACCGACTTTCGCACCATTATATATTTTCCGCATTTGCCACATAATCCATCATCTGCTGCATAATCTGCAGATTTGAACAAAAAAACCTTGTTTCTAGCTCAAACTGCTCTAATGTTACCAGAAATGCAGCAACAAGTGTTATAGCGTGGTGGAAGGCCCTTTGCAAACCTAGAATGGGCACCTCTTACTTAATGCTAAATGTGGGTGTTAAATTGGTACTAATAGTGTGCAAACCACTCTTGCTTGTTTCTGAGCCTCTCTTACCTCTTTCTGTATTTCTCTTGCTTCTTTCTGCACCTTTCTTCCTTTTTCTGCACTTCTCTTGCCTCTTTCTGTAAGTAAGTCCGTTTTTATATAGCGCAGCTACTCACCCTTACGGGTCTCAAGGCGCTGGGGGCCGTCGTGGAAATTAAGTGAGCTATTGCCCAGAGTCACATGATGCTGAGCTAAGCTGCCGCCGGAGCCGGGGATCGAACTGTGAACCCTGTGCTCAGAAGTCAGCTGCCCTGGCCGCTGCACCACACCTCTCTACTTTCTGCACATCTCTTCCGCTTTCTGCACCTCTCTTGCCACTTTCTGCACCTCTGTTGCTTCTTTCTGCACTTCTCTTGCCTCTTTCTGTACCCTCTTCCTTCTTTCTGCACCTCTCTTGCCTCTTTGTGCACCTCTCTTGCCTCTTTGTGCACCTTACTTGCCTCTTTCTGTACCTCACTTCCCTCTTTCTGTACCTCACTTGCTTCTTTATGCACTTCTCTTGCTTCTTTCTGCACCTCTCTTGCTTCTTTCTGCACCCCTCTTCCCTCTTTCTGCACCTCTGTTGCCTATTTCTGCACCTCTTTTCCTTCTTTCTGCACTTCTCCTGCCTCTTTCTGCACCCCAACCTGCTTCTTGCCCTTCTTGCACTCTTGCCTCTTTCTGCAATTCTCTTGCCTCCTTCTGCACCTCTGTTGGTTCATTCTGCATTTATCTTGCCTCCTTCTGCACCCCTCTTGTCTGTTTCTGCACCTCACTTGTGTCTTTTTGCACCTCTCTTGCCTCTTTCTACACCTCTCTTGCCTTTTTCTGCACCTCACTTGCCTCTTTCTGTACTTCTCTTGCTTTTTTTCTGCACCTCTTTCTTTCTGCAACTCTCTTGTCTCTTTCATCACTTCTCTTGCTTCTTTCTGCACCTTTGTTGCTTCTTTCAGCACTTCTCTTGCCTCTTTCTGCACTTCTATTGCCTTTTTCTGCACCTCTCTTACCTCTTTCTGCACCTCTGTTGCTTCTTTCTAAACCTCTCTTCCCATTTTCTACACCCCTCTTGCCTCTTTCTTCACCTCTCTTGCCTCTTTCTGCACCCCTCTTTCCTCTTTATGTACCTCTCTAGCCTGTTTCTATATCTCTATTCTCGCTTTCTGCACCTCTCTTGCCTCTTTCTGCACCCCTCTTCCATTTTTCTGCACCTCTCTTCCCTCTTTCTGCACCTCTTTTGCCTGTTTCAGCAACTCTCTTGCCTCTTTCTGCACTTTTCTTACCTCTTTCTGTACCTCTGTTGCTTCCTTCTGCACTTCTCTTGCCTCTTTCTGCACTCCTCTTGCCTCTATCTGCAGCTCTGTTGCTTCTTTCTGCCCTTCTCTTGCTTGTTTCTGTACCTCTCTTTCTTCTTTCTGCACCCCTCTTGCCTCTTTCTGCACCCTCCTTCCCTCTTTGTGCACCTCTCTTGCCTCTTTTTGCATCACTTTTGCCTCTTTCTGCAACTCTTTTGCTTGTTTCTGTACTTCTCTTGCCTCTTTCTGTACCCCTCTTGCCTCATTCTGCACGTCTGTTGTTTCTTTCTGCACCTCTCTTGCAAATTTTTGCACCTCTCTTGCAAATTTCTGCACCCCTCTTGCCTCTTTCTGCACCCCTCTTGCCTCCTTCTGCACCTCTGTTGGTTCTTTCTGCACTGCTATTGCCTCTTTCTGTACCTCTATTGCTTCCTTCTGCACTTCTCTTGCTTCTTTCTGCACCTTTCTTGCTTCTTTCTGCACCCCTCTTCCCTCTTTCTGCACCCTTCTTCCCTCTTTCTGCACCTCTCTTGCCTGTTTCTGCAACTCTCTTGCCTCTTTCTGCAGTTCTCTTGCCTCCTTCTGCACCTCTGTTGCTTCTTTCTGCACTTCTCTTGCCTCTTTCTGCACCCCTCTTGTCTGTTTCTGCACCTCTGTTGGTTCTTTCTGCACTGCTCTTGCTTCTTTCTGCACCTCTCTTGTACATTTCTGCACCCCTCTTGCCTCTTTCTGCACCCCTCCTGCTTCCTTTTGCACCTCTGTCGGTTCTTTCTGCACTGCTCTTGCTTTTTCTGCACCTCTCTTGCAAATTTCTGTACTCCTCCTACCTCTTTCTGTACCCTTCTTCCCTCTTTCTGCCCCTCTCTTGCATCAGTCTGCACTTCTGTTGCTTCTTTCTGCCCTTCTCTTGCTTGTTACTACACCACGCTTGCTTCTTTCAGCACCCCTCTTGCCTCTTTCCGCACCCTCCTTCCCTCTTTGTTCACCTCTCTTGCCTCTTTCTCTACTTCTCTTGCCTCTTTTTGCACCTATTTCACTTCTTTCTGCACTTCTCTTGCCTCTTTCTGTACCCCTCTTACCTTATTCTGCACCTCTGTTGTTTCTTTCTGCACCTCTCTTGCAAATTTCTGCACCTCTCTTGCAAATTTCTGCACCACTCTTGCCTCTTTCTGCACCCCTCTTCCCTCCTTCTGCACCTCTGTTGGTTCTTTCTCCACTGTTCTTGCCTCTTTCTGCACCTCTGTTGCATCTTTCTGCACTTCTCTTGCTTCTTTCTGCACCTCTTTTGCTCCTTTCTGCACCCCTCTTGCCTCTTTCT
The DNA here is from genome assembly GCA_963921515.1 of Calotriton arnoldi. Lineage (NCBI taxonomy): Eukaryota > Metazoa > Chordata > Amphibia > Caudata > Salamandridae > Calotriton > Calotriton arnoldi. The sequence continues at coordinate 1,033,436 of CAWUFW010004272.1, read as the reverse complement.
GTACCATCCTTCCCTCTTTCTGTACCCCTCTTGCCTCTTTTTTGCACCCGTTCCATTTTTCTGCACCTCTCTTGCCTGTTTCTGCAACTCTCTTCCCTCTTTCTGCAGTTCTCTTGCCTCCTTCTGCACCTCTGTTGCTTCTTTCTGCACTTCTCTTGCCTCTTTCTGCACCCCTCTTGTCTGTTTCTGCACCTCTGTTGGTTCTTTCTGCACTGCTCTTGCTTCTTTCTGCACCTCTCTTGCACATTTCTGCACCCCTCTTGCCTCTATCTGCACCCCTCTTGCCTCCTTCTGCACCTCTGTCGGTTCTTTCTGCACTGCTCTTGCTTTTTCTGCACCTCTCTTGCAAATTTCTGTACCCCTCTTGCCTCTTTCTGCACCCTTCTTCCTTCTTTCTGCACCTCTCTTACCTCGGTCTGTACCCCTATTCCCTCTTTCTGCACCTCTTTTGCCTGTTTCTGCAACTCTCTTGCCTCTTTCTGCACTTCTCTTGCCTTTTTCTGTACCTCCGTTGCTTCTTTCTGCACTTCTCTTGCCTCTTCCTGCGCCCCTCATGCCTCTTTCTGCACCTCTGTTGCTTGTTTATGCACTTTTCTTGCTTCTTTCTGCACCTCTCTTGTCTTTTTCTGCACTCTTCATCCCTCTTTCTGTACCTCTCTTGCCTCTGTCTGCACCCCTGTTCCCTCTTTCTGCACCTCTTTTGCCTGTTTCTGCAATTCTCTTGCCTCTTTCTGTACTTCTCTTGCCTCTTTCTGCACCTCTGTTGCTTCTTTCTGCACTTCTCACCTCTTTCTTCACCCCTTTTGCCACTTTTGACACCTCTGTTGCTTGTTTCTGCAATTCTCTTGCTTCTTTCTGTACCCCTCTTGCCTCTTTCTGTATACTTCTTCCCTCTTTGTCCACCTCTCTTGCCTCTTTCTGCACCTATCTTGCCTCTTTCAGTACCCCTCTTGCCTCTTTCTGTACCTCTTTTGCTTCTTTCTGCACTTCTCTTGCTTCTTTCTACACCCCTCTTGCCTCCTCCTGCACCTCTGTTGGTTCTTTGGGCACTGCTCTTGCTTCTTTATGCACCTCATTTGCCTGTTTCTGCAACTCTCTTGCCTCTTTCTGCACTTCTCTTGCCTCCTTCTGCACCTCTGTTGCTTCTTTCTGCACTTCTCTTGCCTCTTTCTACATCCCTCTTGCCTTTTTCTGCACCTCTGTTGCTTCTTTCTGCACTTCTCTTGCTTCTTTCTGCACCCCTCTTGCCTCTTTCTGCACCCTTCTTCCCTCTTACTGTACCTCTCTTTCCTCTTTCTGCACCCCTGTTTCCTTTTTCTGTACCTATTTTGCGTGTTTCTGCAACTCTCTTGCCTCTTCCTGCAGTTCTCTTGCCTCCTTCGGCACCTCTGTTGCTTCTTTCTGCACCCCTCTTGTCTGTTTCTGCACCTCTGTTGGTTCTTTCTGCACTGCTCTTGCTTCTTTCTGCACCTCTTTTGCCTGTTTCTGTAACTCTCTTGCCTCTGTCTGCACGTCTCTTGCCTCTTTCTGCACCTCTTTTGCTTCTTTCTGCACCTCTGTTGGTTCTTTCTGCACTGCTCTTGCCTCTTTCTGCACCTCTGTTGCTTCTTTCTGCACTTCTCTTGCTTCTTTCTGCACCTCTCTTGCTTCTTTCTGCACCCCTCTTGCCTCTTTCTGCACCCTTCTTCCATCTTTCAGCACCTCTCTTGCCTCTTTCTGCACCCCTGTTCCCTTTTTCTGCACCTCTCTTGCCTTTTTCTGCAACTCTCTTGCCTCTGTCTGCAGTTCTCTTGCCTCCTTCTGCACCTCTGTTGCTTCTTTCTGCACTTCTCTTGCCTCTTTCTGCACCCCTCTTGTCTGTTTCTGCACCTCTGTTGGTTCTTTCTGCACTGCTCTTGCTTCTTTATGCCCTTCTCTTGCATGTTTCTGCACCTCTCTTGCCTCTTTCTGCACCCCTCTTGCCTCTTTGTGCACCTCTTTTGCCTCTTTGTGCACTTCTCTTGCCTCTTTCTGTACCCCTCTTGCCTCATTCTGCACCTCTGTTGTTTCTTTATGCACCTCTCTTGCAAGTTTCTGCACCTCTCTTGCCTCTTTCTGCACCCCTCTTGCCTCTTTCTGCACCCCTCTTGCCTCCTTCTGCAGCTCTGTTGGTTCTTTCTGCATTGCTCTTGCCTCTGTCTGCACCTCTGTTGCTTCTTTCTGCACTTCTCTTGCTTCTTTCTGCACCTCTCTTGCTTCTTTCTGCACCCCTCTTGCCTCTTTCTGCACCCTTCTTACCTCTCTGCACCTCTCTTGCCTCTTTCTGCAGCCCTGTTCTCTTTTTCTGCACCTCTCTTGCCTGTTTCTGAAAATCTCTTGCCTCTTTCTTCAGTTCTCTTGCCTCTTTCTGCACCTCTGTTGCTTCTTTCTGCACTTCTATTGCCTCTTTCTGCACCCCTTTTGTCTGTTTTTGCACCTCTGTTGGTTCTTTCTGCACTGCTCTTGCTTCTGTCTGCACCTCTCTTGCCTCTTTCTGCACCCTTCTTGCCCCCTTCTGCACTTCTGTCGGTTCTTTCTGCACTGCTCTTGCTTTTGCTGTACATCTCTTGCAAATTTCTATACCCCTCTTCCCTCTTTCTGCACCTCTTTTGCCTCGGTCTGCAACCCTATTCCCTCTTTCTGCACCTCTTTTGCCTGTTTCTGCTACTCTCTTCCCTCTTTCTGCACTTCTCTTGCCTTTTTCTGTACCTCTGTTGCTTCTTTCTGCACTTCTCTTGCATCTTTCTGCACCTCTGTTGCTTGTTTATTCACTTTTCTTGCCTCTTTCTGCACCTCTCTTCCCTCCTTCTGCACTCTTCATCCCTCTTTCTGTACCTCTCTTGTCTGTTTCTGCACCTCACCTGTGTCTTTTTGCACCTCTCTTGCCTCTTTCTACACTCTTCATCCCTCTTTCTGTACCTCTCTTGTCTGTTTCTGCACCTCACTTGTGTCTTTTTGCACCTCTCTTTCCTCTTTCTACACCTCTCTTGCCTTTTTCTGTACCTCACTTTCCTCTTTCTGCACTTCTCTTGCTTTTTTCTGCATCTCTCGTTTCTTTCTGCAACTCTCTTGTCTCTTTCATCACTTCTCTTGCTTCTTTCTGCACCTTTGTTGCTTTTTTCAGCACTTCTCTTGCCTCTTTCTGCACTTCTCTTGCCTTTTTCTGCACCTCTCGCCTCTTTCTGCACCTCTGTTGCTTCTTTCTAAACCTCTCTTGCCATTTTCTACACCCCTCTTGCCTCTTTCTTCACCTCTCTTGCCACTTTCTGCACCCCTCTTCCCTCTTTCTGTACCTCTCTTGCTTGTTTCTATATCTCTATTCTCTCTTTCCGCACCTCTCTTGCCTCTTTCTGCACCCCTGTTTCCTCTTTCTGCACATCTCTTGACTGTTTCTGCAACTCTCTTGCCCCTTTCTGCAGTTCTCTTGCTTCCTTCTGCACCTCTCTCGCCTCTTTCTGCACCCCTTCCATTTTTCTGCACCTCTCTTGCTTCTTTCTGCATCCCTGTTCCCTCTTTCTGCACATCTCTTGACTGTTTCTGCAACTCTCTTGCCCCTTTCTGCAGTTCTCTTGCTTCCTTCTGCACCTCTCTTGCCTCTTTATGCACCCTTCTTCCATTTTTCTGCCTCTCTCTTGCCTCTGTCTGCAGACCTGTTGCTTCTTTCTGCCCTTCTCTTGCTTGTTTCTGCACCTCTCTTGCTTCTTTCTGCACCCCTCTTGCCTCTTTCTGCATCTCTTCTGCTTCTTTCTGCACTTCTGTTGCCTCTTTCTGTACCCCTCTTGCCTCATTCTGCACCTCTGTTGTTTCTTTCTGCACCTCTCTTGCACATTTCTGCACCTCTCTTGCAAATTTCTGCACCACTCTTGCCTCTTTCTGCACCCCTCTTGCCTCCTTCTGCACCTCTGTTGGTTCTTTCTGCACTGCTCTTGCCTCTTTCTGCACCTCTGTTGCTTCTTTCTGCACCTCTCTTGCTCTTTTCTGCACCCCTCTTGCCTCTTTCTGCACCCTTCTTCCCTCTTTCTGCACCTCTCTTGCCTCTTTCTGCACCCCTGTTCCCCTTTTTTACACCTCTCTTGCCTGTTTCTGCAACTCTCTTGCCTCTTTCTGCAGTTCTCTTGCCTCCTTCTGCATCTCTGTTGCTTCTTTCTGCACCCCTCTTGCCTCTTTCTGCACCCCTCTTGTCTGTTTCTGCACCTCTCTTGGTTCTTTCTGCACTGCTCTTGTTTCTTTCTGTACCTCTCTTGCACATTTCTGTACCCCTCTTGCCTCTTTCTGCACCCCTCTTGCCTCCTTCTGCACCTCTGTCGGTTCTTTCTGCACTGCTCTTGCTTTTTCTGCACCTCTCTTGTAAATTTCCATACCCCTCTTGCCTCTTTCTGCACCCTTCTCCCCTCTTTCTGTACCTCTCTTGCCTTGGTCTGCACCCCTGTTCCCTCTTTCTGCACCTCGTTGCCTGTTTCTGCAACTCTCTTTCCTCTTTCTGCACTTCTCTTGCCTTTTTCTGTACCTCTGTTGCTTCTTTCTGCACCCCTCTTGCCTCTTTCTGCACCTCTGTTGCTTGTTTATGCACTTTTCTTGCCTCTTTCTGCACCTCTCTTGCCTCTTTCTGCACTCTTCATCCCTCTTTCTGCACCTCTCTTGCCTCTGTCTGCACCCCTGTTCCCTCTTTATGCACCTCTTTTGCCTGTTTCTGCAATTCTCTTGCTTCTTTCTGTACTTCTCTTGCCTCTTTCTGCACCTCTCTTGCTTCTTTCTGCACCTCTCTTGCTTCTTTCTGTACCCCTCTTGCCTCTTTCTGTACCCTTCTTCCCTCTTTCTGCACCTCTCTTGCCTCTTTCTGCACCTCTCTTGCCTCTTTCGGTACTTCTCTTGCCTCTTTCTGCACCTCTTTTGCTTCTTTCTGCACTTCTCTTGCCATGTTCTACATCCCACTTGCCTCTTTCTTCACCTCTCTTGCCACTTTCTGCACCCCTCTACCCTCTTTCTGTACCTCTCTTGCTTGTTTCTATACCTCTATTCTCTCTTTCTGCACCTCTCTTGCCTCTTTCTGCACCCCTGTTCCCTCTTTCTGCACATCTCTTGACTGTTTCTGCAACTCTCTTATCCCTTTCTGCAGTTCTCTTGCTTCCTTCTGCAGCTCTCTTGCCTCTTTCTGCACCCCTCTTCCATTTTTCTGCACCTCTCTTGCCTCTGTCTGCACACCTGTTCCCTCTTTCTGCACCTCTTTTGCCTGTTTCTGCAACTCTCTTGCCTCTTTCTGCACTCCTCTTGCCTCTATCTGCATCTCTGTTGCTTCTTTCTGCCCTTCTCTTGCTTGTTTCTGTACCTCTCTTGCTTCTTTCTGCACCCCTCTTGCCTCTTTCCGCACCCTCCTTCCCTCTTTGTGCACCTCTCTTGCCTCTTTCTGCACCCCTCTTGCCTCTTTCTGCACCTCTTTTGCTTCTTTCTGCACTTCTCTTGCCCCTTTCTGTACCCCTCGTGCCTCATTCTGCACCTCTGTTGTTTCTTTTTGCACCTCTCTTGCAAATTTCTGCACCTCTCTTGCAAATTTATGTACCCCACTTGCCTCTTTCTGTACCCCTCTTGCCTCCTTCTGCACCTCTGTTGGTTCTTTCTGCACTGGTCTTGCCTCTTTCTGCACCTCTGTTGCTTCTTTCTGCACTTCTCTTGCTTCTTTCTGCACCTCTCGTGCTTATTTCTGCACCCCTGTTCCCCTTTTCCGCACCTCTCTTGCCTGTTTCTGCAACTCTCTTGCCTCTTTCTGCACCCCTCTTGCCTCCTTCTGCACCTCTGTTGCTTCTTTCTGCACTTCTCTTGCCTCTTTCTGCACCCCTCTTGTCTGTTTCTGCACCTCTGTTGGTTTTTTCTGCACTGTCTTGCTTGTTTCTGCACCTCTCTTGCACATTTCTGCACCCCTCTTGCCTCTTTCTGTACACCTCTTCCCTCTTACTACATCTCTCTTGCCTCTGTCTGCACCCCTGTTACCTCTTTCTGCACCTCGTTTGCCTGTTTCTGCAACCCTCTTGCTTCTTTCTGAACTTCTCTCTCCTCTTTCTGTACTCAAATGGGAAGTGCAAGCTGTCAAGTTTAAAGGTCTGCGTGCTCTTGTGACTGAGGTATATGTCTACTTATATATGGATTCTCACATGTGTTATGCATCTGAAGATGGTAGCTTAATAAGTGGTTACTTCTCCTATAGGTGGTCAAATCTTCTCAGTTCTGCTCTGTCATTCAGTTGCACAGGCAGAGATGTCTTATGTATATAGGTGTTATAGAGCCCCTCAAATCTACTAATGAATACCCATGTGCCCTGTGTTATGAGCAGAAAGAAATACATACACCTTTTTGAACACATATTTACAGAGTATGCTGTTTGAAACACAGGTATTCAAGTATTTGTATGTTTATTTTTATGTAACATGTCACTAGGTAAAAGCAGAGACACACATGCATACCTTCACAAACTTGGTCAGACTTACAACAGCGATATGCTTAGGATTGCTGTTTTATATTTGGTAGGCCTAACATTCTGAGCAGTCGATTAATAGTGAACCTTCAAGAGAAAAGTGAGGTTTAAGACATCTTGGGAGAAGGATTAGTGATTAGGCTACTTTGTATGAGTCTCTTGTAAGGTACAGTCAAAGTAGGCCTCTTTCTGCACCTCTATTGGTTCTTTCAGCACATCACTTGCTTCTTTCTGCACCTTTCTTCCTCTTTCTGGACTTCTGTTGCCTCTTTCTGCACTTCTCTTGCTTCTTTCTGCGCCTTTCTTCCTCTTTCTGTACATGTCCAACCTATGTAGGCATAGTTAGAAATTAGCATTTAAAAAACCTTAGAAATTCAATAAAAAAACAGAGGTTTCAGGGACGTTATAGTTAGTATTAGCATTTAAAAAACCATAGAAATTCACTGAAAAAAACAGAGGTTACAGGGACGTTATAGTTAGGAATTAGCATTTAAAAACCTTAGAAATTAACTGAAAAAACCACAGGTTTCAGGGACGTTATAGTTAGGCTGACATTTAACTCGTACAAAACCAGAGAAATTCGGTCGTTATAGTTAGCTGAGCTAACTATAGCTGAGCTAACTATAACTCCCACGCCCGTAATACACTGCTGATGATGCCACATATTACATCACTCATGACATGGTCAGTGATATCACTGATGACATCACTGATGACATCTCAAATGACATAACTGATGACATCACTGATGACATCATCCACTTAATAGCTGATGCACCTCTTCACACCCTAATATAACCTTTGATACACCCACTCTAAAATACAGACTACCATTCTCGAAACCATAGACACACCAATACCAGTTAGTACATACCCACTCACTGATTCATAGGTGTACACACATCCACTAACTCACCCATACAGTCACTCATTCATGCAGTCACTCATCTATACAGCCACTGATATATGCAATCATATACCCATACAGACACTCACACACTGCCACTCACCCATAGAGTTACTCACACACCTAGTCAGTCACGCAAAAAATCAATCACATTGCCATTTACTCACCGATACAGTTATACACACACCACCTCACTTATTCATACAGATACTAACACATACTTACTCTCTTATACAATCACTGACACAAGCACACACTCATCCATACAGTCACTCTCACAATCCTCACTCTCACAATCCTCACTCTCACAATCCTCACTCTCACATATAGTCATTTATATACTCTAACACTTACATATACTACCTTTCACATATGTAGTTACTCACCCATACAGCCCCTTGCACACGCACTCATGAACCCATACACCCAGTGAATCACCCACTCACACATCCATGCAGGGAGTCACACACCCCCATCCACCCACACAGACACTCAGGCACCCATAAAGGTACTCAGACAACCAATCATTAAACCATATAGACACTCATGAAGCTACTCACCAACCCATGCAGTCACTTACATACCAACTGTCAGACTGATATAGACATTCACACAGATTAGTCATTCACCCAAGCATTCACTAAGACAAGTTCAATCACTCCCTTATACAGTCAGTCATGCACCCACTAAATCATCCTTTCAGACACTCATACACCCACTCCTTCTTCAATACACCTTGGCGTATATATATATAACATTCTTAAACTTTTTAGAAACACTCAGTCACTGGATGATGTCATCAGTGATGTCATTTGAGATGTCATCAGTGATGTCACTGACCATGTCATGAGTGATGTATTATGTGATGTCCTCAGCAGTGCATTGTGGGGGGCGTGAGTTATAGTTAGCTCAGGTAACTATAATGGCCAAATTTCTCTGGTTTTGTATGAGTAAAATGTCAGCCTAACTATAACGTTCCTGAAACTTGTGTTTTTTTCAGTGAATTTCTAAGGTTTTTTAAATGCTAATTCCTAACTATAACGTCCCTGAAACCTGTGTTTTTTTCAGTGAATTTATAAGGTTTTTTAAATGCTAATTCCTAAATATAACGTCCCTGAAACCTGTGTTTTTTTCAGTGAATTTACTACGTTTTTGTAGATCATTTTATTAATGAAAAGATGTTAGTACTATTTTTTTATTTTTTGTCTATGTCTTTTTAAGTATTTTTAGTATGTTTTCAAATATTTATAATCTGTTTAAAAAAAAAAAATATAACATAGCTGATGAAAGATTCATAGTTGTATCTATTTGAATTAACACTGTTTAATTGTTTCTAATTTTGATCAGTGTGATATTATATAATAGAATTTTCAATTGAAAAAGTAAATTTTTTAAAAATGTATAGTTTTTGTTTCAAGTTTTTTTTGCTAAGTTAAATTTTGTAAGATTGCTTTTAATACTATGGAAGTTGTTTTGTTGTTTTCTAATGATAAGTATCTTTATTATCTATTTTTTTTTAAATTACAAAAAGGGTCACACACCGTACGCGATCCTATACGATGGGCACGCGGATCCGGTATACGAATCTCACTCTCAAAAACACATTTAGAACAGATTTTTATGGACGCAATGGTTTCGTGTACGGGACGCGGATCTACTCGGTGGGTGCGCGAATCCGTTCCATATACATATTTACAACAAAATAGTATATATTTTAGAGGAAGAGGTTTAAAACTGAGTGTAAAAAAATAGTATTAGTGTAGTTGTAAAATATCTTTGACTGATTTAGAGCACATTTTTATCTACGTGACACGTTTGCGTAGGGGTTGCGAACCCTGGCAGTACGTATTTCCGGGATCGCGACTTCCGCGTAATTTTTAAAAGTATGAAATATCACCTTGGAAACTCTAAATATCGGTTTTGCTTAAAGACTATCACTAACATACTTTACAAAACAATTTATAAGTGTAGCAGATTTTACAGGTACGCGACGTGTGCCTTCCAGTACGTGAATCCATGTCACATGGAAAGAAAGCTTTTGATTGGGTTAAAAGCTTTTTATTCTGTTAGAGGGAGGATCCAACACCTGTTTTATTCCTCTTATTTTGGGTGTGTCTTCCTGTCAGGACATCTTTTTTGTAGAGCTCTTCCGATTACTTATTTGTTTTGGTGTTTTGACTTTTTTCATTGCTATGGCATCCAGTCATCTGCGGGACGATCCAGAGGAAGTTGAGGAGCCTGTGAAAAAAAGAAAAGAGAGTATCGTGTGGGCTTTTTTCACAGTGCCTGAGAAAGAGAAAAAAGTAAATGCCAGAAAAGTTACGTGCACTGTGTGTCAAAGAGTGCTTTCACGTGGATTGGATAAAAAATATTCATGTGGGACGTCATCGATGAAAAAGCACCTTGAACCGATGCATCCTAATCGATTGGCCAAAGAAGTGATGGCACGTGAAAAGAGGGAGCAAGCTGCCCAGGCTGACCCGTATCAACCGTCTACATCGGGTGCAGCAGTTCTACCTACACCTCAGCCGCATATCTTTCCTGAGCTAGCGGATGCTACCATACACTGCAGGAAATGTCAAGCAAACCTGTGTGTTGGAGAGCAATGCATTCATGCCATAATTAACATGATAAAAACACACAAGTGTTAATTTTTTGGGGAGTTTCACAATCTTGTCTTTCTTTTTTGAACCAGTCATGTTGGACTCTTCAAGTTTTTTCTGTTTTTTAAAAAGTCAAAAACACCCCAAAAAATTAAAAATTGTTTGAAAATACAAAAAAATCTCAAAATAGTTTAATAAAAAAATAGGTTCTTACGGAACCACCTATACTGGTTAAAAATAGAAAAATTGTATGTAGTAAAACTGATTGCTTGGATAAATGTGTGTGTGGATGAATCTATGGATAGTGGATGGATTGGTGGATGAGTGCATGGGTAGTACCTGAGTAAATGGTTGAGTGAATGAGTAGTGCCTGAGTGATTGCATGAGTGCATGGGTAGCATCTGGGTAATTAGATGATTGCATGGGTAGAGCTTAAGTGATTGTATGAGTATATGACTTGAAGGATGGATGCAAGGGTAATGTCTGGGTCATTGGATGAGTGCATACGTAGTGTCTGAGTGAATGGATGAGTGCAAGGATAGTGCCTGAGTGATTAGTTAAGTGCATGAGTAGTGACTGAGTGATTGCATGAGTGCATCAGTACTGCCTGGGTGATTGCACGAGTTCAAGGGTAGTGGCTGAGTGAATCACTGAGTGCATAGGTCATGCCTGAGTGAATGGTTGAGTGCAAGGGTAGTGGCTGAGTGATTGCATAACTGCATGGGGAGTGCCTAAGTGATTGCATGAGTGCATGGGTAGTGCCTGGGTGATTGCATGAGTGCAGGGGTAGTGCCTGAGTGAATGGATGAGTTCATGGGTAGCGCTTGAGTGGAAGGATGGGTGCAAGAGTAATGCCTGGGTCATTGGATGAGTGTATAGGTAGTGCCTGAGTGAATGGATGAGTGCATGGGTACTGGCTAAGTGAATGGCTGAGTGCAAGAGTAGTGACTGAATGACTGAATGATTGCATGAGTGTATGGGTAGTGCCTGGGTGATTGTATGAGTGCAGGGGTAGTGCCTGAGTGATTGGATGAGTGTATGAGTAGTGCTTGAGTGGGAGGATGGGTGCAAGAGCAATGCTTGGGTCATTGGATGAGTGCATAGGTAGTGCCTGAGTGAATGGATGAGTGCATGGGAACTGCCTAAGTGAATGGCTGACTGCGAGAGTAGTGCCTGAGTAATTGCATGAGTGCATGGGTAGTGCCTGGGTGATTGCATGAGTGCAGTGGTAATGCCTGGGTGATTGGATGAGTGTATGGGTAGTGCCTGAGTGGAAGGATGGATGCAAGGCTAATGCCAGCATCATTGGATGAGTGCATAGGTAGTGCTGAGTGAATAGATGAGTGCATGGGTACTGCCTAAGTGAATGGCTGAGTGCAATAGAAGTGCCTGAGTTATTGCATGAGTGCAGGGGTAGTGCCTGAGTGATCGGATGAGTGTATGAGTAGTGCTTGAGTGGAAGGATGGGTGCAAGACTAATGCCTGAGTGATTGGATGAGTGCATAGGTAGTGCCTGAGTGAATGGATGAGTGCATGGGTAATGCCTGAGTGAATGGTTGAGTGCAAGAGTAGTGCCGGAGTAATTACATGACTGCATGAGCAGTGCCTGGGTGATTCCATGAGTGAAGGGGTAGTGCCTGGGTGATTGCATGAGTATATACGAAGTGCCTGAGTGAAAGTATGAGTGCAAGAGTAATCCCAGGGGCATTGGATGACTGCATGGGTAGTGCCTGAGGGAATTGATGAGTGCATGGGTAATGCCTGAGTGAATGGTTGAGTACAAAAGTACTGGCTGAGTGATTGCATAACTGCATGGGTAGTCCCTAAGTGATTGCAAGAGTGCTTGGGCAGTGCCTGGGTGATTGCATAAGTGCAGGGATACTGCCTGGGTGATTGAATGAGTGCATGAGTAGTGCCTGAGTGACTTCCTGAGTGCAAGAGTAATATCTGGGTGCTTAGATCTGTGCATGGGTAGTGCCTGAGTAAAACGATGATTGCAAGAGTAATGCCTGTGTTATTGGATGAGTGCCTGGGTAGTGCTTGAGGGAGTGAATGAGTGCATGGGTAGTACCTGGTGAATGGTTGAGTGCAAGAGTAGTGCCTGAGTGATTGCATGAGTGGATGGGTAGTGTCTGGGTGATTGCATGAGTGCAGTGGTAGTGCCTGGGTGATTGGATGAGTGTATGGGTAGTGACTGAGTGGAGCGATGGTTGGAAGGCTAATGGCTGGGTCATTGGATGAGTGCTTAGGTAGTGCCTAAGGGAATAGATGGGTGCATGGGTACAGCCTAAGTGAATGTCTGAGTGCAAGAGTAGTGTCTGAGTGATTACATGAGTGCATGGGTAGTGCCTGGGTGATTGCATGAGTGCAGGGGTAGTGCCTGGGTGATTAGATGACTGCATGAGAAGTACCTGAGTGAAAGTATGAGTGCAATGGTAATGCCTGGGTCATTGAAAGACTGCATGGGTAGTGCTTTAGGGAGTGAATGAGTGCATGGGTAGTACCTGAGTGAATGGTTGAGTACAAGAGTAGTGCCTGAGTGATTGTATGAGTGGATGGATAGTGTCTGGGTGATTGCATGAGTGCAGTGGTAGTGCCTGGGTGTTTGGATGATTGTATGGGTAGTGCCTGAGTGGAAAGATGGATACAAGGCTAATGCCTGCGTCATTGCATGAGTGCATAGGTAGTGCCTGAGTGAATGGATGAGTGCATGGGTACTGCCTAAGTGAATGGCTGAGTGCAAGAGTAGTGCCTGAGTGATTGCAAGAGTGCATGGGTAGTGCCTGGGTGATTACATGAGTGCAGGGGTAGTGCCTGAGTGATTGGATGAGTGTATGAGTAGTGCTTGAGTGGAAGGATGGGTGCAAGAGTAATGCCTGGGTCATTGAATGAGTGCATGGGTAGTGTCTGAGTGAATGGTTGAGTGGAAAAGTAGTGCTTAGGTGATTGCATTAGTGCATCAGTAGTGCCTAGGTGCTTGCATAAGTGCAGCGGTACTGCCTGGGTAGTTGAACAAGTGCATGGGTAGTGCCTGTTTAAAAGAAAGAATGCAAGGGTAATGACTGTGTTTTGCTATTAGTGCAAAACTTGTGCTTCAGAGAATGTATAAGTTTATGGGTAGTGTCTACATGCCAGGATAACTGCCTCCTTGATTACATGAGCAACATAATAAAAAATGTGAAGTAGTCTAAAGGATCAACATTATTTTTATTAGAAACAAATAATATATAATTAAACTTTAAAAAAAAATTCACGTTATCATGCATATTATATTATGTATTCTTACCTTTTAAATAATTTAGATACATTACTCAGTAGAAATATTTTAGAGTACTATTGTCGTAAACAGCATTAAAACTCTTCTCAAACTTCAACAGTACCTACTATAAAGAAGAAGAAGAAAAACTGTTATTTAATAATAATATATTACTGCAATTGTAAGATTATATTTTTAGCAGCTCAACATAAATTTAGAATTAAATAACATTTTCAGATTCCCTTTTTTGCTGTTCTCAGATTCCACTTAACTTCACCAGACACAGTGATTTCAATGTGGTATCTTCATTGAACAGCGGGGATAAAAACAATCAAATTGATTGTAGAAAAAACCCCAACATCATCATAAAGCATCATTTTCAATATGTGTAGCTATGTGCTTTTCTATCTATACTTTGTTAATTACTTTCTTCATCTACATAAACTCTATTATTTATCTCAAATACATTTGTCAAAATATAGACTCTCATTTACATCTCGAACAAAATAGACAACAAATATATAAACTATTTCCTTTTAAACAGAATTTTCCAAATGCAATATCAATTACCGCAAATAATAATTCATACACTAATTATAAATACTAATAGTTTGCATTCCTGTTTAGTTTCTGTTCACATCTTCCCAATTGGCTGAATGATGTACTCAAAACTTTGGCTTAAAAAATAACAAATATGAATTTGGTAATTCATAAGGCAATCTAGGTTTAAATTCCAAGTGGGCAGCATTGCAATGTGTCCATCCTTTATTACACTTCAAATACACAGTATAGTGTCCAGATGTTGTGGTAGGTCCATCATAGAAAATAATAGCCACTGCTATAAAAGTTCTTCCTGAAATAGATATTTGATTTGCATTAAAATTTTTAATTTTCGTTTCCAATTTTCTTCTATTTGCTCTACATCGTTGAAGCATTAAAATTAGATATTTTCCAAATCTTTCTATATGTAATGTAGACAACATCTCTGATCTACAATGTGAACATTTCATGTCCTGATTGGCTGTTTTAATCAATTTGTTAAAAGGTACTGATTTGCAGTCTGGTATCATCAAGTATATGAATCGTTCTGTTTGTATTTCAGCGATGGTGGTAAATGAACACTCTTCACATTGATGATCCCATCTGTAACTTAGTCCAAATATGTTTTCAATCTGTATTCCTTCATGTTCTAACACTCCAAGCATAAGCATTAGAAATTCTTGTGCATCTTGTTGTACTTTTAGAGTAAATGTCAATGAACCAGTACATATAGCCAAAAGATGCCGAACGGCAGAAGCAGTATGGATTTCACTTCTGTCAGTTACCAACTGTTGAAATACATGATGTAATAAAAAACAGAATCTTTTTTCATGATTTCCCATGATTTCACAATGAAGATCTTCTAGATAAAACACAACATTCGGAATCACATTAGCATAGCAGTTGATACCTGAACTATTTTCTAACTGGTATCCTACAATCTCATCAACAGTTTCCATTTTCTTTTTCTTTACGCCTTCAAGTTTCTCTTCATTTGTTTTCTTTTTTAGAACCTCAGTTCCATCTTTGACATATTTCCGTTTTGGACAGACTATACGTTTCTCATATATGGGATATTCATCTAAATCAGGAGCATAAAGTCTTCTTAAACGATTATACACTCTTACACAATTTGCTAAACCGTCTTCTACATTCAAATTACGCCGTAAAATTACCCGACAGTTTATACTTACATGTAAAGTCTTTTCTAAGCCTGCAGCTTTAGATACAGACTTTTCCAAAGAATGCAATTTAGCCTGTAGTTTGTCTGTGAGAAGAATAGTCATTCCCTGGGGTTCAATATTATCAATAGCTTCAATTTCCACTATTTCCTGTTTTTCCAGTTTCAAAAGTTCTTGATTAAATGTAGAACACTCTTGCACTGAAGGCATTAGGCAAACTATAGACTTGTTTTCTCCAAGCTTATTGTACATTATTTCAGCCGCTGTTTTTCCAGTTGTAAACAAGTTCCTTAGTAGCCGACTGTCTAAAGCTTGTTTACCATGTTTTGTCAAGACACCAATTCTTATATCTTGAAGAATATTTCCATACTCTTCATCACTAGCTTGTCACATATTCTTAATAAGTTCTTTATATTCAAAATGTAACCAAATGTTCACATTTCCAATACTTTCCAAAGATTTCCTAGTGTCTTCATGGACAAGTGTTTTAAAACCAGGTAGTCGTTTTACCGGAATAAGTTGTAGTAGATCTCCGAATGCAATTAAATGTAATCTGTTTTTAAAATCTGTTGCATTCTTAAATGTACAAAGGCAAGCATTAAGTTTGAGACCACGCTCACCTCATCAATGATTAAAAGTTTAATTTGCTTTAGTACTCTTAAGACTTCATAACAAGCTTCTCCAGATATTTTCTGATATTCCAATTTATTATCATGTTCAACAGGTAGCATTAAAGTAATCCCTTTAATGCTGTGTGCTGCTAATCCAGTTGGAGCTGTTACAACTAACCCTGGGCTTAGTTCGCGTAGTAGCGCTACGCGTAGCTACGCGAAGTGCACTTTGCACTATGAGAGCTACGCGTAGCACTACGCGAACTGCGTAGTGCGGTAGGAAATGCTGTTTGCAATGATTGCACAGTGCCAGATGCTTGTCCGCACTGTGCAATCATTGCAAACGGCATCTTGCACAGTGCAAGCGGTCGTTTTCTGCCGCTCGAGTAGATTTGTACTCGAGCTGCAGTTTTCTCAACGCGGACTGGTAGTTTCTCATTGCGAGCGGTCGCGAGCATACGCAACCACTCGCAATGAGAAACCTGACCTCCCCGCGTTGAGAATCTCGCCGGGAGGTTTATTTTCCACGCTCGCGATCGGCAACTTGATGTTGCTGATTGCGAACGAGGAAAAAGTCTCGCCGTGATGTCATTTTGCTCGCTCGAGGTCGCCAACTTGACGTTGAGGACCGCGAGCAAGCAAAAAATGCCCGCTACGCTACGCGTTTTTGCATTCTGCTACGTGCAATTCGCGTAGCGCGTAGTTGCGCAAACTACGCAAACTACGCGTAGCGTAGCGTAGTTTTCCGCCCAGGCCTAGTTACAACACAAGATAAATGTGATTCTGTAATTTTCTGTAGATAACTGGTCAAAACATTAATTAAGAAACTTTTTCCTGTTACAGCTTGACCACTTATGTACATTAGAATAGGTTTAAATGATGAAGTTTGGCATTCTTTTTTTCATGTAGCAAACCATGTTGTATCTGTTCTTTCACTTGTAGATATATTTCTTTCTGTTCAATATTTATTTGTTCTTCTAAGTTTTCCAACGGAGTAATATCTTGTTGTGCTTGTTGCATTGCAGTTTCTACCTCATTCATGGCTATTGCTGCTTCATTTTCAATAATTGGTTGTCCCAGTGAATCTTGACTTGGTGGAACAGAACTTTGAATGTCTTGATAACTGTCTCTAGCTATTTCAGCTGCAATAGTACTTTCGTGTTCAATCTCTTCATTTAACATTTGTAGATATGTAGGGAAAATTGTGTATTGAATGGTATCTTTCCATGCATTAAAAGAATCTTCATAGCAGTCAAAATGTCCAAGTAATTCCGTTTCACTACGCCAAGGCTTAAACATTTGTAGAAGTGCTAAATAGAAAATTCCCTCTTATCTGGACTTTCTCAGCTGAGTTTTCTGTGGTTAATAAGATTTCCTTTGGCATGTTTTACCAAATATCCATCACATCCAATTACTGCATATTTCTCTTCTTTTATATGTTCTTTTAAAGCTGTAATTTTGAAGTATTTCATACAGACATAGATTTTCGAGATGTGGACTCCTTTCGGGATAGTATGTGTCCAACATATTAGTTTGAACAATATCAGTACTTTCTGGTTTATTCCCTGCTAAGTATTCATATTCTTGTAATGTTTTCAATACTCTATTTCATGTGGCGGCCAGACCTAAACTTACCCAAATGACTCCTCTTGACTTTGAATATAAACTTGCATAGCTCAAGTGATCCGATCATTCATAGGGTCCAATCTCTCGATGGGAAAGCATTTTTAAGCTGAAGCTGTACAATTTCTTACTCTTTTCTTGTGAAATTTCTTCCCACATTTCTTTCATCTCTGTCTTTTCAGATTTGGTTATATATGATGTAACATAGTGAGCAACAGCAATTGAATTATCTGCAACATATTGAATATCCATATTTGCATTCCACATTTTCAAAATCACTGGATTGTAGTCATTAATATACTTTGAATCTTCTGTTCTTTTTAAGTTGTATGTGTTCTTCGGAGATTTCTGAGTTAATGTATGCCTTACTACTGACATAAAACTATTTACTCTTCCTTTAGAAATTATTGGACGTGGGAATCCAAAACGACATTTTGTATAAAATTTCCCTTTAGATTTGCATTTTCGTCAACAGTATTTTCCACATCGATGACTTTGAAACCGCAAAACTTGTTGTCTCAAGCTTTTTTCTCCTCTTTCTCTTGGAATGGCACAGGTAACATACTGTTCGATGAAAGACAAAACACTTTCATCAGTATCAGTTCCAAATTTTGGAGCATTCTTGATCCATAATAGCATGTGTATATGAGGAGCACCTCTGGCTTGGTACTCCTTTCTGCAAAAGAAGTCTATTACCTCTCCAAGAGGTGGAACATTTTTATTGCAGATAAATGTCATCATAGCTTGAAACCTATGATTAAAATACCTGCAGACATTTACAAGATCCAATGAACAGAGTTCTCCAGCATTTGAATTTGCTTCTTGTAGAAATTCAAGTAAATCGTCCCACGCATATTCAGCACAGCTAAGTGTTACAAACCACGTAGGAGTACCTAAGTTTCTTAACATACATGTAAGTTCTCTATGGTGACGATACCAATACTCATTGGTACCTTGTTGACACGCCATCAAAATTAATTAACTGAGATTCTAAATGTTCATCTCTTTGTTGAACTTTGTCCATGAAGTCCTTTGCAGAAACATGTGGAAGATGAACTCCTGTTTTTAATATGTGGTTCACTGCATATGAAAGTGCAGACAAATCACTTTCAAACAGAAGATGAAATATATATGGAATACACTGTCGAAATCTTGGATCTTCAGAGTACAATCTTGTCGAGTGGTATTCTGAAGCTGGAATCTGTACAGCTCGCTCATCAAATCGTCAACCTTCTCCAGTGGGGAATAACTGTGGAAAACAACGAGCTTCTAAACTGTTTTCCCATACACTCATGGGAGTTCCCTTTGCTTTCTTCATTTGAAATAATTCAAAACTGTTTCCTATCACTTCTTTTGAATATAGAGGATGTATAATGTAATGTTCATAAATCTCTTCACTCCTGTACTTGTCCACTTTTTCTATTTGGCCACTTTAAATTTCTGTTTCATTTTCTAAACATATTTCCTGTTCATCAACATTTACATTCTAATAATAAATATTATTCTGTACCAGATATAATGTAGCCTCTTGAAGTTTGTTAACATCTACAAACTCTTGCTATATTTTTCGACTCTTTGTTGGTACACCTTTAACTAGAATAACTACAGGCTCATTTTCCTCCCTATCTATTCCAACAGTTTCAATATTTTTCTTAAAATCTACAGGTAAATACACAACTCTTTCTTTCAGACCTCTTTGTAAATTTGTTGGTGGCAGCCTACCTGTTTTAGGCTCCATACAAACTATAGCCTGAAACGGGTGCACAGATTGAATAAGAATGGACTCATATGCATTTAAATCTGCCAATTCCTGAGGAATAGCTACCAACTCTAACTTGTTATGTAGTGCTCTAGCTGGCATTTTGTTCTCTTCTAATTTGTTGTAACAATATTGACAAATAAGTTGATCAGTAGCCAACTCAAACTGACCTTCTACCAACAAATAAGCACCAAATTGCTGCAACTTATCATTGTTTTCCTTTTTAAATATAAATCAACATTTCTAGTTTAATTTCTATAGTGAGTACGTTGACAACAAATACAAAAATAGTTTGGTTTTTCAGATGAAACTGTCTTAAACTTTGTAATTTCCTCTGCAAACTTATCAATACTAATATCTTCCACCGGTCTTAGTCACACCATCTTGTAGTCCAGTGTCATTCAATCGCCAGATTTACTACTAGTCATGGGCAGGGGTAAGCCGAAGTCAGCTTCTCGGTCTGGGAGGACAGGACCGCTCTCTCCGCCCTCAGAGCACTCACCTAGTCATTCGCATCGAGCTGAAGAAAGAGCTGAAACCAACTCTTCAGGGGATAAATTGGACATGATTTTGCAAGAAATCCGAGATTCACGATTCGTGCTGGAAACTCAATTGGGCATGATTTCAGTAGACCTCAACTTATTGAAGGACAACCATAGAAAATTAGCCGATAAAGTGAAAACTACAGAACAAATCTTGGAAACCATGGTGCCACAGGTGAAAAACCATGAGGAACAGCTCTGTCAAATGCGCCAGCAGATTGACTCCCTCCAAGCTCGAGCAGATGATGCGGAAGGTCGGGCCCGTCGTAATAATCTCAGAATTGTTGGATTTCCGGAGGTATCGGAGTGCCCCGACCCAACGACTTACATAGAGAACTGGTTAAAAACTAGTGTGGCTCCTGTCGGACTATCTGCACACTTTACAGTCGAGCGGGCTCATCGTGTCCCTATACGTCGGCCAATACCAGGTGCCAAACCCCATCCAATATTGGCCAGGATTCTCAACTATAGGGACCGTGATCACTTGTTACAGGCATCAAGGGATAATGGCCCATTACAGGTCGATAACGTAAAAATCTCGATTTTCCCTGACTACACACTAGCTGTGCAGCGCAAACGGTTTTCATTTATGGAAGTTAAAGCTAGGGTCCGGGCAGCGGGTCTTACATTTGCCTTACTGTTCCCAGCAAAATTGAAAATCATATATAACCGGCGCTCTTTATTTTTTGATACGCCGGACAGTACTTGGGACTGGCTGGACAGGACCTTCCCAAATACCCTGCCCACTAGACGGATTGACTCCTCGCAGCCGAGATCACAGTGCCCCCCCCCCGGAGGCGTAGACGAGGTCTTCTTACACAGAGTACAGGCTCCAGTCCTCCGTCTAGGCAAAAGGTGATGGAGGGTAGGCAGGGAACCCTTCGTTCTGCCTCTACCTTCCGTACTTCCCGCCCACCCATCAGCACCAGCCCTTCCGATGAGGCCAATTCAGACTTGGACTTGGGCGGAAGCATGGCACTGTTTCCCCCGGAGGCTACGCAGCTCAGCAATGATCCTTTCGGGTGACATGTTTGTGGGTAATATGGTGCGCTGTCCCTGAACAGTTTGGCTGTACACTACTTGGTTCTCATATGGGTTGTTACTCTGTTCTCACAGTCATGCTTGCCAGTTTTCAATACTATGTGCATTGTTTATACTGTAATTGAACGACAGAAAGGGATGGATTAGTAAGTCCCCTGGCCCGGCCCGTTTTTGGGCGTTTTTATGTATTGCTCACTACGCTTTTTTGGATAGCAGTAGGGTATGCAACCTCCCCCACAGGCGTTAGCAACAGTTTGCTGTGAACTATGTTGATTCTGTTTGCACAGTTTGGTCGAGCGAAGTTTGGTCGTTGGACCCAGTATTGGGATGAAGTTGTATTTTTAGTACTTATGCCGCATAGTCCGGGGTCTGGGGGTGGGGTGGTGGGGGGTGGGATCCGGGGGGTTTGTCCTTATCTCCTGATGATGTCAACTGCCAAATCTTATACTTTCATATCTTGGAATGTCCAGGGAATGGGAACCATTCACAAGCGGCATAGAATAGTTGCACAATTACACCGCCGTAAAGCCCAAATAGTATATTTCCAGGAGACACACTTGCTACCATCTGAAACTATGAAGTTACAGAGACGTTGGAGGAGTCAATTTTATGCGACAGCATATTCTGCCTTTTCTAGAGGGACTGCAATATGGATACGGGCGGGAATTCCCTTCTCCCTTAGCGAGAGTAAGATAGATGACCAAGGACGTTATGTCTTCCTTCGGGGGGGCATTGGATGGGAAGCAGGTGGTGTTAGGGTCCATTTATGCTCCAAATACAGATCAAGAGGCTTTTTTATCACGAGTCTCCCTGGCGCTCTCGGACTGGTCGCACTACCCATGGTTGTTTTGGGGGGGAACTTAAATGCAGTATTTGATGTATATCTTGACCGCTCCCATCCTCCCTTACCGAATACTATTGCACGCTCGCAAACTGCTGCATTAATACGGTGGGCACGGGGCTGGAATCTACTGGATGTTTGGAGATCCCTGCATGTTATTATGCGTGAGTATTCCTTCTATACTTACCCCCACAAGCTGCATACCCGCTTGGATAATTTCTTTTGTTCCCCGTACTTATCCCCGTCTGTTACACAGTGTACTTATCTGGGCAAGACCATATCAGATCATAATCCCATAGAATTAACGCTAACCTGGGGCTGTTCCCTCGCACCTATCCCGACTTGGCGAATGCAGCCTATACAATTAGAGGATCAAGTATATCGAGCCACATTAGGTACTGCTATAACTACTTATTTTGTAGATAATGAGGGCACCGCCTCGACCAGATCCTTCGAATGGGAAGCCTTTAAGGTAACCATCCGGGGGGTCTCCATGGGATCCTTGGTGGGATTTTGAAGGGAAACGATCAGGGCCATAACGGACCTGGAGGGTGAGTTGCAGGCAAAGAAGGTGGCCGCCCAGGTGAGCGAAGATGGGGTAGAGCCTTTACAGGCTGCCAGGATAAAATATGCTGAACTATTGGAGCGCTTGAGAACAATCGACTATAACGCATACACTCTTCGCACGCATTCTGAGGCAGATAGAGCCGGCACATTGTTAGCGCATTTGATTAAACCTCACACAACCCCCACTCCCATATTAGCAATACATAATGCCCAGCACGCATTGATTACCTCCCAGGCCGAGATAATCACTACATTTCAAGAATATTATGCAAACTTATATACCGCTCCCCTTTTAGACATGACAGATGTTACCACATGCTTCCTGACAAATGTTGAACTTCCCACTATGTCGGACTCAACCGCCAAGGACTTGGCAGCTCTGATTACTACCGCGGAGATCCGTACGGCGATTAACGCATTGGCCCGTAATAAAACGCCAGGCTCAGATGGACTCCCTGTTGAGTTTTACGCAACCTTTGCGGCCACTTTGATCCCTAGACTGTTGCAACTTTACACCTCCTTGCTGGAAGAGGGTACACTGCCTCCCACTACTAGAGAGGGTTTGGTCACGTCCCTGTTGAAACCGGACAAGGATCCTACTGAACTTACGTCCTATAGACCTCTCTCGATTCTTAACACGGAGTACAAGATACTCAGTAAGGTTTTGGCGTCGCTGCTTCTCCCCTTGCTTCCTCAGTTAGTCCATACAGATCAATGCGGGTTTATACCCAAACGCAGCACCTCACTAAATATTCGCCGGCTTCATGCCTTGCTACATGCGGCTTCGGCAACTGCACCGTTTGCTGGATGTTTATCACTAGATATGCGGCAAGCTTTTGAGACCTTAAGCTGGCCCTATATGTTGGCCGTATTGTCCAAATTTGGGTTACCCACGTCCTATTGCAACTGGATCAAATTACTCTACACTAACCCTACAGCCCGTACCAAGACTGGGTCGACTATCTCTCCCTCTTTTGCTGTTTATCGTGGAACACACCAGGGCTGCCCCCTGTCGCCCTTGTTGTTTGTATTGGCTCTCGAACCGCTTGCACAATATCTGCGTCAGGTTATGATCCCTTACGGTATTCCATTAAATGGTACAATTCACTCTGTGTCACTCTATGCAGATGACATGCTGTTGTATTTTCAAGATTTGAACGAAAGCAAACACACAATAGCTGCACTGTTCTCACGATTTGGGGAAGTGTCCGGATTATGTCTTACCGCCTCCAAATCAGTCGCATATTCTTTTTTATGATACATATGCCATTCCCTATTTACAATTTGGCCA
Organism: Calotriton arnoldi; assembly: GCA_963921515.1. NCBI lineage: Eukaryota > Metazoa > Chordata > Amphibia > Caudata > Salamandridae > Calotriton > Calotriton arnoldi. The sequence goes on along the minus strand of CAWUFW010004272.1, from coordinate 1,010,190 downwards.
GATGCAATTTAAAGTAGAGCCCATAACATTTAAATACTTGGGTATTCACATCTACAGAACCAGTGCAGATACCATTGATGGCAATTTGGTCCGAACTATTAATTCACTTCGCTCCAAAATTTCCTTCTGGAATACGCTGCCATTGATGGTGGCGGGCCGCTTGGCTGTGTCCAAAATGGTTATGCTACACAGACTCCTTTATCATTTTGTGAATCTCCCGGTCATTCTCCCGGCCTGGATTTTTAAATCATTAGACACCCTGTTATCCTCCTTACTCTGGGGATCAGGTAGACACAGATTGGCGTTGGCTAAGTTACAGCTTCCTAGTGCTGCGGGCGGGATGGGGGCACCCGATTTGAAAACATACTGTATAGTCTGTCAACTACAGTGGTTAGCATATTGGTTGGCAGGCCATAATTTATTTGAAACTGGATATTCCCCTGACCGTTTAAAGCGTGGAACTCTACAGGCGCTGTTGTGGCCGGGTGCTGATAAGATGCGAAATCCTCCTTATCTCCTACACATAGCAATGCACTATTGGAAACAAGCTCATAAGTTCGCAAAGCTACACTTCCCATACGCCCTGAATATTCTGCTTTGTGGCTTACCCACTAGACGAGGAATAGTCTCAATGGCTCGGATAAGGGGTTGGACACAGATAGGTATTGGGGCGATCGGTGATTTGTTCTTGGATGGTAACCTGATGCCCCACAAGGAATTCGTACACACTCATGCAGTGCCAGACACCTTATTTCTCACACATGCAGCAATAGTGCAATTTATTCGGAAATATTGGCTCGTGGACCAGAAGGAACCTCCCACCTTCCAATTGTTGAACTCCATTCATTTAATGGGACATGGCCGTCACCTGGTTCGTTGGCTCTACCGTGGGTTGAGGGAACATCTAAATACCCTACTACGGCATCTTAGACAGAAATGGGAAGCAACACTTGTACGTGAATTAGAGGATAGAGAATGGGCTCTAATGTTAGAACACCCTAGGCGAGTTTCCCGTAATTGCCGATTAAAAACTATACAATTATTCATATTACACAGGGCGTATCTTGCCCCGACGACACTACGGAAGATGTACCCTACCGCGTACTCGGGATGCCCGAGATGTCTGGCTCAGGATGCTGATTTTATTCATATGTTATGGTCCTGTCCAGTGTTGGGTGGGTTTTGGTCGGAGGTTACTCACAGAGCGCACACCTTGGGACACAATAGAGGCCTGTCTCATGGGACTTTTCCCGCTCCCTAAGAAGGCGAAATTATTACGCCGTTTTGCAGGATTAGCCCTGATGCTTGCCAAAATATTGATTACACAGCGCTGGAAATCCCGTGCAGTGCCTCGCGAAGGCAAATGGAGGGAGGAAGTTATCCGATGGGCTGTAGCAGAGAGGGAGGCGCTGCAGCATGAAGAATATAGGGGGCTAAGGAAACAACCAATATCCCTGGACTGGGCACACCTGATAGAACTTTTTAAAGCAGACACAGGGGATGATTTGGAGGACCCACAGGTTACAAGGGTAGAACGTGATGGTGACACTTGATTACTACCTGTGTGCTAGCCTGATTTCTTGGAGGTGTCCTGGTTTCCCCCCTTCCTTGTTTTTTTTTCCTTCCCCCTTCCTTTCCCTCTCCCCCCCCTTCCCCTTGCCTTCCCTTTCTCTTCCCCTGAGATCTCGGACATGACTACCACATGTTACAAGACACCTGGCAAGGTATAATGTCACCGTAGCGGCAACAGTTTTCTTTGTTAGGAGTTGGTTTTTCTTTCTGGTTTGGGTATTTGATGGGAGGGGGATTACGGTTACTGATAACTATGACACTAAACACATTGTTACAGTTTATTTACCTATACTTAGACCATATTCCTGACAATGTCATGATTGCGCAACCGATACTATGCTACTAATTGAGATGTATATTGTGACAGACGTGCGGTGCTCATGGCTGTACACATCTTGTCATAAAAAAGTAATCAAAAATGTATACTTGATTGTATAAATATATTTGTGACATCCGCAGTACTCAATAAAGTTTGTGTTAAAAAAAGAAACACATGTCAGAATACATGTGCAAATAGATACATACCTCAGTCACAAGACCATAAAGGACTTTAAACTTGTCAGACTTCATTTCCCATTTGAAAGAGACACCTAAAATTAAGCAGCGTTTTTCAAGTGTACTTTTTCATAGATTCAAACAACATTCTCTACTCACTATTCCCTCCCCCAACATATCTTAAACCTCACTTTTATGCTGCAGCATCAGTATTCAGCGACTACTGAGAGCGTTGAGCCTAGCCATATTCCTAAAAGCATGCATGCATATGTCTGTACCTTTTGCTAGTGTCATTTTCAGATGCATAACACATATGAGAATACATGTGCAAGTACAGCCATACCTCAGTCAGAAAACCATGCAGACCATAACACTTCTAATTTCAAGAACACACCTACAATTATGTGGCATACTTCAACTGTACCATTCACCAGACTCATACAAACTACCATAATCAGTAATCCCTCTGCCAACATGTCTAAAACCTCACTTTTCTCTTGCAGCTTCACTATTCTGTGAGTACTCAGAGTGTTGGGCCTAGCCAAATATAAACAAGCAACCCTTCATATATCTCTTTCATAAGTCTCACCATATTATCGAAAGTATGCATGCTTGTGTCTGTACCTTTCCTTCTGTTATTATATATAAAAGAAACATACAAATAGATGTATACCTGTGTTTTATACATATGATATATTCAAATGCATAACACATATGACAAATACATGTGCAAGGAGAGACACACCTCAGTCACAAGACCATGCAGACCTTAAAACTTGTCACACTGCACTTCCCATTTCAAAGAGACACCTAAAATTATGCGGCGTACTTCATCTGCACCTTTCCACAGACACATACAAACTACCATAATCACTAATCCATCTACCAATGTACACATGTTACTATGCACAAACTATTTCAATCGTCATTTCATTACAATAAAACAAACTACAATACACAGCTGTACCTTTCATAACATTTTTCAAACATCACACTTCTTTAATATTTTCCAAAATTTGAAAATAATTATTTTCAAATCTAAGAATATCACTACAAACAGTGAAGCACTATTGCATAATACATAACACACCATACAAATTTGAAACTCACTTTTGAAATAGTATTGCAGAATATCAAGTACCAGAAACTCATTAAAGATTTTCTTTTGCACACAATAAATGTAATGCAGCACTCTCAACAAGGTAAAACCAGTAATGGCAAACTTTCCCTCTCTTTCTGCACACAAATAAATGTAAGTAACAAATCACATTGCTTCCTACATTATTGAAAATTGTGAAACACATTTCTATTGGTAAGACATATTAACCCTTTCTAACTGTCTTCTAAAAGTGCCCAAACTGGTTCTGTAATTTTCTGGAGTCGCGACTCTACCGCGGTGCCTCGGTAAAGCGTCGTGATGGAGCCGCAAACCCTTACGGGAGTTCAAAAACCTATTTCTAATAATACTAGTAATTTCTTTTAACAACACACTACTTCTACACATACTGACTTAGCAAACCTTAATTTACTAACATATCACTTATATTTAAGTTTCCAATTCACATTTTAAATCCACAGTTAAATTTCAACCCTTCCCCCATTCTGCTTAATCCCAGTTTCCATAGTAACAGTTACTGCAACATTCAACTGTACCGGCAGGTCACAAATTCATCACATTTTCAAGTTCAGCACACTAGCTAACAAATGCAAATAGCAGGTGTGGTTGACTTTTGCAAAATATTACCTTATCCTATCTACTGTACCTTTCAAACATTTTTTAATAACCAATCAGAAACATCATTCCTCAGAAAAGTAACATGCATCCTATTTTTGAGTGCACAATGTTGATGAACAGCCAATCACTTATCGGGTTTTTCAGAAATAGCATCTTCTCCACCATTTTAGATACCAGTCATTCTACCAACTGATTACCTCAGCTACAGACATCTTTTCATTCCTTCCAGGCGTCCCTTCAAGATGCTTACAGTGTGGATTGTAGGGCACAGCTATGTTTTCTGGTGCAAAAAGTATGCTGAACAGAGAGGTATTGACAAAGACCTAGGTTTGCAAAATGTGGATATTAATTGGATTGCACAGAGAGGATTAAAGTGGCACCAATTGTTGCCTTTGGTTAAAACCTTTTTGCAACTCCAACCCCCTGACCTCATGATTGTGCACTGTGGTGGCAATAACCTAGGCACATTGACTGGGGTAGGTCTGGAAATGCTAATGAAATATACCTTAGCACAATTGATGTTGCTTTTCCCTCAAACTGTCTTCGCATACTCTAATATATGTCAAAGACAGAAATGGAAGTGGTCAAATCAATTCTGTCCACAGTTTGGGAAAGCTAGGAAGAATGTCAATAAAGCTGTTTCTGCTTATCTCAGAGACCATAGGATGGGCTCCATCTATAACAACAATCTACGTTTTGATATGCATGACATCTACAGAAGTGATGGAGTTCACTTCACAGATGAAGGAAACAGAGTATTTCTCAACAACCTTAAGCTGTGCGTCCGCACTTACATGTAGCTCCAACAAAGTCATAATAAAAACAAGGGCTCTTTTTAGAGCATACCTATAACCCAACAATAAATCTTTTTTTTTTTTTTAAATCGTACATACTCTTTTTATTTTTTTTGGGATTCACGAACTGGTCGCGAATCTGCAAAACAAAAGCAAGAATTCAATGTACTACAACACAATACATTCTTCAAGTTTAACTTTTAATTTTTATAGTATTAATAACTAAATCAAATTTAATTTGTTTAATAACTTCAATCTCACTAACTTTATAAAAAAAGGTCACAAATCCAACACTACCTTCTAAATTATATACTATTAAATTATTTATTTGAGGTGGATCCGTAAATCCACTGCGACGTTACATGGGGGGCCGCGCTGAGAGCCGCGATGGGGTCGCGACTCAAACACAAGAGAAAAAAAAAATGCCCCCCAGTCCTATTACTCAATGCCCGCCCCGCAGACCCCATCCCCGGGGGCATGCCCTCACGTTGGGGACCGCGGGGGAGCCCCAATGTCCCCGCGGTCCCTGCTGGTTCCCCACCTCCTGCGGGAGCTGGCATTGCTTTTGGACAAGGGGAGCTGCAAACATGCAGCTCCCTTTGCCCAAAAACAAATCTGCTTCGCTTCATGGAAGTGAGAGCAGATTTCCTGCTGTCGCTTCCATGAAGCCAAGCAGATGTTTGCTATGGCAGGGCAGGAGCAGCGCTCCCGCCCCGCCATAGCAAATTGCAATGTCCTGGGGATGGGCACCTCGGGACATTGCTGGAGCCGGCCCTAGGGGGTGGCGGTCCCCAGGGCCAAGGAGGGCCCATCCCAACTGGTTTAAAGCCCCGGGGAAGTGGTGGTCCCTGGGGCAGTGTGGGGGGGCTGAAGCCCCCCCACACTTCATTTATTAATAGTAGCCCTGGGAAGGTGGCGGCCCCCGGGGCTTGAGGGGGCCCACGAGGTCCCCCAGCCCATTGATAAAGCCCTGGGGAGGTTGCGGTCCCCGGGGCTGCATGGGGGGGCAGAAGCCCCCCATGCTATTTTTTTCCAAAAAGCCCTGGGGAGGTGGCAATCCCCGGGTGCTTGGGGGGCCACGAGGCCCCCACCCATTATTTAAAAAGCCTTGGGGAGGTGGCGGTCCCCAGGGCTGCGGGGGGTGGGCCACGCCCCCGCACATTATTAACAAAGCCCCGGGGAGGTGGCAGTCCCCGGGGCTGCCGGGGCCCCCGCGGGCCCTCGCATAATAATCAACCATTGCTCCCAGGACTTGGCCCACCCGGGGCCTTAAACGAAACAAAGCGCAGGAGACCGTGCATTTTTTTTTTTTTTTTTGGTGGGATTCGCGGACCCTACGTGAATCCAGCTGATTTAAAAAAAACAAAAAACTTTATTTGGCCCTCTGGGTCCCTGTGGGACCCCTTGAGCAGGCCTAGGGGATCAGGGTGTTGGTACCCTGCCCCTGTTTCTTCTTTTTCACTTTTTTTCTTGTGACTCGGTTCAACCAAGTCACAAGATGGCTGCCAACACTTCCTGGTTTGAAGTGTTGGCAGCCAATCAGAGTCAGGCTCGTGATCGGGAGGGTTCGCTGATCCACTGCGGTCACCAGATACTAATATTTTTTTAAGTATGAATTTCTCAGGAACTACTGAACGGATCTACAGCATTTAAAGCAAAGAGTGCACTCTGGACCAAGCCCTACCTCTCTGCCAAATTTGGGCTGTAGCTGCGACAAAAGTTTCCTATGGAAATTAACATGGAGAAAACGCGTTTTGGGACCCCCCTTTTTTCTCGGCCCCCGCTTGACGAATCACCCCAAAACATTCAAGACAGGAGCTCACCTGAGCAGAGCATTAGTTATATATATATATATATATATATATATATATATATATATATGAAAAGAAAGGGTTGCCCTGCATGAGACCGCACACACAGTAAGTAGACCACTTTATTGAGGACTTGGCAGGTTACACAGGCTCACAGCGCGAATCCTCTCTGGGAAGCCTGACGCGTTTCGAACATCCTTGTTTTTATTCATAGGCATATCACAAGCGGAGCCGCCACAGCATTGCAGAGCAGTTATTCAAGTTTGCCAACATCCCGCCCCCATGGGCGTGTACCAAAGTGCCTTCTGGAAGTTGAAGTTCTGCAATGAAAATTAAAACCCAAGTGGGTGTTGCTGGCATCCAAGAATTTAAAACAATCCCCAGCAGTGAGTAAATTCTTAACTTTAAGTCCCGAAAACACTGCCCATGTAATCCAACAACCAGGGGACCTCACCGCTCTGTCGGTAACCTCATTACAAAGTCGCCACAGATCCGCATTTCCCTCACGGCAGTGCGGTCTCGTGGCTGAGCCCAGCCGCTATATGTGAAAAGAAAGGGTTGCCCTGCATGAGACCGCACACACGGTAAGTAGACCACTTTATTGAGGACTTGGCAGGTTACACAGGCTGACAGCGCGAATCCTCTCTGGGAAGCCTGATGCGTTTCGAACATCCTTGTTCTTATTCAAAGGCATAGCACAAGCGGAGCCGCCACAGCATTGCAGAGCAGTTATTCAAGTTCGCCAACATCCCGCCCCCATAGGCGTGTACCAAAGTGCCTTCTGGAAGTTGAAGTTCTGCAATGAAAATTAAAACCCAAATTTTCATTGCAGAACTTCAACTTCCAGAAGGCACTTTGGTACACGCCCATGGGGGCGGGATGTTGGCGAACTTGAATAACTGCTCTGCAATGCTGTGGCGGCTCCCCTTGTGATATGCCTATGAATAAGAACAAGGATGTTCGAAACGCGTCAGGCTTCCCAGAGAGGATTCGCGCTGTCAGCCTGTGTAACCTGCCAAGTCCTCAATAAAGTGGTCTACTTACCGTGTGTGCGGTCTCATGCAGGGCAACCCTTTCTTTTCACATATAGTGGCTGGGCTCAGCGGGTACAGAAACAGGGAACAGGTGGGCAGACTGAGGCAAGAGAGGTGCAGAAAGAGGGAAGAGGGAAGAGGAGTGCAGAAAGCGGCAAGAGGGATCCAGAAATTTGGAACAGAGGTGCAGAAAGAAGCAAGAGCAGTGCAGAAAGAACCAAAAGAGGTGCAAAAAGAGGCAAGAGGGGTGAGGGGTGCAGAAAGGGGTAGGAGAGGTGCACAAAGAGGCAAGAGGGGTACAGAAAGAGAGATGAGGGGTGCAGAATGAAGGAAGAGAAGTGCAGAAAGAAGCAACAGAGGTCATGAAAGAGGCACAAAGGGTGCAGAAAGAGGCAAGAGAAGTGCAGAAAGAAGCAACTGAGGTACAGAAAGAGGCAAGAGTGGTGCAGAAAGAGGGAAGAGAGGTGTAGAAAGAGGCAAGAGAGTTGCACAAAGAGGGAAGAGGGGTGCAGAAAAAGGCAAGAGGGGTGCAGAAAGAAGCAAGTGAGGTGCAGAAAGAGGTAGGAGAGGTACAGAACGAGGCAAGAGAGGTGCAAAACAGGCAAGAGAAGTACAGAAAGAGGCAAGAGAATTGCTGAAAGAAGCAACAGAGGTATAGAAAGAAGCAAGAGAAGTACAGAAAGAGGCAAGTGAGGTGCAGAAAGAGGCAAGAGAGGTGCAGAAAGAGGGAAGACAAGTGCAGAAAGAGACAACAGGGGTGCAGAAAGAAGCAAGACAGGTGCAGAAAGAAGCATGAGAAGTGCAGAATGAAGCAATGGGGTGCAGAAAGAGGCCAGAGAAGTGCAGAAAGAAGCAACAGAGGTGCAGAAGGAGGCAAGAGAACTGCAGAAAGAGGCAAGAGACTTGCAGAAACAGGCAAAATAGGTACAGAAAGAGGGAACAGGGGTGCAGATAGTGGCAAGAGAGGTGCAGAAAGAGGTAAGAGGGGTGCAGAAAGAGGCAAGATGGGTGCAGAAATTTGCAAGAGAGGTGCAGAAAGAAGCAAGAGCAGTGCAAAAGAACCAACAGAGGTGCAGAAAGAGGCAAGTGAGGTACAGAAGGGGGCAAGAGAACTGCAGGAAGAGGCAAGAGAGTTGCAGAAATAGGCAAAAGGGGTGCAGAAAGAGGGAACAGGTGGGCAGACTGAGGCAAGAGAGGTGCAGAAAGAGGGAAAAGGGGTGCAGAAAGAGGCAAGAGGGATGCAGAAATTTGGGACAGAGGTGCAGAAAGAAGCAAGAGCAGTGCAGAAAGAACCAACAGAGGTACAGAAAGAGGCAAGAAGGGGACAGAAAGAGGCAAGTGAAGTGCAGAACGAAGTAAAACAGGTGCAGAAAGAGGCAAGAGAACTGCATGAAAAGGCAAGAGAGGTGCAGAATGAGGCAGGAGAGGTGCACAAAGAGGCAAGAGGGGTACAGAAAGAGGCAAGAGGGGTGCAGAAAGAAGCAACAGAGGTGCTGAAAGATGCAAGGGGTATGCAGAAAGAAGCAAGAGAAGTGCAGAAAGAAGCAACAGAGGTGCAGAAAGAGTCAAGACAAGTGCAGAAGCAGGCAAGAAAGGTGCAGAAAGAGGGAACAGGGGTGCAGGGGTACAGAAAGAGGCAAGAGGGATACAGAAATTTGCAAGAGAGGTGCAGAAAAAAGCAAGAGCAGTGCAGAAAGAAGCAAGAGAAGTGCAGAAAGAAGCAAGAGAGATGGACAAAAAGGGAAGAGGGGTGCAGAAATAGGCAAGAGGGATGCAGAAACTTGCAAAAGAAGTGAAGTGCAGAAAGAACCAACAGAGGTGCAAAAAGAGGCTTATGACATATTGATCCACGCAGTACCATTTGCTTCTCTAGAATCTTAGGGTCCACCACTGGCGTGCTTGCTGCAGGGAGTGGAGAGGTACACTGTGTGGGCACATATGCGCTGTGAAATGCTGGTCTGTCTTCAGGTCCCTCTGACCCATGACGTGAGCCTTGTAAACCATTGCAGAAGCCTGTCCTGCGGTACTGTCACTTGCTAAGCATCTACATGCATTGTACCAAAGAGCTCGGGGACAAGATGGCATGACTTCACAAATGTTTAGAGTTAGGTACAAAACAAGCGGGAGAATTAGAAAAAAAAAATATATATAATGAGAATAAAACAGGAACATATAGAAAAGGCAAGGGGGCGTGAGGAGGCTGACAGTTGGAGTGTTCGAAAAAGGCAAGTTAAGTAGAAAACAGAGAAGATGCACACATAGAAAATGGGAAAAGATGGCCAGAGGGGCAGGAGGGGAAAAGAGACAGAGTGGTCAACTGTCACAAAAGGCAGGCAGAAAAGATTAAGATAGAAAGAAAATGAGACAAGATAGACAGAAACAAAGGTAACAAGGGAAACACGCCGATAATTTTTTTTTAAATCACAACAAAGAGACAGTTACAGTGAGCTATGGCTAAAGCGGAGGCAGGCAGATAGAAAAAAGGCAAAAGGATGAACGAATATTCAGACGGACAGGTGCCACGCAGCAAAGAGACACAGGAAGGCAGATAAAAGGCGGAGAAAAGCTAGCTATGGAAAAAGTAAAAGCAAACAGAGAATGACAACAAGGCAGGCAGACAGTTAAAGAAGGGATACACACAAGTAAACCAAGAGGGGAAAATGAAGAAAGGCAGGATAAGGGACAGATGCAATAATATAAAAAAATCAGGCAGTTAAAAAAAGCCAAAAAATAGGTTTAACCAGGCAGACAGATGAATAAAAAATGACAAAAGACAGACTGAAAAGTAGAACAACCATTAAGCAGTAGGACAGAGAATGAGCAAACGGCACACAGACACAAAAGGGTAAAAAAGACATTCGGCAAAAGACAAATGGAATGACAAGCGGATGGGAACTCAGACAGAAAATGGCAACCACACATTCGGGCAGCCATGCACAGCTTGAACATAGGAGAGTCGGGCAGACAGAGAGAAAACAAGAAAAGCAGATAGAAAATGTCGAAAAGACAAGCGCTACTAATGTGCAGCGGATGATAAAAGGGGGAAAGATAGGTCGGTTGAAAGACTTAAAAAGCATAAGACAGGCTTCTAGATAGAGGGGAGGGCAAATAGAAAAATACATAGATTGAAAAACGTTTGCAGCTAGTGGATGGCAGAAGGACAGATACTAGCATAAAAGGGAAATGGAGTGAAACCTGACTGAGATGATAACAGAAAGACCGGTGGGAAGCGAATAACAAAATACACTCTTAGAAATAAAGAAAAAGACAGGCAGAAAGACAAACAACCGAAAGCTAGAAGAAACACAAGTACATTTTGCAAAGAATGAACGAGTTGTGTGTAAAACACCAAGTGCACACCCTACTCCCAATTCACAATGGAGGCAGAAATTTAGAATACAAAACTTTATCGAAAATAATTAAGAGCCCCTGTTGAAAATAATGTTCTATGGCAAAAAGTGTGGGTGTTTTTTTCGCCTTCTGCTTCTTTGATGCAGGCATGGTGTGCCTTCTGTTCCCCTACACATGCTGACCAAGGGATATTTTTTTGCTTCAGCCACGAAAAGAATGCAGCAGTTCTTGATGTGCGTAATATCTATATAGTTACACATATATGTAGGTTCAGGGAAGACCTGGCTTGGCAGTTCGGGCTGGACTGTTCCTATGAGGCACAGGGTCAAGACTGATTTGCATATAGCTGGGTCTGAACTGAGGTGGCAAAGTGTGCTAAAGAATGATGATGGATTCAACTCAGATCTGTGACTGGGGGTGAGTGTCTGAAAAGTTTCAGCGCTCCGTCCATCATCTCCTTGTGTTTGCTTTGTTTGCCCTAAGTTGGCAGGGTATGCCCAGACGTGGGTCCCTTGCTCACTTTGCCACTGGATTCAAGCCAGCCTGGCTGATGAAGGGTATTACCCAGAAACCGGTCCCAGGATGCTTGTTTCCGGTTCAGGGAAGACCTGGCTTGGCAGTTCGGGCTGGACTGTTCCCATGAGGCACAGGGTCAAGACTGATTTGCATATAGCTGGGTCTGAACTGAGGTGGCAAAGTGTGCTAAAGAATGATGATGGATTTAACCCAGATCTGTGACTGGGGGTGAGTGTCTGAAAAGTTTCTGCGCTCCGTACATCATCTCCTTGTGTTTACACATATATGTAGGCCATGGGTTCTTCGAAATGATTAACAATCTTAGCATACGAAGGGGTTCTATGGAACTGTATGGTATACTAGTAGATGTAATGTCCCTCCGAGCAGTTCCTAGTGTGCGGCGTGAGGCAATGGGCCGATAATGCAGGTGTATTGCCATGTGACACGTATCACACGGTGCGTGCCAACGAAGGGGGCAGCTTGTGGAAAATCAGTGAGTTTAGGTGCATCGAAACTACCATGAGTTTGGGGGAAAAAAAAAACCAACATCCACAGAATAGTGAAAGCAGTATCCACAGAGTAGTACAAGGGGTCAGAAATACAGGGGGAAATAAAAATTGGATAGCTGCTATGTAAGTTAAAGAGGGAGTTTGTGCCTAACATGTCAATAAATTATTGCACAAAACATGGGGTAGAGTCGACTTCATTGTCGCATATAACATTTAGCTAAACCATGGGCTGTCTTCATTTAATATTACAATTTTTAATGTATTGAGCCATAAAAGGGGCATTCTATATATAATAAATGCCCTTTAAGGCTTAGTGGGCGACATAAATTATTATTTTTTTTAAAAGAAGAAAAGAGGAGGCAACCCGGGCTAGTTCCCAAGTTTCAGATGAAGAGCAGTAGATACACATATATATATATATATTCGTGGAACACTTATATGAGCACATGCCTTATGGAAACAGCAAACAAAAGCACCGCCCACTGGAGGGAATTAAAGTAACACTGCCGGTTGGACCACATGTCCCAGAATGCAAGCATAAAGGTTATCCATTGGAGGATCAAGATTTAAATTAGGACATTAGGCTGTGGACACCAGCGATGTGTATGGTGCAGGTTTACCTTTGATAAAGGTCTTTGGATACCGAAACGCGTCAGGACTGCCATGCTGCTTCACCAATCAAGAAATAAAGATCTATAAACAGCAAGTTACGAGTGCGGCTCACCTTCTTTCCGTCAAGGGAGAATATGTTTATATATATATATATATATATATATATATATATATATATATATATATATATATATATATATATATATATATATATATATATATTACTGCTCCGCTATGCACCAACTCAACGCAATCACGGACGGGTGCCAGTAATGCGGGGGTGCTCCTGCAAATCCATAAAGCTCCACACTCCTCCCGGACAATATCCCAAGAAGACAGCACTCACGGGGGCAGGTTCCAAAGATTTATTGTGAACCACGGGCACAACAAACGCGTTTCGGCAACAGCCTTTGTCAATGTTAGCCGTGAAACGCCAAACACCACCATTTTTATTCTCGTCACGCATGCGTGTGCCAGAAAAATAAACAGAGGACTAATTCCCAAAGGAAAACTTAACCGCTAGAACCAGCGCCATCTTAGTCTGGTGCACGGACCAAAGCTTCGTATATAAATGAAAACAAACACTATTACATGAGACATCAACGGGGCTAATAATTTCAGGAAAACCAGGCTCTCTCAAAATGCAATGTGTAAATACACTGTCACATAATAGTACATTGCTTGCGCCCATGTCATATTATCTATAACATCTCATATCGCCCTGGATGGGCCAAGGCACCATAGTACCCCCTGATACCTGTGCCAAAAGCTCTATCGCTTACATCCTGCCCAAAATGGGCAAACCCCATTTTAAGTATATCCCAATAAAGCAATAATAAAAGCAACGGTCCTCTATACTACAGTTTTATGGTGAATACTAATTCCTCCATAGAGCCTCACAAAGAGGCTGTAATACCAGTACAACACATCTGCAAGTGAACACACAGGTGGTGAATAAAACAATCACAATAAGTACATTCCGGAATCCTCCAGCTATTACCACAAATATCATCCTAGATGAAACATCATTTCTAAAAATTCAAACGACTCTAGTAAAATACATCTCGATCATCTAGAGCGAACAATTAATGGTATAATCCATAGAATTCATAAAATTCAAAGAGCACAGAAAAATTCAAAGAGCACAGAAAAATTCAAAGAGCACAGAAAAAACAGAAACAAACAGGAAAAACAGAAAGAACACAAATGCAATTATCTACATTATGCATCGATACCAGCCCAGATGTATTAATCTCCCAAATGGATTGCCAATTCCTCACTGCTGTTGAGGCCCAAAGGGTATTTTGTTTGAAGATCAATAATATACCGCGATTCCAACCGCCTAAGTCTTAGAATCCTATCCCCACCCCGAGGATTCGCCGGTATGTGATCAATACAAAAATAACTAAGGAGATCTTTTTTTCTGTGCTCTTTGAATTTTATGAATTCTATGGATTATACCATTAATTGTTCGCTCTAGATGATCGAGATGTATTTTACTAGAGTCGTTTGAATTTTTAGAAATGATGTTTCATCTAGGATGATATTTGTGGTAATAGCTGGAGGATTCCGGAATGTACTTATTGTGATTGTTTTATACACCACCTGTGTGTTCACTTGCAGATGTGTTCTACTGGTATTACAGCCTCTTTGTGAGGCTCTATGGAGGAATTAGTATTCACCATAAAACTGTAGTATAGAGGACCGTTGCTTTTATTATTGCTTTATTGGGATATACTTAAAATGGGGTTTGCCCATTTTGGGCAGGATGTAAGCGATAGAGCTTTTGGCACAGGTATCAGGGGGTACTATGGTGCCTTGGCCCATCCAGGGCGATATCAGATGTTATAGATAATATGACATGGGCGCAAGCAATGTACTATTATGTGACAGTGTATTTACACATTGCATTTTGAGAGAGCCTGGTTTTCCTGAAATTATTAGCCCCGTTGATGTCTCATGTAATAGTGTTTGTTTTCATTTATATACGAAGCATTGGTCCGTGCACCAGACTAAGATGGCGCTGGTTCTAGCGGTTAAGTTTTCCTTTGGGAATTAGTCCTCTGTTTATTTTTCTGGCACACGCATGCGTGACGAGAATAAAAATGGTGGTGTTTGGCGTTTCACGGCTAACATTGACAAAGGCTGTTGCCGAAACGCGTTTGTTGTGCCCGTGGTTCACAATAAATCTTTGAAACCTGCCCCCGTGAGTGCTGTCTTCTTGGGATATTGTCCGGGAGGAGTGTGGAGCTATATATATATATATATATATATATATATAACTCACGCCCCCGCAATGCACTGCTGATGATGTCACATATTACATCACTCATGACATGATCAGTGACATAATTGATCACATCACTGATGACATCTCACATGCGAAATGCGATCCACGCGTTTCGGCTCGTCCGAACCTTGATAACGATACAAGACGTCATTGTAGCTTCTTTATTTAAATGTACAAATGCCTCCAGTTGCCAACATTACAAAGGACTACATATTACTTTAATCAAAAAGCTGGCGGCCATATTGGCCTGGTCACGATGTGAAAATTCAGGAATTGATACAATAAAGAAAAGAAAACAAGTGTTAATATGCACACAATGTCATTTCAGCATATCTTGCCCCGTGACCGCCGTACCTGTATGTTCGTCAACGTGACTTGTTCATAATAAACCTACTTAGGATTGCAAACATCAATATAAACAATGGACTACACATTACTTTAAAGTGAAAGGCTATCGGCCATATTGATCTGGGCACGTTGCGTATTATAATGGTTCTTACACGAAAGAAAAGAAAAAAAAGGGGTGTTAATATACACACACTATCCATAAATAAAGTTCTAGCGATTATAGTTCCATTCCATTCACAGCTCATTTGAGATGTCATGAGTGATGTCACTGACCATGTCATGAATGATGTAATGTCTGAGGTCATAAGCAGTGCATTGTGGGGGTGTAAGTTATAGTTAGCTCAGGCAACTATAACTGCTGAATTTCACTGGTTTTGTACGAGTGAAATCTGAGTCTAACTATAACGTCCCTGTAATCTTTGTTTTTTTCAGCGAATTTCTAGGTTTTTTTCAACGTTAAGTAAGATGCCTATCACAATGGATGGTGGGGCGGTTGGAAGCAGGGCCTGGCCTGGCATTGTGCTGCCCCCCCCAAGCTTGCTGCTCCTGCCTCCCCTCCTCCTTGCCATCCATTGTCCAAGTCCATGCCCCTGCTCCCTCATTACATCCCTGTGTGGCCGTTGTTCTGCCACTGGCCTTCCCGCCTTCTCTGAACAGTTAGCTTGCTGCCCCATCCACCTCCTCCCTATCCTCTGTTGTCTGAATCCATACACTAGCCTTCTCCCTCCTGCCATGCATGGTCTGATGTGCTGCCACTGCCCTCCATTTAGCATGATGTCCCAGTCCACTCCTCCTGCCCTCCATTGCCCAATTCTATATCCCATCATTGACCTCCTGCTTAGCCTCTGTGCTTAGCTTGCTGCCCCTACTCTCTTTCCCCCTGCCCTCTGATGTCTGTGTGCATGCCCCTGCTCCATCCTTTTTGCCCACCATGTTCCATGGACCTGCCCCTCCTATCTACTCTGAGTGTTCTGTTGAGCTGCCACTCCCCTCCCACCTGCCTAGCATTGTCAGATCACTGTAACCTGTCCCTGCCACCTCCACCCTGCCTGTCCACGTTCCATGCCCCTATCCCCTTCCTCCTGTCCTCCATGGTCCATTTTACTGCCACACCCTTCTGCCCTCCCTGGTCTGTTGTGCTGCAACTGCTCTTCCTGCCTGCCCCGCGTGGTCTGTTTTGAGGCCCCTTCCCCTGAACTCTCTTGTCTGTGCCCAGCTCCTACCCCTCCCTTCTATCCTCCATGGTCCTTTCTGCATGTATCTGCCCCCTCCTTCTCGCCCATCATGGCCATTGTGCTGCCACTAACCCTCCCGCTTGCCATGCAAGGTCTTCTGTGCTGCCCCTGACCCCCTCCCACATTCCCTCCATGGTCTGTGTGTATGCCATTATAGTCTCACTGTTGCTCTCCATGGTGTGTCTTGCTTCTAGTGCCCATCCTGCCTGACCTCCATTGTCAGCTTGCTGCTCCTGCCCCCTTGCCCCATGCCCTCTGTTTTCCATGTGCAGACCCCTATTCCCTCCCTCTTGGCTTGTCTGTTCCATTGTAATGCCCCTGATCCCTACCTCCTGCCCTTTATGGTCCATTATGCTGCCGCTTTCTCTCCTGTCTGTCCATTATGGTCAGCTAGCTGCCATTGCCTCTTTACCCTCTGTTCTCTGTTGTCCATGTGCATGGTCCTGTCCCCTCCCTATTGCATTCCATGGATTGTTGTGCTGCACTCCCGTCCCGCATGCCCTGTGTGGTGTATTGTGCTGCTGCAAACCCTGATGCCTGCCCTGTAAGGTCAGTTTGGTGCACCTGTGCAAGTCCCTCCTGTCCTCTGTTATCTGAGTCCATGTCCCTACCCCAATTCCTCCTGCCTTCCATGATCCAATGTACCATGCTTGCTAACATTTTGAACTTGGTAAGAGGGAGATTTTGGAAAAAAAACTGGGGTATTGATTTTCCCCATTGACTTACATTGAAAAAGAGGAGATTGTAGACAGGAGACAGATCAAATAAAGCCCATTTGGGCTTAAAAACATTGGGCGTTTCCTGGCTGAATCGGGTCTGTTGGCATGTATGGTTGTACTACCACTGCCTCTTCCTTCTGCCCACAATGGTCTATTATATTGCCACAGCCTCTCTTGCCTGTCCTGCATTGTTGGTTTGTTGCCCCTGCCCCCTTTCCACTGCCCTCCATAGTCTGTTGTGCTGCCACTGCCCTTCCTGCCTGCCCAGTGTGGTCAAATTGTTGCCTCTGCACCCTCCTACCTGCCTTCAATTTTCTGAGTCCGTGCCCCTGGCCTCTGCCTCTCAACAGTATCCTAATGAACAACTAGATTGCTAACATTCTATATTTATTACAAAAGTGTGGCACGCCTGACGTCATCTTGATGTAATCAAAACTGTAATACCTAGAGCATTTCCTTTAGAAATTACAGAAATGAGAGGGTCTTATTTGCATCGAAATTATGGTTAGTGCTCTAAAAAACTAAAATGAGGACATATTTTCTGAGTTTTCAAATAGCGACAAAGCACTTTTAAATTATTTGTTATCTTTATGTTTTTTTATCCAGTTGACCACTTGATTAAATGTTGCACTTAGGGGAGAGGATGTGGTATTACTTCCAGAGCTGCAGACTTTGCAACTGGGGAACCAGGTTGGAGTTTCTGCTTCAGCTCGACATTCTGTGATTCTGGTCAAATCACTTAATCTCCCCATGTCTACAACCAACATGAATTTGTCCTTGTGTGATGTAACCAATGCTCATGTAAAGCACTCCAATACCTGACCAGTCTGCACTATATAAAACTGCAAAAAACAAAAAATAAAAAGTGTTTTGCACACTTCTGTCATTGGGCTATATGTGGGCTACATCTGGGTGATATTTGTGCTACATTTGGGCTCTTTTGTCTCTGGTGGCCATCTTGGGAGATTTATTTGTTATGAAGTTTCCTAATTTCCTCATTTACTGCAGTCTCCTCAGTAGGAAATGCTTTCAGTTTTTTACTTTGATTCCATCAAGAAGGCATTCAGATGTGTCACACATTCGCCATAAATTCTGAATGTTAGCACTCTAGTTGCTCATTAGATCACTGTAGTAAAGCTACTGCTCACTAGGGAAGTCTGCTGCTGGTATTGAAAGTGCATGTTTCAGTCTGCATGTCAGAATTTTTTAATGAAATAGAAGAGGATTTGAGAAGTCACTCAAAATGTGCCCTAATTTTTCTTTCTTCAGCACTAATCATAATTTCTATGGCAAAATGAACCCCCTCATTTTGTTCCTTTTTAAATTAAATGTTTTAAGTGTTACCACTTTATTCCAATCAAGATGGCTTCAGGTGTGCCATACTTTTGTCATAAGTAAGACTGTTAGCGCTCTAGTTGTTCTTTAGAACACTCTGGGACATTCTGTCATTGGGCTATACGTGGGCTACATCTGGGTGATATTTGTGCTACATTTGGGCTCTTTTGTCTCTGGTGGCCATCTTGGGAGACTTATTTGTTATGAAGTTTCCTAATTTCCTCATTTACTACAGTCTCCTCAGTAGGAAATACTTTCAGTTTTTTACTTTGATTCCATCAAGAAGACATTCAGATGTGTCACACATTTGCCATAAATTCAGAATGTTAGCACTCTAGTTGCTCATTAGATCACTGTAGTAAAGCTACTGCTCACCAGGGAAGTCTGCTGCTGGTATTGAAAGTGCATGTTTCAGTCTGCATGTCAGAATTTTTAATGAAATAGAAGAGGATTTGAGAAGTCACTCAAAATGTGCCCTAATTTTTCTTTCTGCAGCACTAATCATAATTTCTATGGCAAAATGAACCCCCTCATTTTGTTCCTTTTTAAATTAAATGTTTTAAGTGTTACCACTTTATTCCAATCAAGATGGCTTCAGGTGTGCCATACTTTTGTCATAAGTAAGACTGTTAGCGCTCTAGTTGTTCTTTAGAACACTCTGGGAAGCTGCAGTAGAACACAAAGGAATCAACTGACAGTCTCTGCCCTTGTTGGATGTACATGTTTTACTGAGAATGTCAGACTTCATTCTCACATGACTGAGAAAGATAATGTGAATTTACAGAAAATATGCTCTCATTTTAGCTTCTAGATCACCTTCCAAACCTCTATGGGAAAAGTATGAGAAAATAGTTTTCTCTCAAACATGATTCATGATATCCCAGCAGAAGGCTTTTTCACAGGGTAAAATCACCTTAGAACACACCACAATTCCTAAAATTAGTATGGTACCATCAACAAATGATTTATAATGTAACTAAAGTCTTATCACCCTTTATACGTTCTCCTTTTGGTGACCCTCAAAACCTTCCATTCACTCAAATGCATTTTAATGGGGTGCTATCATGTATATTGGTCCCAAGATGGCTGCCAACACTTCTTGGATGAAGTGCTGCCAGCCAATCAGATCTCACGATGAGATGTGTGGTTAGGTTCCGCCCAGATATATAAATTTATTTTTCCTTTAATATTTAAAAAACTACTGAACGGATTTACACCATTTAACAAAAGAACGCTTTCTAAACCAAGAGCTACATTTTTGCCAAATTTGGTGTAATTCCGTTCAGCAGTTCGGGCTGTAGCCTTGTCTAAAGTTTCCTATGGAAATTAACATGTGGAAAACGCGTTTTGGGATCCCCCTTTTTTCTCGGCCCCTGCTTGACGAATCACCCCAAAACGTTCAAGACAGGAGCTGACTGGAGCGCCCCATTAGTTTTGAAAATTTCGCGAAGATTCATCAAACGGCACCAAAGATATTGGCAAAAGAAAAAACGCTTTTTGAATAGAAACAAGGTCCTAACTATAACTACCTACTGGCGACCGTCAGTAGGTAATATACATATATATATTTCACAAAGCTACTCGCCAACTTAAACACCTTTGCGGAGAAATACGAGCGTGGACCAGAGTTCTGTGCAGATAAGTTGTTTATTTATCTCCGCCCACCATAACGCGTTTCGGCCGTTGCCAGCCTTGATCACATGACAACGCTGGCTATACAGACCGCCTCTTTTAAAGTGACAGTGCTCGTCGTAACATTGATGGAAAGTAACAACAGACTTTAGGACTTTTCAAATGAGTCATGATAACAGTTTAAATACAGTTATTAGTTGATCCACATTGCATGCATATGAACATATATTATTATTCATTAAATACTGGCTAATGCCTTTATATATACATATATTACCTACTAGCGGTCGCCAGTAGGTAGTTATAGTTAGGACCTTGTTTCTATTCAAAAGGTGTTTTTTCTTTTGCCAATATCTTTAGTGCCGTTTGACGAATGTTCGCGAAATATTCAAAACTAATGACCAGCACAGGTCAGCTCCTGTCTTTAAAGTTTGGGGGTGATTCGTCAAGCGGGGGCTGAGAAAAAAGGGGGGTCCCAAAACGCTTTTTCCCCATGTTAATTTCTATAGGAATTTTGGAACAGGCTACAGCCCGATCTGCTGAACGGAATTACACCACATTTGGTAAAAAGGTAGCTCTTGGTTCAGAAAGCACTCTTTTTTTAAAATGGTGTAAATCCGTTCAGTAGTTGCTGAGAAATTCAAAAAATAAAAATATCAATATCTGAGCACCGAGGAGGAGCCGCGAATCCTCCCAGCACGAGCTTCATTCT
Source organism: Calotriton arnoldi (assembly GCA_963921515.1). Lineage (NCBI taxonomy): Eukaryota > Metazoa > Chordata > Amphibia > Caudata > Salamandridae > Calotriton > Calotriton arnoldi. The sequence goes on along the minus strand of CAWUFW010004272.1, from coordinate 989,490 downwards.
TATTGGCTGCCAATACTCTAAACCAGAGTGTGCTGGCAGCCATTTCGTGACTTGGTAGAACCGAGTCACATCAAAAAGGTAGAAAAAGGTTATAAATGTAGGAAAGGGTCATGGTAGAAACACTCGCACCCCCTAGGGCTGGTCAGGGGGTCCCATAGGTTCATTTTCTATAAGCCCCCGGGTGGGCCAGGTCCCAGGAGCAATGGAAATTAATTAGTGGGGGCCCGCGGGGGCCCCCGCAGCCCTGGGGACCACCACCTCCCCGGGGCATAGATAAGGGTATGCGGGGGGCAAGCGGCCCCCCGCAGCCCCAGGGACAGCCACCTCTCTGGGGCATTTACATTTTTATGTGGGGGGGCCTCGTGGGCCCCCCCAAGCCCCGGGGACCGCCACCTCCCCGGGGCTTTGATTAATTATTTGCGTGGGGGCTTCGCAGGCCCCCAAGCCCCGGGGACTGCCATCTTCACGGGGCTTTGATTAATTATTTGCGGGGGGCCTCACAGGCCCCCCCAAGCCCTGGGGACCACCACCTCCCCTGAGCTTTGTTCATTTTTGCATGGGGGGGCCTCACGGGCCCTCCCAAGTCCCGGGAACCTTCACCTCCCCGGGGCTATTTTGACAAAGGGAGGGGGGTCACGCGGTCCTCCCTCCTGGAGCCCTCCCTGGCCCTGGGGACCAACACCCCCCAGGGCCAGCTCCTGCAATGTCCCGGGGTGCCCACCCCGGGACATTGCCGTTTGCTATGGCAGGGCGGGAGCACGGCTCCCGCCCTGCCATAGCAAACACTGCTTTGCTTCTTGGAAGCACAGCAGAATTGCTTTTGGACAAGGGGAGCTGCATGTTAGCAGCTCCCCTTGCCCAAAAGCAATGCCAGCTCCTGCAGGAGGTGGGGAGCCGGCAGGGACCTTGGGGGCATTGGGGCTCCCCCCACGGTCCCCAATGCTGAGGCCAGGCCCTGGGGGATGTGATCCCCAGGGCCAATAGTGGCCCTGGGAAGGGGGGCCATGTGGCTCCCTTTCCATTTAATTTAAAAAATACAAAAAAATATTTAAAAAGAGGCAATGCCCCAGGGGATGGGGCAGTATTGGCCTGAGGAGGGGGGCCACGTGGTCCCCCTCATTTTTTTAAAAAGAAAAATAAATGGTGGCAGGCCCCGGGGGATGGGGTCCCCGGGGCGAATATCGAATAATGAAAGTGGGGCTTTTTTGTTTCTTTCGAGTTTGGAGCCGCGACCCCAACGCAGCTCTCAGTGCGGCCCCCCCGTGTAACGTTGTGTTGGATTCGCAAATTCACCTTAAATAAATAATTAAGTAGTATAAAATTTAGAAGTTAGTGTTGTATTTGTGAAGTTGTTTTAAAGAGTTACTGTGATTGAAGTTAATGACAAGATTATAATTGATAGAGTTGTTAAAAATACATAAAATTAAAACTTAATAGTTACACTTGAAAAGTGTATTGTGTTGTAGTACATTGAATTCATGCTTTTTCAGATTCGCATTCAGGTGCGTGAATCCACAAAAAAATAAAAAAAGATATGTATGTGTAAAAAAAAATTATATTCACTATTATGTTATAGGGTGGCTCTAAAAAGAGCCCTTGTTTTCATTATGAGTTTGTTGTAGCTACATGTAAGTGCGGATGCACAGCTTTAGGTTGTTGAGAAAGACTCTGTTTCCTTGATCTGTGAAGTGTATGCCATCACGTCTGTAGATGTCATCCATATCAAAACGTATATTGTTGTTATAGATGGAGCCCATCTTATGGTCTCTGAGGTAAACAGAAACAGCTTTATTGACATTCTTCCTAGCTTTCTCAATCTGTGGACAGAATTGATTTGACCACTTCCATTTCTGTCTTTGGCATATATTAGAGTATACAAAGACAGTTTGAGGCAAAAGCAACATCAATTGTGCAAAGGTGTCCTTCATTAGCATTTCCAGACCTACCCCAGTCAATGTGCCTAGGTCATTGCCACCACAGTGCAAAATCATGAGGTCAGGGGGTTGGAGATGCAAAAAGGTTTTCACCAAAGGCATCAATTGGTGCCACTTTAATCCTCTTTGTGCATATCCACATTTTGCAAAGCTAGGTCTTTGTCACCACCTCTGCGTTCAGCACACCGTTTGCACCAGAAAACATAGCTGTGTCCAACAATCCATACTGTAAGCATCTTGAAGGGATATCTGGAAGTAATGAAAGATGTCTGTAGCTGAGCTAGTCAGTTGGTAGAATGAGAGGCATCTAAAATGGTGGGCAAGATGCTGTTTTTTAAAAAGTAGAGAATTGATTGGCTGTTTAAGAAGATTATACACTCAAAAATAGGATGCATGTTACTTTTTAAAAAAAGCATGTTGTTTATTGGTTAGTAAAAAATGTTTAAAAGGTACAGTAGATAGGATAAGCTCATATTTTTCAAAAGTCAACCACACCTGCTGTTTGCATTTGTAACCTTGTGTGCTGAACTTGAAAATATGGTGAACTTGTGACCTGTTTGTTCAGTTGAATGTTCCATGAACTGTTACTATGGGAACTGGCATTAAGCAGAATGGGGGAAGGGTTGAAACTTAACTGCGGACTTACAATGTAAAATTGTAATTTATATATCAGTGATAAGGTATTAAAGTATAATTTCCCAAGTCAGTACTATCTTTAGAAGTGGTGTGTTGTTAAAAAATAGTGGTATTTTTATTTGTAATATATTTTTGAACTCCCGTATGGGTTCGCGGCTCCATCGCGTTGGTGCACGGTGGAGTCGCGACTCCAAAAAATTCCAGAACCAGTTTGGGCACTTTTAAAAGTCTGTTGGTAAGGGTTAATATGTCTAACCAATAGAAATGTGTTTTACAATTTGAAATTATGTAGGAAGCAATGTGATTTGTTACTTACATTTATTAGTGTGGAGAAAGAGAGGGAATGTTTGCCATTACTGGTTTTACCTTGTTGAGAGTGGTGCATTACATTGATTGTGTGCATAAGAAAATCTTTTATGAGTTTCTGATATTTTATATTCTACAAATCAATTTGGAAGGTGAGTTATACATTTGTGAGGTGTATTATGTATTAGCTTTATTTTTAATCTTTAAAAAATGTTGATGAACTGTGATGTTTGAAATATATTATTAAATGTAGAGATGTGTATTGTAGTTTGTTTTATTGTAGTTAAATGTTGTTTGAAATAGATTTTGTATAGTAATATGTGTATATTGGAAAAAGGATTAGTGATTATGGTAGTTTGTTTTAGTGTGTGGATATGTACATTTGTAGTATACCGCATAATTTTAGGTGTTGCTTTACAATTGGAGGTGGAGTCTGTCAAGTTTTAAGGTGTGCATGGAATTCTGTCTCAAGTATGTCTCTACTTGTATATGTATTTTCATATGTCTTATACATTTGAAGGTGCATGATGTATAACAAAGAGGTGTTGTTGCTTTTTATGTGGTAGGCTCAAGACTGTGAGTAGTAGTGGAATGGTAAAGATGCAGCATAATAGTGTGGTTTAAAAGATGTTGATATAAGGTATTAGTGATTAGGCTTCTTTTTTTAAGTTTCTAGAGAGGTACAGTTGAAATATGCCACATAATATTTGGTGTTTGCTTGAAATTGGAAGTTTGTTCTGTGAATTTTTAAGGTTTGGATAGTGTTATGCTACAGACATATTCATGTATGCTTTTAGGAATATGGTGAGACTTTTAGTAAAGACATGTGAAGGGTTCCTGGTTTGTATTTGGGTTGGTGTAACATTATAAGTAGTTGCAGAATGGTAAAGTAGCAGCCCAAAAGTGAGGTTTGAGATATGTTTGTAGAGATGTTATTTATTAGAGTAATTTGTATGATGTGTGGAAAGGTATATTTGATATATACCGCATCATTTTCAGTGTCTGTTTGAAAATTGAAGTGTAGTCTGTGAAGTTTTGAGCTGTGGATGGTGTTGTGACTGAGATATGTGTCTACTTGCATATATATTATGGTATGTGTTATGCGTTTGAAGATGATAGATGTATAAAACACAGGTATACAATTATCTGTATATTATTTTTATATACGATGCTGCTAGCAAAAGGTACAGACATATGCATACATGCTTTTAGAAATGTGGGGAGACTTTCATGAAAGATAAGTGAAGTGTTGCTTTGCTGTTAGCTATGCTCTATACCTGATTAGTACTAGAATAGTGAAGCTGTAGTAGTAGAAATGTGATGTTTAAGATATGTTGGGAGAGGACTTATTGATTATGGTACTTTATAAGAGTCTGTGTAAAAGTTCACTTGAAATTTGCCGCATAAATCTAGGTGTGTTTGAAATGTTAAGTGTAGTCTGTCAAGTTTTAAGGCCTTTATGGTCTTGTGAGTGTGGTTATGTTTCTACTTGTACATGTATTCTAATATGTGTAATGCTTTTGGGAATAGGTATAGATAGAAGCATGCATGCTTTTAGGAATATGGCTAGAGTTATGGTAGAGACATGTGATAGGTTGCTGCTTTATGTTTGGCTAGGCCCAATATTCGTCAAATGGTGAAACTGCAGCACAAAAGTGAGTTTTAAGACATTTTAGCAGAAGGGATTACTGATTAGGCTACTTTCTATGAGTCTGGGGAAAGGTACACTTGAAATACACTGCAGAAATGTAGGTATGTCTTTGAAATGTAAAGTTCAGTGTATTTGTTTATTTCTGTTATATATGATGTTGATTTCAAAAGGTAGACATATCTGCATGTATAGTTACAGGAATATGGAGAGATTTATAACAGACTCATGTGCAGCTTTTATGCTTTATTTTGAGTATGTCCACCACCCTGAGCAGTTACAGAATTGTGAAGCTGGAGTACAAAAGTGTACACCATGTGATAGACCAATGCGTTAGCTATACACTGGTTTAATCATGCAGGCACTACCCTTGCACTCCTCCAATCAGTTAGCCAGTGCCTATGCACTTATAAAATCACTCAGGCACTACCTTTACCCTCTTCCAATCACTGAGGCAATACCACAGTATTACTCCAATCACCCAGGCACTACTGATGCACTTATAAAATCACCCAGGCACTTTCTATGTACTCTTGTAGTCCCCCAGATATTACCTCTGAACTCATGCAATCACCAATGCATTAGCTATACACTGTTTGAAACACCCAGGCAATACCCTTGCACTCCTCCAAATACCTTTTCAGGATCTATGCACTCCTCCAATCAGTTAGCCAGTGCCTATGCACTTATAAAATCACTCAGGCACTACCTTTACCCTCTTCCAATCACTGAGGCACTACCACAGTATTACTCCAATCACCCAGGCAGTACTGATGCACTTATAAAATCACCCAGGCACTTTCTATGTACCCTTGTAGTCCCCCAGATATTACCTCTGAACTCATGCAATCACTAATGCATTAGCTATACACTGGTTGAAACACCCAGGCAATACCCTTGCACTCCTCCAATTACCTTTTCAGGATCTATGCACTCCTCCAATCACTTAGCCAGTGCCCATGCACTTATAAAATCATGCAGGCACTACCTTTACACTCCTCCAATCACTGAGGCACTATCACAATAGTACTCTAATCACCTAGGCAGTATCAATGCACTTATAAAATCACTGAGGCACTTCCTATCTGTAATCCCCCAGATATTATCCCTTAACTCATGCAAACACCCAGACATTACCTACGTACTGCTCTAATCCCCCAGACATTACCTCTGCACTCATGCAATCACCAATGCATTAGCTATATACTGGTTCAATTACCCAGGCAATACCTTTGCACTCCTCCAATCACCCTCTCAGGATCTATGCACTCCTCCAATCACTTAGCCAGTGCCCATGCACTTATACAATCACCCAGGCACTATCTTTGCACTCCTCCAATCACTCAGGCATTCCCTCAGTACTCCTGCAATCACCCAAGCAGTACTTATGCAGTTCTAAAATCACCCCCTCACTTGCTATGTACTCCAGTAATCCCTCAGATATTACCCCAGTAGTCATGGAATCACCCAGGCTCCAGTTATGTACTACCCTTGCAGTCATAGAATTATGCAGTGTCTACCTATGCACTCATGTAATAACCCACACAGTACCATTGCAGTCATAGAATCACCTAGGCCCTACTGTTGCACTCATCTATTCACCTAGGCACTACTCAGTGAATCATCTATGCCTTCAGGTGCTATTTATACACTTATCCATGCACTCAACCATTATGTGTGCACTCATGCAATTAGCCAGTCACTATCCATCTTCTCCTGCAATTATCCAGCAACTACCTTTGGAGTCATACAATCACGCATGGAGTTATGCAATCACTCAAGCAGATCTATTACATGTCTTAGGGGCCGATTACGATGGCGGTCGGTGTCAGTACCGCGGTGCCGACGGTGTGGAAAAATGCCTTTTACCGCCCGCCAGCAGCGGTCCTCACGGCCGCCATATTATGAAGGGCAAATATGGCCCATTACCCGACCTCCGCGGTGCAACGCCGACCGCCATGAAATTGCGCCCGCCACCGCGCCGGTGGGAGCCAATGGAGACTCACCGCCGTGCGGAATGACGTCCCGTCCGCTCAACAAATTAGGATGCGCCAAACAACCCGTCGAACCGCAGGGGAGAAACCGCCCATCCAGAAACGGCGGAATCTCGACAGCGGAGCGTGAAACGAGACTCCGGAGCCCTCCACTCGGAGCCGAACGCCATGGATCCAGCACTACACGTCCTCCCGGTGCTGTACGTGATACATCACCAGGCCAACATCGCCCGCCGCGGACGCCGCCTCAGGTACGTAAACAAAACACAATACAACACAAAACAGAACACAAATTCCACGGGCTGAAACAGGGCACCTGGCCACACCAGACACACTGGTGTGGACAGGAACACATCCATCAGTGTACCCACACATGTCTCAGCTGGTTGCCAGGTAGGTCGCTCCCCCACCACACAGCTCCGCCTGTGTTGTCTGCCCGCTGCTCCTGTAGGTAAGATCGCCCTCCGCTTGTGGCCCCGGTGCCCGTTTCTGTCTGCTCTCCCCCTGTTTTTCCTTTCTGTGCCCCTCGCTGCCCCACTGTTGTTGTGCCCGTGATTTTGTCTGCTCTCCCCTGTTTTTCCTTTCTGTGCCCCTCGCTGCCCCACTGTTGTTGTGCCCGTGATTTTGTCTGCTCTCCCCCTGTTTTTCCTTTCTGTGCCCCTCGCTGCCCCACTGTTGTTGTGCCCGTGATTTTGTCTGCTCTCCCCCTGTTTTTCCTTTCTGTGCCCCTCGCTGCCCCACTGTTGTTGTGCCCGTGATTTTGTCTGCTGTCCCCCTGTTTTTCCTTTCTGTGCCCCTCGCTGCCCCACTGTTGTTGTGCCCGTGATTTTGCCTGCTCTCCCCTGTTTTTCCTTTCTGTGCCCCTCGCTGCCCCACTGTTGTTGTGCCCGTGATTTTGCCTGCTCTCCCCTGTTTTTCCTTTCTGTGCCCCTCGCTGCCCCACTGTTGTTGTGCCCGTGTTTTGTCTGCTCTCCCCCTGTTTTTCCTTTCTGTGCCCCTCGCTGCCCCACTGTTGTTGTGCCCGTGATTTTGCCTGCTCTCCCCTGTTTTTCCTTTCTGTGCCCCTCGCTGCCCCACTGTTGTTGTGCCCGTGATTTTGCCTGCTCTCCCCTGTTTTTCCTTTCTGTGCCCCTCGCTGCCCCACTGTTGTTGTGCCCGTGATTTTGTCTGCTCTCCCCTGTTTTTCCTTTCTGTGCCCCTCGCTGCCCCACTGTTGTTGTGCCCGTGATTTTGTCTGCTGTCCCCCTGTTTTTCCTTTCAGTGCCCCTCGCTGCCCCACTGTTGTTGTGCCCGTGATTTTGTCTGCTGTCCCCCTGTTTTTCCTTTCTGTGCCCCTCGCTGCCCCACTGTTGTTGTGCCCGTGATTTTGCCTGCTGTCCCCCTGTTTTTCCTTTCTGTGCCCCTCGCTGCCCCACTGTTGTTGTGCCCGTGATTTTGCCTGCTCTCCCCTGTTTTTCCTTTCTGTGCCCCTCGCTGCCCCACTGTTGTTGTGCCCGTGATTTTGTCTGCTCTCCCCCTGTTTTTCCTTTCTGTGCCCCTCGCTGCCCCACTGTTGTTGTGCCCGTGATTTTGTCTGCTGTCCCCCTGTTTTTCCTTTCTGTGCCCCTCGCTGCCCCACTGTTGTTGTGCCCGTGATTTTGTCTGCTGTCCCCCTGTTTTTCCTTTCTGTGCCCCTCGCTGCCCCACTGTTGTTGTGCCCGTGATTTTGCCTGCTGTCCCCCTGTTTTTCCTTTCTGTGCCCCTCGCTGCCCCACTGTTGTTGTGCCCGTGATTTTGCCTGCTCTCCCCCTGTTTTTCCTTTCTGTGCCCCTCGCTGCCCCACTGTTGTTGTGCCCGTGATTTTGTCTGCTCTCCCCCTGTTTTTCCTTTCTGTGCCCCTCGCTGCCCCACTGTTGTTGTGCCCGTGATTTTGTCTGCTGTCCCCCTGTTTTTCCTTTCTGTGCCCCTCGCTGCCCCACTGTTGTTGTGCCCGTGATTTTGCCTGCTCTCCCCTGTTTTTCCTTTCTGTGCCCCTCGCTGCCCCACTGTTGTTGTGCCCGTGATTTTGTGTGCTCTCCCCCTGTTTTTCCTTTCTGTGCCCCTCGCTGCCCCACTGTTGTTGTGCCCGTGATTTTGTCTGCTGTCCCCCTGTTTTTCCTTTCTGTGCCCCTCGCTGCCCCACTGTTGTTGTGCCCGTGATTTTGCCTGCTCTCCCCCTGTTTTTCCTTTCTGTGCCCCCGCTGCCTCTCGCCACTCCCGCCGCTGCGTTCCCTGCGGCCCCGCCCCCTGACTGCCCATTCGCTGCCCCTGCCTCCCGCCTCCCAGCTGCTCCTCCCTCCCACCTCCCCATAAATGGCGGCCGCTGCACGGTGAGGAGAGCGACCCTTGACCTTGCCAGGTAGGTCGCTCCCCACCACACAGCTCCGCCTGTGTTGTCTGCCCGCTGCTCCTGTAGGTAAGATCGCCCTCCGCTTGTGGCCCCGGTGCCCGTTTCTGTCTGCTCTCCCCCTGTTTTTCCTTTCTGTGCCCCTCGCTGCCCCACTGTTGTTGTGCCCGTGATTTTGTCTGCTCTCCCCTGTTTTTCCTTTCTGTGCCCCTCGCTGCCCCACTGTTGTTGTGCCCGTGATTTTGTCTGCTCTCCCCTGTTTTTCCTTTCTGTGCCCCTCGCTGCCCCACTGTTGTTGTGCCCGTGATTTTGTCTGCTCTCCCCTGTTTTTCCTTTCTGTGCCCCTCGCTGCCCCACTGTTGTTGTGCCCGTGATTTTGTCTGCTGTCCCCCTGTTTTTCCTTTCTGTGCCCCTCGCTGCCCCACTGTTGTTGTGCCCGTGATTTTGCCTGCTCTCCCCCTGTTTTTCCTTTCTGTGCCCCTCGCTGCCCCACTGTTGTTGTGCCCGTGATTTTGCCTGCTCTCCCCCTGTTTTTCCTTTCTGTGCCCCTCGCTGCCCCACTGTTGTTGTGCCCGTGTTTTGTCTGCTCTCCCCCTGTTTTTCCTTTCTGTGCCCCTCGCTGCCCCACTGTTGTTGTGCCCGTGATTTTGCCTGCTCTCCCCCTGTTTTTCCTTTCTGTGCCCCTCGCTGCCCCACTGTTGTTGTGCCCGTGATTTTGCCTGCTCTCCCCCTGTTTTTCCTTTCTGTGCCCCTCGCTGCCCCACTGTTGTTGTGCCCGTGATTTTGTCTGCTCTCCCCCTGTTTTTCCTTTCTGTGCCCCTCGCTGCCCCACTGTTGTTGTGCCCGTGATTTTGTCTGCTGTCCCCCTGTTTTTCCTTTCTGTGCCCCTCGCTGCCCCACTGTTGTTGTGCCCGTGATTTTGTCTGCTGTCCCCCTGTTTTTCCTTTCTGTGCCCCTCGCTGCCCCACTGTTGTTGTGCCCGTGATTTTGCCTGCTGTCCCCCTGTTTTTCCTTTCTGTGCCCCTCGCTGCCCCACTGTTGTTGTGCCCGTGATTTTGCCTGCTCTCCCCTGTTTTTCCTTTCTGTGCCCCTCGCTGCCCCACTGTTGTTGTGCCCGTGATTTTGTCTGCTCTCCCCTGTTTTTCCTTTCTGTGCCCCTCGCTGCCCCACTGTTGTTGTGCCCGTGATTTTGTCTGCTGTCCCCCTGTTTTTCCTTTCTGTGCCCCTCGCTGCCCCACTGTTGTTGTGCCCGTGATTTTGTCTGCTGTCCCCCTGTTTTTCCTTTCTGTGCCCCTCGCTGCCCCACTGTTGTTGTGCCCGTGATTTTGCCTGCTGTCCCCCTGTTTTTCCTTTCTGTGCCCCTCGCTGCCCCACTGTTGTTGTGCCCGTGATTTTGCCTGCTCTCCCCCTGTTTTTCCTTTCTGTGCCCCTCGCTGCCCCACTGTTGTTGTGCCCGTGATTTTGTCTGCTCTCCCCTGTTTTTCCTTTCTGTGCCCCTCGCTGCCCCACTGTTGTTGTGCCCGTGATTTTGTCTGCTCTCCCCTGTTTTTCCTTTCTGTGCCCCTCGCTGCCCCACTGTTGTTGTGCCCGTGATTTTGTCTGCTGTCCCCCTGTTTTTCCTTTCTGTGCCCCTCGCTGCCCCACTGTTGTTGTGCCCGTGATTTTGCCTGCTCTCCCCTGTTTTTCCTTTCTGTGCCCCCGCTGCCTCTCGCCACTCCCGCCGCTGCGTTCCCTGCGGCCCCGCCCCCTGACTGCCCATTCGCTGCCCCTGCCTCCCGCCTCCCAGCTGCTCCTCCCTCCCACCTCCCCATAAATGGCGGCCGCTGCACGGCCGCGCCGCTGGCGCGCCGAAGGCGCGCCTAAGGCAAGCCCGTCTGCGCCCGTCCGCGACTGGACCGCGCCCAGCGCCAGAACCCCTGGAACCCACCAACGCAACACTACTCGACGGACCTACGACGCCGCCACACTCACCGCACTCAATGCCGGCCGGAACCCTGCCTGCTACCGAGCCTCACCGAGACGCACCCACGGACCCTTCGCCTGCCAAGCCTGCCGATTCACCTGCCCCCGGACGTGCACCACCTCCGCCAAGTCGAGCAACAGCAGCAACCACCTGAAATGCATCCTGCTGAACACCCGCTCCGTCCACAGGCACGCCGTGGAACTCTGGGACCTGCTCGACGCAACAGCACCGGACATCGCCTTCCTCACCGAGACCTGGATGAACGCCTCCTCAGCGCCCGACATCGCCACAGCCATCCCGGATGGATACAAGATCACCCGGAAGGACCGCGTCAACCAGACGGGAGGAGGCATCGCCATCGTACACAAGAACACCATCCGCATCTCGACTAACTCCGACGAGACCTTCTCCGCCGCCGAACACCTACACTTCCAGATACACACTGACCCCAAGACCACCCTCCGAGGCACCCTCATCTACAGACCCCCGGGACCACGCACACTATTCAGCGAAGACATCGCAGACTTCATCAGCCCGCACGCCATGCCCTCAGCCGACTACATCCTCCTAGGGGACCTCAACTTCCACCTGGAGAACAACAACGACAGAAACACCACCGCCCTGCTGGACAACCTCGCCAACCTCGGACTCAAGCAACTGGTGAACACGCCCACCCACTACGCCGGCCACACGCTTGACCCCGTCTTCTCGTCCAGCAAGCACATCTCCTTCAGCCACGCCACCGGACTCCACTGGACCGACCACAGCTGTGTCCACTTCAGCTTCAGAAAGACTGCGACCCACCACCACCCGCAACAGGCTCCCCGCCGGAGCTGGAGCAAGATCACCGCCGAGCAGCTCACCGCCTCCCTCAGCCAGAACACACCCACCAACACAACGGACCCAAACGAAGCAGCCAGCAACCTCGCCAAGTGGCTGACCGCCTGCGCCGACGACCTCGCACCACTAAAAACCCTCCCAGCAGACCCGGAAGCAAGAAAACCCCTTGGTTCACCAACGAACTCAAGGAATCCAAGAAGAACTGCCGCACTCTCGAGAAAACCTGGCGACTCGACCAGACCACAGACAACAGGACCGCCCTCAAGCACGCCACCCGCAAACACCACCAGCTGATCCGTGCCACCAAGAAGTCGGCACTCAAAGAACGACTGGACAACAACGCCCATGACAGCAAGGAACTTTTCAGCATCGTCAAAGAGTTCTCCAACCCCAGCGCCGGAAACAACGACATCACCCCCTCGCAAGACCTCTGCAACTCACTCGCCGCGTTCTTCCACCGCAAGATCACCGACATACACAACAGCTTCGACGCACAAACAACGCACCCTACCGCCGAACCAACGCCCGCCACCACCACCCTCTGCAACTGGACCCCGATCAGCACCGAAGACACCACCCGCACGATGAACTCCATCCACTCCGGATCACCAACCGACCCCTGCCCACACCACGTCTTCAACAAAGCCGACGCCACCATCGCACCCCATCTCCGGGACATCATCAACTCCTCCTTCCACACCGCCCCTTCCCGGAGAGCTGGAAGCACGCCGAGCTTACCGCCCTCCTGAAGAAACCAACGGCGGACCCCACCGACCTCAAGAACTACCGTCCCATCTCGCTCCTTCCGTTTCCGGCCAAAGTCATCGAGAAGACCGTCAACAGACAGCTTGCCGCCTTCCTCGAGACGAATGGATCCCTCGACCCCTCGCAGTCCGGGTTTCGGGCCAACCACAGCACCGAGACCGCCCTTATCGCAGCCACCGACGACATCAGAACCCTAACCGACAACGGGGAAACAGCTGCCCTCATCCTCTTGGACCTCTCTGCGGCGTTCGACACCGTCTGCCACCGCACCCTAGTGAAGCGCCTCAGCAACATCGGAATCCAAGAGAAAGCACTGGAATGGATCATCTCGTTCCTCGCCGGAAGAACCCAGAGAGTCCGCCTCCCCCGTTCAGATCCGAAGCCACCGAAGTCATCTGCGGCGTTCCACAAGGATCCTCACTCAGCCCAACCCTCTTCAACGTCTACATGAGCCCCTCGCAGCCATCGCACGCCGACACAACCTCAACATCATCTCCTACGCCGACGACACCCAGCTGATCCTCTCCCTCACCAACGACCCCACCACCGCCAGAGCCAACCTACACGACGGGATGAGAGACGTCGCCGACTGGATGAGGAACAGCCGCCTTAAACTGAACTCAGATAAGACGGAAGTCCTCATCCTGGGCTCATCACCCTCCGCCTGGGACGACTCCTGGTGGCCCCCGGCCCTGGGCACCCCGCCCAAGCCAACGGACCACGCACGCAACCTGGGCTTCATCCTGGACTCCTCCCTGTCGATGACCAGACAAGTCAACGCCGTCTCATCTTCATGCTTCAACACCCTGCGCATGCTCCGCAAGATCTTCAGATGGATCCCCACTGAAACCAGGAAGACCGTCACCCAGGCACTCGTCACCAGCCGACTGGACTATGGGAACACCCTCTACGCCGGAACCACAGCCAAACTTCAAAAGAGACTTCAGCGCATCCAGAACGCCTCCGCACGACTCATCCTGGACATCCCCCGACACAGCCACATCACCGTGCACCTGAAAGACCTGCACTGGCTCCCCGTCAGCAAGAGAATCACGTTCAGACTCCTCACCCACGCACACAAGGCCCTCCACGACCTGGGCCCAAAGTACCTCAACGACCGCATGACCTTCTACACGCCCACACGCCAGCTACGATCAACCAGCCACGCCCTCGCCACCGTACCACGCATCCGCAGAACCACCGCCGGAGGAAGATCCTTCTCCTACCTGGCAGCCAAGACCTGGAACTCCCTCCCCACTCACCTTCGGCGAACCCAGGACCATCTCTCCTTCAGGAAGCAGCTCAAGACCTGGCTGTTCGAGCAGTAACTTACCCCCTCCCCCAGCGCCTTGAGACCCTCCCGGGTGAGTAGCGCGCTCTATAAATGCCGTGATTGAGTGATTGATTGAGCTGGCACCTATTCACACCCTGCATCAAGCCCACCAAAGTACCGCGAACATAATGTAATGTGTTGCTGACGACACCGCAGCGGTGAGCATGCGGGAAATCCATCGCACAAAGCAGAATGCATGTACAGCAACGGACAGGCCAGAAAGACCACAGGCCACCACCACCACCCACCACCCACAGCTCCGCCGCACACAGCAAGAAACATGCCAATTCCCCCCCTGTGCACCCCATGTCCAACACCAAGCGACCTAAATCCACACCCAGCAGCACACAACTAACACCTAGGGAGACAGACACAGCAGCATTTGGTGTAGATTAACACACAGCACAGAGGCACAGGCCCAGGGCAACACACACACACACACCACAACACCACATACATGGCAAGAAAGCAGACGACAAGCACAAAATGAACATACACACAAGGAACATACAGACTACTGGACACACACCCTGCCAACTCACACAGACATACCCCACACCGACACACAGCCACATACACAGACTACATGCCACCAGCAATGGAGCACAACATAGAGGAAAGCATAAATGATGTGCACACAAATGGGAGGGCAAGGAGAAAACCAACAACCAGGTGAACAGACACATGCAGGACAAGGAACCCAGAACAACATCCACACCCCATCCAAGCACATGGCTGGCACAGTGAGTGAAGTCAAACAACAGTCACCTCAGTGCAACAACTCAGGGAGACAGCAAGGTAACCCATGCATAGGGACAGGGATGAAAGGAAGGACCTCAAGTCAAACAGAGAACAGCAAGTACACATGAGTATCACACAGGGCACATTGGCACACTCAATGACTGCCAAACACAAGTAGGAGTCCCCAAACATACCCCCTCATATCTGCAGCACACAATCCCAATGCCAGACACACAGAAGGGCCTACATAATGTCCAGACAAGATACAAACAAACAATCAAACCCCTGGGGGCATCCACAAACATCACACACACACAGGGATTACAGTACCAACGTCTGCACCAAAACAAAGATGGCAAACACAATTCTAAACAGAAACACATACAGAACCACAAAAATAACACACAGCACCTGTGCAGCCAAATTAGGGGAAGGCAATGGGAGCACACACACAACAGGAGTGCACCACCTCATCAGTCAGGAAAAATGCATGGGCTACATACCACAACACAGACAAGAAGTGCACCATCACAGAACAACACAGACACATCAAACACACAACAGATGCACAACACCACAAAACACATAGCAAACACAGCAGTACATCAGGGGATGTACACTAGGACAGCACAAGGCAACATACACCCACAGCACTGAATGCACAACAAGCAGTGTGTGCACACAAACACACAACAGTCCCACACAGCCATGAGTCACACGCCAGTAACACACACATCAACACACACGACAAAGCCACAACCAACACACCGTACAACCCTTGACCACCCAAATGCACACCATGCAAGTAACCGTTGTGACTAGGATGACTGCCCATCACAACATGACTACACATCTACACTGCTAGGCATACATGAAAGCAAGAACGCACATACATGTTGAGCCTGGTCAGCCTGCCTGCAATCCCGTGTATATGACCCCTCTATGTGTTTGCAGTGCCCACATACCAGGATGCAGTAAAACATAGCCAACAGCAGAAGCTGCACAGGGAATGTGTGTCACCAAACTCCGCCATGGTCAGCAACACAGTCTGGTGTGACACGATGGGCAGCACAGGTACCGGTGTGGGAGAGACAGGTCTGTGACATTGATCAACATTCAGACCTGGCTGTCAGTCTGACTGGGAGCTGACTGTGTGTCGGGAACAGTTGGACCACTTGACTGGGGAGTGAGACGCCCAGCTGAGGAAGAGCTATCAGTGGCCTTGGACGCTGGAGGGCTGCTTGGACCAGGTGGTGTAGTGGCACGTGGAGGTGGACTCAGGCCGACGTGGGACACAGTGTGGGAGGGAGACAGTGGAGGGGTGCCTTTCCACTTCTTGGGGATTCTAAATGGCTTGCCTGTCTTCGTATCAATGGGAAGTGGTGTGGACACAAACGGCACACTCATCACCAAGGCTGCCGCAGGTGCACACGCTGGACCTCCCTTTGGGGATGTGCTGGATCCAGAAGGACGCTTAGCCTGGCATTGCCTCTGCCCCTCCATCCCCTCTTTACCCTGTGTGCCCCCTACAGTGCCCTCCTGTCCCTGCTTCACTGGACTTGGAATGGGAGTAGAGGTAGTTGGTGAAACAGCCTTGGATACCTTACTATGTGTAGCCTTGCCAGGCCCCACCTTCACAGTGGGCATGGAGAGTGTCTGCATGCCTTTGCGAGACGTTTTTGGGACCACAGAGTCTGTGGCCGGGGATTGCTCTGAGGCTTGTGACCCTGAGTACTTCCTCCTTGAATCATGTGCCTTTGCAACGCCTGACGGGCTCTTCCCTTTGCGCTCTGGGGTTGTAATTCTCTTTGTAGGGGAAGGTGTCTGTGACCTTGACCGCTTGGGCTGCTGCTGCTGTGTGCTACGTGTGCAGTATCGTGACGTTGAGGTGTGTGTGAAGCGTGGTCACCGTCGTCAGACGTAGCCACTGGCATGGGGGTGGCCAAAGGGACTGGAATTGGACTACGAGATTGAGCCAGTTGAAGTGCAGCCGCCATTGTGGAGGACATTGTCTGGACAGTGCGGTGCAGCCCACCCACGTCTGAATGGATGCCCTCCATGAAAGCTAACACCTGTGCCAATTTGCGGTCGTGGTTTGACAATGCATTGAGGAGCCCTGTCTGCCCCACTCACAGCTGGCGCATAAGGTCCACACACTCTGCACTGATGGCAGCAGGGGGCATAGGGGCAGGGGCAGCGGTGCCTGGAATGAAGGACACTCTTCCCCTCTTTGTGGTGCGAACACGGGCAGCAACAGAGGAAGTGGCTGGGAGGGTGGGCACTGCACGCTGTGTGCTGGAAGATGTAGCAGACTCTCCGTTCCCTGTGTCCTCCAAGATGTCTGCACCACCGCCGTCATCAGATGATGTTGAACTTTGCGTCTCGGGCTGTGATTCCTCCAGCATACTCCTATCCCCCTCCGAGGCGCTGGTCACATCTGTGTCACTGGGATCCTGTGCAGCTGTTGTGCTTGTCTCACCACCACTGGTGTCCGTCCCCTGTCCCTCCGTGCCCACGGGAGATGCTGCATAACAGAGAGACATGTAGGGTCAGCAAAGTGACAGCAACAGGACAAACATATTCAAGCAAAGCAACACTGAGGATGACAAAGTCTACATGTTGCAGGCCACCCCGTGCATTCTCACCATGCAGACACACATCACTACCTCAAACAGTGCGTACAAACATCTAAACACGGCACAGCTGAGCCATGTGATGGGCAGACAGCACAACATCATGCATGTTGGGGCGTACAAACACTAACACCAATGGACCAGGCCTGCAGCACACCACCCACAATGCCATTGAAATTCCCAGGACTGGAAAACATCAGTAAGTGCATGTATGTAATATCCGTGACTGCCACACCCAGCACAGGGGCCACTTACAACCCACTGCATCACAGTAACCACATCACGTACACCAGCGCAGGTACAGGCATGGTACACATGCAGCCACTCACAGACAAAATCAACCTTCACAGAATACTCACCCCTAGCTTGCTGTTGATGCTCCTTCAAACGTGTGTCCAGCTCAGGCTGTGTCACAGCCAAGATGCGGCACATCAGTGGTGTCAAGCTGCGTCGTGACAACCTGCCACTGCGAGGGAGTATCCCCAGTGTCATCTCGGCAACGTTCTTTGCCAGTCGTGATATGTCGTCCCACCTCTTGTGGCAGTGGGTGCGCCGGCGGTTCGACACTCCCAGAGCCCGCACCTTGGTTGCAATGGACCTCCACACGGCCTTACGCTGGTGTACCTTGAGCTGCAGGTGTGGGAGACAAGAGGGGAAAACATCAGTGACACACTCTCATGGTAAAACCTCTCCCTCTGAACAGTGGCATGACACAGACTCATCTCCACACGGCAGATATGGGTCATTGATGTACACTCATGCGAACCACACACGTATCACACTCTGTACAGTCAGTGATGTGTCCTTGTCACATTGGGCGTGGACAGTCCATGCCAGGTAGAATCACACAGAGATGGACAACGAGGACCCACACAAACAGTCACATGAACAATAACTGTCCAGAAACATGCATCACCAGATAGCTGTCACACCATATGGATGTGTACACAACACATGTCCATCCACCCTTTATGTCCATGCATTTAATGTGTGGGTTGCCTACACCCCCTTAACAACTAGGAAACAGCATGTCAGCCAGTGCATTACACAACCCCACACTCTCAGGCACATACACCATCTGATCAACTACATGTGTGCCCCCCTTGCACTCACACCCCCACTGTTGGAGACTTACCACAACATTTGGGCCACCATATAGCCGTGGGTACTGTGTCAGCACCTCGTCCACCAGGACATCCAGCTCCTCGCTTGTAAATGGACTGGCACGGATCTTCTCCGTCCTAGCCATCACTGTGGACATGAGACGTCAGCGGCGGGAGTGGGCGGTGAGGGGTCCCAGGCAGCAGTCCCTGGAGGCAGCAGCAGGTGAGGGGTCCCAGGTAGCAGTTCCTGGATGCAGCAGCAGGTGAGGGGTCTCAGGCAGCAGTCCCTGGAGGCAGCAGCAGGTGAGGGGTCCCAGGCAGCAGTCCCTGGAGGCAGCAGCAGGTGAGGGGTCCCAGGCAGCAGTCCCTGGAGGCAGCAGCAGGTGAGGGGTCTCAGGCAGCAGTCCCTGGAGGCAGCAGCAGGTGAGGGGTCCCAGGCAGCAGGCTCTGTGAGCAGTGGAAATGTGGTGCTCCCTTCCACACATATATAGGGCCCTGGACTCGTTTCAGTGGTCATAGTCTTCTGCCATTGGTGTTCCAGGTCAACCTTCTTCAAAAGCATCCAATGACCGCCTCCGCGGGGCGGAGCACGCCCACCGCGATTTTTGAATCTGCATCATGCCACCGCGATAGCGGTCCCCATTGGCTGCAAGGGCATGGTTCATGGCGGTGACACACCGCGGGGTCCTGGCCGGCGCTACCGCGGTGGTGCATCTTTCAAATGCATCCTATCTCCGCATCCGCTGGAGGCGGAGCACGCCCACCGCGATTTTTTTAATCTGCATCATGCCACCGCGATAGCGGTCCCCATTGGCTGCAAGGGCATGGTTCATGGCGGTGACACACCGCGGGGTCCTGGCCGGCGCTACCGCGGTGGTGCATCTTACAAATGCATCCTATCTCCGCATCCGCTGGGGGCGGAGCACGCCCACCGCGATTTTTGAATCTGCATCATGCCACCGCGATAGCGGTCCCCATTGGCTGCAAGGGCATGGTTCATGGCGGTGACACACCGCGGGGTCCTGGCCGGCGGTACCGTGGTGGTGCATCTTACAAATGCATCCTATCTCCGCATCCGCTGGGGGCGAAGCACGCCCACCGCGATTTTTGAATCTGCATCATGCCACCGTGATAGCGGTCCCCATTGGCTGCAAGGGGATGGTTCATGGCGGTGACACACCGCGGGGTCCTGGCCGGCGCTACCGCGGTGGTGCATCTTACAAATCCATCCTATCTCCGCATCCGCTGGGGGCGGAGCACGCCCACCGCGATTTTTGAATCTGCATCATGCCACCGCGATAGCGGTCCTAATTGGCTGCAAGTTCATGGTTCATGGCGGTGACACACCGCGGGGTCCTGGCCGGCGCTACCGCGGTGGTGCATCTTTCAAATGCATCCTATCTCCGCATCCGCTGGGGGCAGAGCACGCCCACCGCGAATTTTGAATCTGCATCATGCCACCGCGATAGCGGTCCCCATTGGCTGCAAGGGCATGGTTCATGGCGGTGACACACCGCGGGGTCATGGCCGGCGCTACCGCGGTGGTGCATCTTACAAATGCATCCTATCTCCGCATCCGCTGGGGGCGGAGCACGCCCACCGCGATTTTTGAATCTGCATCATGCCACCGCGATAGCGGTCCCCATTGGCTGCAAGGGCATGGTTCATGGCGGTGACACACCGCGGGGTCCTGGCCGGCGCTACCGCTGTTTGATTGCCATAGAGTGACATGGGTGACCGGGATGTGGCTGGTGGAGCATGACAAACACCATCTGCAGCTATGTGGAGGGCCATCACTAACACCAATGTGTCATGTGCAGCACATGACACACTTGCGTCAGTGGTGGGCATCGACACAGGTACAAATGGTGGCTGGCATGCTCCACCACCCAATTCACGGACAGTATGTGCGTCCGCCATGGGGAATATGCAGCACAACATCGTACACTCTGTGCGTCATTGTGTTTATGGGGCACGTTTGAGGCACCTACGGACAGTTCTTGTTGTGTGTGGATCAATGGTCATTACTGTGCTACACACAGTGGATACGTACAGTGGCAAATGGCACTGGATAACATTGATATGGTCTCCTGTCACAAATGTCAGCCACTGTGTAACGTCTCACACCAAATGGAACACTGTACTCCATTATGTTGATCAATATTTACACACAATGTCGTATCTGCCACCCATGCTGACCACTATCTCACACCTGAGCCCATGTGTTACACTGAAAACCCAGATGAACTCATTCATTCAGCATGACTGTCATCATTGGAAACAGATGTCACCCTGTTGTGTTATTGCTAAGACCAATTACATGCCGCATGTTATGTCTTTGTACACACTGGCAACTCCTGCAGTGTATGTCCACATGTACAGGGGGGCTCGACCCGCTAAAGCATGACGAGTACTTCAGCACCACACCTGGCATCCGTTGCATTATTATTGTTTGTCACTTGGGTAGACGGCCAGAGCAGATGTCTTTGCTACATGTCTGCCACCTGTAACCACAGGGACCTATGTGGTAGTGTCAGGTCTGTGCTCATGTTGTTTGGACTGTTGTATGTGAATCAGTGACATGTACATTTCAACAATGGTGCTTAGCTACACTATGTTTTTGAGTGTTGTGCTGTGTCCCGGTGCTACTCACCTGCCACCAGTGCATGTCCATTGTTCACATCAGGAATGTAGCGTTGGCAGATGGACTGCATGCACGGTTGTGGATTGTGCTAACTGTATGGAATATAGTATGCGACATTTGTCCACAGGCTATGGGTGTCCAGTTTTGCCCGTGCAATGTGTGTGCACTGATTAGCGGGAATTGTCTGCAATGTTGGATGGTCAGCACAAGTGGCACACGTGTGCAGTGTGTTGCCACCAACACTAGTGTATGTGCATGCTATGGGGTGCTAGCCATCCTTGCTCACCATCTATTCCAGCACTGTGTGGGTGGATCACATCTGCTGGTGTATCAGGATGTGTGGGCACCCAAGACAGGTGAGATGTACCTTGACTGTTGTGCCTGTGACACTCATCCAACTCTGACATTTGGTCAATGTGAGGTACCAGTGTCCCACTACTCATGCACAGCCAGCATGTTTGTTAGATGTGGGATGTTGATTGTATGCTGTGTTGGGCCTGACAGCCTGTGTGGAATGAGGGTCAGGATGCATGTCCTTTGGGACATGTGGTGTAAAATTACATCCACTGGTGTCAGGTGTCTGAGCCAGTAGTCCATATGTCATGCATACAGTATGTTCATGCGTGGTCTTGTTGGCATACTGGCTTGGCGTTGTCCATGTAGTGTTGTATGTTTGTGTTGTGGCACTGTTGTGTCTTGAAACAGCTGGATGTGTATCACCAAGGTATGTGTTGTGGTGCACATGTGTCCTTGGGCAGTCCCTCCTTGATGCTGCATGTAAATGTCCAAAATGGGGAAGATTAAGGGTGCATACAGGCCCTGCTGATCACGTCCCTCATCTATTGTTAATGTGTGCCACATTGGCTATCTGTGTGCTTGTAGAGAGTATTTGGCAGTGGGGTAATGGTGGCCTGTTACAGTGGTACACATACTCTGCACAGGCGTGACATCATCTGTCACTGTCCGACTTTGTATTCAAGTCAGCAGCAGATATGGCCTGTGTACTGATGACATTGGCACATGTATGGGTTTGGGATGTGAATGTCATTGAATTTGAGTGTGTTCGAAGTGGCACTGAGTACAAAGACAATCCCAATGATCCATCCACATTGTGTTGTTGATGTGTCCCCTGCAATTATTGTCCAAGGAGGTGTGGCAGGTACAGCAGCAACGTGGAAGCCAGCAGTGTCTCTGCTTCACACATGTCCTGTGTCATGTACACCCAAGGCTGAGTCCACCTCAGCTCGATATGTGACTCTTGGCATTCACATAGACAGTGTTCGTATTGTGTCTACTGACTGTGCACATCCATGACAGTTGTACAATTAATCTGTCTCATGTTGGGACAACACTGAATTGCACTGTGTGCTTTCAGGGATGACAGTCAATGTTAGCGCCGTGACAGGACAGACTTTATGAATTTGTGCACATCCTAATTTATGTTGCTATGACGTGTCCCCTTTCATCTCACCTAGGAGGCGACCTAATGTGTTTCGTACCTTCACCCTGCTGGCTAACATGGAGGATACCGACATCATAAGGCGATTCCGTCTGGATCGGACAAACCTCCTGGAACTTTGTGCACTATTGGAGCCACACCTGCTTCCACGCAGGACATACCCAACAGCACTCACGCCAACGGCAAAGGTGATGGCATTCCTACATTTCGTGGCTACGGGATCCTTCCAGCAAACTGTGGGCATTGCAGGGGGATGTCCCAACCAACATTCAGCATGGTGCTACGTGATGTCCTGTTGGCTATGATGCAACACAGGGACCAATTCATACATTTCCCAGGCGGCATGAGTTGGCGGATGTGAAGGGCGAATTTTATGCACTTGGACACGTTCCTAATGTAGTTGGTGCAATAGATGGCACACATGTTTCCCTGATTCCACCCCAAGCACGGGAGCATATTTACCGAAATAGGAAACATTATCATTCCATCAATGTGCAGGTGGTGTGCCAGGCAGATATGGTCATCTCACACGTCTGTGCAAAGTTTCCAGGATCAGCCCACGATTCACACATAATGCGCAACAGCATTTTACCACAGCTGATGGCCAATTTGGCGCCGGAGCGGGCATGGATTGTGGGTGAGTACGAAGTGTCGAGTCGTGTGCTGTTTGTGTGCCATGCTGTCCTCGGACACATGTCAGACACTCAATCTGTATGTGACTTTCACACTTAGGTGACTCTGCATATCCCAACGGACCTTGGTTGCTGAGTCCACTTCGCAATCCCAGGACACCAGCTGAAGTGCGCTACAACAATGCCCATGGGAGGACACGTCGGGTCATTGAGCGAACATTTGGACTCCTGAAATCGCGTTTCGATGCCTCGACAAGACCGGAGGGGCTCTGCAGTACTCACCCGTCAAGGTGTGTCAGATAGTGGTAGCATGCTGCATGCTACACAACCTGGCCGTGCGGAAGGGGATCCCCTTAATCGAGGATGATGATGACCAGCCACAGCCCCCACCTGCAAACACCCAAACGTCAAGTGACGAGGATAGTGGAGAGGAGGAAGGTGTTGGACAGCGTCAGCAGCTCATCAACAACTACTTCACTTGATGGTCAGTGGCAATGTCAATACTGGCTGTTGTCTGATGATGTTGTGCTTGGTGAATATGTGTATGTGAGTTTTGTGACTACAGCATGTTGCAGAGTCAGTGCTGGCTGCAGGTGGGTATGGCAATGGATCTTTTGACACAGCTACTTGATGTCTATGTTGGTACAGTTGCTCCTTGTGACATGTGCAGATTGTCGTACCTTGATGTGCTGTGTTGTGAGATGGTTGTTAGTCCGCCACCTGAGTTGCAACTGATGTTCTGTTGTGTTTTCCTAGGTCCCTTCAGCCTCTACTTGCCTGCGGAGTATCCCTGCTCCTGTGACATTGTAATCATGGGTGTGAGTTAACATACTGTGATGAACATGGAACAGTGACAACTACATTGGTGCGTTATTAGTGTTTATTTACAGTGGATACATGTGATGTAGATGTGGATATTGACAGATTTGTGAATGGTGAATAACAGATTTGTCAGTGATGGTAGATGAGACAATAGAGTATACACTAGATCAGTATGGCAACACAGTCCAACAGTCATTTGCCATTCCCACGCCATTGTGTGTGGGGACAGTCTGCAGGGTACACAGCAGGGTGTAGAGGGGTGCCATCGTGGCTGGCTACTTGACTGGCTTTTGCCAGGTGCTTTGCCACGGGATGCTCCCAATGATTTTTTCGGGCGGCCCCTTGCTCTTTTGGCAGGGGGGGACACAGGTGCATGGCCAGTGGTGTCTGATGAGTCCCCATGCTCGCTGGACGCAGGGGAGGGTGGGGGTCTGTCATCCTGCGGCACAACGGAGGGAGCTGTAGGTGTTGGCGGTGCCGCATGCCTGTCCCTGAGGACCCCCACTAACTGGCCCAGGAGATCCCTGATTTGGCCCATGCAGGCCACGAGTTGGCCCATGCGGTTGTCAATTGAGCGCAGCATCTGTTGTTGCTCAAGGGCATCCTGCTGAGCCTGCCTCAACTGTCCCTGGGCGTGTTCATAGGCCCCCACAACTCTATGAATGTGTTCCAGTGATTCAGTGGCAGGGTCTTCTTCCCTTTGGGTCAGACTTGTCCTCACACCTGGCCTGCTGTCACGGCCCTGTTGCCTCCCTCCTGTGGGCACCGGCCTACTCTCCCGTACCTCCGCAGTTGTTGTGGTCTGGTTGGCCTGTGGAGCAGGGCGAGTGTTGCAGGCAGCAGTGGTAGTGGTTGTGGTGGTGGAGGTGGTGGTGGTGGCACAGGTCGTTGCAGCAGGGCTCTGCGTTGATGTTGTTGCTGAGGGTGGTGGGGCTGTGGGGTCCTGGGACACATTACGCCCTGCCACACCAGATGGTCCGGGTTGGTCCTCCTCCTCCTCATTATCCAGGGAGTCTGCATCCGAGGGGAGATGTTCGGGAGCTGGTGACTGGCTGTGCTGGTTGAGGTTGTCATCCTCTGCAGTCAGTTGTTGGTCACCTGTGGGACAGGAAGTAGATGGTAATTGCCTTACACACCTCAGGGTTGCTGTGTTTGATGTCTCTTATTTACATGTTATGCTACACACAGTTGCCTTTTTCACACATTGTATGTCTGCACAGTGATGTGCCTCATGCCATGAAGTGGAGTTACATTCATAATTTCACAATGGTGTGACCTGTGATTGGTTAGCATGCCACACGTCTAGTATTGGTGATATCAATGTGAGGTTGTCATCTGACAACTGGCATGACTACAAGTTGATGTTCAGCATCTTTGCTGATCACTCTGCCTGGCAGACATTACCTGTGTGCATGGACTAGCCATTGTCATCACATGCATACCGTTGACATGTCCTGTGCTTGTATTTCTTTATACAGCAGACCATGCTAGTTTGGTTTTCCCATGGTCCTTCATAATCAGCTCCCATGTACGCTACAGAGGGAAGTTTGGGTGATGCATGTCAGAGGCCCGTTTTCTTGGACATATTTGTTGAGAGTCACAGTTCTGTTTCTGTCACAGTTACGTACGCTGAGCTGTCTGCATCCTGTCAATGGCTGTGCTTTACTTTTCTATTTTTGGGTGAAGTAGAGCCTCATGTTGTCATGTCTCCCAATGCTTTTGTTGAGTGATGGTGGTGTGCATGCACTGTCTGATTACCTGTGCAGTGTCACTTTGGTTTTTACTTACAGACACATGCTTCTGGGTGGGGTACTCCATCCTGCTGAGGGGTGGGAGAGGGGGCCTGTTGGGAGTTGTAGTGCTGCCTCCAGATACACATTCCCCATCCCTGTGAAGATGGCTACCTACCTGTTAGGTGGTGGGGGAGCGTTCAATGGCTGACACATGCTTCTGGGTGGGGTGCTCCATCCTGCTGAGGGGTGGGAGATGGGGGCCTGGTGTGTGTTGTAGTGCTTTTTGTCTGTACACATGCATCCCAGTTGGTTTTGTTTAGCTTTGTGCTTTTTCAGGTTTAGTGGTGCTTACATCTGTGTGACCTGTTTTGGGTCAGACGAATGTCCTTTGGCCTAGGGGTTGTAGGTTTGAATTTGTGCAAGACGGTACATGGCAATGTGATGATATACATTGGTTTGTACTTACCAGCTTCCAGTCCCCCGCGGATTCCTTCAAGACTCTCTGGATGTAGGATTCCAAGGACCTTCTCCTCCCACGGACTGTATGGTTTGGGTGGGATGGGAGTGCCTCCACCAGTCCCGTCAGCCAGCTGACGGTTCTTGGCCCTCTTCCTCTTCACCACGGTCTTCAGGTCATGCCACCGCTTCTGTATTTCCTGCTTGTTGCGGGGGTGGTCCCTACTGCATTGACCTTATTGACTATCCTCACCCACATTTGGGTTCTTGTGGCTAATGGGGTGTGTTGGACCATGTTGCCATAGAGTTGTGGTTCAACTCTTATTATCTCATCTACCATGACTGCAAGCTCTGCATCAGTGAATTTTGGCATTTTGTGTGGTGCCATGGTGTGTGCTGTGCAGATGTTCTGTGGTGCAGTTGTGTGGGTGTTGTGGGTGGTGTAGGTGGTGTGTGTGTTGTGGTGGTACTGTGTGCAGGTTTGCCTCTCCTTTGTTCTCTGGGGTTGGGACCTTCAGTTGTGGAGTGTAGCAAAGGATTGTGGTCAGGGAGGGGCTAGTTTTATGCTCGGCTATGGGGGTGTGGCAAGCTGGTATGTTGCTGTCAGGTGTGTTGTGTGTGTTGTCCTGTGATTGGTTATTTTGAACTTTCTGGGGCTGTTGTCATTGGGCACTTTTGGTTTGTGTTGGGACAGGTCTACTTCAGTGTGTGCATTGTTTGGTTTTTTTCTTTTTTTTCAACGTCCGCCATTTTTTTGCGGTTCCTCCGCAGCGGTTCCTCGGCAGCGGTGGCTATGCTGCAGCCCTTCCGCCGCCTATCGGATTCATCGCTGTTCGCGCACGATGCGGTCGGATTCACAGGTGGGTACCATGGTGGTGGCGGGGATGTCATAATGTCACGGGCGGTTACTCCGTGTGCATGGCGGCGGTTCTTGGCTTTTCCGCTGAGTATCCGGCCGTTGCGGTCGGATTTTCAGCTGGTCCGGCATGTGCGGGCGGTTTTTCGTTGTCTCCCGCCGCCGCGGACGGATTATTGTGGCGGTTCATCGTAATGTGTCCGGCGTTTTTCCCGGTGGCCATGCGGGCGGTTTTTTGCCGCTACCATGGCGGTCGGTATGTTTTTCCGACCGCCATCGTAATCGACCCCTTAGTTTCTAGGTTTCACTATATTCCAGAAATATTGTATATATATTTCTTTTAGATATGATGATGATTTGAAAAGGTAGAGACATATGTATGCATGCTTTTAACAAGATGGAGAGACTTATGGTTGAGTCATTTAATAGACTGCTGCTTTACATTTGGCTAGGCCCAACACTCATGTAGTTATAAAAACACTACCCATGCAGTCTTCCAATGATCCATTCACTACATATGCACTGCTGTAATCACTCAGGCATTACTCCTGCACTCATGCAAACATCCAGGCACTACCTATACACTCATACAATCACCAAGGTATTACCCATGCACTCTTTGAATCATATAGCCAGTACTGATGCACTTATATATTCACTCAGGCACTAATGTTGCATTCCTTCAATCACTGAAGCAGTAGTCATGCTGTTATGCAATCACCCAGGCACTACCTATGTACTCCTTTAATTCCCCAGGCGTTACCCCTGTACTCATGCAATCACTAATGCATTAGCTATACAGTGCTTCAATCACCCCGGCACTATCCTTGCACTCTTTCAATCATGCACGTACTACTCTTGTAGTTATGTAATTACTCAGCCAGTACTCATGCACTTATAAAATCACCAAGGCACTACCTTTGCACTCCTGTAATCACTCAGGCAGTACCTTAGTACTTCTGTAATCACTCAGGCAGTACTCATGGACTTATAAAATCACCCACTCACTTCCTATGTACTCCAGTAATCCCCCAGATTTTACCTCTGCAGTCATGCAGTCACCCAGGCACTAGTTATGTACTACCTGTGCAGTCATGCAATCATGCAGGCTGTACCTATGCACTCATGTAATAACCCAGGTACTACCCTTGCAGTGGTAGAATTACCCAGGTCCTACTGTTGCACTCATCTATTCACCTAGGCACTACTCAATGAGTCATCTGTACCTTTAGGTGCTATTCATTCACTTATCCATGCACTCAATTTTTATGTGTGCACTCATGCAATTAGCCAGTCACTATCTATCTTCTTCTGCAATTACCCAGTGACTAGCTTTGGAGTCATATAATCACCCAAGCACTACGCATGGAGTTATGCATTCACTCAAGCAGATCTATTACTTGTCTCAGTTTCTAGGTTTCTCTATATTCCAGAAATATTGTATATATATTTCTTTTAGATATGATGATGATTTGAAAAGGTAGAGACATTTGTATGCATGCTTTTAACAATATGGAGAGATTTATGGTTGAGTCATGTAATAGTCTGCTGCTTTATATTTGGCTAGGCCCAACCCTCATACAATTATAAAAACACCCATGTACTACCCATGCAGTCTTTCAATGATGCAGTCACTATATATGCAGTGCTGTTATCACTCAGGCATTACTCCTGCACTCATGCAAACATCCAGGCACTACCTATGCACTCATGTAATCACCAAGGTATTACCCATGCACTCTTTGAATCATGTAGCCAGTACTGATGCACTTATATAATTACTCAGGCACTAACGTTGCACTCTTTCAATCACAGAGGCACTAGCCTTGTACTTATGTAATCACTCAAGCAGTAGTTATGCTGTTATGAAATCACCCAGACACTACCTTTGCACTCATTTATTCACTCAGGCGTTACCTCAGTAGTCCTGCAATTACCCAAGAAGTACCTATGCACTTATAAAATCACCCAGTCACTTTCTATGTAGCCATGTAAATCCCCAGACATTACCCCTGTAGTCATGCAATCATGCAGGTGTTACCTATGTACTTCTTTAATCCCCCAGACGTTACCCCTGTGCTCAAGCAATCACTAATGCATTAGCTATACAGTGCTTCAATCACCTAGGCACTATCCTTGCACTGTTTCAATCACGCAGGCACTACTCTTTTAGTTATGTAATCACTCACCCAGTACTCATGGACTTATAGAATCACCCAGGCACTACCTTTCCACTCATGTAATCACTCAAGCAGTACCTTATTACTTCTGTAATCACCCAGGCAGTACTCATGGACTTATAAAATCATCCACTCACTTCCTATGTACTCCAGTAATCCCCTAAATATTACCTCTGTAGTCATGGAATCATACTACTTATGTACTACCTTTGCAGTCATAGAGTCATGCAGTGTCTACCTATGCACTCATGTAATAATCCACACACTACCCTTGCAGTCATAGAATCACCCAGGTCCTACTGTTGCATTCATTTATTCACCTAGGCACTACTCAATGACTCATCTATGCCTTCAGGTGCTATTTATACACTTATCCATACACTCAACCTCTATGTGTGCACTCATGAAATTAGCCAGTCACTATCCATCTTCTCCTGCAATTACCTAGCGACTACCTTTGGAGCCATACAATCACCCAAGCACTACGCATGGAGTTATGCAATCACTCAAGCAGATCTATTACATGTCTCAGGTTCCAGGTTTCACTATATTCCAGAAATATTGTATACATATTTCTTTTAGATATGATGATGATTTGAAAACGTAGAGACATTTGTATGCATGCTTTTAACAATATGGAGAGACTTACAATTGAGTCATGTAATATTCTACTGCTTTATATTTGGCTAGGCCCAACACTGATGTAGTTATAAAAACACCCATGTACTACCCATGCAGTCTTTCAATGATCCAGTCACTACATATGTACTGTTGTAATCACTCAGGCACTACCTATACACTCATGCAATCATCCAGGTTTACCATGCACTCTTTGAATCACCGAGCCACTACCAATGAACTTATATAATCTCTCAGGCACTACCCTTGCACTCTTTCAATCACACACGCACTACCCTTGTACTTATGTAATCACTCAGCCAGTACACATGCACTTATAAAATCACCCAGTCACTACTTTTCCACTCCTCCAATCACTCAGGCATTCCTTCAGTACTTCTGCAATCACCCAAGCAGTACTCATGCAGTTATAAAATCACCCACTCATTTGCTATATATTCCAGTAATCCCCCAGATATTACCCCTTCAGTCATGCAATCACCCAGACATTAGTTATGTACTACCCTTGCAGTTGTAGAACCACCCAGGTCCTACTGTTGCACTCATCCATTCACCTAGGCACTACTCAATGTGTTTCCTTATTTAAAGATGACAATAATTGTATATAATTATTTTAATAATATTAAATAATTTTTAGAAAGATAAAAACTTTTCTTTTTTTTAGATACTCTCCATAATTATTAAGAAATATTCAGTATGGCAAGAAAGGTTGAAAAGAAAAGACAACAAAGAAAACAGAACTATTTAAAGGAGAGAGAAAAGCAGAAATTAGATGAAGTACAACATGTGACGTTGAAGAAAAAGTCTTCTGGTAAGAGAACAAAAGAATTTGTTAAAAGTCTTTTAAAAAATGTAATAGATTTTCTAAATGGGAAAAAGAGAAAGAAAAGTACTACAAGCAATCAGAAGCAAATGAAAAAAGGACAAATTAATGCAAAATCAGGTTATAGGAAAACAATCCATGTTGAAAAAAGGATGAAAGAATATAAAGACATTAGGAAGAGAATGTATAAAAGTAGAGTACTACAAAATTTATTGAAAGATTGCAAAAAATATAAAAGAAGATCAGCATTTTACAAGAAGAAAGAACAGATTGAAAGTGTAGCCGAAAAGGCTTTTGAATTGAAAAGAAAATTGTTTATATTAGTACTGAAGAGAATAAAAACATTGAATAAAACAATGCACTTTTTGAAGGAGAAAAGTAAAAGAAAAAGACTGGTTAATAGAACTAACTTTTGCAAAAAGATTGCGGGTGAATGGAAGCAGACTTCTAGTACTGAACCTTTTTTAATGAAGAAAGCTATTTTCAACAAAATACATTAGTTCATGCAGTTGATACCAGTGGTCGTTGTTATGAGGTTAAAAACGGTTGTCCAATTGAAAAAGAAAAGATTGTTCCTAGAAATGTGGAAGAAGCATCACATCACACAGAAATGTGGAAGAAGTAATAGCTGAAGAAGTTCAAGGGAGACGTACACAAGCTCCAGTGTATAAGTCGGATTGTAGTAGTATTTGTAGTACACAACAGGAATTTATTGATATATTACGAAATTTCTTGCGAGATTATGGTTATAAAAGTGTTAAACAGAAGATT
This sequence comes from Calotriton arnoldi, assembly GCA_963921515.1. Classification (NCBI taxonomy): domain Eukaryota; kingdom Metazoa; phylum Chordata; class Amphibia; order Caudata; family Salamandridae; genus Calotriton; species Calotriton arnoldi. Next base: position 958,214 of record CAWUFW010004272.1, on the reverse strand, counting down.
AAGATATTGCAAGGACTAGATCCTTGTAAAGTGAGAAAATATACTGGCTTGCAGGGTCATTCTCTGGCTTGTCTTTCTAGAAAAGTGTGTCAAAGTATTTTTCATAATTTAAGAATGTTAGCAGTACATCATTCAGAAATGCGGAAGTTAGTAAGAAGATTGTACTATGTAAAAAGTCCTTCATTACTTTTAAGTGAAATAAGCACAGCTCTTTTGCATGGTTCAGTATTTGATGTAAAAAACGTTTCTGATGATATACAGTTTCGTTTCTTTAGTCCTGAAAGTGAGTGTAGAGAAAGTGAGAGTTTGATAAGTGTAGGTGTTGAAGAAGAGGTAGAAGATAGTACTACTGAGAAGTTTGCAGAAGAAATTACAAGGTTTAAGGTACTTTCTTGTGAAAAACCAAACTATGTTTGTATTTGTTGTCGACGTACTCACTAAATAGTGAAAAGCAATGATAAGTGGGAGCAATTTGGTGCTTATTTGTTGGTGGAAGGTTGTTTTGAGTTGGGTAGTGATCAACATAATTGTAAATATTGTTACAGCAAATTAGAAGAGAACAAAATGCCAGCTAGAGCTGTACATAATAACCTAGAGTTGGTAGCTATTCCTCCGGAACTGGTAGATTTAAATACGTATGAGTCCATTCTTATTCAATCTGTGCAGCCGTTTCAGGCTATAGTTCGTATGGAGCCTAAAAAGGTAAGCTGCCTCCAACAGATTTACAAAGAGGTTTAAAAGGAAGAGTTGTGTATTTACCTTTAGATTTTAAGAAAGATATTGAAACTGTTGGTGTAGAAGAGAGGAAAGTGAACCTGTAGTTATTCTAGTTAATGGTGTACCAACAAAGAGTCAGGAAATATGGCAAGAGTTAGGTGATGTCACCAAACTTCAAAAGGCTACAAAACAATATTTATTATAAAAATGTATATGTGGAAGAACAAGAAATATCTTAAGAAGATGAAAGAGAAATTTCAACTGGCCAAATAGAAAAATTGGACAACTCCAGGAGTGAAGAAATTTATGAACATTATAGTATACATCCTCTACATTCAAAAGAAGTGATAGGGAACACTATTGAATTATTCCAAATGAAGAAAGCGAAGGGAACTCCCATGACTGTATGGGAAAAAAGTTTAGAAGCTCGTTGTTTTCCACAGCTCTTCCCCACTGGAAAAGGTGGACGATATGATGAGCGACCAGTACAGATTCCAGCTTCAGAATATCATACAACAAGATTGTACTCAGAAGATCCAAGATTTCAACAGTGTATTTCATATTTATTTCATCTTCTGTTTGAAAGTGACTTGTCTGGACTTTCATATGCAGTGAACCACATATTAAAAACGAGAGTTCATCTTACACATGTTTCTGCACAGGAATTTTTGAACAAAGTTCAACAAAGAGACGATCATTTAGAATCTCAGTTAATTAAATTGATGGCGTGTCAACGTGGTACAAACGAGTATTGGTATCATCATCACGGAGAACTTAAATGTATGTTAAGAAATTTAGGAACCCCTACGTGGTTTGTTACGCTTAGCTGTGCTGAATACGCATGGGACGATTTACTTGAATTTCTACGAGAAGCAAATTCAAATATTAAAAACATTGAATTGAAGACAGCTGGAGAACTCTGCTCCTTGAGTCCTGTAAATGTGTGCAGATATTTTTATAAAGGTTTCAAGATATGATGTCTTTTATCTGCAATAAAAATAATCCACCTCTTGGAGAAGTTATTGATTTCTTTTGGAGAAAGGAGTACCAAGCCAGAGGTGCACCTCATATACACATGCTGTTATGGATGAAGAATGCACCAAAATTTGGAACTGTTACTGATGAAAGTGTTTTGTCTTTCATTGAAGAGTATGTTACCTGTGCCAATCCAAAAGAAGGAGGAGAAAACAACTTGAGACAACAAGTTTTACGGTTTCAAAGTCATCGATGTGGAAAATATTGTCGACGGAAATACAAATCAAAGGGAAACTTTTATACAAAATGTCGTTTTGGATTCCCACGTCCAGTAATTTCAAAAGGAAGAGTCAACAGTTTCATGTCAGCAGTAAGGCATATTATAACTCAAAAATCTCCGAAGAATACTTACAACATAAAAATAACTGAAGATTCAAAGTATATTAATGACTACAATCCAGTGAGTTTGACAATGTGGAATGCAAACATGGATATCCAGTATGTTGCAGATGATTCGATTGCTGTTGCTTGCTACGTTACGTCATATATAACCAAATATGAAGAGAAGGAGTTTAAAGAAATGTGGGAAGAAATTTCACAAGAGAAGACTCTTAGTAACAAATTGTACAGCTTTAGTTTGAAGATGCTTTCCCATCGAGAGATTGGATCCTACGAATGTTCGGATCGGTTGACGTCTGCAAGTTTATATTCAAAGTCAAGAGGAATCATTTGGGTAAGTCTAGGTCTTGCTGCAACACGAAATCGAGTATTGAAATCTGTACAAGAAATTGAATACTTAGCATTGAATGAACAAGAAAGTACAGATATTGTTAAAACTCATATGTTGGATAAGTACTATCCTAAAAGAAGTCCACATCTGGAAACCATATGTCTCTTTGAAATACTGCAACATTACAGTTTTAAGAGAAATGTTACAGAAAATATAAATGAAGAAAATATGCAGTAATTGCTTGTAAAGGATGTTTGGTAAAACATGCCAAAGGAAATCTTATTAACCATAGGAAATTCAGTTGCGAAACTCCAGATAAAAGGGACTTTTTTCTGTTTAGCACTCGTGCAACTTTTCAAGCCTTGGCGTAGTGAAATTGAATTACTTGGAGATTTTGACTGCTATGAAGATTCTTTTAATGCATGTAAAGATAGCATTCAATGCACAATTTTTCCAACGTATCTACAAATGTTAAACGAAGGGATTGAACAAGAAACTACTATTGCAGCTGAAATAGCTACAGACAATTCTCAAGATAGTCAAAGTTCTGCTCCACTAAGTCAAGATCCATTAGGACAACCAATTCTTGAAAATGAAGCAGCAATAGCCATGAATGAAGTAGAAACGGCAATGCAACAAGCACAACAGGATATTATTATTCAAATGTATATCAGTGGTCAAGCTGGAACAGGAAAACGTTTCTTAATTAAAGTTTTGACTAGTTATCTACACAAAACCACTGAATCACATTTATCTTGTGTTGTAACCGCTCCAACTGGGTTAGCAGCCCACAACATTAAAGGGATTACATTACATTGATTACTCATGCTACCAGTTGAACATGAAAATAAGTTGGAATATCACAAGCTATCTGGAGAAGCTTTTTATGAAGTCTCAAGAGTACTAAAGAAAATGAAACTTCTGATCATTGATGAGGTGAGTATGGTTTCAAACTTAATGCTTGCCTTTGTACATTTAAGAATGCAACAGATTTTAAAAACAGATTATGATGTTTTATTTGGAAGAAAACCTGTAATTGTATACGGCTATCTACTACAACTTACTCCTGTGAAAGGGCAACCAGTTTTTAAAACACTTGTCCATGAAGATACTAGGAAATCTTTGGGAAGTATTGGAAATGTAAACATTTGGTCTCATTTTGAATATAAAGAACGTATTAAGAATATGCGACAAGCAATTGATGAACATTATGGAAACATTCTTCAAGATATCAGAATTGGTGTTTTGACAAAACATGGTAAAGAAGCTTTACAAAGTCGGCTACTAACGAACTTGTTTCCAAATAAAAACATTGCACCTGAAATAATGTACAAACAAATTGGAGAAAAGAAGTCTATAGTTTGCCTAATGCCAACACTGCAAGAGTGTTCTACATTCAATAAAGAACTTTTGAAACTGGAAAAACAACCAATAGTGAAAATGGAAGCCATTGATAAAATGGAGCACAAAGGAGTTACTATTTTTCTCTCAGAAAAATTACAGTCAAAATTGAATTCTTTGGAAAAGTCGGTGTCTAAGACTGCAGGTTTAGAAAAGACTTTATATGAATGTGTGAACTGTCAGGTAATTTTACGGCGTAATTTGGATGTAGAAAAAGGTTTAGTAAATAGAGCAATGGGAAAAGTGGTTGATTTTGTTAATTATCAGAACAGAGATGGAATTGAATTTTTAAAGATTAAATTTGATCAGATTGAAGAGGTAAAACAGATTGGACATTGTGCTGTTCGTTTTTTGCTTGTAAAAGACTTGTAGGTTCGTAGAAAACAGTTTCCTCTTTCTTTAGCATATGCTGTGACTATTCATAAATCTCAAGGTTTCAGTGTAGACAGTGGTTTGGTAAAAATTGGAAGTACAGTGTTTAAAGAGGGCATGGCATACGTTGCATTGTCTAAGTAAGAACATTATCTGGTTTGTATTTGTTTGATTTTGACGAGAATAAGATTAGTACTGATGCAAATTGTTTAAGAGAGTATAATCGGTTAAGAAGACTTTATACTCCTAACTTAGGAGAATATCATGTTTATGAAAAACGTGTAATATGTCCAAAACGAAAATATGACAAACATTCTAGTGAGGTTGAAAAAAAGAAAACAATTCAAGAGAATGATGAAGCTGCAAAGAAAATGAAAATGGACACTGTTGATGATATTGTAGGATACTAGTTAGAAAATAGTTCAGGTATCAACTGCTATGCTAATGTAATTGTGAATGTTGTGTTTTATCTAGAAGATCTTCATCATCAAATTATGGAAAATCGAGAAAAAAGATTTTGTTCTTTATTACATTATATTTTTCAAAAGTTGGTAACTGATAGAACTAAAATCCATACTGCTTCTGGCATACGGCATCTTTTGGATATATGCACTGGTTCTTTGCAATTTACACTTAATGTACAACAAGATGCACAAGAATTTCTTATGTTTATGCTTGCAGTATTGGAAGATGAAGGAATAGAAACTGAAAATTTGTTTGGACTAAGTTACAGATGGGATCATAAATGTGAAGAGTGTTCATTTTCTTCTACCACTGAAATAGACACTGAATGATTCATATATTTGACGATACCAGATTGCAAAACAGCGTCTTTTAACAAATTAGTAAAAACAGCTAATCAAGATATGAAATGTTCTCATTGCAAATCAGAAATGCTGTCAACATTATTTATATACAGATTTGGACAATATGTCATTTTAATGCTACAACCTTGTAGAGCAGATGGAAGAAAATTGGAAACCAAAATTAAAAATTTTGTGGCAAGTCAAGTATCAATTTCAGGAAGAACTTTTTAAAACAGTGGCTATTATTTTTCATGATGGACCTACTGCAACATCTGGACACTATACTGTGTATTTAAAGTGCAATAAAGGATGGACTCATTGTAATGATGCCCATTTGGAATTCAAATGTCGGTTGCCTTACGAATTACCAAATTCATATCAGATATTTTTTATGCCAAAGTTTTGAAAACATTATTCGGCCTATTGGGAAGATGTGAACACGAATTAACGAGTTTATTTTGGAAATTTTCAATGCAAATGGTTTGGAAATTATTCGGCCTATTGGGAAGATGTCAACAATTACTGTTTGGATTAATGTTTGTGCTAATTCTTATTATATTTGCAAAATTGTGTTTGAAAGAAGTAGTTTATATATTTGATCTTTATAATATACGCGAATTAAATGAGTGTATATTTTACAAAATGTACTTGAGAGAAGTAAAAGATTTAATGTAGTTGAAGAATGTAATTTACAAACTGTAGATAGGTAAACAGATAGTTGCACTTGTAAATATTTTCAACGCAGATTTGTTTTTTTTTACAATCTCATTGATTGAAGTTTTTTCCCCGCTGTTGTATGATGATCTACATTGAAATCGCTGTGTATGGAGAAAATCAGTAGAATCTGAGAACAGCAAAAAAGGGAAACTGAATATGTTATGTAATTCTAAAATTATGCTGTGTTCTTAAAACTATAATATTATATGCAATAACACTTTTTCTTCTTTTTGTTTTACAGAAGGTAATACTAAAGTTTGAAGAGATTTTAAATTCAGTTTACAACAAAACTGCTGTAAAATAGTTCCACTGAGTTTTGTATCTTCTTTAATAAAAAAGGTAAGATGAAATAATGTAATGAGCATAATAATATGATCTAATGTTTACAGTGACGTTTACTGCACTCATCCATTTTTTCAAACACTACCCATGCAGTCATGTATACAGTTAGGCACTGTTCCCACACTCCTGCAATCACCCATGTACTATCTATACACTTCTGCAATCACGTAGCCAGTACCCATACACTTATAATATCACCCAGACACTACCTATGTACTCCTTCAATCACCCAGGCACTATTTGTACACTCATGCAATCAGCTAGACATTACCGATACACTCTTCCAATCACCCACGTATTACCTATATACTTCTCAAATGCTCTAGATATTACCCCTACACTCATACAATTACCCAGGCATTACCTATGCATTCCTTTAATGCTCAGACATTACACTTGCACTCATGCAATCACTCAGACATTACCCCTGCAGTCATGCAATCACACAGACATTACTCGTGCACTCTTCCAATCACCCAGGCACTACCCATGCACTTATGCAATCACCCAGGCATTACCTATGCACTCATTAGATCAGTTAGACAGTACCCATGCACTCCTCCTATCACCCAGACATTACCTGTGCAATCATGCAATCACTTAGGCACTACCCATGCACTTCTTCAATGACTCAGGCAGTACCATGTTCTCCTCCAATCACTCAGGCACTACCCATGCACTTATGCAATTACCCAGGCATTACGTATGCACGCCTTCAATCACCCAGGCAGTACCCATGCACTCCTCCAACCACCCATACATTACTCCTGCATTCATGGAATCACCCAGGCATTACCCATGCACTCCTTCAATCACTCAGGCAGTACCTATGCACTCCTCCAATCACCCAGACATTACTCCTACACTCATGCAATCACCCAGGCATTACCCATGTACTTATGCAATCACCCAGGCATTACCTACGCACTCCTTTAATCACCCAGACATTAAACCTGCACTCATGCAATCACCCAGGTATTACCTATGCACTCCTTCAATCACTCAGGCAGTATCTATGCACTCCTCCAATCACCCAGGCACTACCCATGCACTTATGCAATCACCAAGGCATTACCTATGCACTCTTTCAATCACTCAGGCAATACCCATGCACTCCTCCACTCACCCAGACATTACTCCTGCACTCATGGAATCACCCAGGCACTACCCATGCACTCATGCAATCACCCAGGCAGTACCTATGCACTCTCCCAATTACCCAGTCACTACCCATGCACTTATGGAATCACCCAGGCATTACTCATGCACTCCTTCAATCAATTAGGCAGTACCCATGCACTCCTCGTTTTCACCCAGACCTTACCCCTGCACTCATGCAATCACGCAGGCACTAGCCATGCACGTCTTCAATCACTCAGGCAGTAGCCATGCACTCCTCCAGTCACCCAGGCACTACCCATGCAGTCTTGCAATCACCTAGGCATTACCCATGCACTTATTCAATCACTCAGACATTACCCATGCACTCCTTCAATCACTGAGGCAGTACCCATGCACTCCTCCAATCACCCAGACATTACCCCTGTACTTATGCAATCACCCATGTATTACCCATGCACTCATACATGCACTCAGGCACTTCTGCGGCACTCATGCAATCACCCAAGCACTACTCATGCATTCCTCCAATCACCCAGGAACTACCCATGCAGTCCTACATGCACCCAAGCACTATCCATGTCCTCTTCCATGCACCCAGGCATTACCCATGCACTCCTCCAATCACCCAGACATTACCCCTGCAGTCATGCAATCAGCCAGTCACAAGCTATGCACTCCTCCAATTACCCAGGCACTATGCCTGCAGGCAATCTTTTTGCACTCATCCATTCCCTCAAGCAAAACCCATGCACTCTTCTATGCACTCAGACTCTACCCATGCACTCATTTAATCACTCAGACACTACTCTTGCACTCATCCATTTCCTCAAACACTACTCATGTACTTATCCATGCACTCAGGCACTACCGATGCACTCTTCCAATCACCCAGGCACTACCCAAGCACTCATGCAATAAGCCAGGCACTACCCATGCACTCAAGCAATCACTCAGGCAGTACTGCTGCACTCATTCATTCCCTCAAATACTATCCATGCACTCATCCAATGACTCAGGCAATACTGCTGCACTCATTCATTCACTCAGACAGTACTTATTCACTCATAGAATGACTCAGACATTACACTTGCAGTCATTCATAGAACACATACAAGTTTGTCTATTTTTAACCAACTAGGCGGTTCTAAAAAGAACCATTTTTTTCTTCTTTTTTTCTCTTTGTGTTTTGTAAACTCTTTTATAAAAGATTGAAAAAAACAAGGAGATGAACTAAAAAACTTTTCCAAACATTTTGCAATTAGAAACTCATTGCAAAAACAAAACAAAAAAATTAACAATGATGGTTCTTTGCAGCAACAACAATAGCTGCAACAGATTGCTCGCCTGCACAAAGATGTTTCTTGCACCTTATGCAGTGCTGTTCCAGTCCTGCAAACTCTGGAACAATTTGTGTGGATGTAGTAGATCCTGCAGAAGTACTAGGTCCTGCGACCTGATCATCTTGCTGAGACTCTTGCATTTGGCGTGATGTTGTTCACGCGCAAGACAGTTTGGGTGCATGGTCTGACGGTGTTTGAGCATTGATGAAGTCCCGCAGAAATACTTCTTTTCAGATCCACGAGATAAGATGTTCCTGTAAACAGTGCAGGGGACTTTGCGAGCATTTACCTTCTTTTCTCCTTCTGGGATAGAGAAGAAAGCCCACACAATACTCTCCTTCCTTTTCTTAATCGCTTCTTCCAGCTCCTATTTATCTGCAGGAATATCCTGTGCTCAATTTTGAGATGCCATTTCCTCTCTTGGAAAAAAACACCAAAAAAAACAAATAAAGAGGCACAGAAAACACAAGAGGTGTTTCTTGAAAAGATGCTCCTGGAAGAATGAAAAAAATGGGTGGGGTCCTTCAACTTCTAGAATAGAAAGCTCCTAAACCAATAAAATTGTTTCTTTTGAAGTCACATGGGATTCGCACACCCGGGGCGCAACCGGCGCGCACCCGGCGCAAATCCCCAAAAATATATTTAACAATAATATATTTTTATTACAATTACAAATATATGATATTTACACTTATATTAAGTAATCTCTTGGTATAATATATATAATAAAGTTATATACATATACTTTTAAAACTTAAAGATTTGCGATGGATTAGCGCACCCGACGCGACCCCTGGAAATACGTACGTGATGTTGCACGGGGTCAAGAACAGTGCACCCTTCGCATACCATACGCGCACCATACACGATTTAACCAATATGGTGGCAAAATTCTTGGATTCGCGCACGATCGGTACGCGAATCCACTTTAAAATAAAGGTAAATGCATATTTTAGAAAGGAGAAAACATCACATTATTTCTATAAAAGTTTAACAATTTAGAAAAAGCATTTTTTGGACATTACATTTAGAAATTAGCATTTAAAAAACATTTGAAATTTACTGAAAAAACCATAGTTTTCAGGGACGTGATAGTTAGAAATTAGCATTTAAAAAACCTTAGAAATTCACTGAAAAAACCACAGGTATCAGTGATGTCATTTGAGATGTCATCAGTGATGTCATCAGTGATGTCACTGACCATGTCACTGACCATGTCATGAATGATGCAATATGTGACGTCATCAGCAGTGCATTGCGGGGGCGCGAGTTATAGTTAGCTCAACTAACTATAACAACCAAATTTCTCTGGTTTTGTAACAGTGCAATGTCCAACTAACTATAATGTCCCTGAAACCTGTGGTTTTTTCAGTGAATTTCTAGGGTTTTTTAAATGCTAATTTCTAACTATAACGGACCGGCCTTCTGTTTTTTTTTTTGTTAATTATTATAGGGAAGGGGGGCCGCTTGGCCCCTCTTCCCTGGGCCACTATTGGCCCCGGGGACCCCATCCCCCGGGGCTTGGTCATTATTTATTTTATTTGTAATTTTGAGGAGGGAGCTGCGCCCCCCCTCCCCAGGCCGATTTCGGCCCCGGGGACCCCATCCACCGGGGCCCGGCCATTCGTTTTGGTTTTTTTTTTTTTAAAGGGAGGGGGCCGCGTGGCCCCCCTCCCGGGCCACTACAGGCCCCGGGGATCCCATCCCTCGGGGCCTGGCCTCACCGTTGGGGGCCATAGGGGAGCCCCAATGCCCCCACGGTCCCGCCCGGCTCCCTGCCTCCTGCGGGAGCCGGCATTGCTTTTGCACAAGGGAGCTGCTGACATGCAGCTCCCCTTGTGCAAAAGCAATCTGCTTTGGTTTTTGGATGCGAGAGCAGGTTTCCTGCTCTCGCGTCCAAAAACCAAAGCACAGTTTGCTATGACAGGGCGGGAGCCGTGCTCCCGCCCTGCCATAGCAAACAGCAATGTCCCGGGGAGGGCACCCCGGGACATTGCAGGAGCCGGCCCCCCTCTCATCATTTAGAAAGACCTGGGGAGGTGGTGGTCCCCGGGGCCGGCGGTCCGTAACGGACCACCGCATTTGAATAAACAGTGCCCCGGGAGGCGGTGATCCCCGGGGCAGTGTGGGGGGGTCAAGTCCCCCACACACATTATTTATTATTTATTTTAGCCCTGGGGAGGTGGTGGTCCCCGGGGCAATGTGGGGGGGCTCGAGCCCCCCCACACACATAATTTATTATTTATTTATTTTAGCCACTGGGAGGTGGCGGTCCCCAGGGCTTGGGGTCCCGTGAGGCCCCCGTTCATATTTTAATGAAGCCACGGGAAGGTGGCGGTCCCCGGGGCTTGGGCGGGCCCGCGAGGCCCCCCCACCCTATTATAATGAAGCCCCATGGAGGTGCCGGTCCCCGGGGCTGCGGGGGGCCGCGTGCCCCCCGTGCTCAAATTACAAAGCCCTGGGAGGTGGCAGTCCCCGGGGCTGCGGGGGCCCCTGCGAGCCCCCGCTACAGCTACAGAATTCAGGATTGCCCCCGGGGCCTGGCCCACCCGGGGGCTTTAAAAAACGAAGCGCGGAAGACCGCGCTTTGTTTTTTTTTTCATTTTCTACGGGGTTTGCGCACTCAGCGCGACCCGGCCAAAAATGAAAAAAATATATATATGCTTTTTTTGGGCCTGGGGGTCCCTGTGGGATCCCCTCAGCAGGCCTGGGGGGTCAGGGTGTTCCTACCCTGCCCCCTTTTTTGTTTTTTAATGTTTCTGTCACCTTTTTCCCTCTCCCTCGGTCTGAGGCACAAGATGGCTGCCAACACTTCCTGGTTTGAAGTGTTGGCAGCCAATCAGAGGCAAGCTCGTGCTCGGGAGGGCTCAGCCAATCAGATCTCACAATTCTCAAATATCGATATCTGTAAATCTTTAAATATCTCAAAAACTACTGAACAGAATTACACCATTTAAAAAAAAGTGCGCTTTCTGGACCAAGAACTATCTCTCTGCCAAATTTGGTGTAATTCCGTTCAGAAGTTCAGGCTGTAGCCGTGTCTAAAGTTTCCTGTGGAAATGAACATGGAGAAAACATGTTTTGGGACCCCCCTTTTTTCTCGGCCCCCCCTTGACGAATCACCCCGAAACTTTCAAGACAGGTGTCCTGAGTGAACAAATAGTTTTGAAAATTTCGTGAAGATTCGTCAAACGGCGCTAAAGTTATTGGCAAATCAAAAAAACGCTTTTCCTATGGAAACGAGGTTCTAACTATAACTACCTTCTGGCGACTGCCAGTAGGTAATATATATATATACCTACTATATACCGAAACGCGTTATGGCTGAACACTAAATAAAGAAAGAAACTCTGCACCAACCTTGGGTCCGCGTCTGCTTTTGGCCATGACGAATTGCGCAAAACGAGCGGAAATCGTAGATACATATATATATATATATATCTTCACATTCACCAACGCTTTTTCTTCACTCAGCAAGGTATCCACGGCACCGTGAAGAAATAAGGTCTGGGCAATTATTTCTTTTCAATATATTGTTTTCAATCCACCATTAGTGCAGAGACATGGACAGTCTACGCATTTCGGTGCTATGCCTTCAACTGGACCATAGAGTCCGGCTGTCTAGATCGCCATTTTAAAGTGACAGGTGCTCAATACAATCCCTTGTTTATTTTTACCCTTGTGCTTACTTCTAGACTGCTGACCCACTACTCATTATAGTGGCGTTTCCTTTCTGCCATTTTCACACTTCACTAACTGTAAAGTACATTAGTGATCTTTTTGCAAAAGTTTCAAAACATAGTACGGCCAAAAAGTGCAAATGCATTGTTTTCAAACAAAGTGCCAGTGCAAAAAATTGCTTTCAGTTATTAATCAGGTAATACAGCTTTATAAAGAGCCCAAAATGTAAACATTTTCATAATAAAGGAGGGGGGGGGGTGGTTTTGATTTTTTGTTGGAGTAGCAGCATTGGTATTGGTTTTAAAACCTTTAAAATTTAAAATTTATGCAAACAAGTCATACAGTTTTGTCCATAAAATCATTGAAAATTCAACTATAAAAAGTATAAATTGAATATACCTTAAAAGTTAAAATCTCCATGATAAAAATATATATATATGTATGTAAAGTACATGAACGACATGGCAAAACTGACTGTCCATTTAAAACAATCTGGAGATCATAGAGGGAAATACTATTTGATGGAACTTCTTATAAAAAGTTATGCTGACATTATAACCCATCATCATCTAAAGAGTGTAAGTTTGAGGAGGAGATGATCATTAAAAACCAAGTGTGGTAAATGTATTAACTGTTTCTTCATGTTTACCTAAATGATATTCATAAATATGATACCTATTTGAACATTTTGTTGATAATACATACGTCTCAACTTCTTTTGAAATTCCAATTCATTCTGTTCACCCTCCCAAACCATGAACAGGTCATCAATGAATCTGGTCCAGATTTTGATATTGAACTTATGGTTGCCAGCTAATACATCCCTCTCCCACGCTCCCATGAATAGATTCGCATACGTGGGAGCAAAGGATGTACCCATTGCCGTTCCCTGTTTCTGTAAGAAGAGCTCACCATTGAAGATGAAGATGTTATGGGTAAGACAGTAGGATAACATTTCTAAAAGCATACCTGAATGTTCCAAGAAGCTTACTGATCTAGTTTTTAGGAACTCTTGTACAGCCTTGATTCCATCAGAATGTAAGATTGATGTGTACAAGGAACACACATCTATTGTTCCTTGTACACACAATAATGAATCCATCACCCCGTTGGACACTTTGGATCTTTTTGAGGAAGTCTGTGGTGTCTTTTAAATAAGATGGCAATGATGTCACATAATCCATCAGGAAGGTATCAATGAAGTGTGATGTTTTTTCTAAGAGTGATCCAATCGAGCTCACAATTGGTCTCCCTGGTGGGTTATTTACCGACCTATGTACTTTTGGTAGGAAGTATATGGTTGCAACGATGGGATAGTTTACCTTCAAATACATATACTCCTCAAAGTCAATCAATCCCAACTCATTCCATTGTTGTAATTTGTAGTGGTACTCCTGTGTCCATGTTTCCATTGGATTTTTGTCTAGACGCTCATAGTGATCTTGATTTGAGATTTGTCTGATAGACTCATCTACATAGTCCTTGACATCCTGGACAACGATGTTCCCGCCCTTGTCAGAGGCTTTTATTATAATTTGCGGGTCATCTCTTAATTCTTTAAGGGCTTTATGTTCCCTTAGTGTTAAATTCCATTTTCTCTTTTGGGTCTTTTTGGATTTTGACCTGGGAGATAATAGTTTATTAATATCTTCCACCATAAGCTCTTTGTAAATGTCAATTTTATTTCCCGGTGGGAGTTGGGGACAAAATGTTGATTGTACCTTAAGTCCACTGTCACCCCCCTCCCAGTGGAGATGCCCATATTCTGACAGAATTGTATGTCATTTTCTTCTTGTTGATTTATTGAAGAACTCAATGGTTTTTTCCAGGCTATTCAATGTTCTCAATGTTGAGATATCTCTGAGGTCTAGCGGGGAGATCCCGATTGTAGATGGAATTTTTGGATCTTGATTAGGTGTTTTTTCCTCATAATATTTTTTGAGTTTCAATTTGCGACAGAATTTATATAGATCAATCCGGATGTTAGGTAGATCCATATCTCGGTTGGGGCAGAAGGATAGGCCTTTATTCAGCAGGTTAATTTGATCTGGACTCAAAGTTCTTTTGGAGAGGTTTATGACCAGATTCTTTTTGATCATTTTTTTCATTAGGTTTGCTGTTTCTTTCCTCTTCCTCTTTTGGTCTTTGATCCGCTTTCTGCTTCTTCTTGTGGTTGGGGTTGGCTTCGTCCCCTTCCCAGTGTTGTTCCTATTCCTCTCCCTCTTTGTCGCGTGACCTTCTGCATTAATCTCATTTCTCCGTAAAAATCCAAGTTCAAAGTACTCTGCTCCTAATCAGCAGAGCTGAGACATGAGCTATCCACTGTGCCTGTTGTTTCATACCCTGCACATTTATCCATTAATACTCTATTTCTCAGTGTGTCGAATTTTCTTGCGAATACATATATGCGACCACTGGCATAATCAATGCGATCTCGGCTGAATTTGCTCGCTTTTCGTTTTTCTATATCTGCCTCATGTTTGTCTAATTTCTTTTCCATGGATTCCAACAGATCTTTTTTCTCCTCCTTCTCTGGATATTTTTCCAATTCTTGTTCTAATTTTTTTATATTTTCGATTACTGCTTCAAGTTTTCTCTCAGCATGAATAATCAGAGTTCTCATCAATTTGAATGAGAATTCATTTGTGTCAGTTTGCCATTGTTTAATTAAATCCATATCCAGGTCATTAAGTGTTGGCATTATCAGGATTCTGAGGCCCCTTGGCACTCTTTTGAATTTGATGTATTTTTCCAGGGTGGTCTTTTCCCACCACTTATTCCTCTTCCTGAATCCTATATTGCTGTAATTTCCTAATGATTCCCTGTATTGTTTTCTTCCTTCCATCTACTTGTGTATCCCGGGTATTTATACTCCCCGTAATTGCCATGTCATCATCGAGCAGTTCGTTTGCTCTTTGTGCTCTATTTCTGCTCTTTTCGGCCATATTTTTATGCTTTAGGTGGGTTTCAGTAGTGGGTGCTGTATTTCTTTCTCTCTGCATTCGGTGCGTTTTGCATATATGGAAATCCTCGATTATTTCAATACCCCAAGCCCTTTCTTCACTCTCGCATTTATGATTTCAAAATAAATGCAGGATTCAGGAAAATACCATTCACATTCCCGCTTCTTGGATATGGAGACGCTCTCACAGGTTCGTGATCACCAGGGGGTGATAATCAACAGGCTCCACTGAGCCTTTCCCCCACCCCGGCTCGGGACTGCAGCGGCTTTCCGTGACGCGGGCTTCGGCAGAGAGACGGCTCCCTCGCGTCACCAACGTGACCCGACGGGCCGCCGCCTACAGAGCTTCCCTCCACCTCCTGTACTCACCGATGTGTCCTCCTCGCCGTGGCTCACGTCACCGTGACCTCCATTAATCCACTGGATGCCGGACAGGCGTTCCTCCCAAAGAAGCGTGGTAGAGGCGTCGGTCGACACACACTTCAAATCAGCTGGAAGAATGGGTCAGCCGCTTCACCTCAACTCCCGAGTGCTCGCGGTGTGCGGTTCAGCCTCCGCACAGATATCTTCACATTCACCAATGCTTTTTCTTCGCTCAGCAAGGTATCCACGGCACCGTGAAGAAATAAGGTCTGGGCAATTATTTCTTTTCAATATTTATTTCAATCCACCATTAGTGCAGAGACATGGACGGTCTACGCGTTTCGGCGCTATGCCATCAACTGGACAATAGAGTCCGGCGGTCTAGATCACCATTTTAAAGTGACAGGTGCTCATTACAATCCCTTGTTTATTTTTACCCTTGTGCTTACTTCTAGACTGCTGACCCACTACTCATTATAGTGGTGTTTCCTTTCCGCCATTTTCACACAATATATATATATCCAAGTTCCAGTTTTACCCAAAGTACGAGAAGCACTCGAACAGCAACAGCCCACTGAAAAGCCTTTATTGGTATGCACAGACTTGACACACCGATTCCATTCAGCAGTTCTAGAGCCGTAATTGCCTGATGCGTTTCAGAGTGTCTATACTCCTTCCTCAGAGGCTACGGCAATAAAACAATAAAAGAAAACATATTGTGCATGACCCCCTTCATTTAAATGCTCAGATGCACGTCCTGAATGGAACGCTCCGCCTTGGTTTCAGCAGAGCATTATGGGCATTGTGGTATGTGCTAAATCCTTATGTTGCTGCCCCACGGTAATGGCCTGATAAATATCAAACCATGTGGGCTTGAAATTACCGGCAAGAACATTATAACAAGGACACCACAATGCCCATAGCCTCTGAGGAAGGAGTATAGACACTCTGAAACGCGTCAGGCAATTACGGCTCTAGAACTGCTGAATGGAATCGGTGTGTCAAGTCTGTGCATACCAATAAAGGCTTTTCAGTGGGCTGTTGCTGTTCGAGTGCTTCTCATATGTTGGGTAAAACTGGAGCTTGATATATATATATATATATATATATATATATATATATATATATATATATATATATATATATATATATATATATATGGATGAATAATATGATTTTATGGCTCATACAAATTACAGGCACTACAGCGTGAATAATGTTATTGGGAACTATGAATTATGTATGAGTCTAAAAATGCATATATAGAAAAAACAGGTACTATACTAGCAAATGTAACGTTTACAATGAAGGTTGAATGAAGCACATTCTAAAAATGCAAGAGTGGAAATAATGTAGAAAAATGGATTACGAAATAACTGAAAAGAAAAATTCTTGACATATGTAAATACCTGACAAAACGTGCATGGTCTTCTATGTAATATAGTATATATAAAGTTTGTTTCATTTTGAATTGTTTTAATAACACTACAAGTCCCACAATGCCGCTTTGAGGCTCAAGTGGGTTTAAAAAGTGTAAGGAAAGAAAGACTCACTAACCGTGAGAAAAGCCGTGGGAGGGCTGAAACGCGTTGGTTGGAGTGTGATACCAAGATTAAATTGAGTATAAGCCAGCTCTGAGTGCCGCGTCCTTTGTTGTGCAAAATTGAATTAGGACCAGGATCCGGCCCCTATGCAGAGCACCCGCTGTGGAGCGCTTCGAATTAGTAAAGGATCACTTTGGAGGCAATTTGACTGTGGTTCGGAGGCACCCAGATCGCTGCATCGGAACTGAACGAGCAATCACTTCCTGGTTGAGCGCCGCGGGACAGAGTCGGAGGACGCCGTCAAAACGGGAGTCTCCCGGATAGGTGAGTGACAGTGTGTCAAGAAGTGAGCAGCGGTCCGAAGTGGCCGAGATTGTTTTCAAAAGTGAAGCCAGGCACGTAAACGATACGGCTGGCAACAAAACAAACCGGCGAGAGCAGGCAAAACTCGAATTAACCAAAAGGCAACAAAGTATCAATAACACTCTTAAAGTGAAGCACGGTCAGAAAGGAACGTAATCCAAACGCGCAATGGAAGCTCGAGCAGCCAAACGAGCATCTAAGGCTGCTTCTATATTTAAACCTGGAGAAATCAACGAAAATGCAGGGACAAGTAGAGATAATGCACAGATTAATTTCAATACGTCACTAAAACAGCAATTTAATCAAATGGAAAGACTGTACAAAAAAGAGGTGAATAAAAGCTGGGAAATCATAGCATTGGAGAATTATATTGAGGTGAAACGTGTTCCTAGAGGGCTGCGTATTTTTACTATGTCGACACACCCAGACACTAAAGTGGAACTGTTGGAGGAATGGGTAGAAAATAATTTGCAATGTTCTCTCAATATGATGCGAATATTAATTAAGCACGCCAAGATTGATGTGATTGAAATCACTAAAAAACTGGAAGAAATGGAGGAGACCTTAAAGAACGAGATAAACAAAGAGGAAGTTTCCAAACTAAGAAAAGAAATGGATACCAGATTAGAAAAATATGGAACTGGAATTCAGGAGCGTAAACAAAGAAAATTCAAATGAGATGAGCAAGACTACTCACAAGGCAGGATTTTAACGTTCGCAAGACGATTTGACGCACTTAAAAAGAACTATCCAATGCAGCAAAGTCAACAATAGTCAGCACAAGTGAATCTGATATTAGTGAGGGGGAGACACCAGGTGACGCAAGTGGAACATCCAAGGTCACTTTTTTAGAGGAGATGCGGTTAATGAACCTAGACAAAACCCTAACAAGAGGAGGAGGTCGAGGAAGAGCTATGAATCGAGGAAGAGGAACAAAAAGCATCTCGCAAGTACAAGAAAAACAAGAAGGGACAAATGAAAGAAGACAGTATCCATTGCGCAACCGGAAGTAGATAATGTGAATTTAATTGTGAATATTTCGCAATACCAACTGACACAAGAAGAAACATTATTGCTGGACAAAGGGTTATCATTCTGCCCAGAATCACATTTTAGCTACACACAGGTCCGAATAGATCTATACAAATACATTCGGAAGTTGAAATTGGCCAAAATACACGCCAATAAACAAGGAATCACGCAAAGTGAAAATACACCTCAAGTAAACATTAATGATCCAGTAATCACGATAGATCAAATGCCTGACCTGAAAAATATGTTTGACATTTTGTATGACTTGGATGACGAACAAATGACGGATGAACAAATACTTGAACATTTAAATATAGAATCGGATAAAAGACCAGAAAGTGGATTAAAAAAGAAATCAAAGTATTGCCCTGCCTTGTCCCCTGGCAATAAAATTGACTTATTCTCAGATGCCATAATTGAAGAACTTAAAAGACTGCCTAAAATACGGAATCCAAACCAAAGAGAGAATTTAACCACTAAAGAAAGAGAAGCCATCGAAAAGTTAGTGGGAAATAAAGAAATCACAATAAAACCCGCCGATAAAGGGGGAAATATCGTTGTGATGGACACAAGTGATTACATCAAAGAGGCACTACGGCAATTAAACGATACCACCAACTACGGTAGAATAAAAAATAATCCAATAAACAAAATGACGATGGATTTAAACCAATATCTGCAGCAATGGCGTGACAACAATCTCATCAGTGATGATGAAATGAAATTTCTGAGTAAAGACTTTCCAGTAATACCATCTATTTATTTCTTGCCAAAGATACATGAGATGCTTCTGTACCCACCCGGGAGACCTATTGTCTCCTCTTGTGACTCACTCTATGAAAACTTGTCACAATATGTGGATAAATTCCTGGCACCAATTGCACGAAGTATGAGTTCATACTTAAGAGACACGGGAGATTTCCTTAGGATTCTCACTGGAATAACTTGGAGTCAACAATATCTCCTAGTAACAATAGACGTGGTGTCTTTATACACGTCCATCAGACATGAGATAGGATTGGCAGCTTGCAATTATTTTCTCAAACAGCGAAACATCACAGAACTTAAACATACCCAAATGCTCCTAAAAATGATAGAAATCTGTCTCACAAATAACATTTTTCTGTTCAATAAAGAGCTCTTCAAACAGGAATGTGGAACTGCTATGGGCATTTCTTTTTCCCCAAATTATGCGAACATCACGATGGGGTGGTGGGAGGGAACCCTAGCATGGAGCACAGACACTCAAGATGACTTAGAGCGGATCATTTTGTGGGTACGCTATATTGATGACTTGTTTCTTATATGGAATGGAACAGAACAGGACTTCCAGAAGTCCTATTTGCGACTAAACACTAATCAAGTCGGCTTGTCATTTACATGTACTACAAACAAGAGAGAAATTGATTTTTTAGACACTAAAATCTACATAGAGAATGGGCAAATACATTCCACACTCTTTAGGAAAAAGACCGCAACCAATAGCATCCTGCATGGGACGAGCTTTCACCCAAGACCGTTGATAGAAATTATCTCCTATGGGGAGTTCATGCGCATGAAAAAAATTGCTCCAAACAGGAAGATGTGGAAAGAAAAATTCAGGAAACAATGAGCAGACTCAGAATAAGGGCATATAACGAAATCACATTGAAAAAATGCAAAAGAAGAATTGACAAAAAATCAAGAGAGGAAACATTAATTCCAAAAACTAAAAACGTGAAGCAACCAGATTTGTTACCACATACAGTAAAGAAAGTGGAAGAATCATCAACAAAATCAAAAAATATTGGCATCTAATTTCAGGAGACCCAGATATAGGAAAAATCTTGGGCCCAAAACCAGTAGTCACCTTTAGAAAAACTAAATCCCTGAACGACTTACTTGTAAAGAGCCACTTTCAAGGAAAGCAACAAACAAACTGGCTAACAGACCAACAGAAGGGCTTTAGAAAATGTAATCTATGTAAAGCCTGCAAAATAGGCAAAAATGTGGCATCTATCATAGAACCAAATGGAAATGCAATAACTATTGATCAGAATATCACCTGTTCGTCAAAATTTGTCATTTATATAATAGAGTGCAATTGTGGAATGAAGTACATTGGCAGCACAACATGCATGCTCAAAAAACGCATCCTCGAGCATATTTGCGCAGTAAAAAATGGGGACATAACATATGCCACAGCCAAACACATGACAAAATGCCAAAAAGGAGACTGGAGAGCAATGAGCTATTATGGAATCAAAATGATACCACAAGGAGAACGTGGAGGAGACAGAATCAAAAAGCTACGCCAAATGGAATCACGTTTTATCATAAGACTCAGAACTAAGACCCCCAGAGGAATCAACAACGATGAAGAACTTTTTGTACATCTTGAATAAACTGTCGCATTGCAAAATCATAAACCTAGATTGAAATTTGATATGACACTCTACAGATGCATTTCTGATATGTGGGTACTATGAATAATATGATTTTATGGCTCATACAAATTACAGGCACTACAGCATGAATAATGTTATTGGGAACTATGAATGAGTATGAGTATGTATGAGTCTAAAAATGCATATATAGAAAAAACAGGTACTATACCAGCAAATGTAACGTTTACAATGAAGGTTGAATGAAGCACATTCTAAAAACGCAAGAGTGGAAATAATGTAGAAAAATGGATTACAAAATAGCTGAAAAGAAAAATTCTTGACATATGTAAATACCTGACAAAACGTGCATGGTCTTCTATGTAATATAGTATATATAAAGTTTGTTTCATTTTGAATTGTTTTAATAACACTACAAGTCCCACAATGCCGCTTTGAGGCTCAAGTGGGTTTAAAAAGTGTAAGGAAAGAAAGACTCACTAACCGTGAGAAAAGCCGTGGGAGGGCTGAAACTCATTGGTTGGAGTGTGATACCAAGATTAAATTGAGTATAAGCCAGCTCTGAGTGCCGCGTCCTTTGTTGTGCAAATATATATATATATATATATATATATATATATATATATATATATATATATATAAAGACAGCACTTGATTGGGCAATTACTAGACAGGATAAACAAACATGAGATGGAGGTAGCTGTCCAAGCCATTACATTAGGTCTCACCTATAGAGAGCTTTCACGGTCTGTTGGAAAAATACTTTTGTATTCACTATAGACTTAGAGTAACCTTTGAGTCCGCCCTTTTCTAATTATGCTTTCTTGTCTATCTCACTTTCCCACTTCTGATTCAAAGGCTTTCTTCCCTATTCTTGTGTTTGTCTTGAACAAGGAGCATTTTTCAGGGCATTTTTTATTGAATGAGTTATACTCTCCCTGCTCCCCTTTCCTCTTCTGCCCCTCGCACCTTTTATTAAAGAACTACCCTCTCCAATGCTGATTGCACCCTGAGCCACCTAACTCTCCCACCATTGCCCACGCTATATCAGAAGGTGGCAATCTGTTATTGTTGTTTAAATCTGTCCTTCTTTTGACTGATCTTTCTGTTATTTTAAGGAAAATCATTTAAAGATGGCCACGGAGCATGTCTGTGATCATATGGTGACTTTCTTGGAATCATTTGTTTTGCTTTTAGAAACATAATTCCAAGATGGCTGCTGCATATGCAGAGCACCCACTTGGAAGAGAAAAAAAAAGCATATGCAAAGTCAATAGATGCCCCGAGTAACACTTTTTTGACACCTCAAATATTTGTCCAGTGGATACAAATAATGGGAGATAAACACTATCGCTCACCCACCAGACCAGTGATCATGCACAGGTTCAGTATATTTTGTGCACTATCTATGCTATTGAAATGGCACAAATAAGTCACTGATGCCTTTAACCTAATGATCATTGTGAGAAATTGGATTGTTGGTTGAATGGGGTGTGGC
This sequence comes from Calotriton arnoldi, assembly GCA_963921515.1. Classification (NCBI taxonomy): domain Eukaryota; kingdom Metazoa; phylum Chordata; class Amphibia; order Caudata; family Salamandridae; genus Calotriton; species Calotriton arnoldi. Next base: position 935,865 of record CAWUFW010004272.1, on the reverse strand, counting down.
CCCTGTTCAAACAACAGCCACAATCCCTTTCAGGGTGCACCACAAAAGTCACTAAATCAACCTGTGCTTAACCCTTGGTAGCTTGGCACAAAAAGCAGTTAGGCTTATCTTAGAGGCAATGTGGAATGTTTTATACAGTACACAAACAGTTATAAAGTGAAAACACAACACATGAAAAATCCCACACTAATTTAGAAAAATCGAGTTCATTTTATTAAATTATTTGATGCCAAAACAACAAATATTCAATCAGAAGAACATCTAGTTGTGAAAGACCAGGTTCAAGAGTTCGAGTTGGATACAAAAATGTGATGCTGCCCAGTCAGCGCTTACCTTCGGACTTAGAAGAAATTCTGACAAAAAGTCTCTGAGAAGGTCAGCAGGGCAAAGCTGCAGGCAGTGTCCGAGGAGGAGGCATCATCATCGGGGAGCCACTGGATGAAGTGGTGGTGAAGATTTCTTTGTTTGGGTTTAATCTCTTTTTTGGAAGTCACAAATCTCCAGTGGGACGAGATTGGGGGCTGTAGTTGACGGGAGTTCCAGGAGGCTCGATAACCCTTTGACAAAGGACCGCTGAATGGGATTTGCTGCTGTGCAGAGGAAAGTGGCTCAAGCTGCCGTGAAGAGAGACCGACTGGCGATGCATCCTGGGTGGATAGAAGAGCAGGTTGGTCCTGGTCTTCCCTCGGTTCTCAGAGCAGGTTTTAGCCAAAGATTTTCGAAATCCTAAAGTTTGGCTTTTGGCAATCTGGGCACCTTTACTAGCACCAACAACGGTCCAGGTTTGGAATAGTACCACTTGGGGGGTGGGTTAGGACTCACTCAGGCTGGGTCCAGTAGCAGGTTCAAGATGTTTGGAGCCTTTTCTGTCCCTGGGGCTCTGATTGGGAGGCAAGTCATCTAGCCCTTGAAGTCACTCTGATAGTCCTGCTTTCAAGCAGGGGAATGGAGTTCAAGCAGTAGGACAGGTTTCTGAAGGTTCAAGGCAGGCTCCAGTCAGCAAGCAGTGTTTCCAGGTGCAGCAAAAGCAGTCTTATGGGGTACACAGCAGGCAACAGCAGTAGACAATCCTCTCTTATGCCGGTCTAGAAAGTGAACTGAAGAGTGGGTTGAGGGTCCTATTTTTATACCTGGTGTCTTCTTTCAAGTAGGGCAAGTCTCTAGAGAATTAAATTTGAAGTTCTTGAAGTTTCCAGCTTCTAAATGCCTTTTGTGAATACCGAAAGTCGTAAAGTTAGGATTTTGTCTCAGTTTAGTAGTAGTAAAGTTAGGAGTCCTAACTTTACTACTACTAAATGCCTTCTGTGAATACCAAAAGTAGTAAGTTTAGGATTTTATCTCAGATTAGTTCTGTGAATCGGCCCCGAAATGCTTACCTGTTCCCAATCTAAAGTTAGCACTTATCAGATGTAATACAGCAACCCAATGTTATCCTATAGGAGAGGTAGGCCTCAGAGTAGTGAAAAACGAATTTAGGAGTTTTTCACTACCAAGACATGTATAACTTAAAAGTGCATGTCCTACCTTTTAATTTCAATGCACCCTGCTCTATGGGCTAGATAGGATCTACTTTAGGGATGACGTATATCCAATAAAAGGGGAGCTTAAGGCTTGGCAAGGGGGCTATTTTGCCAAGTCGAATTGGCAGTTGAATACTACATACAGACTGCAATGGCAAGCCTGGGACATGGTGGAAGGGGTTACTTAAGTGGGTGGCACAATAAGTGCTGCAAGCCCACTAGTAGTATTTAACTTATAGACCCTGGGTTCATGGTATATAACTTTACTAGTTGTCCTGTTTTATATATTGTTTGCATTTTGCTCACACACAGCAATAGCAGGTGCTAGAGAATACATTAAAAGGTGATGACTGATCATGGTGTGTGGTACAGCACACAAATGCGTTATAGGTCAGGCATGGCGGTATCCTTGGGGGATGCCACAGTGCCTGATTTTAAGGTTTACCGTGCTGTATAACCTAATGAGTTTCCATGCACTTATCCTCCAGCTAAAAGCAGGAGGAAGATGTGCGTAGAAACTGACCCAGAATCCGGAAAACATTACAAAATGTAAACAGTAAGCACAGGTTTTGCGTGTATTTCTGAATTCGGGTCTCAGAACCTTAAAATGGCCATTAAATAGGACGGACATACTAGTTGGAATCTGTAGAAAAATACCTCTTGCTGTACGATCACCCCCAATGTTTTGGATTGATGCTGCTGTTGTTTTGACTCTGTGCATTGGGACCCTGCTAACCAGGTCCTAGTGCATGTGCTGTCACTCCTAACACATGTTGAAATTACCTATACTCCTAATTGGCATATTTAACCTATCTAGAAGTCCCTAGTATATGGTGCAAAGTGTACCCAGACCCTGTAAGTTAAATATCACTAGTGGACTGTAGCACACATTGTGCCACCACTAAAGTGACAGTGCAAAACATAACTGTAGACCTACCAGTGTAGCTTGTTTGTGTCGTTTGTTTTAAAAACTGCAATTTATACCTGTCAAAATAACCCCTTTTGACAGGCCTAATACCTTTCTTTTAAATATGAGTAGGTCACCTATAAGTAGGCCCTACATGCCCATAAGAGATGGTGCAAGGTATGTAAAAGTAGGACATGTAAAGGCTTAATGTTAAACATGCCCGTATAATGACAAGGCCCAAAACGCTATTTTCACTGTAGCAGGGTTAGCTGTTCCATTGGAAAGCATTGTGATACAATATTTACATTTTATAATGTTATCTCTGCCTAGGAACCAGCTACAGAGTTCATTTTTGGATTTATTAAAATATTTATTACACGCCCAACTCACTGGTAAAGTCAGATTTATATTAAATATTTTACTAAATGTACTTTTAAAAAGTCACTTCTTACCTGCCTAAAGCCTTTGGAAACCGATTTGGATGAGCTTTCAACTGTCACCCAGGAGCAGTAAAGCCCATTTGATGAGGCTTGAACTTGCTCTTAGAGCTGAGACAAAGCCCTTGGGTGTGGGGATGTGTTCTGTTCCTCTGACAGGATGACCTTCTCGGCAGTGCCCAGCACCTTAATTCACTTAAAAGGGGTGTTCCCTCTCAGGGACAGATGTAGCTAACACCTAGGCCTGCCCACATATTTGTCCCTCTAGTCAGTTGGGCATCAATTCAGGGGGAGAGGAGCTTCCTCCAGAACAGGGTATGAGTGACCACAGGGGAGGGGTTGCTAATTTCCAGGCCACACCTCTGGGGGGGATGGAGGAACTCTGAATAGGGTAAGAAAGGATCTGTCATGTTGGATTTAGGTAGAGAGGGGTACTGTATTTTTGTTCACAGTAGGGTACAGTGAAACTGGTGCAAAGATGGGTAGGTAACCCCAGCAATTTTTGCCCTATTGATTAGGGAGGAGGCATGAGCCACCCCCACCCACAAGCTAGTGCCAGGCATAAATGTGACACCCCAGAGTGCCTTCTTCAGAGTACTGCTGGACCTGTGGAAGACAAAAGAACTGTACCTACTGTTGAAACCTGTGAGGAGACCTGAAGGGCCGGACCTGCTCCCACTTGTACCCAGAACAAACAAATGGACTCCATGTGTCAGTTCGCTGATCTCCTGTTAAGGTACGGGGACTCAACCTGCTAGAAGCCCTTCCATGAGCAGTCCAGCTGACCAGTTCCAAGTGGATCTGCCCTGGACCTTGCTGGTGGCTTCTGTTGAAGTGAGGTTTGACCCCCAAGTGTTGTACCTAAGTTCCAGGGATGATTGGCTGTGTCAAAGTGTACTCCTCCTAACATCCGGAAAAACCTGGAACGTAGGAACGTTTTTTGCTCCAAAGACCTCCTTAGGACCCAGACAAACCTGCTAAGTCAATCTGATGAAGGTGTGTTCCCACTGGATGAAAGATACAGGTTGCTCCTGCATGGAGCTTTTCCTCAGCAGCAAATTTCTTTCAGTGGAACATCGTTGAGAAGAAGCCTACTGGACCTTGTGGAGCCCTTTTCAGCTACAGCTTTCAGCCTTGCCCCAATGGACCAATCAGAGCTTCAAAATAGTATCTAAGTCTGAAGGTAGAAATTTTACCCATTTGAAGGCACTGAAAGTATTCAGCCGACAAAGGACCTGCTTTGGGTGCAAATTTTTAATTTTGTACGCTTGTAGCTTTCCTGCCAAAAGTCAACGGGTTCACCAGGACCTCGTCTAATGGCTATGTGGCCCCGTGGAGCCCTTCTAGGCAACAGCCTGCAGCCTTGCCTCGCTGAGGATTTTTAACTTCCAATTCGGAGATAAAGCTGGAAAGTGAAATTTCTGACTGGAATAAACCTGGTGTCTGTATCTGACCTGCGCTCCATCAAGGTCAGCCTTAAACCTCACCTAGATACCAGATGGAAACTGTTGGCGCCTAATGCTTTTGGGCGCTATTTTTATTTAAAACTTTTAAAAATCATATCTCCATTCTTATTGGGTTTTTTTCATTCTGGTGTCATTTTGTGCATTAAATTATTCTCTATTTTCCTAAATTAGAGTGGGATTTTTTATTGTTTTGTGCTTTTAACTTTTTAATTGTTTAGTTAATTCTAAATGCTTTACTCATTTTCTTACGTTGAGCCTGTCTGCTCTGTGCCACATTACGAGTTGAGCTCAGGTTTCAATTACTGAAACCTTTCTGGCCTTAACAAGAACAGTGACCTCATTTTAAATCTTACTTAAGCCTTTACATTGCCTTGTGTCACTTTGCGTCACGCAAGTACAACTAAAAAGCTTAGTTAATCTGAACCCAGGTGTCCTACATGTAGAGTTGTAGACCCTGGTCCCAGGCTACTGAAATGATGGACACGGACACCGTGGGTATGCTTCGTAACTGGCCACAGGAACATGCACTTGGGCCCTTTTATTAACAGGCGCACGTCACTCATGATGCCTTTGTTGGATGGGTGTGGGGTGTGAGTGTGGTGAGCCCTCGAGGGAGTGGCTGGTAAAACAAGTGTCTCCTGAGACACTAGAACGTGTCCAGCAGGACACTACATTACTCCCAAACTTTATTCAAACCAAAACAAGTCCACCCTATGGAAACACAACTATGCACTCAAGACACCATTTAGCCTCTCAGCCTCGAGAGGCAGTACCGGAGGACAAAGATGGACAGGTGCAGCTGGGAGCATCCTGGCATCTCAGCACATGTCCATAATTTGACCAGTTACTACTGGGCACGAACGATGTGTCAATAGAGTCTGAATTCTTTGGCAGTCTGTCCGTCAGATCAATGTCCACTTACACACTGTTGGATGGACCTGTGTGCTCTTGCGGTGATGCTGTTGGTTTTCAGACAACTCAAACATGGTGCATCAGGAACGTCAGCGGAGTCCCGCTACAGAGTCTTCTCTTGGGGGCACCTGGGCACTATGATGACCAATCTGCCAGGACTGGGATGGCGTTGATGATGCTTAGGACATTATCCTAAGAAGCTCAGGTGTCTCCTGTTGCCCAGTCAGTGGAGCCGCTTCAGACCATCTCTCGTACCAGGATCCCTTGGTGCAGGAATGTCCTTGAGGCCCTTTTGCAGGGTTGCCAAGATACTGCGTGGACTGTGCAGGGCTGCTTGTGGGCCGCCTGGGGGCCGCTGCAGGATCACTGACAGGATCCGTTGTCGTTGTTCGTGCAACCAACAGGGTAGGTGATACAATGGTTGGTGTGCTTGCCAACAGGACACGGGCGGATGGTTTGGACACTTGGTCTCTCACATCGATAGGGATACCTCGGTCTCTTGGTGCTTTGCAGGTGCAAGGCTCCACCCTGGTGATGATTTGCTCCTTCGCTGGATTGGGTGAAGCACATGGCAATGATGTTGAGGTTGCCATGAGACCTGGATGACAGGTGGTGGTGATTCACCTGGAATATCTTTGCTGGTGCCGTTCTTCTCCCGTGGCATCTGTGGTCGTCAGCAGGGATGCCATCTGACTCAAACTGCCGATGCTCGGGAACTGACGGTTGCACTGGGAAGCGTATGGGGTGAAATGCGGTTTGCGCTTGCTGGCAGCTTACATGTGGTTCTCCCATTGAGCTGTCTCCAGGTACGTTGCTCCACATTGGTGGCTCTCTTGTGTCTGTGGGTGCACTCTTGTCTTGCAGTGGTACGAGTCCTCGTTCTTCTCCCCTTGTTGATCTCTCCAGCGCACCTGTGTTTGTCCAGTTCTTCAGTGTGACTGATCTGGTCACACTCCTTTCTTTCTTCTCCTTCTCATTTCTTCTTCATGAGGTGGGTTGTGCAATGCTCCTTCTTGCTTGCAGTGTGATGTGGCATCCGGCCACATGTTGCATGTCGTCAGTGCACAGGCTGTGGTGGCAGCTTGCCACTTGGAGTGTGCGACTCTCCTCTTGCCTGTCTTGGGCCACTGGCGACTCCATCTTGAGGCAGTGTGGGGGAGGACACTCTGTGCTGGATTTGGCCCACTGTGGGGCAGTGCTGGTGCAGTGTAGATGTAAAGGCTCTCCCTCCTGCATCTGGGCCACGCTAGGCCTTTACTCCCCTCTCCTCTAAGGGGGAACGCTGGTGGCACTTGTCATTGCGCCACATCTTTTGTGGGCTCCTGGCGGGCAACCAGGCTCGCAATGTAATATTGTCTCTTGGAGGGTGCTCTCGGCTGACTCCCTTTATGCTGGTGTCTTCTCTTTGGCAGTGGTGGCCTGCCACGATGCTCTCCTTGTGAATTATGATCTGTGCCCTTCTGGGCTACGGTGGTGCAGAGTCTGAATCAGTGAGGATCAGCTGTCCTGGTAGGCTCTGCATCTCTCTTGCTCCTTTGCCTGTGTGGAGTTAGTCTCCATAGCCTTTCCTGATTGGGCGCAGCTTTATACAGTGTCTTTTCTTGCTGCTCAGGCACTTGGCAGCTTCCCTGTGCCTCAATAGGGACTTGTCGCACCCCAACACACTGGTGGCATTCTCAGGCTGTTCTCCGGGTGCAGGGCTCTTTCATGCATTGCTGGTGGCATCTACACGTGCTTCGGTGAGGCGCATTCCTTGGAGCTGCCTTATCTCTCGGGATGCGGGCTAGTGAGCAAACCATCACTCATGCACTGGCCTCAGCAGCACTGCTGATGCTGCGGGTGGTGCTTTGTGGCAGGTAACATCTGTGCAAGTCTCAGATTTTTTGAGTACAGACTGAGTGTGTTTCCTGTTTAGGGCTAGTCCATGGGGAAACTCTGCAGACTCTTTGCTGATGCCGGTCGGCAGGGCGGCACGTCCTCTTTAAAGTCTTAGTCCCAAAGGGGATGGGGTGTGGTGCTGCGAGCGACCGCTAGGTTCAGGTGTGAGGTGAGTGCTGGCTTTCTTTGTTTTGCGGTGCTCCTCAAAGCCATAATGGGCTTTGGCTACATTTGACATACAAGGGAGGGGCCTCCGCGGCTGCACGGGGGCCATGGAGATGCCGGTGCAGTGGTTTTCAAATACAGGTATGCCCTCTGCCCCGGCTCCTCACCTCTTAATGGAGGGGCAGGCTCAGTCTCTTTGCAGACTCCCCTCTGTCTGGGCTTGACTCCCGGTGGTGCTGCCACTTCAAGGATGGGCCACTGGTGCTGAAGGCCTTCTTCAAATAGCCTGATAAGCCTCCTGGTCATCTTGTACTCGTGATGGCAGCGGGGGCCTGCACCGCCTCTCAGGGTGCGTCCTGACTTTGTGGGTCGCTACTCCCATGTGGAGTTGGCGGCGTGTGGGCACCTCGAGCATTGAGAGCCTACTGTGCTGGCTGTGGCACGGTGCCCTCCAGGTCTGGTCGGTAGGCCTGCACATGGAAGGCGGATAATTTCAAATGCCTCAGCAGACGGGCGCCATCGTCCCAGCTCATTAGGTAGCCATAGGCTTGTCTTGTCCGGCCAGTCTCTTGTATGGGAGGTTGTGCCCACTTCTGGTCAGTTTGTGCTCTTCAGGGGGGGCTGGGGCAGCCTCTCTGATGCTGCTCTTCAGACTCCCTGCACACATGTGGAGACCTACTTAATTTTTATAATGCTGGTGTTGCACCATTGCTCACCAGCGGGGGCAGCAGCAAGTCTCTCTTGAAATTGGTAGCCCCATGGGGGCTGTTTCAGAAGGCCACTATTGCTGGGTGCAGTGTTGCACCGTGACCGCCAGGTGGTGCTGCAGCCACCACTTAGGTCATGCTACGGCAGTTTGCTGATGCTGCAGGCTTTGTGGCTCAGGCAGGCACGATGCAGGAAGGTGCTGGAGAGGCAGGGAGACACAGTGCTGGTATGGTAAGGCAGCTCCTGTGATGTACACTTTTCCTTTTATTTATTTTGCGCTGCTACCGTAGACTTTTCTCCATGCTAGGTGGCTTTGTAGCCCTTCTCCCAGGCCGCAGCAGTCTTTTCTCTCACTGTGGGCCTCTACAGTCATGAAAGATGCCGCGTCCAGGTGCAGGACTCCGGTTCACTCGATAGGACGCCTCCCACCAGACTCCTTTCCCACCGGCCAGACCTTCCATGCTGGTGCAGGCTTGTTCCCTTTGGGCCCCCCTGGCACAGGCACTCCTCTCACTGGAACACATGGCAACAGGCGGGACAGCGCACTACCTCCTGAGCAAGTATGGAGGCATATTGGGTGGCATCATGGGCTGGCAGTATCCGGGCTCCTCAGGCACGGCTGGTGCCCTTCAGCCTTTCACCGCTGCATCGCTGGTGGCCCACTCTCACGCTGCGGACCGTGTCTAGCTTGATGTCGGTGGGGACACCTACTGCAGGTGCCGCCTATACTTCCTAGCCCTGGGCACTGCATGCAGCGTGGCACTGTGAAGTGGTGCGGTTTGAGTAGCCCATAGAAGCGGTGCGGACGTGTCTCTCTTCCTTGCGGAGCACCGTCTCTGACTCCTGGCAGAAGGTGCCTGCGGCGGGACACCTCTCTTGGGGCCGCAGCACCTCCAGGGCATGTGCGGTGCCCAGCAGATAGGTGTCGGCAGGGCTGGGCTGCTGCACGGGGACGTACAGTCTTTTGTCTCCCACCTCAGGGCCGGTCAATACAGCGGCTGCAGCAGGGACCTGAGCATGTGAGCTCACCTCTGGGAGGCCTCAATCCGGCCTGTCTTGGTCGCTGTTGTGCAGGCAGCATGTGCAGGCATACCCTAGACATGAGCAACTCTTCTCCTTGTGAGAAATAGCGGGATGGTTGCTGGTATACACACGGGTCAGACCCGCTATTTGGCAATGTAGAGTTGTGGGCCCTGGGCCCACATGCTGCTGAAATGATGGACACAGACACCGTGGGTATGCTTCATTATCTGGCGACAAGCATGTGCACTTGGGCCCTTTTATTAACAGGTCCACGTCACTCATGACACCTGTGTTGGATGGGTATGGGGTGTGAGTGTGGCCAGCCCTCGAGGGAGTGGCTAGTAAAACAATTGCCTCTTGAGACACTAGAACGTGTCCAGCAGGACAATACACCACACTGCCTCTGTGCACGTAGCAGGAGAGGAGTTGTGAGAAGTTGGCATGGTATATGCTGTCCACTAATTAAAGTGGGCACCTTGCACCAGTCCAAACAACCCTTATGGTGATTTAAGAGGTCAAAGAAAACCTTAGAAAGCTATCCAAGTGGTAGCTGTGGAGAGCAGCCTTCAGGCTTAGTCTTGAAGGAATGTTAAGCAGCTTGTTTTACCAGAATGCAATCCTATTGTATTGGTTAAATGAAAGGAGAACCACACAGTAGTTATAAGAATATATGTTTATTATTATAACACACCTTAAATACCTCACAGTATCTGCTACATGCAGATAAACACAAAGCACACAATACTGTAGCACAGAAACAATCGTAAGTAGCACTAATACACAGTGGGCTCCAGGGGGAAACCAAACCATATACTAACATAGTGGTATAAGAACCACGACTCGAGTCAAGGCAGGATCTAGAGGGTGTAGAATCGCTGGGACCCCAAGGAACCACCCAAGGCGAGTAAGTAGGGACCCCACGGAGGACGGGTGCAGTGTGAGAACACGACCGCGGACTACGTACAATTCAATGGTAGAGTCGCGGTTGCAGTTTTAAAGTTTAAGGACCCTTCTCAGTGGATTACAAGGAAACCCTGTGGAACATAGAAGGTTGGAGAGCCACCCCACCCGTGGATACTGAAGTATCAGAGTTACCTATCCCAGGGAAGCCGGGTGCATAGGGCTGAAGTGGTGTCGGAAACCATCGTCGTTCTCAATGGGAGTCTTCAAAGAAATGCCACTTCTGAAAAGAAGAAAAGTGTCTGGTGGAACCCACAAAGTGGATTCTTGATGGAAGGATCCTGAAAGCAGAGGGGACAGAGTCTGGGTCACTCAGGAGTGACCAGGGGCTCAGTAGACGAATGCCCACCGATGTTGGGTGGTTCAGGTGTGGAGAAGGAGACCTTGCCTCTACAGCTGCAGGGACCAGGTGATGTTGAGGACAACCAGGAGCCAGATACGAGCTGTCCCACAAAGGATGTCGAGTGCTGAGGGGTTGGTGTCCGGCAGGAGCACCAACAAGCCTTGGCAGCAGCAACCCATGAAGAAGTTCAAAGAAGGTTACGGTCTGGCCCAGCAAGGACCAGAGGACTCACCACAGCAAGGGGAGTCAGGGCAGGCCTGGAGCAACCAGGGGAGCCCAAGAAAAGCAGTGTTGTCCCTCAAGTGGACCCACAGGCCGAAGGCACAGGAGTCGCGAGGGGACCTCTAGAAGTTTCACAAAGTCACAGCTTGCAGGGCACAGAGTGTGAGGAGGCCAAAGTCCTTTGTACGAAATGTGCGCAGAGGTGGGGGCTGTTGATAGTCCAATGCACAAAGTTAGGAAACACCAACAAGTATATGCACTTGCAAAAGTATGCAGTGCACAGGGATGCAGGTTATGCTTCTCCACGAGGGATACTAGCCTAAAACTTGGTGAGAGGGCAGCTCAACCACAAGAGACATAGGAACCCACCTCTTGTGTTGCTGGAGCCTTCAGAGTCCGCAGGAGCTCAGGATCAGCAGACCAATCAGTTGTGTTATGGTGCCTGCAAATGCAGGGGAGTGACTCCTTCACCCCAAGGGAGATACTTCAGTTGTCATTGATGCTCCATGGGTCCTGCACGGAGCCTGTATGGTGCACGGGCACAGACGATGCTTTGGATGGAGAGGGAGACGAAGTCGGGCCCAGTCGAAGTCCAGCGAAGTCCAGAGTGTCCAGATGGTCGAAGGCCAGTGGTTACTTGATCAGAATCTTGTCCACGTCGAATCTAGGGTTCTACAGTCAGGTAAGCCTTTTTGTACCCACGGGAGAGGGTTGGACAGATTCAGGGGACCCTCCCAGGGAAGGGTCAGGACAGTGGGGAGTTTACTCCCATGTACTTTGTCTAGTTTCGCACCAGAGCAGGAGCCAACGGCTCCCAAGACTGGTTTGAACTGGACTATGCACAGGGACACCAAATGTGCCCCTCGTGCAGACTTTCAGGCACTTTGGGAGTGCACCCACCCAGCTCCAATACACTAAGGGCCAGATGTGCGACCCGTTTTTGCATGCGCAAACGGGTTTGCGAACCCGTTTGCGCATGCTAAAACATATTGGGCCATGTCGCAATTTTTTTGCGAATCGCTAAATATGTTTTGCGACTCGCTATTTGGAAGGGGCGTTCCCTTCCTTATTGCGAGTCTCAAAACAATGTACTAATGTTTTGCAACCGCAATTGCGGTCGCAAAACACTCGCAATTACCACCTACTTCAAGTAGGTGGTAATGCATTTGCAAATGTGAAAGGGTCCCCAGGGGACCCCTTCCCCTTTGCAAATGCATGTGAAATAATTTTTTAAGGGCAAGCAGTGCCAGGGACGAGGGAGAAAAGGAAATAAAGGAGTGAATACAAAAATAGGGATAGGTGAGACAGGAAAAGTGAGGAAGTAAACAATTTCGAACAAGGCTCCCAGCACTGTGCCTAAAAAGCCAATGTGCATTCATGTCACGCTTCTTCCCAAAGTGCGTGATAAAGTGCGCGGACTGTTATGAGAAGGCACTTGTGAAGGTTTTCTTTGTGGGGAAATCTACCACTTGTGAACAAAACCAGAGTAAACTACAACAATGATTCCGATGTGCCAAAATAAGGTTTCTTGCAATATTTTTCCAGCACAGGAAAACCTCTTTTTTTGTGAAAATGGGATTACTGTGGTATAAGAACGCATAGGTAAAGCAGCAAACTTGATGTAGCTTGTGAAATTTTTCAAATGACCTTTGTAAAGCTCAGGGTAAAATGACATTTAGCACTCCACTATTTGAGTGATTCTTTTCGAGTTCCCCTGCATTTACAGAGTTAATTTCATACGTGCATATATTATGCGTCAGTAAGTTGAAATCATTTGTGTATTAACCAAACACTAAATGATAACTTTGGGCCCGATTCACAGAACTAATCTGAGACAAAATCCTAAACTGACTACTTTTGGGATTCACAGAAGACACTTACTACTTTTGGTATTCACAGAATGCACTTACAAATACTAACTTTACGTCCGCAATCGGGCTGGAATTTCCACACTTGGGCCGGAATTTCCACACCCGGAGCGGGAATCCCGCATTTGTGCTGGGATTCCCGCTCCCGGTCCGGAATTTCCGATTCTGGGCCGGAATACCCGCACTCTGGCCGTTGATCATTTTCCTCAAGGGTAAACACCTGTTCAAGTGCCTACCATCCCCCACCATGTATCAGCTGACACACTGTAGCCAATACCAGCCCTGCAGCATGTATGAATGAAGAGCAGACACACACAAACCCTCTCAACATGTGGCTGAATGTGTTTGTTGCTCTGCCCCTTGCCATGCGGCAAGAAGACTTGAGGAGGAGGAGGAGAGTAGAGAGGATCTTTAGACAAAGGATCAACCTATTTGGGATGTCCAGCCAAGATGTCAGGGCCAGATACCGTTTCCCTCCAGAAGTCATCTTGGAGATGGTATGTGAGTGGGAGCAGGAACTTGACTCTGTGACCTGCAGCTCCCATGCCATACCAAGATCTCAAGATCCTTTCTGCTCTCCATTTCTTTGCCACTGGGTCATTCCAAACGGTCTCCAGTGACCATGTGGGCATTTCCCAGGCAAGACAGTCGCGGTGCTTGCATCAGGTACTGAGATGCATCACTGCAAGAGCCCACCACCACATACGAATGCCCCATACACTGGCCATGAGACAAAGGGCAGCTAGAGATTTCTATCTCATTGCTCACTTCCCACGTGTGCTGGGTGCAATTGATTGTACCCATGTGGCCCTTCAGCCACCCCGCCGCATTGTACACATCTTCTGCAACAGACACCGATGGCATTCCATCAATGTGCAAGCTATCTGTGATGCCAGTGGGAGATTCATTGATGTGCATGTAGTGTTCCCAGGCAGTACCCATGACAGCTTCGTATTCCGCATGTCACCTCTTGCCCGGTGGATGGCTGCGGGAGAATTTGGCAACATGTGGCTACTGGGTAAGTACCAAGCACTAAAAATGAGGGATATGTGTAATTGAAATGTCTGAATGCCCCCTCACATTAACAACTATTGTACAATAAGAATCATAAAGCAACATACACGGTCTCAACAGACACTGCATGTACCAAAGTATAGATCATGTCCTGTGTAAATCAAAGAGGGAAATGTAACCAATTGCCCTTTCTTCCCTCCTCAGGTGACGCTGGGTATGCACTCTCCCCACAACTCCTCTCCCCTTACAGACGTGCAAACGCTGTACCTCAGCGTAGGTACAATAGGGCACACATACTGACTCGAGCCATCATAGAGCACACTTTTGGTCTGTTGAAGTCACGATTCAGATGTCTTGACCGTACAGGGGGTGTGCTGCTGTACTCCCCTGAAGTTGTGTGCAAGATCATATTAGCCTGTTGTGTTTTGCACAACATAGCTTTAACGCACGGCTTACACATACCTCTTGTACCTCGGCTACCTCTGAATCTGGGAAACCGGGCCATTGCACATAACCGAGGTCAGGGCATGCAAGTCCGTGATCAGCTGGTTGCCACACTTTTCACATGAGCAACCTGTTGTGTCATGGATAAAATGTGGTTTGCAGTCTGTTGTCAATGATGAAAGTTGGATAATTACGACTCTGTCCAAAAATTCCATCCTGAGACTACTTTGCAAGCCACACTAACTGCATGTAAACCACAGCTGTTGACAGTAGTCAAAAGATTGACCGTGCTTCAGGTCATGTGCCCATGTCAGCGATCAGTGTAGTGGATGTCCCTAAGTAATCTATTGATGCAGAGGAAAAACTGTACATGTTCTGAGAGACCTTCCAGGACCTTATGAGGATGGGTTTCTTAATCACAAAAGGGCATAACTATTGCATTCTCAGAGCCTTTGCCCTCAACAGATTTGACTCCCCCACAAATGATGGGCCCATAACGTGAGTGACGATGTTATGGGTGAATCTGGCACTATGTGTCTGTGATACACAGCACTGCTTCCCCCCAAATTTCCGTAACACAACACACAACTCTTGTGTTGAGCACTAAATATGGACTACATGTACCATAATGCAAAGTAGGAGAAAACTAAACTGAGGTTTGATGTTGTGTCAGCCCCCCCCTTGTCCGAGCCAAAATGTCATTAATTGGTCTGTTCCCCCTTTTGTTACATGTCTATGATTCTCTCTTGCACTGTCATTTCTAACGGTGGGCTGAGCTCGCAGAGTTGTACTTCGCGGAATTCTGCGGAGTTAAGTAAAAACTCTGTGAGACTCCGTGGAGTTCCGCTCCGCCCAGTCCTAAGTCTCATCCCAGAAGCATTAGCCATGATAATCCCTCCTCTCTTTCCAAGTGTCACATCAGCGCGCATCACACATTCCATGCAGCGGCGCAGCTGAAATACATTGGCTATAGGCTCTGACACGCGTTTTTAAACAAGAAGGGAGTGCTTCGGAATGCATAACTCAACTCACCACTTCTAACTTAGTGACGCTCCACAGGCATGGCACTTCAGAAAACACGGCAAGTACGCCACTGTCCATTAACCATGCTACGAGGCTTCGGTGAGGTAGCACAATTCACACAGTTCCATGCAAATAACAAATAGAGAAGTGGATACAAACATGAGCAATCCTGCAAACAGTGGGCCTCCTGAACACAAATTTGCCTGGCTTTTTTCAAAGAGTGGACTGAATTGGTTTTGTTACGGAAGCTGGAATAATGCAACAAGCGCTGAACAATCTCTTATGAAAAATCGGGTGACTCAAGTTGGAATCCCATTGAAAGAAGCTCCGCACTCTATCCTTCTGAGGCCGGTAAAATGAGTACCAAAACATGGGTAACAGAAACACAGTATTCCCGCTAGAGCCTCATGCACAGGCTTTCATGACCCTGCAGCAAAAAGAAGGAATTTCCCAAAAACTTTATGACACGCTATTGGGCGCATAAGTAAACTCTTGCATTCTCTGGAGCGAGTGAATGACAGGCTAGTATTATCTTTATTTGACGACGACTGAGGTATTTATACGACCATAAGTGGCATGAAGGATTTGCAATCTTCAACCAGGGGTGATTTATAACATCTAACATTAATTGGCTTTTAGAGGTGAAGAGTAAGTAAATGGAGAAATTCAATTTGTGCACAAACCTGGCGCGGGTGTCGTCCTCCATCCTATAGGGGTCTGCCATGGAGAGAGAGCTGAAGGCAACAGCTTCAGCAGCTGGCATTCTGTGCCCAGGCACACGAAACAGCCAGACGATTATTACCAGCGCCTGCAGCAGCCGGCCGTGCCGCCCGGCAGTTAGGACCATTAGTGCAGCCGGGGCCGCGATGCAAGAGTGAGGGGCAGCTCCCGGCTCTCCTCTCATGCCTGCTTGTGTGGCATCAGGCTGTGGCCGCTTCTCCACTCCCCGCTTCCAGTAATGGGAACATTCTGCTTGATCGGACATCGGCAACAGTAGCACCGTGTGACCTGTGTTGCTTTATCTGCATCAGGATAGCTGGGCAAGGGCTGGCATGTTGGGACAATCCCTGCCTCGCCTGGATGTCGAGGGTGAGGGACGTGTGAACTGTGAATCAGCTTCCTCACCTCTGGAGCATGAGGCCTCCAGTAAACCTCTGCCAGAAACAAACAACTTCAGGACTCGGGAGTCGGGACACGCACACAAAAGAGAAATTCAGCAATCAGTGGGTCGCTTCTGGTGGAATTTGGTGTACGTTTTGCCCCCCAAGGTCTTTGCGTGGTGAAGTAGGTGACAGCTTTTTTTCAGCCACTCTCTAAGGTTTCTGAAAGGCAAAATCTCGGAGATGAATAATGGCTAGGAGTCGGCAGGCACTGGTAAACTCCGTATGCTTGTGTGGCATCAGGCTGTGGCCGCTTCTCCACTCCCCGCTTCCAGTAATGGGAACATTCTGCTTGATCGGACTTCGGCAACAGTAGCACCATGTGACCTGTGTTGCTTTATCTGCATCAGGATAGCTGGGCAAGGGCTGGCATGTTGCAACAATCCCTGCCTCGCCTGGATGTCGAGGGTGAGGGACGTGTGAACTGTGAATCAGCTTCCTCACCTCTGGAGCATGAGGCCTCCAGTAAACCTCTGCCAGAAACAAACAACTTCGGGACTCGGCAGTCGGGACACGCACACAAAAGATAAATTCAGCAATGAGGGGGTCGCTTCTGGTGGAATTTGGTGTACGTTTTGCCCCCCAAGGTCTTTGCGTGGTGAAGTAGGTGACAGCTTTTTTTCAGCCACTCTCTAAGGTTTTGAAAGGCAAAATCTCGGAGATGAATAATGGCTAGGAGTCGGCAGGCACTGGTAAACTCCGTATGCGAGGATGGCAAAGTTTTTTACCAAACTACGTGATTGGAGCGGAGTGCGGAGTGACTAAAGCTCCGCAAACTCCACCCATGGAACGGAGTATGCCGCCCACCCATAGTCATTTCAGGTTTTTCCATTACAGAACAGCAGGATGGCAGTGGATTTGATTTGTGATTGTGAATAGATCAGAATGAATACAAAATGGCTGTCAACTACTTCCTGTGATGTATTTCCTGTCTCCCACTTCCTGTATATCATTTCCTATATGAAATAATAAATTCCAGTTCAATTTCGGAGATTATGGCCCAAAAACGTAATTTCCGGTTCCGGAGCGTACGACGCGCATGCGGACCCGACGCTCCGGAACCGGAAATTACGTTTTTGGGCTGTAATTTTGTGTTCATTCTGAGTCATCCTCTCTCACAGATCAGATCCTCTGCCATCCTGCTGCTCTTTTCAAACTTATTTCCCCCAAAATGGCTGAGGGTTATGAGGAGAAAGCACCCCCTTTCACTGAAGGGGAATTAGACATCTTGGCTGAGGGGGTGCTGTCCAAATTTCCTCAGCTATATGGCGGGCCAGAGTACCAGCTGAGCAATGCAGCCTGGGCCAGGCTATGGGCCGGCATTGGTGAGCGTTGCAGTGCAGTGGGCGGTCACACCAGGAATGCGAGGGCATGCCGCAAGCGCTGGGAGGACCTAAAACGCTGGGCCCGGCACAAGGCTGAGGAGCTACTGTGCCAGTCTTCCCAGCACCATGTGCATCGTCCTCGCCTCTCCCCACTGTACAGGAGGGTCCTGCGTGCAGCTTGGCCGACCCTCCATGCTCAGCTGGAGGAGCATGAGCAGCAGAGACCTGGTAAGTGCATTATATGCAATATGTGTCTGGAAGTATGATGTGAGTGAAGACAGAGCTGTACCATTGTGTGTCCCATGCATCCATTCACCTACTCTGTGTCTATGCAGCAGTCATCATGAAGCAAAAGGCTCACTGTGGCATATGGACTGTACAGGGCAAAGTGCATTCTGGGAGTTGTAGTTTCTTCATGACAACTGGGGAATTGAGCCACACCCGTGCATTTGTACTGAAATGTGCACTCCCAGCACCACTAACAGTGAACCAAGGGAATTATAACTGATGTGTGCATTGGATGAGGAATGGTACAGACACTGTCCAGTGTGTGTATGAGAGGCCAATGGGTATTGGATGCTGTGACTTGCATTGCATTTTTTGAGTTTGGGTTCTGATTGAGACAGATCATCATGTGCCATGGAGTCAAGACAGACTTTGAGATCCTTGCCTCACTCTTAAGTGTTTCCAATGTTGCCAAGTGTGTCCACTGACACACGTCTTACCCTCAGTGGCTTGTATGCCATTTTTCATGTACAGGTAGCTGTAGCAATGACCCACTACTGTTCACCGGTGCACTGCACTACTTTATCAGTCACCGAAGCCAATACGTGGTACTGGATTATCAGCTTTTGTGAGGGAATATCAAAAGGCTAGACTCACAACGTAGCAAACCAAATAGCCCAGACCCTATGTGGATGTGTGACCCACAATCGGCATTTGTCTTGTCCCATATAATGCTACGCAGCAGATAACATTTGTCCAGACGTAAAAGTGCTGAGACTCCATATCACAGGCCCTTTTCAATACCAACTGGACTCTCTCTGATCTCCTTTTGTAGACTGGGTTTGGAACCTGGCCATGTAGCAGTGACAGGACACACAGATCACAAGAATGCCAAAGTTGATGGTTGGCCAATACAGTTGTGTAAGCCACAAATATTCACGTGAGAAGTCCATGTCAGACTCAAATCAGGAGATGACAGTGAACATACACGTAATGTAAGCTCATAAACACTGACAACTGTATAGTGTGATCAGAGGAAAACAAAGTCTGACCTTGGCTCATCTAGGTATGTGTCTTGTCCTGACGTGTACAACCACCACATCATGATTTTTCTTACATTTCAGTGGGCACAGATGGCCAAATGGAACAACAGCAGGACCAGGTTCGGAGCAGGAGATCTTCGATGCGCTGGCGGCTACGACCTCTTTCGACAAGTGAGGAAGAAGAGGATGAGGCGGGACCCTCAACATCAGGAGGCAGGGGGAGTGCGCCCACCCAGACTGACCAGGAAGACAACTCTGGTGCTACGGACCGGGTGGAGGCTGTGGACATTGAAGTGGGGGGGAGAACTGGACACCTCTGGCCAGGGGGGGTGGAGAGCTACTCTCCTTTGGACCATTCACCAGTAAGTTCTGTTGAGGTATCCCCGGGGCAGGCCACTACCCAACCTGGGCCTGCCATCACCACCTCCCTACCTCTAGAAGCCCCCATTCCATCGGGGCCTCCAGCTGCATCCCCTGCAACCTGTCCCCCTCATTGTAGCTGCCAGGTTGACCCCAACATTGTCTCCGAACCTGAGGCACCACACCCCTCATGTTCCACCCAAACCCCTCCCTGTGTTGTTCCTTCTGTGGCTGTCCCAGAGGACTTGATGTGGGTATGTGAGGGTCAGCCAGACATGTCCTCTCGCATCATGCTGCATATGTGTCTAGAGATACGCATGATGCGAGAGGAAATTGCCGGAGCTCTGGCCACCCTCACTGCCAGTGTCAATTCCCGGGCTGCTGCCATGTCGTCTTTTGTTTCCCAACCTCCTTCCCACACCACCGTCAATGTCTCCCCCTGTCCGTTGCCCCACACTGTTTCCCCCCGTACTCCTCATGTGTCCCAACTCTGTGTGGTGCATGTTCCTGCACCAGCCAGCCATGTGCCCACATCGGACTCGGAGGATCTGTACATTGTGGTATTAGAGGATGACCAGAAGGACACTTGACGTGTTGGACAGAATTTTTTTGTGGACAATTTTTTACTTTTCCCCTTGTAAATAGACTGGTTCCCCTGACGCTCCCTGACGTGTTTTTTTTTTGTTGCCCCACCCCAATCCAAGTTCCCTTCTCCTTCTGTATTAAGATCATCATTTGTTTTCCTTTCTCCCTTCCAAACGGACTGTTGTTGTTTTACAAATCACACACTTCTATTTACATAAAATATATTTTTGAATCCTACTTTCTTTAACTTGTTTGACTTCATTGTAAATGTCTTGTACAAAATATGGACATGTATTTTGTGAGTCATCTGCTATGCACATTATGGCTTGTTGCAATGATGGGGTTACACTTGTAAATGTGTCACACACACACATACATCCTCACATCTTTAGGCCACCAAACTTGGTATACCTTTGCCAATCAGGACATGATACGCAACAGAATCTTGACTCGTGAAGATAATTACTTTTTATTTACACATATCCACAGTGGTCAATTAGTTTTTGGGATGTTGTCAATGGGGATCGTGCTTGTGACTTCGCATTTCGGAGGTGATGATCGCTGTGAGGGATCATGTCTGGGTTGTCGCCTATGTGTAGGTGGGTGTTGTGCATGTGCCTGTTCAGGGTGAAGTTCATGTGCAGCGGCAGATGGTGTATGTACAGTTGGTGTTTGTGCGTGGACAAGGGCTGGTTGTGCAGGTGGTGGGAGTGCCTGATCAGGGGGTGGAGGTGGTTGTGCAGGTGGTGGGAGTGCCTGTTCAGGGGGTGGTGTTGGTTGTGCAGGTGGTGGGAGTGCCCGTTCAGGGGGTGGTGGTGGTTGTGCAGGTGGTGGGAGTGCCTGTTCAGGGGGTGGTGGTGGTTGTGCACGTTGTGGGAGTGCCTTGCTGTGGTCCTGTGCAGTTGGTGGTACAGGTGTGTGGGTGTGATGTGCTGCAGGCAGATGTGATGGCTCCCCTCCCTCCGTTGACCGTGAAGGGAGACTTTGGATCACTTTCAGCATGCCCTCCATCATCTTCATGGCCAAGGCATGGTGTCTTGCACTCTCTTCCCTTTGTATGGATATCATGTCTCTGATATTCTTGGACATGTCTTGCCAAGTTCTATCCATCCTATCCAAAACATGGGTCAGTCTGTCCACCACCTGAGGGAATTGGAGCATGTCCTGCAAGGACTCAGAAATATCTGACAGGGTAGCCCCTATGGCACAAATGTCCTGCCTCACATCTGACTGCTGTTGGAAAAAGTCCTGCTCCCACTGGCCACCATAGCCAGGTGCAGGCCCTCTCTGCAGGGGTCGGCCATGGATGAGACCAGCAGGTCCAACAGAAGGGGGAGGGTGGCAGTTGGAAGCCTGTGGACAGGAGAATGGTGCCCAGGGGATACCTGCACCACAACAGGGTTGGTACTTCCCCCAGATGGTGGAGAGGATGCCTGGGATACACTGTATAGGGAGGAGCATGTAGGGGAACCGCCATGTCTGTCCTGGATGTGAGGTCTGTGAGGGAGTGATGTCTGTGTTGGGATGCGTGTGAGTTGTGGCTGGTTAGCTCTATGCTGGGGACAGGCAATCTTTCATTTTGGAGGAGGCTGAGGCACTTTGCTGGGTGGAGGGTGTGATTCCTTGCAAGGTTTGGGCAATGTGGTAAGATTTCTGTCCATGGCATCAGAATCGTCATCCCCGGAGAGGATGGACATATAGTCACCATCATCTTCCAATCCTTCATCCTCAGGTACTTCCTCCTCCTCCTCCTCCTCCTCCTCCTCCTCTTGCGCAGTACTTGCCGCCGACATAACTGCCTGGAGGAGCAGTAGATTTTCCCCTCTGATTGCCCGTCGCCCAACACTGGTGGAAGGTCCGCCCTCCTCATCGTCATCATCCCCTGGAACACAGAGGTTGCAACCGTATTAGTAATTGACCTTGCATAAGATGTGGTGCAACACAAGGGTTGGATTAACTGTACTTTGCATCAACAGATGACGTACATGTGACCTGGTTTGGGTACCCCTACAAATGACAGCTCACACCATAGCACTGAGGTGTTAAACAGAGATGTACATTGCACAAGCAAACTCACCAGCTCCAGCCACAAATTTCTGTCCCTTTGCAATCCCCCCTGATGTCAACTGCTGAATCATGCTCCTCATAGGTTTTCTTGACAGAGCCGTCCCCGATCCAGCAGCTGTAGAGG
This sequence comes from Calotriton arnoldi, assembly GCA_963921515.1. Lineage (NCBI taxonomy): Eukaryota > Metazoa > Chordata > Amphibia > Caudata > Salamandridae > Calotriton > Calotriton arnoldi. Next base: position 914,086 of record CAWUFW010004272.1, on the reverse strand, counting down.
GAAGTGACACCATTCTCAATGATCTGCATTACTAATTTACAAACAGGCACATGTGACACTTATAATATGTATGTAACTTTGTAAACAACGACTGCAGATTCTATGCAGAAGGGGATTTTGATCTTTGTCATTGTTTAGTAATCTATGATAGGGAAACACTTCACGCCACAATTACCTGATGGACAGGTGCGAGAGGGTTTCACTGCTGCAGCCAGGATGTCTTGCATTCCCCAGGATGGTGTTGTACGCTGCACTGGTGTCATCCTGTCAGCAGCTGTGATGAGACATTCATGTCCATATTTCAGTACACCAGATGGTAGCTATGAGCTAACATGTATATGTCATTCTCAATGACCATTGATAGGATATTCCTGGACAATGTTCAGCATGTTTTCCTCATGGACTTTACATGTGGGCCCCTGCTCACATGCAGCAATTGCCAGCTGTTAACTCCACACAGCACTGACATCAATGAGATGACACATCAACAAACAAACTTGTATGAGAAGGTTACTGATAGTTCAAGGAAGGGGATAAATGATCAGGACTCCTCCACATTACATTGATTACACCTTCACCATTAAGACTAACATGTTTCAAGAGTATGATGTTGTCTGTTGACAAGTCGAAAGGAGTGTACATCACCAGGCTGACCAGTATCACATTTGCACATCAGTTCAAACATTGCATTGCAGAGTTCATGTGTGAGATGTGCAATAGTCAGGTACATAATGTGGCTCATTTGTGCTTCCCTACCCATGAAGTCACAAAGCTCATTTTGGAATGAGAGATCACACATTTGTTATGTCCATCCTTTGAGTGTCCTCTGTTCGCATACTCCATTTCCAACATCATGGTAGTACTTAGCTGACAATGGATGGTGTCTTGTACAGCAGACATCCTAACCTCATATGTCAACCACTCACTTATATATGTGAATACAGTAGAAGAGGAGGCAAGCAGAATGCAACATTTGACTAGGATCCCACATTGTGGGTAAGTTGAGAAGCTTTGATGGTTGCCGCCTGCACTGGATTTGCGTTGTGCTTTTCAGCCAAATGATTTGAAAATTTCACTTCCTGAAGATTCACCTTAGCAGCCCATACACCCATCTCAAAAGAACCCAACTGGCATCAGTGCGAGCCTCATCCACACCAATTTCAATATGATTTTACCATTGATATTTTGCAAGAGAGTTTTGATATCATTGAATTGCAATCCAGTTGTGTGTAGGACACTTCATATGACACAATGTACTATTTTATGTCCATTCTGCACTCACTTGGCATACATTATGTGTCATCCTTCCAGTAGCCACCATGGTCTGAACTGGTATGTGGTTAAATGCCATATGTGAGCATATTGTGATGCAGGACAACAGTGTTGTACAACACATACAGTGGAGATTAAAGGCATATTTCATGAGCATTCAGGTACATTATTCTTGGGTTTACTTACCATGGCCCAGCACCTGCCCAGTGTGTGGTCCCTGACCAGATGTCACAGCCAACCTTGTAGCAGAAGTCAATGTGGGTGTTGGAATCTGGGAGGACATCATTGGACCTACAATGATAAGTGTGTTTGCAACTTTAAATTTCTGCTGCCACATGTGATGCACTCAATTTCAGGCACAAAGTATAAGCACAAGCAGTTGTGGGCACTACCGTTGCAGAAGTGTGTAGCACTAAATATCATGAGTGATCCCACATTTAACTTATAATGGCCCCACTGCCTAGAAGCAACGTCCATCAAAATGACGACTACAAATCCTGAGGTAAGGTCCACTATAGTGTTTTGTTAATGGCCAAAAAACAAGCCACCCAATGAAAACATATATAACCAGCTGGGTGGACTGGGCAATTTCATGTATAGTAAAAACATTCTAAGTTGGACAGTGGATGCATTCTCAATGCTCCTGACAAAAGTATCTCACTTCTTGTTCATCATTGTCATATTTGTTAACATTGGATTTCTTGATTTGGTCTACAAAAACAATTACAATATAGTGGGAACTCCTTTTTGACTAGTTGTGGCACTCGAATCCAGGATTGAGTTCCCAGTTCTGGAACTATTGGTGGAATACATGTAATGTTCCCAAATTGCAAAGGTATGATGAGCCAAGATATAGTATATTTTGTCTTCCGCTATTCACAAATGTCATTTGCTAAAGGTAAATGTCCATTAAGAACTCCAATGTTTGTGAAGCTAGTTTTTCCTCTCCGGTTACCTTTGATATTCGGGCCCTATATGTCCCTCTGTTGTCTGCTGACAATGTATGCATTTTGACCATCTCCTGAACAGTTTGACTTACCAGTTAGTGAGGGTGGTAAGCATTGCTCTGGATGATGTTGTTTCCTCCCAGAAGATGCAGGGACCTCTGCTACTGTGGTTGTCTGTGCTCTGGCTGAATGTGTCAATAGGCAAGAAGAGAGAAAAGTCACCAAATGGAAAATGTACATGTGAAACTTGTCAGACATTTCCTCATATCTTCTGCATGCTAACAGTATTGTGAAGTACTGCCACGGCCGGTGCAGGTAGGAGCAGTGGGGCGTTGGGGATGTAATGGCGGGGCAGGGTGGGAAATAGACAACAGAATATGTGAATGAAATGTTTTGAGATAAGGATTCTCTCACCTTCTGCTTTGTGATTTTGGCTGGCACAAGGTGAGTTACTTTTTGGATAATTTATATTTATTTTCCCTATTCCGTTGTCAGTTGATTTTCCTCTGCACCGCAACCTCCACCACAGTACGTTCTTGACTGACCCAGCCACGTCTGGATAAGTGGAAGGGGCACTTTGTCAATTGCTACTTAACAGTGTTAGGTATATACGGCAGCAGTACTGGGCCCATGTTTTCAATAGTGGGAGAGGGATTTGCAATTTCCAAAACAAAGGATTCTGGTACTTGTGGTGCAGCATACAGAGGGTAACACATGAGCCTCTGACTGACTATATTTTTATATAAACTTTGGACAACTTCCTTACTCACAATGGCAGTGCAACACAGACAATCTTTTCATATACTTATTCTTGTCATTCCATTTACCTGGTACCACGTTGCGGACATCACTCACAGGCAGCCCATGGAGCATGTGGGGGTGGATTGTAGTGAGGATATCCTCTTCTAGTGGGGTGAGACGGAGGCGGGGTCCAGAGTGTGGGGCAGGGAGAATCCTGTTCAACTCGATCCTGGAGTACTTCTCCTTCACCCTCTGCTTTTCATCCTGCCACTTCTTCTTGATGTCCCGGACTGTGCGCCTCTCCTCCCCCAATGCTGTGACAGCAGTGGCTAAATGCTGCCATAGAGCTGCCTTCTGTGTGCCACTGGTGCAGTAAGGTGGGAGAACATATAGTGTTTGTGGTGCCTCACAATGAACTCCACAATCATGGTGGTCTCCTCAGTAGTGAAGTTCTTCTTCCTCCTCATTTGGTACATTTTCCTCTAGCGATGAATAGCGAATGAAAACAGGAACTCTCTGTGGCCAAACCTGTTCCTTGAATGTGTGCTGCTTTTATATGGTTTGTGGTGCTGGTCTTGCAGTTAGTGTTAATTGACTTCAGCTGGGGCATGGTGGGGGATGGTAGGCACTTGAAATGATCATCAGGCCCAAATGCGGGTATTCCGGCCCGCAATCGGAAATTCCGGCCTGGAATCGGAAATTCCGGTCCGGAATCGGAAATTCGGGAGTGGGAATCCCAGCACAAATGCGGGATTCCCGCTCCGGGTGCGGAAATTTCGGCCCGAGTGTGGAAATTCTGGCCCGATTGCGGACGTAAAGTTAGTAGTCGTAAGTGAATTCTGTGAATTCCAAAAGTAGTAAGTGCCTTCTGTGAATACCAAAAGTAGTAAGTTTAGGATTTTGTCTCAGATTAGTTCTGTGAATCGGCCCCTTTGTGCACAAGTAAACTGCTCATGTGACATTTTGAACATTGTGAGAAAGTGGATTATTAGGGGGGGTGGATAGTAGTCCACCTCAAGTAATACAGTCACTATTCATGTTAGGTCCAGTAGAGATTTCAGTAATTTAAACCTGACCTCAATCCCCAGTATCGATAGCACAGAGGTGACAGGCTTAATTTAAGTAAATGTGTAAAGCATTTAGAGGTACCAAAACAGTTAAAAGGTTGAAAACACAAAACAATGAAAATCCATCTCAAATGTATAAGAATAGAGATTATTTAATTGAAAATAATGACACCAAAATGACAAAAATCCAGTATCAGGAATCACATATATGAATTTTTAAAGTTTTAAATAGAATTAGCACCAAAAAGTGCAAAGCGTAAACCACAGGCAACTTGTCGAGTTGGACTGGATAAGAGTATGGTTTAAGCCCAACTGTGATTGTACGGGTCAGATATGCGGACAAAGTTGGTCCCGGTAAAAGTAATTTTCTGAGAAGGTAGATTCTTCAGTGGGCCAAGGCAGCAGGCTGGATCCGAAAGACGGCACCGTTGATGACAGGTTGACAAAGGACAAGGTCTTGGTGAAGCTGTCGATGGAGGAAGGAAAAGCTTGAGCAGGAAAAATCCAGAGTTTGTGCCCCGAAGTCATTGACATCAATTAGATGTTGCTCGATGTTGGTTCCAGTGAAGATTTCTACCTTCGGACTTAGACTAATTTCTGAAAGTTTCATTTCTTCAGCAGGGCAAGGCTGCGGGCTGTGGTCGAAGATGGTTCGATGTCATAGGATGCTGGTCAGCGTTAGTGTGAGAAACCAGGGCTTTTGAAGTGTCCCCCCACTTTTTGCCCCCATTTATACTACTAGATGATGGTCTTCTAACTCTGACTGTGGCCTAGGCTCTGCTAACCAGATCCAGGGCCTGTGCTCTTATTAAAAGTACATGATAATTAGGTATAATTACAATTGGTACCGACAACCTACCTGTAACTCCCTAGTATATGGTATTGCATGTAGGTTTAGAGGCCCAGCAGATTTAATGCACATAAATGTGCACTGCTGTGATTTTAAAGGCAGCCCTGCTTTGCAGGCTGCTTTTAAATGTAACTTATATGCAAAATTGACTTTGGGATTAAAGGTAATTTCAAAGTCTTAAACTACCTCATTTTTACATATATGTCACCTTTATGGCCTCCCCTAGGTGCCCCAGGGGTAGGGTGCCTTTAAACTAGAAGCAGGGCTATTATAAAAGAGGTTTTATATGCCCTAGTGAGGGAAAAAATGCCAATTTAGTTTTCCCCCATTGTAGCACATTGGCTTCATAGGCTAACATGGGAATACTTTAGTAAAGTATAACTATTGATAGAAGTGAGCCGAAACAATACTTAAATGTATTAAAATGATAGTTAGAATAAATCCAACAACCCGGCATGGTTAGATTTATTATACCTATCACAGAAAAGAAGTTAAAGAACTTTCTTTTCTTATGAACTAAAATCCAGCCTTCCAGCAGCATTTCCTGATCAGCCAGCCTTTGACAGGCTAAGCAAAACTGCTCTTATGAGGTATGAAGTGACCTGCATAGAGACAAAGGACATCTGGTGGGATAAGATCTGCAAGCTGCAGAGCAAAAGGCAGGAAAGGGGCTGGATAGCCAAACTGGTCTTCAAAGAGGGAATGACAGTAAGGACAGGAAACCGGCTCACCCCCACTTCCTGCCCCACCCCAGCCAGACAGGAGCCCCAGTAATTTAATTAGCAGAGGGGCTAGAAGGGGAGTGTTATAGAAACGTAGCCACACCAGTGGGTTGGCTTAGCCAGCTCTTCACCTCCAGGAGATTCTCCATTTTGGATTTTAATGAATAGTGCTTTTTGGGTCAAGAATATGCCACACTTTGGAGAAAGTTGTCATACCTGAGGGTGGTCCCCAACATCCCATTGGTCAGGGGTGCCCCCCTGCTTGTCAACGCAGAAGCATGGATAAATATGGGAGAGCTGCCCAGTAACTCAGATCCCTGCCTTTAAACTACAGTGAGAAGAAGTACTGCCTTGCTGGACCCTTGGACTGCACAAGAGAGGACTGCACTCATAAGGACTGCACCTGCTGCAAACATTGATCTTCAGCCCAAAAAGGACTTTGCCTTGCTTTGAAAGTTGAAGTAGTGGACTCCCTGAAAGCAAAAGGTTAAAAGAGCTCCACCTGCATCATATCGAGCATGAAGAAACCAGCTGACCACTTTCAGCTGGACTTTAAAGGATTTATCCAGGTGCATTGTGGAAGTCCCAATATTCCCAAGGAGCAACACAGAGCTTCTGGAACCTTGGATTGCTGTTGTGGACACTTTGGAACCCCAAAAGGACCTTCTGGAAGAAGTTCCAGAAATCTGGAGAACTTTAGAGAATTTTTAGTAAAAAGCTCCATAAGTTGACCGACTCGTCGTTGAAAATCAAGCCGCCGATGTTGAACCGCGACCTGGCCTGGATTTCAGGTTGGTCCAGCTGAAAGTTCCGGCGCTCATGACTTCCAGGATTTCACAGAGGCCTCGCGATGAACCAATACTACATTGTCGACTTGAAACCTGGCCTGAAGAGGAGCCTCATTTGATGTTGAGAGAAAATGCTCCATAAAAGTTACTAAGTCAGAAGATAAAAACTTGACTGGAGCCTACTGCTCAAAGTATCCGACCCACCCTCCATAGCAGTCAGCCTGAAACTTTGACTTTGTCTTGGTCTAGCGGGACCAGATTGCCCAAGTTGGAGCTTTCTGTTTTTCGGCACTGGAAAGTATTTATTCTTTTTTAAAAATCACATCTCAGGTTCCCTACTTTGGACTATTGTCATTTTGGTGTCATTTTGATCATAAAAATATTTTCGATTTTCATAAATTGGTGTTGTATTGTATGTATTGTTGTTTTTAGATGCTTTACACACCTGTCTTCTAAGTTAAGCCTGCCTGCTCGCAGCCAGCTACCAAGGGTTGAGCAAGGGAATAATTTATTGAGACCTTGACTAGACCTTATATTGTGAGTGTGGCCTTATTACTAGTGGTAGGTACCTACCCACACCTATTAATAGGCCACATTCTAACAGTTGGGCATGCTGAATTAAATTTGCTGCTGTGGGGAGGAACTAAGCAGGAGCATCATTGAAGTCAGGCTCACCGGCGATCCACCCTCAGTGGATCAGCTTGGCAGGTTGGTCCTGGTTCTCCAGGCAAAAATCCTTAAATATAAGTCATAAGTCCCAGATTTTAGAGCTAGGCAGGAGGGATACACTCTGACTCCAAGGGATCGAGAACCTCAGCAACAGCACTTGGGGTCAAGAATCACTCCACAGAAGCCACCAGCACGGTCCCAGGCAGGTCCAGCTGAAACTGGCCAGCTAGGCTCTTCCAGGAAAGTGGGCTTCTTGCAGCTTTTTATGTCCATGTATCTTAACAAAAGGTTAGCCAACTGACTCTTGGAATCCACTTCTTTGTCCTGGGTGCAATTAGTAGCATGTCCCGCCCTTAAGGTTCTCCTCACACATCTCAACAGTAGGTGCAGTCCTTCCTCTGTATTCCACAGGTCCAGCAGCGATCTGAAGGAGATACCCAGAGCTACCACATTTATGCGTGGCACTAGCTTATGGTTGGAGTGACTTATAGCCCCTCTCTAACAAATAGAGAAAAAGTTGGCAAGTGCAACCCTACCCGCTTTTGGAGCAGTTCCTGTTGGCATGGCAGCAAGCAATCCCATGTTGCACTTATCTACAAAAAAGAAACATAGAGAACCTTTTTTCCCTGTGGAACTCTCCTCTGTCCACCCTAGAGGTTTGGCCAAATAAATAAGCAACCCCTCTTCTGTGATCACTCAAAACCTGCCCTAGGGGCAGCTATTTCCCATTTATTGGCGCCTGACTGGCTATGGAGATAAAGGAAGGGGGCAGAACCAGGCATAGGCTACATCTGCCTGTGTCAGGACTGTAATTAGTTTCCTGGGCACAGTCCAAATGGTCATCCTGTAAGAGAAAAAAAGAGCTCCCCACACCCAAGGTCTTAGCCTCTGATCTGGTAGCAAGGTCAGACTTCATCAAGGAGCTATTAAGCTCCTGGGTGACAGTTGGCAGCTCATGCAAATGGACTTCCAGAGTTTTAGGCAGGTTAAAGGTGACATTTTAAAAGTACTTTTTGTACAACATATATTATAAATACAAGTAAACTAATGAATTGGACATGCAATAAATATTTTAAAAAGTCCAAGAATTATCTTTTTATCTGCTTCCTAGGTGGAGAAAGAAGATTTCATTTAAATAGTAACTCCTAATGATTTCCTATGGAACACCTAACCCTGCTATAGTGAAAATAGCTTTTGGGGCCATGTCACTGTAAGGATATAATTTACATTAAATTTCACATATCCTTCTTTTAATACTGTGAGAAATTGGGTTGTTGGTTTAGTGGCGTGTTAACCCTACTCAAGCAAAGGACACAATCCCTGTCAGGGTGCACTACAAATGTCACTAAATTAACCTGCGCTTAACCCTCTGGTAGTTTGGCACAAACGCAGCCAATTTGCCAAGTCCCAAGTTTTGGCTTTTGGCTATCTGGGCACCTTCAAAACCCCCACCAAGGATCCAGGACTGGAGGGACACCACTTGAGAGTTAGGACTCACTCAGGCGGGTTCAAGATGGTTAGAGCCTTTTCTCTCACGAGGCTCTGATCAGGAGGTCAGCAAACTGCCCTTCGAGCCACTCTGGCAGTCCAGGGTTCAAGAAGTGGAACAGGGCTAAAGCAGCATGACAAGCCTCTGAGGGTAAAATGAAGGCTTCAGACAGTAAAGCAGTCCTTCCACGTGCAGCAAAACAGTCCATTGAATGGCACAGCAGGTCACAGCAGCAGGCAGTTCTCTGAGAGTCCTTTCGCAGGTCCAGAAAGTGGGTCTGGGGATCCTATTTTTATGCCTGATGCCTTCTTTGAAGTAGGAGAAGTTGCTAGAGGATTCTCTCTGAAGTGCTTGAAGTTTCCTGCCTCCCCTGCCCTGGCTCTAAGCTTGCTGCAACAACGCAAGCTCGAGCAGGGGGAGGCAGAACAATAGGCATCCTGTCGCAGGGCGGTGTGACCACCTCTCAGACAGGGTTTAGTGTATTGGGGCCGGGTGGGAGCGCTTGCCAGTGCCACATAGTCTGCGTGCAGGGCACATTTGGTGCCCTCCATGCATAGTCCAGTTCAAACCAGTTTAGGGAGCTGTTGGCTTCTGCTCTGGCGTGAAACTGGACAAAGCACAGGGGAGTATCCTCCCCCTTGTCCAGCCCCTCCTTAGGGAGGCACCCCTGAATCGTCCCAACCCTTTCCTTAGGGTACTTAAGGGCTTACCTGAGTGTGGGCCCCTAGATTCATCATGGGACATGATTCAATTCCAACACCACTTCAACTTTGACCATCTGGGCACTCTGGACTTCACTGGACTTCGCTCTGGGCATCAAGGCTGCAACCAGGAAGACTCTCACTGCTCCTGATCTCTTCGCCATGCTAGTCTGCTGCAGTGCCCGTGCCTGTGCTCCAGACAGGAAATCTTCCAAGGCCTGTGGGCATCCAAGACACCTGAAGGAATCTCCCTTGAAGTGAAGGAGTCACTTCCCTGCATCTGCAGGCACTGCAACTAAGCTGACCGGTCTGCAGATCCTGGGCTCCCACGGATTCCAAAAGGCTCAGCAACACAGGTGGTGGTACTCCACATCCCTTGAGTCCTGCCCTGTCCTTTTACCAAGTTTGAGGCCAGTATCCTACGTCGGAGCCACAGGAACCGAACCCCTGTGCACCACGTTGACTTGCCATTGCAAAGACTCGTTGGCTTCCTTCGATCAAGATCTTTGGGCTCCAAGTAGCCCCAACCTCAAGCATCTCCAGTGACCAGAATCTTTGACCACACCGCATTTCTTGCACTGTGAGCCTGCTTCTTTGGTGAGCTGCTAGAGGTCATCTTGCGACTCCAGTGCCTCTGGCCTGTGGGTCCTGTCGAGGGTCACATTTGAATTATTTGGGCTCCCCAGATTGCTTGAGGCCTGCCCTGACTCCCCTGCTTGTGGTGAGTCTCCTGGACCTTGCTGGTCCTGACATTGCACCTTCTTCAACTTCCTTGTTGGTTGCAGTTGCCAAGGCTTGTTGGTGCTTCTGCCAAACACCAACACCTCAAATCTCGAAATCCGAAGTGGGACAGCTCGTGTATGGCTCCTGGTCTTCCACAGTGTTGCCTGGTCCACACAGCTGCAGTTTCAAGGTCACTGTCAGCACTCCTGCAGCATCCGACATCGGTGGGTATTCGTCTTCCGTGCCTCCTGGTCACTCCTGAGTGGCATAGACTCTGTCCCCTCTGCTTGCAAGTTCTTCACATCTTGAATCCACCTTTGGGGTCCATCAGACACTTTCACCTTCCCCAGCAGCGGCATCATCCAGAAGTCCTCCATTGGGTTCGACGGTGGTTCCCGATGCCACTTCACACCTATGCACCTGGCTTCCCTGGTGCAGGTAAACTGGTTCCTAGGGTATCCAAGGATGGGGTGGCTCTCCAACCTCTTGTCCTCCACGGGGTTTCTTCAGGGTCCACTGGGAAGGGTCCTCTTTCTTTAAAATTGCAACTGTAACTTACATGTTGATTTGTACGGAGTGTTCCTACACTGTACACGGCCTCCGTGGGGCTCCTAGATACTCACCTTGGGTGGTTCCTTGTGTCCCTGGCACTTCTATGTCCTCTGGGTACCATCTTGAGTCGAGTCGTGGTTCGGATACCACTATTTTAGTATATGGTCTGGTCTCATATTTTTATAAATACACAGTGTGGTTCTTTTTCACTTAATCTATATGTTGGACTTGGCCCTTTTTGCAGGGTCATCGCTGAACTTTTTGTCTTCCTCCTGGTATTTTTGCTGACCTGGTATTGGTGGTTTTAGGGCTTTGGGCCCTTTATCACTGCTGTCCAGTGTAAAGTGCATGTGCTCTCTATAGTAAACATGGTAAGATTGGTCTACACCTGTTTGGCATATTTAATTTACCTATGAGTCCCCTGTCAAGTGGTATCTCATATACCTGGGGCCAGAAATTTAAATGCTACTGGTGGGCTTGCAGCGCTGCTTGTGCCACACACCAAAGTAGCCTTTCAAACCTGTCTCAGGCCTCTGCCATGGCAGGGCCTGCGCACGCAGTTTACTACTGCTGTGACGTGGCACATAAAGTAGGTGTCACCTCTGTGACTCCCCTTTTACTACATATCAGTCACCCCTAAGGTAGCCCCTAGCTAGCCCTATGGGCAGGGTGCGCTGTAGGTAAAAGGTAGGACATGTGCCTTAACTGTGTGGCATGTCCTGGTAGTGACAAACAGCCATTTTGGTTTCTCACTACTGTGAGGCTGCCCTCTCATAGGAATGCATTGGGGGTTTCCCTGATATGTGTTTCAGTGGTAATTCCTGATCTGAGAAGAGTAGCGTGATCAAGTTTGGTATGTTTGGAATAGTGGTAATAAATGCTGCGTAATGGTGTTTGCAGATTTATTATCACTATTTTAGAAATGCCACTTTTAGAAGTGGGCATTTCTGTGTGCTGTGTGTCTTTGTGCCTGCCTGTTGTGTATTGCATGTCTGGCTCTGGATGACAGGGGCTGGGGAGGTGCAGTGCCTCCGGAGGGGCTGGGTGAGTCAGCGCTAGGCTGAATAGGCCTGATCTGCATTTGGAGGAGTGGGAGGAGTAGCACCTGGACCTGAGTAGGACTGTGCCTGCCTTACACAATGCTGGCCCCACCCCCCTGTGGTGTGTCTGGGGCCAGAGCCTACACTGACAGAGGAAGATGTTGTACACTGTATAGAAATGTGTAAGTGCCCCCCAGAACTGGTTTGGACCGGGCACAGAGCCCTGTGCCAGGGGGAGAACAAAGACATCACTGGTATAAATATTGGGGCTGTGACCCCATGTGAAGTGGAACTGGTGCTTACTTGGAATTTGGGAGGGCACACTGCGTGGACTGCAGTGTGCCAGGAGGAACCACCACTTGAGACTGACCTGTTGCCCGCTGGGTGGCTGCAAGGACTTCCACTCTGCTGAAGTGGCCCTGTGTGCTGGCCTACCTGTGCCCTGTTGTTGGCACCTCTAGTGATTTCCAGGGCTGTGTGGCTTGCCCTGGGTAAATTGAAGCAGCGCAGGGTGAGCGCTGTGCTTTCCACCCCGTGCTGTTTTTGGAGCGCTTTTTGCTCTGCACCCCGACCAGCACGAGTGAGAGTGCTGCTGTTGCGACCCAGAAGGAGAGGCAGTGCGAGTTGCCTGCCCAGCACTGAGTATTGTGAGCTGAGCACGACAATTGTTGTCCTGGAACTGGCACCCGGTTGTGAGGGAGGACTGCCAGGAAAGAGCGCTCTGTGCGGCGGGGGGGCTCTGCTACGTGGCCCCGAGCTGCCCAACTGCGCGAGAAAGACAAGGATTCCCAGACTGGGAGATCCTAGACATCATCGGGGGAACGCCGGAAGTCAGGCAAAGTCTACGCCTGATTGTGGGCGGGGCTCTCATGGTGACGAGGAGAGCCCTGCGTTTGGCCTGAGTGTTGAGGTGGCGAAATTGAGTCGGAGCCTCGCGGGCTCCCCAGGCAGCCAAAGGAAGGACCGGAGCCTCGCGGGCTCCATTCCGCAACTCTCCGCCTCCCCCCGCCTGGTAGAGGGAGAGGCGGGTCGCCAGCAGTGAACAGACACCCGGAAGTCAGGCGGAGGCAGCAGGCCACAGGCCTGAGCCTGGTGGTGGGCAGTCGCTCCTAACCCCATCAGAGGAGAAGAGCAGGGAGACGGCGGCCCGCATCTACACCGCCCGGCGGAGACTGTTCCTCACGAGGAGAGAAGGGAGGACGGGCTGCCCGACCCCAAGGAGGCCTCAAAACAGCCCTTGTGACTCTGACTCGCTGGAGTGAGGGTGAGTCCGGCCATTGTGAGAGTGGCCTTCGCGGGGAGGACCGAGTGAGGTCTTCCTGCCCTCGGGGGCATCGCGCTGCTTTGTGGCTGGCATTGAGGGGGTCACCCTGACCGGGGATACACGAGACCGGGAGAGGTCTCCTACGAATCTGATTGCCAGCAGCTGCACCGCGCAAACCGCAACAGCTGCCGATCGGGCACCCTGTGGGGAGCTCTTTTTCTTGCTCCTGCGGGACATTGCGGGGCGAGCCCAGGACAGGGCCCCCGTTTAGGAATGTGCATATGTTGTGCCCTGATGTAAGGGCGCGTGGCCAGTAAGGAGCCCATTTAGTTCGTATTACATTGTCAGGGCTGCACCCTAGATGTTCAGTAAAGGGTGACCTGCATATGCCTAAGTGGGGCAGGATGTGTTTATGAGAAATGCACTACTATAGGTGTTTACTGTGGTGCCTTGTGATGAGGATGTATATGGGTAATATGCTATACTATTTAATGCTACGATGTTCATGCCTCATGCTTGGTGCTAAGTGAGCCCTTACCAGTAGTTACTGGTTGTTTTCACTACTTGTGAGCTGTGATATGATGACAGTGGCCCGATTGGCCCTGTAAGTGTACATAATCCCTGGAAAGTCATACCTAGTGCCAGGTGGCACAGTGTACATATGTGATTGCGTTCTAATGTGCTTTATGAGTAATACAAAGGCTATTTTTGATATAACCTTGTGTGAAGTTTCTTTTGTTGTGTGCCTAGTGTGTCGCTGCTGTGTGTGTGTGTTGCGCAAACGCTTTACACATTGCCTCTGGGATAAGCCTGACTGCTCTGCCAAGCTACCAAGGGGGTGAGCAGGGGTTATCTTCAGCGTGTAACTCCCTTGCCCTGACTAGAGTGGTGGTTTCTGCCTGGTTTAGGCGCGTGCCCTAGCCAACCAGAAATCCCATTTCTAACACTATACATATAAGATTATGTTCTGGTAAAACAAGCTGCTTTACACTCCTTCTGGACTATTCCTGAAGGCTGCTCTCCACAGCTACCACTTAGAGAGCTTTCTAAGGTTGTCTAAGACCACTTAAATCACCATAAGGGTTGTCTGGATCAGTGTAAGGTGTCCACTTACATAAGTGTACATCATATACTGAGCCAGCCTCTCACATAAAGGCAGAGCACAGCCTATTTCAGTTGCAAGTGGTGTTATAGTCCCGGGTTAGGCCCATGTAGCGAGGCAGCTTATTCCTTACATTGCCCTAGAAAATAAAATTTCAGCGATCAACTTTTGCACACATTTGCATGCACAACAATGTTGGATCAGTTTCTCTGAAACAACTTTGTTTACACATCCAGCTTCCCAAAACATTATCACGATGCCTTGAACATCATGTACTAGGCCTCTCTATGCACTAGATACAAAAGTCGTCCTATCTTCATCCACAAGGCGACAGTGCTACCCACATATCCATAACATCACTAATCTAGCGCACACATTGCAAAGGCTGCTTTTTATCATAAATATTAGGCATCCCGATAGTTTAGTAGAGGAGGCACTTCTGCTGACACCAAAGGTCCTTGCATGCTGAGAAATCACTACAAACCGGTCTGACATTCCATGAGGGGTGTCCAACTCAAGACCAAGACGGGGTCCTTCACTCTATCCGATCAGGTAATGGGGTTGGATCTTCCCTTGGTGGGATTCCTGGCTTTAAACCCATACACACACTAGGTACACTTAGTGTAGGGTCCGTATCATAGGAGTACGTTAGATTACCATATTGCATATACGCTTGCATATATTCATTACTTCAGCACCATGGTAGAAATGTATCTACTGTTAACTCTTTTGAAGCTTGTAATCTCCTTTATTTGCTTCTGTCTCCTAATCATTGCAGCACACATATTTTATGCAAGAATACTGTTGGTTCAATAAATATTATTGAAAACGTACCACCGTGTATTCTCTGAGAACAAGTGAGCACATGTGACTGAGCGAAAGATTCTGTACTGTTTTTACGATCCCTTAGTGATCAGGGTTGTCATGTTCAGTGGTTGCCAGAGTCCATTTGCTCCCTGGTAAGGTTAGGGGGGCTTATGGTGGCACTGTGAGCTAGCTGGTCTACAGGCCAACATATCCTGTGGGGGTCTCCAGAACCAGTCTAAACACCAAGGGGCAGATGTACGATGGCCAAAATAGCGCCTTGCAAATTGCTATTGCAATTTGCGAGGCGCTATTTTGGATGTACAACAGTGTGTAACACACTGTTAGCGATTCCCAATGGGGTCGCAAATAGAGAGGCTCATGAATATTAATGAGCCTCTCGCAATTTGCGACCCCATTGGGAATGGCAGGCCCTTCCAGGTATAGTGGCCTGCTGGGCTCAGCAGACCACCATGTCTGGGACTGCTTTTAAATAAAGCAGTTTTTTTTTTAATGCAGCCCGTTTTCCTTAAAGGAAAACGGGTTGCATTTTAAAAAAAAGAAAATGAAACGTTTTCGTTTTATTTTTTAAGGGCAGGCAATGGTCCTTGGGACCACTTCCTGCCCTTAAAAAATATTTTCCCCTGCGTTTACAAAGGGGAAGGGGTCCCCTGGGGACCCCTTCCCTTTTGCGACCCCATTACCACCTGGCAATTTGCGTGAGTTTTGCGACCGCAATTGCGGTCACAAAACATCTGTACATAAAGTTGCGCTCGGTATTAGAAAGGGAACGCCCCTTCCTAATAGCGAGTAGCAAAACCCTATTTTGCGAGTCGCAAAAAATTGCGAGTCGCAAAATAGTGTTTGTACATACACCATGCCATTTTTGCATGCACAAACGGGTTCGCAAACCTGTTTGCGCATGCAAAAATGGTTGTACATCTGGCCCCAAGCCCTTAGTTTATGTTGTCCAAACAACGCGCAGATCTTACGGATTAGTAAGAACTACACGGCAGTGGGGCTGTGCCCAGCTCCACCCTTCCATCCTGCCAGTGATGGCCCATCCCGGCATACCTAATCTTTCTACTGTGTGGCTGTCTGGGAGGACAACTTTCTAAAAGTAAAAAAAACAAGGTGATGGATGGAATTCTTGAGTTAATCTCAGCCATTGGCAATCGCTCAGGCCGTAACCCAATTAATTGTTTTTTAGCCACCATGCCACCTCTGTTTTGACCCAGCCATAAGCAAATCAGTCTTGACTCTGTCCTTCATTGGAACAGTCCAGCCCCAGGCCAGGTCCTCCCTGAACCAGAACACAAGCAACCCAGGACCGGTTTTGCCCTTGTTATGGGCTCTTCAGTCAGGCATAGATTAGTTCCAGTGGCACAGTGAGCCCAAGACTCCCGTCTGGGGAAATCCGGTGCACTTAGGGCATCAAATGTAAAAACAACAAGGTGATGGATGAAATGCTTGAATTAATATCAGCCACTGGCAATTGCTCAGGGCAGTATCCCAATCTATCTTTTTTCACCCACCATACCACCTCATTTTGGACCCAGCCATATGCGAATCAGTCTTGACCCTGTTCTTCATGGGAACAGTCCAGCCCAAACTGCCAGGTCAGGTGCTGTCCAGGTCAGGCTGGACTGTTCCCATGAGGGGAAGGGTCAAAGCTGATTTGCATATAGCTTAGTCCAAATTAGGGTGGCATGGTGGGCGAAAAACGATGGATTGGGATGCAGCCCAAGCGATTGCCAGTGCTGAGATTAATTCAAGCATTCCAACCATCACCTTGATGTTGTTGCAGCTGATGCCCTAAGTGCAAAAGGTATACCCAGATGTCAGTCCTGTGCTCACTGTGTCACTAGAATCAAGTTATACCTGACTGATGAGCCCTTATCGGGTAAAACAGGTCCTAGGCTGATTGTATTCCTGTTCAAGGAGGACCTGGCTTGGCAGTTTTTGCGGGTCTGTTCTCATGAGAAGCAGTGTCAAGGCTGATTTGCATTTGACTGGGTCCAAACTGCAGTGGAATGGTGGGTAAAAAAGAATGGATTGGGATGCAGCCCAAGCAATTGCCAGTGGGTGAGATTAATTCAGCCATTCCATCCATTAGCTTGTTGTTGTTGCAACGTTCTAAAATTAGTAACTTAAAATCTGACTTTACCATTAAAGAGGATTTTAAATGATACTTTCTCAGACACCAAACATGAAATCTTTACATGCTGCCAATCAAACATTAGCTTTTATTACATATAATAAGGCCACCCAATGTTATTCTATGGTAGAGGAAGGCCTCATAGTAGTGAAAAATTAATTTTGGTGTATTTCACTACCAGGACATGTACAACTTAAAAAGTATATGCCAAACCTTTTAATTACAATGTGCCCTTCCCTGTGGGCTACCTAGGGTCAACCCTAGGGCTGACTTATATGTAAGAAAAGGGGGGTTTAAGGCTTAGGAAGGGGTTTATTTTGCCAACTCGAATTGTCAATTTTAAACTGCATTCAGTCTGGAACGGCAGACCTGGGGCATGGTTTAAGGGGCTAATTTAGTGGGTGGCACAATCAGTGCTGCAGGCCCACAGTAGCATTTAATTTCTCAGACCCTAGGTATATGGAATACCACTTTACTAGGGACTTAGAAGAAAATTAATTATGCCAATTAGGTGTAAGCTAATTTTACCATGCTTTAGGGAGTGAGCACGAGCACTTTGGCACTGGTTAGCAGTGGTAAATTGCATAGCGTCCTAGGGGCAACAAAACAAATTCAGCAAAATAGGAGGGTGAACGCAAAACATTGGGGGGAAGACCACAATAAGGCTGACAGTCTCTCCCAAGCTGAAAGTGGGGAGAACAACCCAACCTCTTAGGATTTCTCATCTCTAAAGCAGAAGAACATAGACAGATCATCAGCAATTGAGTGCTCTTACCCAGGTTGGTATTCCACTGTGAAGTCCATTCCCTGTGGGGAGATGGACTGACTCAACAGTTTTGGATTCTCTCCCCTCATTTGCATGAGCCATCGGAGGGGTCTGTGGTCTGTATGAATACGGAAGTGAGTGCCAAACAAGTATGGTGTCAGCTTCTTCAGTGTCCAGACCACAACAAAGGCTTCCCTTTCAAAAACACTTCACCGCTGTCTCCTGGGAAGTAGTGACTAAGATAAAAGCTGCAGGTTAGTCTAGGCTCTCCTCATTTAGCAGTGAAAAGACTGCTCCTATGCCATGTGATAAGGCATGAGTCTGCATAATGTATTTCTGGGAAAAGTCAGGGCCTTGAGTACAGGTGGTTTACACATAGTCTGTTTGAGGGTGCCAAAGGCTTCCCTACAGTCCTCTGCCCAGATCACTTTATAAAAGTATACAAACAAGTGATGGATGAAATGCTTAAATTAATCTCTGGTAATTACTCGGGCCGCATCCCAATCCATAGTTATTTTGCACACCATGCCACCGCAGTTTGGACCCAGCTATATGTAAATCACTATCAACCTTGCTCCAATCGGAACAGTTTAGCCCAAACTGCCAAGCCAGGTCTTCCCTGAACCAGAACACAAGCAACCCAGAACCGGTTTCACTCTAGTTATGGGCTCATCAGCTGGTACAATTTGGTACAGCTTTGTTCCAGTGACATAGTGTGCACAGGACCCATGTCTGGTCATATCCATCCCACTTAGGACAACAAACTAAAGTATACAAAAAAGTTATGAATGGAATGCTTGAATTAATCTCACCCACTGGTAATTTCTTGGGCCGCGTCCCAAATCATCATGATTTTGCACATGAGTGATGACATAGAATGTTCTATAGATTTACAGTGCGCACTACCACCCAGGAGGGTATGCTATCGCAGAGCAGGACTGAAAAGCCAGGTCTTTGGCTTCTTACAGAATTCAAGAAGTGAGGAGACCTGGCTTTGGATATGGTGCAACCGAAAGAGCAACAGGGCAGGTTGCAGCACTGGAGCTCACAGCAAATCAGAGCTAATCTCTTTTGTCCCCAGTGGCATACAGTCTGAGAGTTGTGGGCAGATGATACACCTTTGATACAGAAGCTGACATTTATGACGTATTGGGTTATTGACTAAAACACTGACACGGCTGTGCTCATTGCTGCTTGAGTCCATTGAAGTTCATTACCGCCCAGGTCATTTGTGTTCTTTTCTGTCTGGGTCCATTGCAACACATACAACCGGGGGCCAATATTGTGCATACTAACTGGAACCATTGCCTTTCATTAGTGCCTGGGGCCATTAATTCTCATCACTGTGTATAGTCAATGATTTTCTTACTGACTTGGAACATTGTTGCTCAATACTGATGGGATCACTGATGCATGATGTGCCTTTTGCCATTATAGTAATGGACGCTGATGTTCATTAGTGCCTGAGGCCATTGATGTTTATTTTTGCCTGAGGCTATTGATCACTGCTGTCTGAAGTCATTGATATGCCTGGAGCGATTGATGCACATTATTATGGGGGACCATTTCTTTTTATTGCTTACTGGGGCCATGGATACATGTCCTTGCTGCAGACAATTATGTTTTTCCTTCTTGGGCCACTGATGTCAATCAATGGCTTGGAGCAGTGAGGTTGATTATCTGAATCCATTAATGTTTATTATTGCCCATGGGGGTCATTATTGCCAGGCTCCACTTATGTTCATTATCCACTGCAACCTTTGAAGTACATTACTTTGAGGGGCCATTGACGCTAATAACAGCATGCAGCCATTAATGTTAATTGTCCTGGGGCTATCAATGTTTGTTATTGCCAGGGTTCAATGATTTCTATTGCTGCTTGGTACATTTATGAAAAATATTTCATGCAGCCATTATTGTTCATACTACCAGGGGAAATGATGTCAATTGTAATTGTGATTGATGTTCATTTCAGGATGGGGCACGTTCTGTTCATTATTGCCTGGGGCTATTGATGTTCATTACTGACTAAGACCATTTTACTCATTACTCCCAGTGGCCATTTTGTTTGTTATGACTATGGTGCTCATGACTGTCTAGGGCATTGATGTTCAATGCTGTATAGACCCACTGAAATTATTTTCTGCTGTTGGCTACTGATCTCTTTTACTAGCTGGACCATCAATGTTCATTACTAACAAAAATCATTAATGTCAGCTACTGATTAAGGCTATTGCTGCTCATTTTTGCCTATGATGCTTCAACTAGTTGCGGATATATATACTCATTAACACCTGGGATCATTTATGTTCATTATTTATTGGGCCACTGATGTTCATTACCCCCTGTTTGGGTTCATTTATGTTCATTACTGGCTAGGGCCATTGTGGGACGTCAGCATTTATAAATGTACTACTGGACAATGATGCGTAGAACACCTGGGCCACTGACGTTTAGTATTTTCTGGGCTCATTGATGTTCATTACAGCCTAGTTCCGCTATTGATGTCTTTTATTGCCTGTGGCCAGTATTGATGCTCATTCTGCTAGGGGACATTGGCATTTGTTACTCCTGGTTTTAATGATGTTAATTGGTGTTTAGGGCTGTCAGTGTTTGTTACTGCTAGGGCCTTTCATGTATATACATCAATATAGGCAATACATGCGTATATACCCACACACAATATCGAGTTTTATTTGTAAAGTGGAATTTTGCAAACTGAATTTATTAAATAAATGAAGATGAAAGAATAATGAAGTTATAGTGGAAAACAAAGAGTTAATACGATTGTACAGAAGAGAGTTTTGTGCATTTTTTTAAAAGAGCAAATTGTACATCAGCTGTGCTGGAAGCTTAGTGTATTCATTTGGTTTCCATAACCATAGAGGCCTCATTATGAGATCCTACTAAGAGGTGGTACGTATATAATGAGAATTAAAATATTCAACTATAGTGAGCATCCAGCGTAGTGGACATATGCATTCGTTCCTGCAAGGGGACATTGACATTCACTACTGACGGGTACTGTTTTTTAGGTGTTGCCTGCACAGCGCGCTTGCGCTGTGCTTGTGAAATCTCTTGTATTTATTACATCTCAAAAAGGGGCTCTTATCAGTTCCCAATGCCGAATTACTGTGTTCATTTGCTTTTGTGTGGAACTATTTTTTTGTTACTTCTCCTTGCAGCACGCATTTACGATACTTCTACTAAAGCTGTTCACACTGTTTAAGCCCCATTCACTGTCAAAATAAGATCTCTTCCAATGGAAAAGGCAGACAGCTCTAACAGTATGCTGAAATGCTTGCTTTTTATCACTTAGTTGTGTAAAGCAGATGCTTTAGCCTTAGAACGCTTGTGGCATTACCTATTCAGGCCTCAGTAACTTTCTTAGCACTTTGTAGGCATTAGCGGATTGTGTTTTTCAACTTAATCTATTTGGTCATTATGATAAAATTCTAAATGTTGTAATAAACATTGCACGTTAAAAAAGTTAATATACCATAGCTATGCTATATTTTACTACTAAACAGGCAGCCACAAGTGCAGTTACCTTGCAGACAACAAGTTCAAGATATGAATGGTGTAGCAGGTGCAGTAGCACTGGGCCCAAAAGTTGTCAGAACTTCTCTAAACACATAATATTGCTATATTTGACCACTAAACAGGTAGTCAGTTACCTTGCAGTTAAAAGGGAATTGATTTGCATTGTGCAGCAGGTGCAGTGGCACCGGGGCCAAAAGCTCTAGGACCCCACTAAACTCAGATTATTGCTAAAATTTAAAACTAAACAGACAGTCACAAGTACAGTAACCTTGCAGACAACATGGTCATGATTTCAATGGTGCAGCAGGTGAAGTGACACCAGGACCAAAAGCTCTATCCACCCCACTAAACACCTAAAATTGCTATATTTAACTACTAAACAGGCAGGTACAAGTGCAGTTACCTTGCAGACAACAGGGTCATGATTTGAATGGTGCAGCACCCCCCTAAACACCTAATATTGCTATATTTTTCTACTATACAGCCAGTCACAATTGCAGTTACCTTGCAGTTAAGAGGGGCTTGATTTAAATGGTGCAGCAGATGCAGTGGCACTGGGGCCAAAAGTTGTCATAATTCCACTAAACACCAAATATTGCTATACTACTAAACAGGCAGTCACAAGTGCAGTTATCTTACAGGCAACAAGGTTTTTATCTGGATGGTTCAGCAGGTGCAGCGGCACCTGGCCCAAAGCTCTAGGAACTCCTCTAAACACCTAATATTGCTATATTTTACAACTGAACAGGCAGTCACAGGTGCAGTTATCTAGCAAACGCAAAGGTCATGATTTCAATAGAGCAGCAGGTGTAGTGGGCCATGGCACCGGGACCAAAAGCTCCAAGTGCCCCATTAAACACTGATTATTGATTATTTTTTACAACAAACAGGCAGTCACAAGTGCAGTTATCTTTCAGGCACTAGGGTCATGATTTGAATGGTGCAGCAGGTGCAGTAGCACTGGGCCCATAAGTTGTGAGAACTCCTCTAAACAAACAATATTGCTATATTTGACTACTAAACAGGCAGTCACGATTGCAGTTACCTTGTAGTTAAAAGGGACTTGATTTGAATAGGGCAGCAGGTGCAGTGGCTCTAGGGCCAAAAGGTCTAGGGACCCCAATAAACCCAGATTATTGCTAAATTTTACAGGTAAACAAGACAGTCACAAGTGCATTTATCTAGCAGGCAATAGGGTCATGATTTGAATGGTGCGCAGGTGCAGTAGCACCAGGAACAATCGCTCTAGGCACGCCACTAAACCCCTAATATTGCTATATTTTACTACTAAATAGGCACTCACAAGTGCAGTTACATTGCAGACAACAGGGTCATGATATGAATGGTGCAGCAGGCGCAGTGGCAACGAGCCCAAAAGTTGTCAGAACTCCTCTAAACATCTAATATTGCTGTATTTTACTACTATACAGGCAGACACAATTGCAGTTATCTTGCAGTTAAAAGGGGCTTGATTTGAATGGTGCAGCAGGTGCAGTGGTACCAGGGCCAAAAGCTCTAGGGACCCCACTAAATGCAGAATATTGCTAAATGTTTTTACCAAGCAGGCAGTCACAAGTGCGGTTATCTAGTAGGCACTACGGCCATGATTTTAATGGTGCTGCAAGTGCAGGGGCACCTAGGCCAAAAGTAGTCAGAACTCCTCTAAACGCCAAATATTGCTATATTTAACTACTAAAAAAGCAGTCACAAGTGCAGTTACCTTGCAGGCCCTAGGGTCATGATTTCAGTGGTGCAGCAGGTGCAGTGACACCGGGGTACAAAGCTCTAGGAACCCCTCTAAACACCAAATATTGCAATATTTTACTACTAAACAGGCAGTCACAAGTGCAGTTACCTTACAGGCAATAGGGTCATAATTTGAATGGGGCAGGAGGTGCAGTAACACCAGGCCTGAAAGTTGTCAGCACTCCTCTAAACACATAATATTGCTACTACATCAATTCATTCTACTATTTCCCTCTTTCATTTCATCTTTCAAAATGTTGCTGTTACTTACCTGCACTATAGCAATAGTAACAGCACAGTATTTTGCCTTTTTGTACATAAACAAGTCATAACACTTTAACAGACTTTGTGTAACTTATATTTAGGGCTCCCGGTTTTCCGTTTAAACGGATTTTTACATATAAATACAGACGGAAAACAAGTTTTCCTTTGTCTGTATTTATATGTAAAAACGGGAAAATACTACCACATTTCGCCACGCTGCTGTGCTCCAGCAGAGTTGCCTCGCCACGCCCTCTTGCTGATTCTAGGGCTGTGGCTGCCTTCAGTTTTGCTGGAAATTTCTTTCAATGAGGGGTCTTTTGCGCTCCTGTCGGCCTTTGTTAGCTGTCCCAGCCATGTCCGGGGCTCCGCTCCACCCCCTCGAGTGAGCCTGGCCAGCCATTTCAAAAGAAACGTAAGTACCACCCCTTCTCTATGTAGCAATAGGTAGCGCATAGAGCTGAGTCCGAGGCACATAGATTCGAGTGTAATCACATGGGCCACTTCAAAATAATTCACTCTGGCGCTGCTGTTGTTTGTCCCGTTCAGCTCGTTGTGTTGTGTGCAGCCCCCTCCCTCTGTCTCACCCTCACAATGCCTGCTACTCCTGTTAATTGTTTTCGCGCTCAGTAAGTGCCTGCACAATGGGGGTCGTGGCAGGAGGCGCGGTGCCCTGAGCTCCCGGATGATCCACGGCTGCCAGTGCCAGGAGGCCTGCATTGTTCTCAGTGCCCCACCTCCGCGAGGTGAATCACTCTCACACACAGCGCATTCAGCCCCCTCCCTTCCCTTGGCTCGGGCTGCGCTCTCACTCTCTCGCAGACACACCTGGGGTGGACAGGGGGAGTGGGCAGCGGAGAGAAGAAACCCAATCCTTGTATTTTCAGCCCGGGCTCCGCTGGAAGGCAGGGCTCAGTCAGACACACACAGGGAAGAGGGTGTAAGTGAGACTCAGAAACAGAGTATTCGCAGAGTTTGTGACCGGACTGAATAGCCCACAACCATTGCTGTCTCTTCCTTCTTGCCCGGACAAGACAAGGACAGTGTCCAATTCTGCTGCCCCCTCTTTCTTCCTCTTACTCCCTCTCTTTGTCGCGCTCCTCCTCACTTGCAGAAAACCGTGACTGTTCTTTCCTCTCCTTTCTGCCATTCGTTCCCCAGTGAAATGGATCCAAAAAAAGAGGACACTTGTCTTACAAAAGTCTTTTTCTGACATTTTTCTATTCCAAAACGCGGCCTCAGGAGGAGAGAAAAAAGGTTTCAAATACGAACAATAAATACATAACTAAATAAAACAAGACAGAGTAGTCACAGATTGGTTTTATTCACACCCAAACACATTAGCGCCACCTTACAGAGTTTGCCAGTGAAGCGCTACTTTTCTTTTCATGTCCTTAGCTTTCTGAATAATGAGTGTAAAAGCTTTAAGTTGTATTCCCTATGAGTGTTTGATTTTTCGAGAATGTTGTTACTTTTTTCAGGCAGCAAATTACTCTTGTCTAGTGCATAGTTTGAATTGAGTTGCTTCTAGGTGTTTATAGCGGGGCACAATTGGGTTGTAGCTGAAGGGAGTGTGAGTTTCTCTCAGTGGGGCAGTATGGTCGTCAGTGGGGGAGAGGATGTAGCACTCTGTGCCGATGACAGAAACTGCAAGGCTCTGAGACAAATGGCTTGTGATAGCACTTTTAAGCGTATTGGGGACATTCTGCGAATGGCAAAGTTTTCCCATGAATGTATTGTGTTGACCAATAACAACCAAATGCATGTGTGCATTGTCAATTTAAATAAATGTGGAAAAATACTAGCTGCAGCGTTGCCTTCTGCTTGTGGCAAAAATAAATGTGGATAAATACAGATAAAATGCCCCAAAAATAAATATGGATAAATACAGACGGAAATGGCAAAAAAATAAATACCATAAAACCGGGAGCCCTACTTATATTGTACATCTACTTAGCAAACTACAACTTACAACAAAAAACAGCTTATTAATCATCACATAGGTGTAACCTAATGCATTTACCAATGCTTGCTATCTGTATGAGGGAAACCAAGTACTACATGAGGGGAAAATGCATTGCTGATGTCCGTGTTATACATCTTCTGTATATCTGAGGAAAGACTGCCCTCTTAATGCCCATGTGGTATGTCTTCTCTGTGTTTTTGCAAAAGTTGCACTGCTTAGACTTAATGGGTACCTGCTCTGTCTGTGCATGGACAGCTTGTATTTCTATTGCCAAGTGGTAACCGTTCTATATGTTTGTATGTTTGTCTGTGTGAGAGGTTACCCTTTTGCTGTTTGCAATGTACCCATCTGTCTATGTAAGGAAGCTTGCATTGCTGATGCCCATCTGTAACTGTGTGTGTGTGTGTGCGTGCGTGCGTGCGTGCGCGCGCACTGTACCTCTCCTGGTGTCATAGAGAGGTCTGCGCTTCTGATGACCATTTCCTCGGAGGGCTATTGTTCCATTTTATTGACTAGTTACTTTAACTGGCCGACTAATTTTCATGATATTTTTTTTATAGTTTGTAGGTGCTTTGAAGCTAATGTATTTTGCCAGCGTTCTGCACTTTACAAGTACTAAAACAGCCCTCATAACCCCCTGCAAGTCTTCCATGATTTGTGTTCTCGTTTTAGTAGGATAATGCTTCAGTATTTTCGGGACAGATTGTTTGGACCCAATCTTACAAGCAGGCTATTTCTGAGTATCACACCTAAAAGCGCTGAGTACTCAGGCAATTATTAATGTGCAGTACGTCACTAATATTTAACTGAATAACTCATTGGTAATATCACATATGGTATCATCTCTGATGTCAGAAGTGCTATAATAATGCTGGATGTCAACAGCAAAGCTTCGGTGGTTAAGAATTGACAGTTGAGAAGCTGCCACAATCATTTAATTCCCCGACTTTTGCAGCCTTTATTGAAACCACTCTGTCACTTTACTTGTGTTTTATCCAATTAATGTCACATTTCTATATTATGACTTACATCTAGTTTACTTGTCATCTTAATGACACTTCCAGTGTTTTTTTGAAGGATAGATTTTGTTAAAACAGCATGAGTTAGTGATAAGTGCTAATGTTTGTCAGTCTGTGTAAGTGCTTTTTGCTACGTATAACTGCATGCTTATTAGGCCAATTTTCGTAATGCTGGTGTAATCTTGTGTAATTTCCGGTATTTTGCGTTTCGCATGTTATGCAAATGACCAGAACATGTGCAGCTGTTGTTTGCGGTACTTCTGCTTTAAGCATTTTATTTTAGTGTGAAATGCGTATTTGTGTCCAAAATGGATGCGAGGGCGCATTTTGCAATAAAGTACAGCGGTAACTGCTGTATTTCCATTTCCTCTATATTCAGGTAATTTCTCCTAAATTTTTCATTATTACGCAAAAGTAAATTAGATGAATTTCGCATACCGTTAGTGCTAACTCGCCTTTGTTTAAGACACTGTTTTTGTACCCGGGAGCATTTGTCATTGCCTATTAATGTAGGCAAGACTCTTTAGTGTCAGATTTAGACAAATTACATAACATAATTCCATGCCAGCACGGGCAGTTAGGTGTAGAATGAATTTCTATTGGCAACAGTAAGTAAAGTTGAAGGCCTACATTTTGCCAACAGATACAGATACAATTCCCACTTAAATGACCTGCATTCTTCACCAACCTAGTGGCTAGTAGCACATCTGTTAATCTGTTGGTAGATGACACTCATTTCAAACATTAAATAAAGTCAGTGAGGCTGACTATCAATTGAGTGCCAGTCTCTCAGTCTGTATGCTAAAGTACGGGATGTGAACCAATGAAAGTGGACCCTCAATCGGCCGTAAATTGTCACTGCATTAGGAGAAAGAAGCAGCTGGACTTGATTCTGGTATTTTCTCTGTGTTATTTATTGTTACTTATAATTCATTTTTCAAAACACAGCACATCCCTGATCATCACTGACTGAATCAATGCTCATTTTAATTGCACTGCTCTACCCATCACCACATCTGCATCCCAAATGCAGAGAATAAAACAATTTGGTTAAGAAAATACGATTCTCAAGCCCATATTTACGTTTTAGTTTACATTCACTCTTTTTTGTGTTCATAATATTTTGTAAATTTTTTTAAGCGATGAGGACAATAAAAAAAATAATGCAAGAATATATTAAAATACAAAATATTCATATATAAATGTACCTGTAAGAAATTAGGTAATCACATAATTAGTACATAATGAAGTCATACAAATGAGGGGGAAACTGATTTTAGGAGCAGCAAGGTGGAGGGGTTACTTTAGGTGCCCCCTCCACACAGGGAGCACCTCAGTTTTCGTGGAGGCGGCCCTCATAGGTGAGGGTGCGGCTTGTGGTCACCCGGTGTCCAGCATCTACCACCGATGTGATATTGCCGGATATTACTGGATTAACACCAGCAGATATCTAGGGGCCCCCCTCCCGCTTTAAAAGTCATTCAAGTGTCACAACGCCTCCAGGCATTTTTGGGCCGATGAAGCAGCACACAGCAAGGGAAACATCAGGGAAAGGCCGCACTCCAACCAAAATCATAGGGGCAAAAATGACCAGGCCAAATGCAGTCATGGGAGGCAGTGCTAAAAATTTGGCTCTGGATATTAATAAGGAGAAGGCCAAAAGTCGCCCAGACTTCAAGCGGGGCAATAGCCCGGATTCTGATAGTAGCAGTGCGGCAGGAGCTTCAATTGAACTTGCAGATTATCTAAGTACTGGCTCTGTGTCTTTGCGGGGTGCGGAGCAGCTTTCACCCATCTCTAGTAAAGCTCTACCAGAGGAAGGGGTCTCCCTGGAAGAAGGGAGATTATCTCTACAAGGTATAAATTCTCTAACTAAGGACTCAGTGAAGGAATCCTCCAGCATTGATGAGAGACCCCTATATTCCCTCTTTGACCGGAGAGTGTCAGGAGGAACGTTAGACCTGGGATCCTTGGCGTGGTTTCCCCTGATTTTTTGCCTCTACCACCTGTATTTTTGACTATGTGTTGGACTTCGTTTTTGCTGGTTTAGGTACTCTGGGCACTTTGCCACGGCTGATCAGTGCCAAAGTGCAAGTGCTCCCTGTGCAAATTGTGATTATGATTGGTTATCCATGATTGGCACATTTGATCTAATGGTAAGTCCCTAGTAAAGTGCAATAAGTGTGCCAGGTCCTGTAAATCAAATGCTACTAGTTGGTTTGTAGCATGGGTTGTGCCGCCCACATGAGTAGCCCTGTAAATGTGTCTCAGACCTTCCACTGCACTGTCTGCGCAAGCAGTCTTTAACTGCCATTGCGACCTGGCAAGTGCACCCACTTGCTAGGCCCTAACCTTCCCTTTTCTTACATGTAAGGCACCCCTCAATTAAGCCCAAGGTGGCCCTGTGGGCAGGGTGCCGTGCATGTGAAAGGTAGGACATGTACTGGTGTGTGTCACATGTCCCTATAGTGAAATAATGTGTATTTCGTTTTTCACTATTGAAAGGCTGTCTGTCCCATAGGTTAACAATGGGAGCTGCCTTGTAACATCTTACAAGTGTAACTTTCGTTTGGGTTAAGATAGAGAAATGGAGTTTAGGCTCTCTGAACTCAGAATTTAATAAAGCGATACCAAAGGAATGATGATGGATTCAACCCAGATCTGTGACTGGGGGTGAGTGTTTGAAAAGTTTCAGCACTCCGTCCATCGTCTCCTTGTGTTTGCTTTGTTCGCCCTAAGTTGGCAGGGTATGCCCAGACGTGGGTCCCTTGCTCACTTTGCCACTGGATTCAAGCTAGCCTGGCTGATGAGGGCTGTTAGCCCGAAACCGGTCCCAGGATGCTTGATTCCGGTCCAGGGAAGACATGGCTTGGCAGTTCGGTCTGGACTGTTCCCATGAGGCACAGGGTCAAGACTGATTTGCATATGGCTATGTCTGAACTGGGGTGGCAAAGTGAGCTAAAGAATGATGATGGATTCAACCCAGATCTGTGACTGGGGGTGAGTGTTTGAAAAGTTTCAGCACTCCGTCCATCGTCTCCTTGTGTTTGCTTTGTTCGCCCTAAGTTGGCAGGGTATGCCCAGACGTGGGTCCCTTGCTCACTTTGCCACTGGATTCAAGCTAGCCTGGCTGATGAGGGCTGTTAGCCCGAAACCGGTCCCAGGATGCTTGATTCCGGTCCAGGGAAGACATGGCTTGGCAATTCGGTCTGGACTGTTCCCATGAGGCACAGGGTCAAGACTGATTTGCATATGGCTATGTCTGAACTGGGGTGGCAAAGTGAGCTAAAGAATGATGATGGATTCAACCCAGATCTGTGACTGGGGGTGAGTGTTTGAAAAGTTTCAGCACTCCGTCCACCGTCTCCTTGTGTTTGCTTTGTTCGCCGTAAGTTGGCAGGGTATGCCCAGACGTGGGTCCCTTGCTCACTTTGCCACTGGATTCAAGCTAGCCTGGCTGATGAGGGCTGTTAGCCCGAAACCGGTCCCAGGATGCTTGATTCCGGTCCAGGGAAGACATGGCTTGGCAGTTCGGTCTGGACTGTTCCCATGAGGCACAGGGTCAAGACTGATTTGCATATGGCTATGTCTGAACTGGGGTGGCAAAGTGAGCTAAAGAATGATGATGGATTCAACCCAGATCTGTGACTGGGGGTGAGTGTTTGAAAAGTTTCAGCACTCCGTCCATCGTCTCCTTGTGTTTGCTCAGAATTTAATAACACATCTTTTAGTGAAGGTGGTTTTTAAGTTATGTGTTTGAAGATGCCACTTTTAGAAAGTGGGCATTTTCTTGCTTTACTTTTCTGTCTGCCTCTGCTTGTTTGTGTATTCACCATCTGGTTTAAGATTGACAGGAGTTGGGGATGTGCATTCACTCTAGACAGTCACAAGTGGGGTTGAGGTGTGTCCTGCCTTTCCTGGGTGACTCATAGCCAGGCTGAATAGACCTTTCTGCATTTAGAGTGGTGGGAGGAGTTTTCACTAGCACCTGAATAGGTTGTGTCTCCTCGGCACAATGCTGTCTTCACCCCCTGTGGTCAAGCTGGACCAGGGAGGACAGAACTGGCTTTATTGAGCTCAGAGACTCCTGACACAAAGACTACAAAGAGAAAACGGGGTATAAATGTTAGACCTAAAACCCCAGAACTTTAGACTACTTCTGGAATCAAGAGGAACCTCTTCCAACGAGAAGAGCTGTGAAGAGGAGTACTGCCCCTTTGCTGTGTGTTGCTTTGCTGAGTTGGCCTGCAGTTGCTGCTACTGCCAAGGAGAGGACAAAGAATGAACTTTGCTGTGAATCCTGCTTGAGAAGATCT
Source organism: Calotriton arnoldi (assembly GCA_963921515.1). Classification (NCBI taxonomy): domain Eukaryota; kingdom Metazoa; phylum Chordata; class Amphibia; order Caudata; family Salamandridae; genus Calotriton; species Calotriton arnoldi. The sequence continues at coordinate 883,580 of CAWUFW010004272.1, read as the reverse complement.
CCAAGGGCTTGAAGTAGAGCTTGCCTCCTGTTATGAGGTCTCAGGGACTCAAATACTTCCCGTTTTGCATCCCTGAACTCCACTGCTGGGTCTTCTGACCTTCCTGGTGGTGCCACTCCTAGTTCTGGACCACTGGAGGTATTTGCTGGGCTGCAAACCCCAAGAAGAAGATTCCTGATGCCGTCTCCAACGCCGCTGCCTGCACTGACGCCGTGGTCACTGCTCACTGGATCCGGCCCGCCATATCTTAGGAGACGTTTTAGTTTTTATGCTCCTCAAAGACAATTGCGTTTAGCCTCGCAGCGCCTTGCAGTGATTCCCTGCTTTCGCCTTACACGAATGGGGGGTAGTTCCTTATCTTTTAAGGCAGCAGAAGCTTGGAATTCCCTTCCATACGAACTGCGGACCGCGCAAGACACCAGGCTGTTTAAGAAGCAGCTAAAAACCCTGCTGTTCATCTAATTTACAGTTGCTTTCAGCTCCGTTGCGTTCACTTTTGGCTTCCGCGCCGGGACACTCTTGAGTAGCCGTGCGCGATATAAGTGTTAATAACATAACCTAACATAACACTGGGTGAGCGCAACTCCGACCGCGATGACACCGCAGCCCCGATGCCTGCCGATGCTGTCCCCGCATAGACTCCAGCACAGTTCGTGGAGCGCACGAAGCACCACCCGACACCGACCGATGCCACCGTCTCCCGCACACCATCGTGGAGCTGATAACCGACGTGGGTGACGGCCGGATGCCCCAACATCGTAAGGAAGCAACGCACCGCCGCAGATGCAGTGTCACCTCCCCTGCAACAGTAAGGAACCAACGCCTCACCTCTCCTGCGTAGCAGTAAGGAGCGGACTCCCCACCTCCCTTGTGGCAGTAGGGAACAAACGTCTCACCTCCCCTGTGACAGCAAGGAACCAACACTCCCCGGCACAGGCACTGCATCACCTCCCTGACACCGTGCGACACCCTTGTTTGGATCATCACAAAAGGTACTCTTTCTCAGGGGGTCCGTGTTACTCTGTGGCTGGCACACGCACCTTGCAGTAAGCACCAGACTTTGGATTGGTGCCTATCACGACGTTGAGATAGCCCCATTGGGAGCTATTGTCTTCTAAGAGCAATAATCTTGCAAGAACATTTACAAGTGATGTTTTGAGTTGAGTATGTTCGATTTTTGTTGTTTCGGTCTTGTTCGGTTTAGGTAAAGATAGATTATTCTAAACTGGTGTGGTGTCCATTTGTGGTGTTAGCACTGTGTGACTGTGGGCTATGTACAAATGCTTTACACATTGCCTCTGTAGTTTAGCCTAACTGCTCTGTGTCAAGCTACCAGAGGGTGAACACAGGCAAACATAGGTGTGTACATTACTCATCCTAACTAGAAGGAAGGGTCCCTACTTGGACAGGTTGCAAGCCACTGACAACTAGAGACCCCCAATTAGTACAAGGAAGTAAAGTGACATCAGCGATTCAAACAACAGGGGATATGTTCCAACAGGACACATTCCAACAGGAGCTGCAAGCAGATGCGAATCCAACACAGATTATGTACTAGCACAGCTAAGTGAAGAAGTGCAGAAGGTTATGGGATCTCATACACAGTCAGCAAGGCCAAGATCGAACACGGAGCCTCCAGGGGAATGATCTTTCAAATACTTTAATGGCTTAAGGAGTAGCCATGGCTCCTGAGGCAAGTACCCACATGGGTGGCATACTTCAACAGATTTTAGATGAATTGCCCACAATGAGAAATGCTCATGACAAGACCCACTCGGAAGTTCAGCTTCAGCTTAATATTAAGAATGCTAGCCTTCTGTAGCTGAATTCCAGATTGCCGCAGGCAGAACAACGTATCTCGGATTTAGAAGACCGTCAAAAGAGCTTTGAGTTTGGCACAGCTAAAGTTTGTCAATAGATCATTGAGTTGCAGACAAAACTGGACGAAACAGAAAATAGGTCTAGATGCTCAAATCTCCAGTTTGTCGGGATCCCAGAAAGACAAGAGACTGGCCAAGATTCTATCAAGTTTTTTGCTAGACTAGTTCAAAAATATGTACTTCCAGATGACCAAAGCAAAGAAAGACGATTTTTTCCAGTCAGCAAAGTCAAGATATCCTCGTACATTTTTGGTACACTTTGGGGACTTTCAAATACTTTTTTATTAGCTGGACAGCTAAGAACCAGGGAGCAGGTAGCGGCCGATAAATCTAATATCACACCCAATCTTATGTTCTCATATTGTCAAATTCACGATCAGCTGCGGGCCTATATACAGACCTCCTGCGCCCCTAAGGATCTTATTAGCAAAGCACATTTCATTAACAAATTGATTGGGGTTGGAAAATGGTATCAGATTTTATATTTGTATCTTCAAGATACTAAGGCTCTTTGGCTTTTTCCTCTATTTCTCAATATCTAGAGAATAAGCTGGATTTTGCTAGTTGGGGCAAATTCAATCTGATGATTTATAAGGCGTTGTGTGGAGCTAAGTATAAGTGCATGGCATTTTATGCCCCAAATTGTTTGACTTTTGGAGCAGGATCATGGCTTTTTTGGGCACAAGACTTCAGGTCCACATAGAACCCGACTTAAAGGGGGCACTCTTTGGGATTCCACCCTCTAATTGCTCATTAAGAATAAATCAACAACAGTTCTTTTTCATTGGGTCACTGGTGGCTAAGTCACTCATCTTACAAAGATGGAAGTCCTCAGCCCCAACGTCATATAAAATTTTGAGGGTGAAAATGGATCGGGATAGAAAAATTGAAGAACTGTACGCCCAAAAGGTGGGCGCACTCAGAAGAGCCAAGGGAATTTGGGATTCCTCGAGGGAGGAGGTGGCAGTAGAGTAATGTAAAGTACCAGGATGGATACCTGGGTGGGTATCGAATTATGAATTTTGAACCACAATATACACTTTTGATATTATATGCTCGGGTAGTTATTTATTAGTTGTCAAATGAATGGTATGGTACAGAGAGCTAGCCAGAAATGTTTTATAACCCGATTTTTATCCACATTTTTTAAAGATAAAGGGCCATATTCACAAGAACGGCGATAACATTATCGCCGCTTTAGCGGCAGGAAACTGCCGCTAAAGCGGCGATAAAGCCCCTTATCGCCGCTTTAGCGGCAGTTTCCTGCCACTAAAGCGGCGATAATGTTATTGCCGTTCTTGAGAATATGGCCCAAAGTTTGGAAATTTCCTTATTCCAAAAATTGCTAATAATAAGTAAATTAGCTTTTCCTGCAATATTTTTTTGTCAAATCTAGAAACTGCATGTGAAGAAACATCAAAAGCATTTAAACACATTTCAGAATCAGAGATTGTTACTCTAGGTAGAGTTTTTGGTGAACAATTAATAATGGAATTACATAAATGTTCCTATCTATAAACATCTGCCAATCATAATAAAAATGCATGTGACAGTTTTGAAAAGATAAAAAGACATCATTATCACAAAAAACATTCAGATAAAAATGCCAGAGTCAATCCAAGATTTCCAGAATTTAATGTTATGATCCCAGTTTATTAGAGGGTTGTGCCAAAGAATCAAAGTTTTGTAAAATTAATTTAGGGGATGTGATAAAAGTTGAGGATTTTACAAGCATATTGGAATTGGACAGGGATAATAATGCTGGTAAGGGGACTGGAGAGACTCATCTTTTTTCAACTTGAAGCCATTTAGGCGAGCTGACAGGGTCAATCATGCGGAACCACAAAGATCCTTGTTTTAATATGAAAGCTTTACAATATTTATACAAATTTAGTAAACCACATCCACCAATAATTTTTGTAATTTTGACTTTCACATAACCTAATTGCAGGGGTTTATTATTCCAAGTGAAGTTAGAAAAAATTCTGTCCACTTTTTTATAGCATGTCTTGAGGGGTGTTGTAGGGGGCCTTAAAGTTGCGAACCGTGACGCGTCTTAATACTGTCCTCACCAGATCTCCGAGCCTCTAATAGAGGCTGATGGAAGGAGCAGCCGGTCCAGCGCCCCCATTCATGACCTGCTGCCGCAAAAAAAAAAGGGACTTGATGGACTTTTATCAGTGTTACATGGGAAATTGAGTTTTTTTATGGTATTAACTAAAAGTTTAATGGCTGCTGGAAAAACAAAGTGGAGAAAGAATAAGCCTAATCCTCGCCTCCGAGTCTTTAATAGGATTGAAACTCTCCGTTACGATAGCTAGGACATTTTTCCTTCCTACATATTTTCTTTTTTCTTTTTGCCATATGATGCCCATATTATTTGACATGTCAGGGGTACACTGAACATTTTGAGCATAAAAACAGTTGTATTACTATGACCAGAATTAAAAGAATAGTCATGTATGAGATTGAGAATGCTAGGTATAGCTGTTTCTGGGTTACTAATAAACAATACAACATTGTCTGCATACGCAGAATGTTTATGAGTAATGTTTTTAATATTTAGCTCTTGAATCTCAGCTGAGTTTCGGACAATGAAAAGCAAAGGTTCAATAGCCTTGCCCAGTCCCCCTAAAAATGTGAAAAGAATTGGAGAAGTGACCATTGTTAACAAGCATTGGCAAAGCCACTAGGTTTTGCCTATGCAAACTGTATTGGCTTTGTCAATGTTTTTTTTACATGTTGCACGCAGTATTTCTGTGCAACATGGATTAAAGTAAAACAAAAAAGTGATATGACACATTTACTGCTGGCTGCATCTTAATGCTTTTTAGGTCTCGCCTACGCAGCGCGCATGCGCTGCATAGGAGGAGACCTCTTGGAATCGATCTGCTTTTTTGCCCAAAAACGTGCACGCATTGCATTGCTTTCAATGGCAACGCATGCACGTTTGGCGATTCCCTTGCGGGAGCGAGCTTTGGCAACATCTGTTTGTAATTAACTTCCAAACAGATGGTGCCCAAGGCTCGCTCCCGCAAGGGAAACGCTGTGTGTGCTCTCGGCCGCACTCCCCCCACCCCTCCCACTTGTTTACCAGTAATACTTTTTGATCGGTGCCTGCTACCTTGTGTGGTCTTCGTATAATTTTAAACAAACATTCTGCACTCATGTGTTTTGCTTAAAATTTGTTTGCTGATATTTTGACCCCGTGACCTCTGTCAGCCTGGCGCTATTCTCGAACGGGGCGGGGGAGGAGGGCTCTCCGTGCTTTCCTTCAAGGATGGGCTGCAATTAACCATTTCCCCCACAAATAACTCCAACAGTCCCAGGAGACGGATCCAGGCTGAAATTGTTTCAAACCAATTAGGCACTCCAGAGGCCTTTTTAACGTGGAGGCAAATTAGTGGCAGAGCAAGGTGTCTGTCACTTTCAATTTGCGCGATTAGGGGGCACGCACCCTTCAACCTGCGGCCTACTTTTCACACATCTGTGACTCCTGCTTAATTGAGGAACAAAGGGAACTTGCCACCATGAGCAAAAGCGAAGCTCTGAAGTAGTAACAAAAACGAGAAATCTAAGTTACTCTCGTAACCCTAAAGGGCAGCGAAAATGAGGACGTCATGCCTCATTCTAAAGGGATTGTGGCATATGCATTTGCAACAAAAATGACTTTTTTTGAGGATTAGGGGCCGGGGTAGTGGGGTCCGGGAACTTTAGGGATTCATGCATCAAATCAGCAAGTGGCAACCAGAATAAACTTGAGCAGCGGTGGAAACCGAAAAAAACGTACTCTATAGGAACAAACACACTGTGGGGGGCGAGCACACACTTAAGGACAAATGCACCCTTGGTTCTCCTCCCTTACTGGGGGTGGGGGAGTACACATACTTTCTCGGAAACAACAGAACCGCACACTCGGGGAAGGGGGTGTGTCTCTATCTCTCTCGGGGGTATAACGCATAATCACGTTTTATTCGCGGGGCTTGTCAGCATCCTCATACCTTCTCAATCCCTCTCTCTGATAATAAAATCTTGCAACTTGAGACGCCATTCTACCACCTACTGTCCAGTTTGTAGTTCTCGAGCCACTACACACCCACAATGAAGGAAAACGACTTACCTTACAGCTGAGAAATACCCAATAATCCTTTCATAAATTCACGGACTGGCAGTCCTCTTTCAGACCAAGGAACAGAAAGCTCTCCAATGGACACCAGGGAACACATGTTCTCATGCAGTGCCATTGCATGACCTAGACCGCACCATAGGCCGCTCAACTCATTACATCATAACATAGCATTCCTCAACATGGGACATTAAAATGCAGTGGAAACAGGCGCGCAACACCCATTGGGATCACCGGGGTTCAGCCCCTCTCTCCCCCCCCCCCCATCATGTGTGTCAGCCCAGGCTGAGACAGCTTCTCGGGCTGGCGACCGTCTAATTGCAGCCGCACCCGAGTACTTCACTGGTCTTTAAAAGACCATTTACTTGTTAATTAGGCTTTTGTTGTGTATTCACCCCTTCTTAGAGCCACTCTGCCTATGGCTGGAAGAATTAGCCTAACCCCCTCCCCCCCCCGAAATTTGGCTCTAGTTGCCCGCCTGAGTGGAAACATTACACCCTCTCAACAACCAGTGACCATAGAGTCTTAACATCCGGCTCTTGTGCTCTGCATTGTTCTTCCCTCACACGCGTGCCTACCGCGCTGAACCGTCACACTTGACCTCTGTATATTGCTGAGACCTCACGCGAGACCACTCTGCCCTTGAGTTCCCAGCGCTCACACAAGACCCCTTCAGCTCGCAGTCTTCAGCCCTCACATATATCACTCTGATGTAGTGTTCGCCCTGTGTAGTGCTCGTTCCTCACACATGCAGTGCTGAGCCCTCACATATGCCCACTGCAATTCTCAGGATCCTTTGCCCTGCAGGGCTCATCCTAGACCATCTCTCTCCCCTCAAAATTGCAAGATACGATACAGCTAGATCTAGCAGCAATTCAGAGCTGTCAGTTGGCCTTTTGGATTTCTTACTTCGAAAAACCTACCTTGACCTTTTAGCTAATATCGATTTACTTTCAGGGTCTTCCAGTTTCACATTTGCCATTTTCTTTATGGACTGGCTGGATGTCGCGCAGTACACTGGGCTTAATTTGTTCAACAATAGGTGCCGGAGCCAAACGTTTTGTTTAGAAACGTGCATCAAATATAGGGGGGGGGGGTGAATACCAAGACGGCGTAGTCTTGATTCCACTTTATGTGTCTTTAATCTAGTGCGTCACACGTGCAAAGACGGGCCTACCTGTCAGTCACAGAAGCTTTTATCTCAGCTATCAGTATAGATCCAAACACCCATATGCCAACAACGGAATCTGGAGGAAATGGGCGGGTAGGGCTGGGGAAAGTTCAGTCTTACTCGGAAAGAAGGAGACTAAGAGGGGCGGGACTGAAGTGGGCCATCGCTGCCGCATGTCTATCAAGGCTGCATTTGACCGCCCCAGGTCCCTCCGCCCCCCCACCCCCCCCCCCCCCGGGCTTTAATGAGGAAATCCCACAAAGGTTGCTAATCTCCGTTTATCTGATGAGGGAGGCAAGTCTCACACTTTGCCGAGCTGTGATAGCAGAGGGGCCGCTCTTACAGATGCCAGTTTGTCGTCCACCTGCCTGGCGGCTGGAGTCCACTTACGGCTTTTTTACGCGCGTACAAACACGTGTGTTTACTTCTTTGAAATGCGCGTTGCCTCGTATAGCTCGCTCATTGTACTTTCAGGGTCTACCCTGAATTTTGTATTATTGTCATCACCCAAGCAGCACCTATGTGTGTTTGTGTGTGTGGTGGGGGGGAGAGGGGGGGGGGGGTAATTTCTTTGAATTCTGCCCTTCATTTACCGTCTCTTAAAAAGTTATTAATATCTAGCTGGGTAATACTAAGTTTTTCGACCTTGGAAGGATGATAGGCCACTATGGGCTTGCAGCTGTTCGAAATCGTGGGCTTTAGGTCACATTACACTGAAGAAACGCGCTCTATCGCTGAGCTGTCATACGGATTTCATAACTTTGAAGCACTGTAACATAAGAAAGGGACGGGACCCCGGAAGTGCCGTGTGGAGCCCCAAGCAACAACCAGCCAACACAAGAACTGACCTGAGGCGGAATTCTTTTGTTAGAGATAAACATCTCTCGCCTTATTTATTAACAACAACATACTTTCCAAAACGCGAAAATTAATGACTGACAAACAATTACTTCACCAACAAGTTACAGTTCTTGGCAAATATTAATGTTCCCTATACAGAGTACGCTAAACTAGACATATTCATTTTAACCAGCCCGATCCACAATTTTCGTGAGGCCAACATGTGACTCCTCTTCGGGTTCTTAGCATCCGGAAAAAAAGCAGATAAAAGATCCCACCCGTAATAAAAAAAAGCATTGGCATAGCCAATAGGTCTCGCGTTTGGGACCTGCTGCATAACTAAATACTTATAAGGTCCCAAAGGCGAGACCTATTGGCTATGTCAATGCTTGTTTACTTTAAGCCATGTTACACAGAAGTTCAACTGCTGTGCAACATGTAAAAAACTTTCGACAAAGCCAATATATTTTGCATAGGTGAAACCTTTTGGCTTTGTCAAAGCTTATTTTATTATTTTCACTCTTTTACACCCAGTGTAATTTTAGCCACGTGTCTGCCTCTACCTAACTCCCCTCTCCTTTTGGCGTAGAATGAAAACAAAAGCGTTACTATAGCGATGGGAAAAAGCCCTGAATAACTGCTAATCCTGGGGGCACGAGGGGGCCATACTTTTGGTGGGTGCAGGGTTCCCAAACATGACTGGATATGCCCCAGCCTCACCAGCCTGTTGAAGGAGGGTAACAGCCAGTCTGGACATCTTCAATAGCCCATTCATGGGGCTAAGATGGGGCAAGTTCTGTAACACCTCTCAGACAATGATACAATGTAGAGCCCATGTGTATGCCATATGATCATCCCCGCCTGCAGTCTGCTACTTACACTATGGATTCCGACTTAGCTGGAGATGACCCCACTTCATTGTGCTACAATGTGTGTAGTTGTACAGTGCCAAAAGTATAGCTCGAGATATCTAGGGCTATACAGTCAGGAATGATAGATCCTGTGAGGAGTGGATGGACAAAGAGCGAAAAGATAGAGAGCTTGTGAAGAACAGATGGACAGGATGAGGAGATGAAACCCAGGGCCTGCTATGGACAGAAGGACAGGGAATGTGATGAAAGGAGGGAATGTGCTGAAAGGACAGGGAATGTGATGAAAGGAGGCACCGGGGGACGAGAGACAGCCTGCTAGGAACAGAGGAAGAGTATGAGGAGACAGAACATGTGATGAAAGTAGGAATGTTTAGCAGCAGTTGGGCCCATTGCTGTCTTCTTCCTGGAACATGTCATGTAGGTACCACTTTACAGCAAAAGAGGTCTCTGAAACTACATGAGGGATGTAGAGGGTCAGCGTCATCAAGGAATGCTGATTAAAACCGGAAAAGCTTTTAGCATGAGCCAAAACACTGGGGCGTGGATAAAAACACAATGCAATGTCGGCGACGAGAGAAGTGCAGGTCTGAAGGAGAGACACTGCAGACACATGAGCTGTCAGTGCATGTGCAAAAGTAAAAAAAAAATAATGCATGCAGACAGAATGAGAGAAACCACAAAGCACAAGCAGGCTCTAAATGTATGCTGTGCAGCCTTAATCAAAAGGAAAAAAAGTTTCAGCTTTGAAAGATGAATAATAAGCTGTTTTTATCAATCACCGTCCGAGAGGAAGGAAAGAGCTCCCTGACAAGTATCACGTGAGTGGAGAGGACATGGGCAGCAGCCAGAGATGCTGACTCGAGAGCTGGGGATCCCGGTTCAAGTCTCAGCAGCTCAACATCCTGTAATCCTGGGCAAATCACTTAATCTCTGGGTGATAAATTGTGCTATAAATCTGCTGCATAAATGAAAAAATAGTCCCCCCAAAGTGGATGTTAACAGTATTTCGGCTATGGGAAACTGATCAGAGAAGCAGACTAGGAATAAGCATTGGTAAATGCAGGAAAATATGCTACAGCCAATGGGAATGGAGGAAAAGTAAGTGACAGGCAGGGGAACCAATGAAAAGCCAGGAAAGAGAGGGGGCGGGATGATAGCCCCTTTTAAGTTTATTTTAAAAACAATAGATTTCACAAGCACAGCGCAAGCACTGTACAGGCGAAACCTAAAAAAGCTCCTCCGGGTGGTATGAGTAGAGAGCCAGGATCATTTTAATAAATGAGTCACCAAAATTAAAGGTACATAGGGTTTGTATGAGTTGAGAGCCAGGATCATTTTAATAAATGAGTCACCAAAATTAAAGGTAGATAGGGTTTGGAAAAAGAATTGCCAGTGAACCTTATTGAAAGTCTTCTCAGCATCAAGTGCAAGAAGGACTGAAGGAAAAGGTAAGGAAGGAATATATTGAAGCATGTTGAATAAAAGTCTTGTACTATTAATGGAGTTCCTATTTTCTTAAAAGTAGTTTGATCCATACAAATGATAAATGACACCATTTTGGACAATGTAGAAGCAAACATTTTTGCAAAAAGTTTACAATCTTGATTTTTTAAGGTAGATAATTAGATAATTTATTATGGTGTTTATCAGGCTTGGGCAGTACATTGACCAATGCTTCTGTAAAAGACCCCACAATTATACATGTATCACAGAAGTTAGTGAATTACTGAAATAAATGAAGGGTAAGGTGAGAAGAAAATGTTTTAGAAAATTCAGTGGGTATGCCATCATGTCCAGGTGATTTTATTGGTCTCAAGGAATTAGTAGCAGAAGTAATTTCATCAATGGAAATGGGTAAATCTAAGGTAGACCTGTCAGATTGAGATAGTTGAGGAATATTACATGAATTAAAAAAAGAGTCTATAATCTGAATATCTATGGTTTCTGGTTTACTCTATGAGGAGGAATACAATTATAGAAATTCATTAACACTATCTGAAGTAGAGAATGCAAATTGTCCATCTTCCCCATGAATAGCATGAATTTAAGTTCTGTCTTTTTTAATGCAAAAATAATTAACCAATAATTTCCCAGATGTATTTGCATTAAAATAAAGTTCAGCATGTTTATTTTTTGACATTTGCAATCCAGTTCTTTTAATCAGTATACAAATGTATTCATAACAAAGCTTCTGTAATTTAAGTTTAAAAGAATTATTATTAGATGTAAAGAATAGATGTTCAAACTTAGCAATTTATGTAAATTGGAGAGTTCAGCGTGAAATGATTTGTTTTCATGGGCCTTCTTGAATATTGTTTGGAAGGTAGTGTGGGAGAATATGCATTTAACTGTAGAGCAGTACACATACTGCACTTATGGGGGCAATCTCTCTCAGAAGCAGAGGAACTATATTAAAGAGAGAGAACATACAATAAAGTATGGTTTAACTCCTTACGTCTGTCCGTTTATCCTCCTCCCTTTGATACAACAACAGTGATGAGGATAAGAATAAAATCGATGTAATTTATTGTGAACCCATTATCCCAAACACATGACACCACAACAGCAGCTGACGGAAGGCTTTGGCATCAGTGACAAAGGTAAGTGGTCTCCAGTTACTGGTGCATGTGATGCATACTTGGGAAACGCCATATTTCTAAATGCTTGCTGTCTTGAGATACTCATAGAACCGTCGGAAGAAGCACAACAAGACATGCTAGCATTGCTGCCTCAAAAAGTGTGGAGCACTGTCCAGAAGCACGAGGACATTTGCTCAATGTAGACTGTATCATTGCCTCCTGGTCTGGTGTAAAAACAGGGTTATCCAGTATGTGCCCTGTGCCAAGAGATATTGAGCAGCCTGAAAAGTTTTTACATAGTGTTGTGAGGGTCCTGAGACTGGTAGATATTTTAAAATGGACTCAAAAATCAAGAGAAAGGACATGCAAATGTGTTGAAATCGTTTTTGCCTGTAGACCTCTGGTTGTGTGACCTTTAATGTGGCATGAGACCCTGTAATGGAGTCTCAGTCACTGTAAGCTCAGTGGTAAAATAGATTTGAGATGTAAACTGCAGTGCTAATCTTTTAACATAAGATCTGTCTGTTGATGCATAGTTTGGGTAAGAGGTTCCGCACAGGTTACATGTGAACACGCGGATGAGATCCAGATACATTTATTGTGGCTACAGAAGCTTTATACTTTGTAGTGCTTGAGCTGGTTTCCACTTTTGGTATAGTATGCCTCAAATGTAGCTTTTTATTAGTACAAGGGGAGAGGTGTTGCTTAGTAGCCAGAGCAGGTGACTCTGGAGCCCAGGGCTCAGGGTTTGATCGCCGGTGGCAGTTCAGCTCAGCATCATGTGACTCTGGGCAGCAGCTCACTTAATCTCCCTGACAGCCTCCAGCGCATCAATACCCTTATGGGTGATAAGTCGCGCTTTACAAATCTGGAATTATATACAAGGTATGGGGGTCATTGACACATCATCACACCAATTACCTATCGATTTTTGTGTCGCCAACTCATGTTAAGGTTATTTTACCAAATTTCAGTACATTCAAGTACATATCAATTTGGCAAGTTTTAACTCACACCTTGAGTTGCTTTGCCAGGAGTCATTACTCTGCTGAAGTTCCTCTGACAAAACAGGCCCATCCTGGGGAGATTAGGTGGAATATGTGACGTTACAACGCGATCAAAATGATCGCGGTACGTTACATCGCAGTTTTTACAACGCAAGTCGTTACAATGACTTGCGCTGGAGAGCGTTGGACTTAGGAATAGTATGATTTACTATTCCAACACCAGTCTATGTACAGTAGGGAAGGTGTTGGAATAGTAAATCATACTATTCCTTAGGTTAGAGCGCCATCCAGCGCAAGTCATTGTAACGACTTGCGTTGTAATACCTGCGATGTAAAGGCATTGCGATGCAATGCCCGCATGGTAATGGATGTCTCCCGATTAGATGTCTCCCGGAAGAGGAAGGGGCTGCAGGTGAAATCCCCATAAGCTGCTTAGCAGTACCTTCCAGGAAGTAGCTCTAGCATTACCCAATATGAGACAAAGAGTGGATGGCCAGACCTATGTCTCTAATCTCCAGACTGAGCTTCTTTGAAGTCTGGGGGAGAAGAAGTCAGGTCTGAGTGGGTGGAGCTTGGCTTTGAGTAGAGGTGTGCTTCAATTTTTCTACAAGAATACAAGTAGAATGATGCCACTTAGCGGTGCAAGTGTAATGCAGCATTCCTGGATTGGCTAGGCAACACCCATGTTCTTAAGCACACCAGCTCTATTTTTAAACCCCATCACAGGGAAGAATAGTTGAGAAGAAGAGGACCCTGAAAGGAGAAAGATCAGCATGTCTGATGAACCCTTCTCTGGAGTGTGGATGAACCCACTCTAGACTTGTGCTGGACGTATGTGGACTCTGTGTCCAGGACTAGTTGCACTAGCTTCATGAATCCCTCTCAGGACCAGAAGATGGTGGACTTGGTGGTAACCTTGATGGATGAGGGTCGGCTTCGAATAATATGGACTTGTCCTATTTGGATGTCCAGGGAGTCGGTGGTACATGTTCCTGCTCGACAGACGGGCACCCTGCAAGTGGCAAGTTCAAATAATATGGACTTGTCTTAGTTGGATGTCCCGGGAGGGAGCACTACATGCTCCTGCTTGACAGACAGGCATCCTGCAGTGGCAACGGTTCTTAGGCAGTGAAGGCAGAGAGAGTGGGCTATTGCGGAAGACCATAAGATGCTACTGCGTAGAAAACCTCCAGGTCAAGAACCCACCAGGGCTCGGCAGTAAGGCAGGTGCTGGATCCTACAGCCCATCTGATGCTCATGATTAGAACAGATCAGTACCAGAGGCTGTAGCAAGGCTCCAAAAATTAGCAAATGAAATTTTGCAGATCAGCAGGTCACACAAGATAATTCCTGGTTGCCGGAGTGTGCCACCAGGAACATAATGGCAAAGAAAATGTTCAAATTGGCACAAAAGGGCCAGAGTTATTTCTAAAAGAGGAAACCACTTATGTGTGGCATGTTCGAAGCTGGAATTGGTGCCCTGAGGCTCAGGGACACCTGGTGTCCTGAGAAATCCCAACCAGAACTGTAATTACCCAAACAGGAAGCCAGTGTGACCTAGGTCCCCAAGGACCTGGAGCATACCCTTGCTATTTTAAATAATTTCACCATCTGCATAGGTGGGAGACCAGCATATCATCATCTCTGCCCAGGGAGCCCGTGTGACTGACCCGTGCCCTACAAGAAGTGGCCCCTCATAGGCAGTGTACACCTCTGGTGCCAGAGATACCCAAGTGGAAAAATAGGAGAGTTTTGCAGACAAAACTGGACGAAACAGAAAATAGGTCTAGATGCTCAAATCTCCAGTTTGTCGGGATCCCAGAAAGACAAGAGACTGGCCAAGATTCTATCAAGTTTTTTGCTAGACTAGTTCAAAAATATGTACTTCCAGATGACCAAAGCAAAGAAAGACGATTTTTTCCAGTCAGCAAAGTCAAGATATCCTCGTACATTTTTGGTACACTTTGGGGACTTTCAAATACTTTTTATTAGCTGGACAGCTAAGAACCAGGGAGCAGGTAGCGGCCGATAAATCTAATATCACACCCAATCTTATGTTCTCATATTGTCAAATTCACGATCAGCTGCGGGCCTATATACAGACCTCCTGCGCCCCTAAGGATCTTATTAGCAAAGCACATTTCATTAACAAATTGATTGGGGTTGGAAAATGGTATCAGATTTTATATTTGTATCTTCACGATACTAAGGCTCTTTGGCTTTTTCCTCTATTTCTCAATATCTAGAGAATAAGCTGGATTTTGCTAGTTGGGGCAAATTCAATCTGATGATTTATAAGGCGTTGTGTGGAGCTAAGTATAAGTGCATGGCATTTTATGCCCCAAATTGTTTGACTTTTGGAGCAGGATCATGGCTTTTTTGGGCACAAGACTTCAGGTCCACATAGAACCCGACTTAAAGGGGCACTCTTTGGGATTCCACCCTCTAATTGCTCATTAAGAATAAATCAACAACAGTTCTTTTTCATTGGGTCACTGGTGGCTAAGTCACTCATCTTACAAAGATGGAAGTCCTCAGCCCCAACGTCATATAAAATTTTGAGGGTGAAAATGGATCGGGATAGAAAAATTGAAGAACTGTACGCCCAAAAGGTGGGCGCACTCAGAAGAGCCAAGGGAATTTGGGATTCCTCGAGGGAGGAGGTGGCAGTAGAGTAATGTAAAGTACCAGGATGGATACCTGGGTGGTATCGAATTATGAATTTTGAACCACAATATACACTTTTGATATTATATGCTCGGGTAGTTATTTATTAGTTGTCAAATGAATGGTATGGTACAGAGAGCTAGCCAGAAATGTTTTATAACCCGATTTTTATCCCCATTTTTTAAAGATAAAGGGCCATATTCACAAGAACGGCGATAACATTATCGCCGCTTTAGCGGCAGGAAACTGCCGCTAAAGCGGCGATAAAGCCTCTATCGCCGCTTTAGCGGCAGTTTCCTGCCACTAAAGCGGCGATAATGTTATTGCCGTTCTTGAGAATATGGCCCAAAGTTTGGAAATTTCCTTTTTCCAAAAATTGCTAATAATAAGTATATTAGCTTTTCCTGCAATATTTTTTTTGTCAAATCTAGAAACTGCATGTGAAGAAACATCAAAAGCATTTAAACACATTTCAGAATCAGAGATTGTTACTCTAGGTAGAGTTTTTGGTGAACAATTAATAATGGAATTACATAAATGTTCCTATCTATAAACATCTGCCAATCATAATAAAAATGCATGTGACAGTTTTGAAAAGATAAAAAGACATCATTATCACAAAAAACATTCAGATAAAAATGCCAGAGTCAATCCAAGATTTCCAGAATTTAATGTTATGATCCCAGTTTATTAGAGGGTTGTGCCAAAGAATCAAAGTTTTGTAAAATTAATTTAGGGGATGTGATAAAAGTTGAGGATTTTACAAGCATATTGGAATTGGACAGGGATAATAATGCTGGTAAGGGGACTGGAGAGACTCATCTTTTTCAACTTGAAGCCATTTAGGCGAGCTGACAGGGTCAATCATGCGGAACCACAAAGATCCTTGTTTTAATATGAAAGCTTTACAATATTTATACAAATTTAGTAAACCACATCCACCAATAATTTTTGTAATTTTGACTTTCACATAACCTAATTGCAGGGGTTTATTATTCCAAGTGAAGTTAGAAAAAAATTCTGTCCACTTTTTTATAGCATGTCTTGAGGGGTGTTGTAGGGGGCCTTAAAGTTGCGAACCGTGACGCGTCTTAATACTGTCCTCACCAGATCTCCGAGCCTCTAATAGAGGCTGATGGAAGGAGCAGCCGGTCCAGCGCCCCCATTCATGACCTGCTGCCGCAAAAAAAAAAGGGACTTGATGGACTTTTATCAGTGTTACATGGGAAATTGAGTTTTTTTTATGGTATTAACTAAAAGTTTAATGGCTGCTGGAAAAACAAAGTGGAGAAAGAATAAGCCTAATCCTCGCCTCCGAGTCTTTAATAGGATTGAAACTCTCCGTTACGATAGCTAGGACATTTTTCCTTCCTACATATTTTCTTTTTTTCTTTTGCCATATGATGCCCATATTATTTGACATGTCAGGGGTACACTGAACATTTTGAGCATAAAAACAGTTGTATTACTATGACCAGAATTAAAAGAATAGTCATGTATGAGATTGAGAATGCTAGGTATAGCTGTTTCTGGGTTACTAATAAACAATACAACATTGTCTGCATACGCAGAATGTTTATGAGTAATGTTTTTAATATTTAGCTCTTGAATCTCAGCTGAGTTTCGGACAATGAAAAGCAAAGGTTCAATAGCCTTGCCCAGTCCCCCTAAAAATGTGAAAAGAATTGGAGAAGTGACCATTGTTAACAAGCATTGGCAAAGCCACTAGGTTTTGCCTATGCAAACTGTATTGGCTTTGTCAATGTTTTTTTACATGTTGCACGCAGTATTTCTGTGCAACATGGATTAAAGTAAAACAAAAAAGTGATATGACACATTTACTGCTGGCTGCATCTTAATGCTTTTTAGGTCTCGCCTACGCAGCGCGCATGCGCTGCATAGGAGGAGACCTCTTGGAATCGATCTGCTTTTTTGCCCAAAAACGTGCACGCATTGCATTGCTTTCAATGGCAACGCATGCACGTTTAGCGATTCTCTTGCGGGAGCGAGCTTTAGCAACATCTGTTTGTAATTAACTTCCAAACAAATGGTGCCCAAGGCTCGCTCCCGCAAGGGAAACGCTGTGTGTGCTCTCGGCCGCACTCCCCCCACCCCTCCCACTTGTTTACCAGTAATACTTTTTGATCAGTGCCTGCTACCTTGTGTGGTCTTCGTATAATTTTAAACAAACATTCTGCACTCATGTGTTTTGCTTAAAATTTGTTTGCTGATATTTTGACCCCGTGACCTCTGTCAGCCTGGCGCTATTCTCGAACGGGGCGGGGGAGGGGGCTCTCCGTGCTTTCCTTCAAGGATGGGCTGCAATTAACCATTTCCCCACAAATAACTCCAACAGTCCCAGGAGACGGATCCAGGCTGAAATTGTTTCAAACCAATTAGGCACTCCAGAGGCCTTTTTAATGTGGAGGCAAATTAGTGGCAGAGCAAGGTGTCTGTCACTTTCAATTTGCGCGATTAGGGGGCACGCACCCTTCAACCTGCGGCCTACTTTTCACACATCTGTGACTCCTGCTTAATTGAGGAACAAAGGGAACTTGCCACCATGAGCAAAAGCGAAGCTCTGAAGTAGTAACAAAAACGAGAAATCTAAGTTACTCTCGTAACCCTAAAGGGCAGCGAAAATGAGGACGTCATGCCTCATTCTAAAGGGATTGTGGCATATGCATTTGCAACAAAAATGACTTTTTTTGAGGATTAGGGGCCGGGGTAGTGGGGTCCGGGAACTTTAGGGATTCATGCATCAAATCAGCAAGTGGCAACCAGAATAAACTTGAGCAGCGGTGGAAACCGAAAAAAACGTACTCTATAGGAACAAACACACTGTGGGGGCGAGCACACACTTAAGGACGAATGCACCCTTGGTTCTCCTCCCTTACTGGGGGTGGGGGAGTACACATACTTTCTCGGAAACAACAGAACCGCACACTCGGGGAAGGGGGTGTGTCTCTATCTCTCTCGGGGGTATAACGCATTATCACGTTTTATTTGCGGGGCTTGTCAGCATCCTCATACCTTCTCAATCCCTCTCTCTGATAATAAAATCTTGCAACTTGAGACGCCATTCTACCACCTACTGTCCAGTTTGTAGTTCTCGAGCCACTACACACCCACAATGAAGGAAAACAACTTACCTTACAGCTGAGAAATACCCAATAATCCTTTGATAAATTCACGGACTCGCAGTCCTCTTTCAGACCAAGGAACAGAAAGCTCTCCAATGGACGCCAGGGAACACATGTTCTCATGCAGTGCCATTGCATGACCTAGACCGCACCATAGGCCGCTCAACTCATTACATCATAACATAGCATTCCTCAACATGGGACATTAAAATGCAGTGGAAACAGGCGCGCAACACCCATTGGGATCACCGGGGTTCAGCCCCTCTCTCCCCCCCCCATCATGTGTGTCAGCCCAGGCTGAGACAGCTTCTCGGGCTGGCGACCGCCTAATTGCAGCCGCACCCGAGTACTTCACTGGTCTTTAAAAGACCATTTACTTGTTAATTAGGCTTTTGTTGTGTATAAACCCCTTCTTAGAGCCACTCTGCCTATGGCTGGAAGAATTAGCCTAACCCCCCCCCCCCGAAATTTGGCTCTAGTTGCCCGCCTGAGTGGAAACATTACACCCTCTCAACAACCAGTGACCATAGAGTATTAACATCCGGCTCTTGTGCTCTGCATTGTTCTTCCCTCACACGCGTGCCTACCGCGCTGAACCGTCACACTTGACCTCTGTATATTGCTGAGACCTCACGCGAGACCACTCTGCCCTTGAGTTCCCAGCGCTCACACAAGACCCCTTCAGCTCGCAGTCTTCAGCCCTCACATATATCACTCTGATGTAGTGTTCGCCCTGTGTAGTGCTCGTTCCTCACACATGCAGTGCTGAGCCCTCACATATGCCCACTGCAATTCTCAGGATCCTTTGCCCTGCAGGGCTCATCCTAGACCATCTCTCTCCCCTCAAAATTGCAAGATACGATACAGCTAGATCTAGCAGCAATTCAGAGCTGTCAGTTGGCCTTTTGGATTTCTTACTTCGAAAAACCTACCTTGACCTTTTAGCTAATATCGATTTACTTTCAGGGTCTTCCAGTTTCACATTTGCCATTTTCTTTATGGACTGGCTGGATGTCGCGCAGTACACTGGGCTTAATTTGTTCAACAATAGGTGCCGGAGCCAAACGTTTTGTTTAGAAACGTGCATCAAATATAGGGGGGGGGGGTGAATACCAAGACGGCGTAGTCTTGATTCCACTTTATGTGTCTTTAATCTAGTGCGTCACACGTGCAAAGTCGGCCCTACCTGACAGTCACATAAGCTGTTATAACAGCTATCAGTATAGATCCAAACACCCATATGCCAACAACGGAATTTTTTAAGGTAGATAATTAGATAATTTATTATGGTGTTTATCAGGCTTGGGCAGTACATTGACCAATGCTTCTGTAAAAGACCCCACAATTATACATGTATCACAGAAGTTAGTGAATTACTGAAATAAATGAAGGGTAAGGTGAGAAGAAAATGTTTTAGAAAATTCAGTGGGTATGCCATCATGTCCAGGTGATTTTATTGGTCTCAAGGAATTAGTAGCAGAAGTAATTTCATCAATGGAAATGGGTAAATCTAAGGTAGACCTGTCAGATTGAGATAGTTGAGGAATATTACATGAATTAAAAAAAAGAGTCTATAATCTGAATATCTATGGTTTCTGGTTTACTCTATGAGGAGGAATACAATTATAGAAATTCATTAACACTATCTGAAGTAGAGAATGCAAATTGTCCATCTTGCCCATGAATAGCATGAATTTGAGTTCTGTCTTTTTTAATGCAAAAATAATTAACCAATAATTTCCCAGATGTATTTGCATTAAAATAAAGTTCAGCATGTTTATTTTTTGACATTTGCAATCCAGTTCTTTTAATCAGTATACAAATGTATTCATAACAAAGCTTCTGTAATTTAAGTTTAAAAGAATTATTATTAGATGTAAAGAATAGATGTTCAAACTTAGCAATTTATGTAAATTGGAGAGTTCAGCGTGAAATGATTTGTTTTCATGGGCCTTCTTGAATATTGTTTGGAAGGTAGTGTGGGAGAATATGCATTTAACTGTAGAGCAGTACACATACTGCACTTATGGGGGCAATCTCTCTCAGAAGCAGAGGAACTATATTAAAGAGAGAGAACATACAATAAAGTATGGTTTAACTCCTTACGTCTGTCCGTTTATCCTCCTCCCTTTGATACAACAACAGTGATGAGGATAAGAATAAAATCGATGTAATTTATTGTGAACCCATTATCCCAAACACATGACACCACAACAGCAGCTGACGGAAGGCTTTGGCATCAGTGACAAAGGTAAGTGGTCTCCAGTTACTGGTGCATGTGATGCATACTTGGGAAACGCCATATTTCTAAATGCTTGCTGTCTTGAGATACTCATAGAACCGTCGGAAGAAGCACAACAAGACATGCTAGCATTGCTGCCTCAAAAGTGTGGAGCACTGTCCAGAAGCACGAGGACATTTGCTCAATGTAGACTGTATCATTGCCTCCTGGTCTGGTGTAAAAACAGGGTTATCCAGTATGTGCCCTGTGCCAAGAGATATTGAGCAGCCTGAAAAGTTTTTACATAGTGTTGTGAGGGTCCTGAGACTGGTAGATATTTTAAAATGGACTCAAAAATCAAGAGAAAGGACATGCAAATGTGTTGAAATCGTTTTTTGCCTGTAGACCTCTGGTTGTGTGACCTTTAATGTGGCATGAGACCCTGTAATGGAGTCTCAGTCACTGTAAGCTCAGTGGTAAAATAGATTTGAGATGTAAACTGCAGTGCTAATCTTTTAACATAAGATCTGTCTGTTGATGCATAGTTTGGGTAAGAGGTTCCGCACAGGTTACATGTGAACACGCGGATGAGATCCAGATACATTTATTGTGGCTACAGAAGCTTTATACTTTGTAGTGCTTGAGCTGGTTTCCACTTTTGGTATAGTATGCCTCAAATGTAGCTTTTTATTAGTACAAGGGGAGAGGTGTTGCTTAGTAGCCAGAGCAGGTGATCAAATTTCAGTACATTCAAGTACATATCAATTTGGCAAGTTTTAACTCACACCTTGAGTTGCTTTGCCAGGAGTCATTACTCTGCTGAAGTTCCTCTGACAAAACAGGCCCATCCTGGGGAGATTAGGTGGAATATGTGACGTTACAACGCGATCAAAATGATCGCGGTACGTTACATCGCAGTTTTTACAACGCAAGTCGTTACAATGACTTGCGCTGGAGGGCGCTGGACTTAGGAATAGTATGATTTACTATTCCAACACCAGTCTATGTACAGTAGGGAAGGTGTTGGAATAGTAAATCATACTATTCCTTAGGTTAGAGCGCCATCCAGCGCAAGTCATTGTAACGACTTGCGTTGTAATACCTGCGATGTAAAGGCATTGCGATGCAATGCCCGCATGGTAATGGATGTCTCCCGATTAGATGTCTCCCGGAAGAGGAAGGGGCTGCAGGTGAAATCCCCATAAGCTGCTTAGCAGTACCTTCCAGGGAAGTAGCTCTAGCATTACCCAATATGAGACAAAGAGTGGATGGCCAGACCTATGTCTCTAATCTCCAGACTGAGCTTCTTTGAAGTCTGGGGGAGAAGAAGTCAGGTCTGAGTGGGTGGAGCTTGGCTTTGAGTAGAGGTGTGCTTCAATTTTTCTAAAAGAATACAAGTAGAATGATGCCACTTAGCGGTGCAAGTGTAATGCAGCATTCCTGGATTGGCTAGGCAACACCCATGTTCTTAAGCACACCAGCTCTATTTTTAAACCCCATCACAGGGAAGAATAGTTGAGAAGAAGAGGACCCTGAAAGGAGAAAGATCTGCATGTCTGATGAACCCTTCTCTGGAGTGTGGATGAACCCACTCTAGACTTGTGCTGGACGTATGTGGACTCTGTGTCCAGGACTAGTTGCACTAGCTTCATGAATCCCTCTCAGGACCAGAAGATGGTGGACTTGGTGGTAACCTTGATGGATGAGGGTCGGCTTCGAATAATATGGACTTGTCCTATTTGGATGTCCAGGGAGTCGGTGGTACATGTTCCTGCTCGACAGACGGGCACCCTGCAAGTGGCAAGTTCAAATAATATGGACTTGTCTTAGTTGGATGTCCCGGGAGGGAGCACTACATGCTCCTGCTTGACAGACAGGCATCCTGCAGTGGCAACGGTTCTTAGGCAGTGAAGGCAGAGAGAGTGGGCTATTGCGGAAGACCATAAGATGCTACTGCGTAGAAAACCTCCAGGTCAAGAACCCACCAGGGCTCGGCAGTAAGGCAGGTGCTGGATCCTACAGCCCATCTGATGCTCATGATTAGAACAGATCAGTACCAGAGGCTGTAGCAAGGCTCCAAAAATTAGCAAATGAAATTTTGCAGATCAGCAGGTCACACAAGATAATTCCTGGTTGCCGGAGTGTGCCACCAGGAACATAATGGCAAAGAAAATGTTCAAATTGGCACAAAAGGGCCAGAGTTATTTCTAAAAGAGGAAACCACTTATGTGTGGCATGTTCGAAGCTGGAATTGGTGCCCTGAGGCTCAGGGACACCTGGTGTCCTGAGAAATCCCAACCAGAACTGTAATTACCCAAACAGGAAGCCAGTGTGACCTAGGTCCCCAAGGACCTGGAGCATACCCTTGCTATTTTAAATAATTTCACCATCTGCATAGGTGGGAGACCAGCATATCATCATCTCTGCCCAGGGAGCCCGTGTGACTGACCCGTGCCCTACAAGAAGTGGCCCCTCATAGGCAGTGTACACCTCTGGTGCCAGAGATACCCAAATGGAAAAATAGGAGAGTGGAGACAAATCTCTTTTCTGAGTGCACAATGGAGAGGAGTGCAGTAGGAGAAGCTATAGTTGTTGTGGGCGTGCCACCAGAGATCTTGATGCTGGGTATGGAGTGGTTCTCAATGTAATGCACTGGGGTCTATGAATGTGACACAGGAGGCCAGTTCATTAAAACTATGGAGAATAAACCAAACTAGAAACAAGATAAAAAACAATTGTTTCCCAGCTTGTTGGTGCACCAGATGAAAGGAAAACCATCTTAAGGAGAAATGCTGCCCGATAAGTAAGTAAAACATTTGCATACTCTTAGTTGCAATGGAATGGCCCTAAATGAGCTGGAACACTGCAAAGTGCTGTGATTGTGGTTTTGGGCATCCACAAGCGTCCTACCAAGCAGGGAAATATCCTGACAATAATTATCCTAATTAGTGATCTGAGGGACGTTCAGGTTCTTTTCAGATGCTCCAATAGCTGACATTATATGTTTCCCTGGTAGTGTTTTTAGATCCTTGTTGTGGAAAGCTGCTAGTCAACCTGGTGGAAAAAGGGAAATACTCATCTGAATTGCTATATTTTTATTCGTGATTCCTGTTATAGTTGGATTTTTGTAAGATTCAGTTGTATTAAAAAATACTTAAAGTATTAAAATATTAAGGGCCTTATTACGACACCGTCTCAGATTCGGGAACCGACTGCCATTGTTCCCTATGGGAGCCCGTGTTCCGACCGACAACACAGGCTCCTATGGGGAAATGGGGTGTGTGTGTAAAACCCTGCACCCTGTGGCAGGCACCCCACGGTGCCAGCCACACAGTGCAGGGCTTTACAGGGGGGTCCCTTATGTACCTCTTCGGCCTCCAACTGGAGGCCTGCAGGAGGAAGGGGACCCTGCTGGGGCCCCCAAAGTCACTTTCTGACAGCCTTTTCATGTCAGACAGGCCGACTCGGAAAGGCTATTGGAAATATACATCGTAATCGGTCGGTCGAAAACGCTGTCCGTAGAGCTGCATGATGCGGTTCCGACCGACACGATTTTTCCGAGAGCCAGTTGGAACCGATTCAGAAGGACCGCAAGGCTTACAATCCAACTGCGAACATCATAATCGGTCGGGCAGATTGTAAACCGACCGAGCCGGTCGGAAGGGTTCCGACGCGGTCTAGGACATTCCGAATGTCGGGCGGAGGCTTTCTACCCGACATCATAATGAGGCCCTAAGACGAGAGTTTCTTAGATGCTTTGCTAACATCCATCATTTTGTCCTCTGTTAAAATTGAAAAGGGAAATTGCTTAGAAACACACTGTGCAGTCACTTAGAAACTGTGTCTCAAATACTATCTAACCCCCAATTTATTATCATGCACATTAAAAAAAGTTTCATGCAATGAGATGCAAAAAATAGAAACAAAACTGTCAATAAGAAAAAGCTAAAATGGATAAAAGAATGACCCCTAAAAACATTTCTTGTAAGGATGTTGCAGCACACTTGTGTTATTGGCATGATCATCACAGATTTTTTCACCCTTTTTCTGTGCCCTATCTTTGGTGGTATTACAACTCTGTGGGTGGGGAGTGGAAGCAACAATGCAGGACAAGAGGGTGGAACCAACAAAGCGGGAGGGTGTGGGGATGAAAGCAATAAAGGACAACAGGAGGGAGTGGAAAGCAACAATATGGGCAAACAACAATGTGAGGTGGAAAGGGGCAAGCAGCAGCACTGGGTGGGAGTGGGCAAGTAACAAGGGAGGTAAGCCACATCACCAAACCGGAGGGTGAGAGGTGGCAAACAATATTGCAGGAGTGGAGTGTGGTAGTGAGAGACAATTATGAGGCAAGCAAAAATGCAGGCTAGGATGGGGCAATGAACAATGCTGGGGTGCAAGGGAACAAACAACTGCGGGCCAAGCCACAACGGGGGGCGGGAGGGTGGTACAAGGCAAGCAACAATATGTAGAGGGAGGGGGCAAGCAACAACATGCAATGGGAGGGTCAAACAAAAATGCAGAGTTGGATGGAAGAGCAGGGAGACAGCTTGCAAACACATGTGCTATCATGGAGTGCTGCAACTAAAAGAAAAATGCATCTCTGAAAGTGCAAGCTATGGAAGGACACTGGCAAGAAAGCAATACTTAGGCTATGCTCCAGGGAAGGAACAGACAAACCAAGAGGAAGTGAAGCTTGCAAGGGATGACCAAAGGGAAGCAAGGAAATGAGTGATGATGAAGGCAACCAAATGGTAAGTAATGGGTGGGTTCTAAGTCCCCTGTAAGTAGACAAAATGTCTCTCAAGCAACAGTGAATGTGCTGTCTCAGGTGAGACCTAAAAATAATAACAAGCGCAATAATGGCTAAAAAGGGGGTGGGGCTTGTGACAGCACCTTCACCAGTTAGTGAGGACAGGGACTCATAAAAGGTGGTCCAACAGGAAACAGCATGAATCCCCTTGGAAATTGTTCTTGACTGTCTGTGCTTTGCCTATAGGAAGGCCAGTTAAAATCCAAATATTGATATTGCCTGTGAGGCAGTATTGGCATCAGAATTAAGGGTGGGTGAATAATTCCGCTCCGCCGGCAGAGTTTTCGACATTTACCCACGTCTTGTACTACTTGGACTGTGGAGTTCTGGCAAAACTCTGTCAACCACGGATGGCCAACGTTAAGTTGCAGAGTGAGGATTTGAGTCCCCTTTTGTGATTTTCCGGTGCTAAAATGCCTTCCGGTGAGATTTCTCAATGCGGGTTGTCGCGACCATTTGCATTGAGAAAGCTCTCGCTTAATTAGAAAATCTACTCAAGCGGCAGAAACAAGCAGCACCCTCTGGCATGCTGCGTGGTGCCGATCTCATTGATTTTACAGCGAGGAAGAAGCTACTGGCTGTAAAAATCAGAGCAAGCAGCGCGACATGTCGAATTCCGCCTCCTTGCAGAACTCCACGGAATCTCACAGAGTTTTTATGTAACTCCATGGAATTCAACGGAGTGAAACTCCACAAGTTCCGCCTATCCCTAATTAGGATGGTGGCATCACAATGAGGTCATTTAACACAGTTACTCTAACAGTCCATAGACATGCTGTACTCAATTTGGGTAGGGCTGAAGATGCCCACAGCAGGGACACATGTGGTGCAATTTTCTCCTAAGCAAAGCCAAGGGCTGTTGGGTGCTTACCTCTTCCAGTCCACCTCACAGTAGGCCCTTGTGTGATTCTTCCCCATGGTCTTTGTTGAACAGACATGCAATAGACAGAAGAGGGAGATCAGAATGACACATGGTGTTCACCAGACCACTCTGCCTGTGTGTGGTCAACCTCTTGATCATCCTTACCATCTTTATGAGTGTCAGTTGGTGGTTGGAAAACCTTGAGCCAAAAGGAAATGTGTGACTGCTGCAGATCCCGGACAGATATACATTTTAAAGCCTAAGGTCAAATGTATACTGGCTGTGCAGTAGCTGGTCCTTGTCTCTTGAGCTGACCCACTTTTGTAGGAGCCCACCCTTCCTTCTTACTCCCTGTTGCCAACTCCGAATTAGCAAGTGTAGTCCTGTGGTTAAACGCACCTGCTTTTGCGATAGGGTGCAGGTGTCTCCCCTCATTTCAATGTCTGTCTGAAGAGTAGATTTTAAAGCTCAAACTAAGTGTGGAGACAAAATGTACAATTTTATATGTTTTTTCTTTGTCTTTGCTTTTCTGCTCAGGCTCACTCTTTCCTTCCTTACAGTGTATTTTAACTTCTACTGCATTGCCCATGAGTTGTCACCTGGATCTCAGCACTTTTTATCCTTCCCTCTGTCCATGTAGTCACTCTCTCCACATGCAACGTCATCCTCTCCTGCTCCTTGCCATGCTCCCTTTTCATTTTTGTCCATCTCCTGCATCCCACTTCTTACATTTCACCTTTGTCTCCTTTTATAATTAATATTGTCAATTTGTCGTTGCCTGATTTTTCCTACTCTTTCTAAATTTCCTCACTGTACATGTAGACCAAAAGGACTTAACAAAATGACATTAAAGCAATGAGCGTCAAGAAGATGTTCATAACAAAGCATACTTGGGGAGGAAGAGGCTGTGCTGTTGAGAAAAGATAAGAAAACAAGTTACAAATGAGATCAGAGATGCAACTGAGGAGCAAAGCACCATGTGTCCAACTATTCCAGCTCCAAGTACCAATCAAAGGGTGAGGTACCTGTTTTATTAATGAGAGCAAGCCAAAACTGAAATTGGTGTTCCTCTGGTAATATAGTAAACACCTAGAAGGCATAAACGACTTCTTGCACAGATGGAAATGAGTTTCTAAACACACAGAGACAATGGGACTCTGCCAAAAATAGACCTCATCATCTTGCAGAGCTGAGCTCCTTTGCAGATTGAACTGAATTCCTGCACAGATGCAGCCAACTCCCTGCATACATAGTGCTAAACCCCTGTACAGGTACAGCAGAGGCTGTGCATGCACACTGAGCCAGAGCTGAGTTCCTACATACAAAGCGCTGAGGCCCTGGAAATACAGAGCTGAGCTCTTGCACGTATGAAGCTGAGCTCCATTGCAAATATAGCTGAGCCCATGAACCGACATAGATCGAGGTGAGCAAGTCCCAAGGCTGAGTTCAGCTCAATCAGCATTCTTTCCTATAAAAGCCGAAGTTCTATGAAGACTGAGAAACTGGGATAAGCTAGTATTCTGTGGGATTGTCACACGCCTCTCACCCAAGTTAGCCTCGCTCATGGCCTGTTTCTGAAAGGGAGTGAGGAGAAGAAGGTGGAAGGTCAAATTACAGTTCGAAGGAAAGGATTTAGAGAAGATATTGAAGAGAGACAAGGTAGATAGTAGCGAAAGAGAAGAGAGTGTGTTTGAGAGAAAAGTAAGAGAGAAGAAAGTAATGAGAGGAGAGTGTGATTGAAATGGGAAAGAATCAAAAAAGGTGTGCAAGAGGAGATGGCATCATGAGAGACGTGTGAACAAGCAGCACAACGGTTAACTAAGACTCCCTTTACAGCACATTTCACCTATTTCTTTTGCTCCCTTCCTCACCATAAGTCTTACAGTCACCTTGCCAGTGGGTGATGTTGATGCTGGCAGTGGACAGTACAGGTACCAATCTACTAAGACATATTTTGGTTATCAACACATATGTTTTTTATTTTAATCACGTTAAGCACTGGGTTGGAGTGTTGGTATTTCACACATGACAGTCACTTGGCATCTATGTTTTAGAATTGTGCAAGATGGTCTAGTGACTAGTCAATTTTGAAATTGTGTTTTACATGGAACATAAAACGTAAACCCGTGACATATTGAAGGACTTTGTTGTTTTATATAATATATATCTTCCTGGGCTTGGTTGGAGAAGGCAAATCCCAGTGTGGGTGATAGAGGAGTAAAGCATAAAGTCTGTAAGAGCAAGTCAACTTCAAGGTTACAATAGGAGATATTTCCTGCCGGAGCCTTAGTTAGTGCATGGCTTGGTGGCACTGTACATCATGGTGCCTGATTACGCTAAATTGTACACCTAATGTTCCCTACTAAGTATAGCGTAAGCGATCGATCTTTTATTTACCTAAAGTGGTTGAGGGGAGGAAACAACTCAGACAGATATCAGCAAAGTCGTCATGCCTGAAAAGACCACCAACTCCAAAGTACAGTTTGAATATTTATTATAAGGCCAAAAACAATTGGATGTAAATACATCTCAATAGCAAAGTACAGAGGTACAGAAAAATTAGTACAGAGCCAAGTTTACGAACATAAGTAATTAGGCCCAAAAGACAGATGATTATAAATTCCAAAATCACAACGCAACACAGGATAGATGCGATATTCAGTTCTCGACTCATTGAAAGAAATCAAAATCTTTCCCTACACTGCTCTACATCAGGGCCCTTCCTGTCTCTCTTCTATCATTCCCCAACGGTGTCAGCACGTGTCGACTTCCTAAGAAGTACTCACGTCAAATAGGTCGTTTTAGCTTCTGGCTATGGAACTCGCTCTGAGATGCTCCTTCTCCTCCGAAAGCTAGCAGAAGTCTGGTGTCGCTGTCCCTGCGCATCATACAAAAGATGGGATTCAACTCACAATACGTCATTCGTCTTAAAACTTTCCATTGGACCTCTATGCAGTTGCTTTTTTCCTTTCTTGGCACAAATTTAATTAATGATATCTTCTTTCCAGTGGCCTTGGCTTTCAGACAGACCAGATACGCAAGGCATCCTCCCTTCTCGCTTCTCAGCCATCTTCAAAGACATTCCGGGTCTCTCCTTAACTCTGAAAATAACGATGTGTTTCTTTCACCTGCAGTAGGATGAGAACATTCTCATTTCGAACACAACAACATTTAATTATTTATTTCTCGAGAGCAAGGAGAATCAAAACTGGTGACTTTGGGCCTATAATTCAGGCAACTTAAACTAACCACAATTACGGTGTACAGAAATAATATCGTCCTACACATTATGCATGAAGGAATTATAATACATACAAAGTTCTACTTAAATGCGTTCACTAATTTTCAACATCAAATGATTCAAATAAATGTTTCTTAATAGTCATAAAACACTGCAAACAATACAAATACATGAGAGTGCGTTTAAACCATGAGTATAGTGCACTCATACAAAATAGAGTGCTATCAGCGCTCTATCAGTTCCCCCCTCTTATGACTAGTGTCATAACACCAACTTTCTATTCTCCTGTAGTTTCTCCTTGTAGAAGAGACCGACCTAAACAGAAGCTGTAGCTTGCCGTCCCTGTCTGAATCGTTCTAACCCCTTAAGGTGCTGGTAATGACTGTCCTGCAATCGTTCAAGTTGGAGCTCTCGCTTTTTCGAAACAGTCTCCTGATGTCGTGCCCTTTGCCATTTGTAAGCCTTGATGGCTCCTAATAGGACAATTATACAAATGACAGCTATTATAATAGGCTTCAAGATATACCCCATTATTGCTTGTCCCATACTGCCAAACCTACTGCCTATCTTGCCAAATCCTTTCCCCACTTGTTCCCAGAGTCCTTCAGCAGCCATCTCACGTAACTCTTGGTGTATATCTGAAATATTGTTGATATATTTCCTTATATCCCGACTGTTGTCAGGAATATAAGTACAGCACTGTTGAACTTTCAATAATTTGCAGACTCCTCCGGCTTTTGCTAGCAGCACATCTAGGGCAAGACGGTTTTGCAAAACCATAGCCCTTATCGAAACCATCTCCCCATCTACAAGTAATAAAATCTGAGCTGTATTTATTGAGAGCTTATCTACTAATGTTGCCAGCTTTCTGATTTTCAAATCATTCAGATTCACACCCATACTCGGTATCATAGCCCCAAATATGTCTCCAATCACTTCTCCTGCACTCACACCACGTTTTCCTCTATGAGGCCTTTTGCTTTCTAGGGGCCATAAATCATTCACATGGAAAATCTTGGGAAATACCACAGCCAAATAACAAGTGCCATACCAATTTTTGGGCAACTTCACATAGGCATTCTTTCCACACACAAAATATACATTGGGCACTATTGTTATTTTGTCCAATAATGCTTTTCTAATTGATTCTTCGATCAAGAAGACGTGCTCACAATCACTCTCACCCACAAATATCTTATCGTAGTATGTGGTCGGGTGTTTAATACACAACTTCCCCTTCTGCTGGAAATCTAATGCTATGGGTCCAAAACTCCCCTTTGCTTTATGATCTAATTCTTCTTTAGTCCATGGGGTAACCTTGTGCTTTGGATCTGGTCTATATAGAGTCTGTCTATGCCGATCTTCTATCTGATCTATACATTTCTTTTCAATGTCTGTTAACATACAGGTTAAATTGTGTCTATGGGCATAGGACGTGTCTAAAGTAATGGTAGGCATGAAATACTTTGACATTCGCTCTACTTCCTTATAATAATCATATTTATTCATGTATTTAAGAACTGGGACTTCCGAGAGTACCACATCATAATTTGAGAAATAGTACTCGAAGTGTGCCTTGCTATAAAACATGCTCAACAACACACTACATGTAATGCCATAGGTCAAAGGCAAATTATGGTATCGAATGCCTTCTTCTACTGAGACTGGTAATTGCATACACACATAGCAATCCTTCGCTTCCATGGTATCCACATACTCATACAATAATCGAGCATACGCTTTCAAAGTGAAATCACCCTTTGACAAATCAACATGTAATCTACGACTGGTTTCCTTAACCATTTCTAGATCCCTTGCGGATGCATCCTCATCTATCTCAGAGATTGGTGTAGTGAGTGTTGCCTGTACCCTAATCTGTCCGACATTCTGAGATCCAACTAGAGATGTAACGATTACCACAGTTATAACAATAAGCACCACTACAATGAGGGTGCCAATGTTGCACTTCTGTTTGCGTGTTGATTTTTCGGACACCATGGTTTCTCCTGATCCGTTCTGAAGCACAAAAGGGAAAACACAGTCTCTTTCTGTTTTCCTTGTTTAACAATGTCTTTCTCACTTCTCTCCTCCCATGCAATTAATGTCAAAGTTCATTTGATTGATACTAAACCTATTGAAGAGATGTAGTCAGCCCTATTCCTCACTCCATCATCTACTAGAAAGTTCCTAATTTTAAATCTTCTTAAACTGGGGTCTAACTTATCTTCTTTCTAAGGCCTAATGCTTTCTTTGGTTATAATTCAAGCTTCATCGTTAATGATATTTGATCCAAGTATTTCGAGGACAAATTGCAACATCTCCGCACGAATTTCTCCTAATTCTTGCGCGGCGAGCTGTCGGCCAAATGAAGGGAAGATAACCTGATTGAGGATCAGGAAACGCAATCCACTCAGCTTTGGAGGATTTGGAACTTGCAGAGTTAGCTTTCCAAACGCTTCTATGCCTGGGACCAGCAACTGTATTTCAATCGAGAGGGTGTCCCCTCCGTAGCTCACCGTACCAGCTCCCAACCTCCTGGACTTCGCTGGGCTCTGCATCTGCAGCCAGGTACGTCCACTCAGGAGATGCGTATCTTCGAGACGCTATTCTTTCTCTTCTGGAGCGTCTCAGATCATCCGGTCTTTCCTCAGCGTCTCTTTGGTCTGATTCAGATGTTTCAGGAATCGGAGTGATATTTTTCTCGGATGCAAGCCTTATATTCAGCCTTTCTTTTCTTGCTGGCCACTTTTCCGCTCTGGCATCTGCTCTCCTCTCTTCCTCTTGATCTGATCCTACTGCAATTGACTGCTCACCTTGATCTGGTGCACAGTTCACTTCTGCAATATCATCTATTTCAGTATCTGGGCTCAATTCAGGAGCACTCAGCTCTCATCTCTCGTGCTCACTTGGCTGTTCCGTTTCATTTGAAACTCTTACAGCTGAGCCTGTGCCTTCTTCGTTGTCTGTGGCAGGTACACACACGCTTCTCAGAACCAGTGGACTCTCTTCCTCCGCAGGCGCTTGAACTCGGCGAGTGTGGGAAGCATGTATCCAGTTCGGCAATCCTCCACACTTCACAGCGGTACTCGTGACCAATATCACCTGATATGGTCCTCTCCTGCGAGCATCAAGACAACTCTTCCTCACGTGCTTGCGAACTAGTACCCAATCACCTGGATTAAGATCATGCAGCAGGTCTCTCGAGGTGGATGCAGTCGCAGCCTCGACCTGGTGGGATACAGAAGTAACCACATCAGCCAGTCCCTTACAATAATCCAACACTAAATCATCAGTGATGTTTATCAATGCTGTAGCTGGCACCATAGGCAAACGCATAGCTCTTCTGGTCAAAATTTCGTGGGGAGAAAGCCCTGTTCTCCTATCAGGGGTGCTACGCAGGCTCATAAGCACCAGGGGCAGCACATCTGGCCATTTCAATGAAGTTGACGAACACACCTTTGCCACTCTTGACTTGATGGTGCCATTAACCTGCTCTACAAGACCTGAAGCCTCCGGCCTGTAGCTACAATGCAGTCTCTGATCAATGTTCAAAGCAGAGCACAACAATTTCATGATTTCACTGTGGAAATGAGTTCCTCTATCTGTCTCCACTGATGTTGGAAATCCATATCTCGGGATCAATTCTCTTAACAACAACTTGGCTACTTTGAGACTGTCACATGGTCTAGTTGGATATGCTTCCACCCAAAGCGAAAAGATACACACCACCACCAAAACATATCTCAACCTATTGCACCTCGGCATTTCAATAAAATCCAATTGTATCCTATTGAAGGGACCTCCAGATCTTCCAATGTGACTCAATGCAACCACAGTTCTCTTTCCAACATTCATTTGTTGACAAGTAACACACCTGTGACATACCGTTTCAGCCCACACACGAAAGCGTGGATTAAACCACGTCTGCCTAAACACTCGCACCATAGCATCTCTTCCCAGATGAACTGCTCCGTGGATTTGCCTTGCCATTGGGCTCAGTAGACAATTGGGTAATACTGCTCTCTCATCTGTGGACACCCAAATGCCATCGTCTCTTTTGTGCAACCTGCTCTGACCCATGAAGCAGCTTTCTCTTCTGGGACTTCATCCTGCAACCGCTTCACCTCATCCCAAGTATCGGCTATAGCTAACATCATGCTGAGCTCGGTCTCTTCTGTGCTCTCTCCTATATATTCTCCATTAAAAATACAAGCATGTTCAGCGCAAAATCGTGCTACTTCATCTGCATAATTGTTGCCCTTAGTGACAAAGTCTTCTCCCTTTCCATGAGCTGCACATTTAACGACTGCTATCTCTTTGGGCTTCTGCAAAGCTTCCAATAGTTGGTGCACATACTCGCCGTTACGTATAGGTGACCTGGAGGACGTTAGAAACCCCCTCTGTGACCATAACTGCCCAAAGTCATGAACTACACCAAATCCGTATTGACTGTCAGTATACACAGTCACTCGAATATCAGCTGCAATGATACAAGCACGTGTCAAAGCGACAATTTCGGCCACCTGAGCAGAGAATACTCTATTTAAACAGGCAGCTTCCACTACTCCCATGATGGTGCACACAGCAAACGCTGCTCTCAAATACCCTTCACTGTCTCTTAAGCATGAACCATCAACAAAAAGGATCAAATCAGATTGGGGCAAAGGTTCATCGACAATGTCAGGTCTGGGTTTGGTAGATAGGTCAGTAACATCTAGGCAGTCATGCTCTTCACAATCCTCATCTCCTTCCTCTGACGGAACAGGTAACAATGTAGCAGGGTTCAGGGTGGTACAACGTCTCAGGGTAACATTTTCAGCGGCCAAGATAACCTGCTCATACTTGGTAAGTCTGTTGTTGGTCAGATACTGTGTTTTCGTTCTGGTCATCAACAGTTCCACTGAATGGGGCACATAAACAATGAGCGGATAACCCATCACTATGCTTTCACATCTTTCAATGCTGACACCGGTTGCAGCAACGGATTTCAGACATCCGGGCAACGCAGAAGCTACAGGATCTAATGTAGCTGAAAAGTAAGCTACTGGTCTACGGGCACCCCCATGTGTCTGCACTAGGACTGCTAACGCACATCCCTCCTTTTCACAGCAAAAGAGCGAAAACGCTTTGTTATAATCCGGCATTCCGAGAGCTGGAGCACGACAGATACTTTCCTTCAGCTCACGGAAGGCTTTCAAGCACTCGTCATCCCATGGTACCGGATCACTAACATCCTTTCGAGTCAGTTTCAACAGAGGCTTTGCTTGCAAGGAAAAATTTGGGATCAACTGTCGACAATAGCCGACATTCCCAAAAACATGCAGACTTCTTTTTGTGTTTTCGGAGTTCCCATTTGCAGAATCGTCTCTATGCGATCTGGTGACACCCTTCGTTTTCCTTTCTCAATCCGGTGACCTAGGTACTGAACTTCAGACAAACAATACTGCAATTTGTTTGGAGACACTTTGTGTCCATTTTCTGTCAAATGATTCAGCAATGCCACAGTGTCAATCCTGCACGCATTCTCAGTATCTGAGGCGACCAAAAGGTCGTCTATATATTGCACTAAGACTGAGTTTTGGGCCATCACCAGTCCTTCAAGATTCTTTTTCAGACATTGACTAAAAATAGAGGGTCTTTCTGTATACCCCTGAGGAATTCTTTCCCATGTTAATACACGATCGTCCATCCTAAACGCAAATAAAAACTGACTTTCTTCATGCAATGGTATGGAGAAAAATGCATGACACAAATCTATCACTGTAAACCATTCTTCTTTGCATGGTATCTGGAATAGAATAACAGCTGGATTCGGTACCACAGGACAACATGGGATCACAATTTCATTAACCCGACGCAGATCCTGCACTTGCCACTTGGCTTCTGCAGTCCCATGATAGGTGAGTTGCAGGGACTTCCTCTTATCTCCTTAAAAATACCTTGGGTAATCATAGTCTCAATCACAGGTCTTATTCCGGCCACAGTTTCTGGAGTCAATTTATATTGTGGCGTTCGTGGGAATTCAGCATTGGGTTTGACCTGTATCTTAACTGGCTCAACCCCTCTCATCAGACCTACATCCTCGCCTGTAAAATCCCACACTTTCGGATCAACTGAGTCTCTCAAGTCATGTGGCAATTCTGCTATTGTGAGCACCACAAACATTTCTGTAAAACAGACTCATGTTAGCCATTTTAAAATCAGCATCGTCATCATATGTTTGCAATTCCACACCTCTCGGAGTGCACAATATAGTACAATTGAGCTTGCACAGAAGGCCTCGTCCCAAAAGACAGACCGGTCTTGAATTGCACACTACAAATTGGTGTTTATCCCGAAATGGTCCTATTCTCACGGGTAATTTGTTTGTCAATGGATTGGTCATTTTCTGATTACTAACCCCCACTACTTGAATCGATTGTCCCGAAAGAGTTAAATTTGGGACTACTTCAGTTCTCACCGTGGAGCGAGCAGCTCCAGTGTCTAATAAGAAGGTAACAGGATATCCATTCACATCTGCATCCACAAACGGCCCACTCTGATCTACTTCTAGAATCGCATCCAAGGTGCATTCCTCGTGCACCCCCCTCTGACACTCTTGTAAATCTTGATTTTGCTCAAATCTATCTTGTATTTCAAAATAAGGCATCTGATGGTATAACTGATTATGCATGGGTATCCTAGGAGGTTGAGGTACTTGCACTTGCGGCTCATATCCTCCTCCATACATAGACCTGGGTCTTGTCACAGTATTGACAGTCTCGGACAGCTGTCCCTCACCTTCCACCTGTATCTGATTTGCTGGATTCGATCTACACTCACGCTTCCAATGCCCGATTTTGTGACAATAATGGCAGGCAGTGACCCTTTTCTGTTGGGCCACCCACTCACTTGCACCTGGATCCATTCCTCTTCCTCTACCCTGACCAGGTTGGGTCACCCTCTGTTGTACCATTCCTCTTCCACCTCCTCTACCTCTACCTATCGCTCCTCCAATCCCTTGCGTCATATCAGCGTTTCTCAACTGCACCAACATCAACTTGTCCTTCAATTTCTTCTGTGTCGACTCCACTTGATCACTGCAATATTTAGCATAACGCAGAATCTCGTCCACCGACTTATTCTGCCAACATATCAAGTGCTGCTGTATCATCAAACTAATATCAGATTTCAGTCCCAACACAAACTTCGAGACAAACTGTCCCATATCTTTCTGTTCAATTGTATCCAATCCACTATGCTGCTTAAAAGCTAACAACAATCTTTCGTAATAATCATTTACTGATTCTTTAGAGTCTTGAGTGGTGCGATCAATCTTCAACCAATCAACAGTCTGAGGAGCTACCTTCGACTGCAACCATGTAATCACTTGCTCGTATTTTCTCATTACATCAGGTGAAGGACCGTGAGTCACTGAATCTCTAGGTGGCTCTGCAGTAGGCCACTCAATGGCAATCTTACATGCCGCCCACAAATCCGCCGGCACTACTATATCAAACAAGGTGTTTAAATCAATCCACAATACTTTCGAAATCTTTACAAACCGATCTATTTGCTTGAACCACTCAGCAGGTTTTTCCCTCAGCCGAGGGAAATCATTCGTAAATGCTGCCAAATCACCCCTGCTCCATGGCACATGTACATACCCTCCATTCTGTACCTCCCTTTAGGGGGAAATTTCCTGCAGCTCCCGTCCCTCCACCCGGAGGCGGAGTATTTCCTATTCCAGTATGGAAGCTTTTCTTTTTGGCCCATCTTTCTTTCCATCTGTCTAATTCTTTCCATGTCCGCATCCCTATCACTAGTTCTCCAATTTGTGCTTTCAATCCAATCGTTTGCTTCTCTTCCAAATCCTTATCTGTGTAATTTAATCTGCAAGAACCCTGTGTCAGCTTGGTCTTTGACAAATCAACCTCATACTTTTGTGCCAAAAGCAACAATGCATCATAAGCTCGTTTGGCCTTTCTTGTCATGTCCTTTGCTACGAACAGTAGTTCGCTCGAGTCATACATCTCAATTCTGATCAGGGGTAGATTACCTTCAATCACCTCATCTAGTTCTGCCTTTAATCGTACCACATCCAGCATTGGCGCTTTTATTGCACTTTTTGAATTTCTTCGTTTCTTGTATCTTCCCTGTCACAGCTTTGGGTTCTCTTAGGAACTGCACCCTCTTCTATCTTCGAAGCTGGGCGTCTATCTCTTTCCAAGCTTCGACTTCTCCAATGGTCACCTGCACAAATAACCTGTGGCTCAAACAGTACTCTAGGCTTTCTTGTCTCTTGTTGTCTCTTCCCTTGGCATCATTGACTCTCTCACTGGTTGAACCCACATTCGCAGGTCAAACCTAGAATTCGCTAGAGCTCCTGTCCGTCTTCGTTCTGACCCACTATCCATTCTTGATGGATCAGCTGTAGCTGGCAGTGGAGTACTAGATTCCACTGGTATCCGAATTAACCCAGTCCCACTCATTGCCAGGCTCCCTCCAGACATTGTCTCTTCCCCTTCACTTATTTGCTGTTGACTGTCATCGGTTCTTTCTCTAGGAGTATATATCGGAACCACCGGCCCTATTGTGACTGGTACCGACAAAGCATCTGGTAACTGCATGTTTCCTGCAGGTTGTACTGGCTCAGGGTTTGGATACCTCATTCCTCCAGACCCTCCCGGAAGGTGTACCATTGTAATCTTGCCTCTTACTCCTGCCGATTGTTCCCCTGAACCCACTTGTCCCACACCTAAAAGCTCTTCTGATGGGCGCAACCTCTCTGATCTAGAGTCGCACGGTGGAGGACGGTTCGCTAGCAATCTATTGAGGAAGCTGTCATCGGTATCACTGTCCTCTTCTGTCGTCTTTTTCCCTTCAGCCCCCTCTCTTAAGGTACGAAATGGGTACAAGCGTTCTCCCTCTATGGTGTCTACTCTCCATCTTTTCAACTGGGCATCCCATCTAGCATCAGGATATGCCTTCATTGCTTTCCTCATTCTTCCTTGTGAAGCCTCTCTCCTTTTTGCCAGAGCAGCTCTCATCCATGCATCTAATGCCTCAAATTGTGTGGGTCTAGGGGGAGGTTTCAGTGCATTCATCACCCCCCTCAGGTGGGTCAGCACTTCCATACGAAAATACCCATAACGAGGGAAAGCCAATTCACCCTCTTTCTCTGTAAGTTTATGCCAATTCTGAAGCCACACTATAGTATGAAGTCCTACATTCGTTGCCATGTAATGTGCCGGTGTGTCTTCTGGCGGAGCTTCTTCTCCTACCCGAGTCACTACCCCTGTGTCGCCTCTACACAAATCTCGCAATACCCTAAAGCATCTCATTGTAAAATCGATTAATTGCAAGCCCAAAATACGCTGTTCCACTGCAAACGAACTTCCACCAATCCCAGCGCGGCGTTACACCAACCAACCTATCACAGCGCGGCGCACCCTGATGCCACTTCTCACTCCTTGCAGCGGCTCACCCGCCTTTACAATTTCACCGCAAACTTGCTTACACGCATTCATACCACAAGTAACTGTATAACCAAAAGTTATTAAACCAAGTAACTGTTCCTACACAATTACAATAACTTACAGTCACATAAAACAAGTAATTGTCTGTCTCTAAAGATCGATAGAACACTCTCACAAGAACATTCAGCCGTTGTGACCGCCGACCTGCGTTAGTCACTCAATCGCCATAGTCCACCCCGGTCCCTGAGGCTTTCTGCTGCGACCTATTCCTCATTCACACAAAGTTCCCTAACACAAGTGGATTGTCGATAGCGCTTCACAACACCCACATTTGATCAGACAATTACAATACAAAACTATCCCGGAATCTTGGACTTCTTCTCTTGAGTCCGCTCACCAAAACTTCCTGCTCTGCACGTGTCCGGACCAGTAAACCAAAAACCACATTCACTCAACATACATCCCAACTCCGCAAGACATCACCCACTTACTCATCACCGCAATCTAACACCACAATTCCTTTCATACTCACGCCACCACTGTTTCCGCCGCACCATCAACGTCCGCCGGTCTCCGCCGTCTTTCGCTCCACTTCAGGGCTCTTCAACCTTCAACCCTACTCCTGATTACTCCCCGCACCTTAGAGGTAAACCACTTTAAAGGTAAACCATCCTCTGCTACCATTTGATTACGCTAAATTGCACACCTAATGTTCCCTACTAAGTATAGCGTAAGCGATCGATCTTTTATTTACCTAAAGTGGTTGAGGGGAGGAAACAACTCAGACAGATATCAGCAAAGTCGTCATGCCTGAAAAGACCACCAACTCCAAAGTACAGTTTGAATATTTATTATAAGGCCAAAAACAATTGGATGTAAATACATCTCAATAGCAAAGTATAGAGGTACAGAAAAATTAGTACAGAGCCAAGTTTACGAATATAAGTAATTCGGCCCAAAAGACAGATGATTATAAATTCCAAAATCACAACGCAACACAGGATAGATGCGATATTCAGTTCTCGACTCATTGAAAGAAATAAAAATCTTTCCCTACACTGCTCTACATGAGGGCCCTTCCTGTCTCTCTTCTATCATCCCCAATGGTGTCAGCACGTGTCGACTTCCTAAGAAGTACTCACGTCAAATAGGTCGTTTTAGCTTATGGCTATGGAGCTCGCTCTGAGATGCTCCTTCTCCTCTGAAAGCTAGCAGAAGTCTGGTCTCGCTGTCCCTGCGCATCATACAAAAGATGGGATTCAACCCACAATACGTCATTCGTCTTAAAACTTTCCATTGCACCTCTATGCAGTAGCTTTTTTCCTTTCATGGCACAAATTTAATTAATGATATCTTCTTTCCAGTGGCCTTGGCTTTCAGACAGACCAGATACGCAAGGCATCCTCCCTTCTCGCTTCTCAGCCATCTTCAAAGACATTTCGGGTCTCTCCTTAACTCTGAAAATAACGATGTGTTTCTTTCACCTGCAGTAGGATGAGAACATTCTCATTTCGAACACAACAACATTTAATTATTTATTTCTCGAGAACAAGGAGAATCGAAACTGGTGACTTTGGGCCTATAATTCAGGCAACTTAAACTAACCACAATTACGGTGTACAGAAATAATATCGTCCTACACATTATGCATGAAGGAATCATAATACATACAAAGTTCTACTTAAATGCGTTCACTAATTTTCAACATCAAATGATTCAAATAAATGTTTCTTAATAGTCGTAAAACACTGCAAACAATACGAATACACGAGAGTGCATTTAAACCATGAGTATAGTGCACTCATACAAAATAGAGTGCTATCAGCGCTCTATCATGCCCATAGTGGACAAAGAATCTGCGCACTTTCCTATACTGTTAGCTATACCTTCCATCTTCCTGTGAGAGGGCACAAGCCATCTGTCCAGCTTATTGTTCTCTGTGGATACCATTTGCTTATGAGCAGTTGGTGAACCCCCTAATTTTCTGACAGCCAGATAAAAGCCCTCCATGATTTTCCTATCCCAGTTTATTCTTCACACCTTAATGGGGTTCATATGAGTCTAGTTCCCAATGTCTGTGGGAGACATTTCTTGTGCTCATTGTGAGATTCCCCCCACACACCTCTTCTTGTTCCCCACAGATTTGCTCATTATGCAGATTGTGCTACTTTTAGTAAGAAAAGACACATTTCCAGTAACCCTTTGTTGTTTCTTTTCTGTGTGTCAGACATGCACAGGACTGGCTTGGTACCAACCATATTGCAGACATCCAATGCTCGCAGGTCTGGTGAGCACTCTCTGGGCTCCAGAAGTGCTCAGTGTCTCAGGGAAAGGTATTGGTAAAGCCAATAGATCTGGCTTTATTGTGTTAAAGCATGAAAGAACATGCATGTATATATTCTGTTTGCACTTGTTAACACATTAAAGCCAGGCCTATTTCCTTTCCAAATGTGCATTCAAGTACTGGCCTCCAGCATATCTTGGCCTCCACTGTGTAAAATAGAAGCCCCTGCTACCAATACCTGAAGTATGAGCGTCCCCCCTCCCCCCCCAAAAAAAAGTTCGGGTCTAGTTGCGCCCTTGGCTGCAGTGTATATGTATTTGAAAAATGAATGCTTGGTCATTACTATATTTAACCCTATCAAAAATGTTCTTGCTGGAAATGAAAACATGCCAAGAAAACCTGCAGCTCGGAGACAGTTTTTGATAGAACAAGATGTGTGCCCTTACGTTCGAGAAAAGAAAAGCTTTTAGCGCCCTGAAGATGGCAGTAAGATGCAGTCATTTGAAAACAGAGACAATCCAGACACTGCTCTGTGCTGACTGACTTTTTCTTTGAAAGGAAAACACGAGTACCTGGTGTGCACCAAGCATCGCAGTCATGTTTATGAAACAAGCAGCCACTTGTCCATACATGACTGAACGTCCCAGTGGCTTAAGCTCTCCATGTGCGGCCAGGCTTTTCAATTAATGCATTCACACGATCGGTAATAAGCAAATTATAAACCATTTCCGTAGGAATGTCCAATCTAAGCACAGCTGATCCACTCTACTTAAAAGGTATGGTTAAAAATAACCGGGAAAAAGAGGTGAACAAAGCGCAAAAAATAAAGTAATTCAATATATTTCAACATAGCTGCCTACTTTCCACTGTGGCTGTGCTGTAAATGTGCGGGATATGTCAGGCCCACGTTGGCGTGTAGGGAAGGGTAAGTGCACGACGTATGATCGCTTCTTTTGTTCTTGTACAATGGTAGGGAATGAAAGCTGCATACATTTCATTTCATGAACTAGATAATGAGACAGAGCTATTGCCATAGAAACCATATGTATTCATCAGTGCGGCTTAACATATACTTGTGGAATAAAAACATTGTAGACCACAATTCTGAACTTGGTACTTGAGAGTTATGTACAAAATATAATAAAAATGAAAGACGTTTCTGAGATTTTCAAGTGGTCTCTAAAGGGGATATTTACTAAAAAATGACGAAGCGTGGTGCTGCAAGCCATCGTGCTGCGCCGAGCTGCGTCATTAAGAAACTTCAGGGATGCTTCATATTTACAGCAATACGACGCATCCCTGTCCTTTCCTCTGCATGGGCGCACAATTGGCTGCCTAGCCCCAACGCAGTCACCCTTGCACCATGGTTGTTGCAGTTGCAGGGATGATTGTTTTTGTGCAGGAAGGGACAACTTTCTACACCACAACCATCATTGATGGCGTTTTACTACTTCCACTGGCGTAGCAAGGGGGGGGCGGAGGGGGCGGTACGCCCCGGGCGGCACGAGATTTGGGGGCGGCGGGTAAATTTATCGCCAGCACCCCCCCCCCCTCTCTTAGGCGCTCGGCGGCGGCAGAGGCAGGGACCGCCACGGGCGGCAGAGTGCCTAGCTACGCCACTGTCTACTTCTATGTGCGCTTTGCGGCACACATAGAAAGAGCAAAAAACGAGGAGACATAAAGGTATTTCGCCTCATTGCTCCACTTTAACACCTCCCCTGGGGAGGCATTAGAATCTGACGAATTCCCAGGTTTATGAAAG
Organism: Calotriton arnoldi; assembly: GCA_963921515.1. NCBI lineage: Eukaryota > Metazoa > Chordata > Amphibia > Caudata > Salamandridae > Calotriton > Calotriton arnoldi. The sequence goes on along the minus strand of CAWUFW010004272.1, from coordinate 840,654 downwards.
CTTGTAAATTTGAGAATGCATCGAAATCCATGTGTGTTGCACAGGATCACCCACAGCAACACCCCTTTCAAACAGAGTAATGCGTGAAAGGGAGCCATATTTACACGGACATTAAAAGCCATGCAGGGTGGCTTTGCGTGGCCTTGTAAATATGGAGCAGCATTGTGCACCACTGGAGCGTCAAAAAAAGTAATGCGCCGGTGGCGCAGGGGCCTTGTAAATATGCCCCAAAGTGTTATATATTGATGCAGAACTGGATAACATACTGGGCGCGTGTCTTTTGACTTTTAGGATAAAAGCGGAAAATCAAGCTGCAAATGGGATGGAAGGCAGCGAAAACCATGCTGGTGGGGGAGCTGTGGAGGGGCCCTGCGGTGGGAAATACAGGAGTCATGTATGGCCTTGTAGCACACTGACTAGCCAGATAAAAACTTTGCATTTACGATCCAAATGATGCAATGTGTCAAATTAATCTTTATAGTACTGATGGGAGTATGTCACTATTTCGTGCTTTCCAATCATCTTTCTGCCGTCGTTCATTCATATATAACTGCCCTTGGCTCCATCGACCCACATCTGCAAATTGCCATTTAATTCCACATTTGCCTTCTTATTCAACTCATTACAGAGCCATCCTATTGCCATCTTCCCTTGATAAAGTTTACACATCTGCTTTTCTCTTTTTCCAAGAGAAGGCTGTGTCTTGCCATATTAGGACTGTCCCAGAGTTACTGCACCAAAAATCAAACACTATGAAGCCCTGCCTCAGCTTGGCGAGGTTTCACTTGCCCCCAACCTCTACCCCTGGCCCTCCCAATTCAGCCACCAATTTTCAAAGGAAATATTCCCCCCTGAACCAACACTATATCCAGGCTGACTGTTTCTCCCAACTCCAGTAGCTATTGTTGGCCTCCCTTCTAAACAAGTAAAGTTGCAATAGATTCTATATAGTTATTCTTGGTCCATTTGGTAGGCTTTGGGGGTTTCTCTCGCCCATGGTGGACCTTGTGTCACCAGTCCTTGGTAGGGGATTTGGAGAGCAGTGCATTTCACAAGGAATGAATGAAGTGCAATTCCAGGCAGAATGTGTATGCCTTTTGGATTGTACCTGTCAGAAAGCCATCCTTTTGCCCTGCTCACCCCCGTGTTTTGACTTATACTGGTGGTAGCTGACTCCGATTGTGCCCGGGCTCTGCTAACCAGACCCAGAACCAGTGCTCTGTGTAAAAGGTATATGGTAATTAGGTTTAATTACAATTGGTATGACAATCTCCCTGTAAGTCCCTAACATACAGTAGGGCATGTAGGTTTAGAGGCCCAGCAGATTTAATGCACTTAAGTGTGCACAGCTGTGCTGCCTTCTGTCATTGTAAAGGCAGCCCTGCTTTGTAGGTTTCTTTTAAAAGTAAATTATATGCAAATTCGACTTTGGAATTAACGATACTTCCAAAGTATTAAACTACCTTATTTTTACATTAAGTCACCCCTAAGGTCTCTCCTAGGTACCACAGGCATGGGGTGCCTTGCAACTATAATCAGGGACATTATAAAATATGTTTTATATGCCCCGGTGAGGGAAAAGCTGCCAATTTAGTTTTCCCCTATCGTAGCACATTGGCTCCATAGGCTAACATGGGAATACTTTAATAAAGTAGAACTATTGAAAGGAGTGAGCTAAAAACATACTTCAAAGTCTTAAAATGATAGTTAGAACAAATCCAACAACTTGTAGAGATTAGATTTATTATAACTATCACAGATAAGAAGTTATAGAACTTGCTTTTCTGATGCGCTAAAATCCAGCCTTCCAGCTGCCTCTCCTGATTGCCCATCCTTTGACAGGCTGAGTCAAACTGCTCTGATGAGGTGAGAAGTGGCCTGCATAGAGACAAAGGACATCTGGTGGGAGGAGATCTGCAGCTGCTGAGCAAAAGCCAGGATGGGGATGGAGTAGCCAAACTGGTCTTCAAAGAGGGAATGATAGGACAGGACACAGGCTCAACCTCACATCCTGCATTCCCAGCCAGACAGAAGCCCCAGTAATTGAATTAGCAGAGGGCCTGGAAGGGGAGTGTTAGGGAAATTTACCACACCAGTGGGTTGGTTTAGCCAGATCTTAACCTCCAGGAGAGCGTTTCTCCATTTTGGATTTTAGAGGAATAGTACTTTCTGGGACAAGAATATGCCACACTTTGGAGGAAGTTGTCATACATGAGGGCGGCACCCTGCACCCCATTAGTCATGGATGCCACCCTGCTTGTCACCCGAGAACACTGGATAAATATGGGAGAGCTGCCCGGCACTCAAACCCCTGCCTGAAACTACAAGAAAAAGAAGGTCTGCCCTGCTGGAACCCTGACCTCCATCAAGAGGATTGCACTCTGAATGATTGCACCAACTGCACACTTTGGGAACTACAGTCCAAAGGACTTTGCCTTACTTTTAAAAGTGAAGGAGTGGACTCCCTGAAAGCAACAGGTTAAAAGACCTCCACCTGCATCATCTCCAGCAAGAAGAAACCAGCTGACCACCTTCAGCTGGACTTTGGTTTGGCCAGGTGCATTGTGGGACACATAGACCCAACATCCAAAGCAGCAACTCAGAGCTTCTGGAATCTTGGATGATGTTGCTGACACTTGGAACCTCAAAAGGACCTTCTGGAAGAAGATACAGAAGTTTGGTGAAAATTGGCAAATTTTAGCAAAAAGCTCCATAAGGTGACCGACCAGTCGACGAGAGTCAAGACAGCGATGTCGAACCACGACACAGCCTGAGATTCAGGTTTAACCTGCTGAAGCTCTGGAGCTTTTCGTCATCAACGAGACTTCCAGGAGTTGACCGAGGCATCGCGCTGAGCCAAGTCCCCAACATCGAACACAGGGCCAACCTGACAAGGAGCATCGTGCAACGTCGAGAGAAAAAGTTCCAAAAAACTGACTAAGTCAGAAGGTAAAAACTTGACTGGGCTCTACCGCTAAGTGTATCCGACCTGAGCTCAATCAGGGTCGGCCTGAAACATTGACTTTGTCCCGGTCAAGTGCGACCAGATGCCCCAAAAATGTGTTTTTGGCTTTTTGGCACCAGAAAGGGTTTATTCTTTAAAAATTCATATCTCTGGTTCCCTATATTGGATTTTTGTCATTTTGGTGTCATTTTAATTATAAAATGGTGTTGGATTTTTATGGTGTGTATGTCTTACTTATTTAATGCATTGATGTTTTTAAATGCTTAACACACCTGTCTCCTGAGGTAAGCCTGCCTGCATGCAGCCAGCTACCAAGGGTTGAGCAAAGAAATAATTTATTGAGACCTTGACTAGGCCTTATATTGTGATTGTGGCCTTGTAACTAGTGTTAGGCAATGTCTTTCATGCAGGTGTATCAATCAAATGAAGGCGGATTTGTAATACCTTCCAATTCTCTAGCATGTCTTTCTCTTTCTCTGCAAGTTTGCCCACTCTGCTGCCTACAAGGCTCAGTAATATTTGTTGCAGGTACATGCATCATACCCTGCAGCTGTCTTCATACATGGATGCCCAGGCAGAACTGCAGTTGGCATCAGGTGATACTCGGGAGGGAAGAAGGCGCCTTTGGTGCAGTAGGTACAGTGGCACCAGGCCTAGATTCCTGAGAGGTCCACTGATCCCTAATGTATACTGTAGTTTATAACCCCAACAGCAATTTGATGGCCCTTTCCCTCCTTGCAATAGTGCCCATAACACCTTGGCTAGATTACTAGTTACAATGAGAACGCAGAGACACATGATCTGCTCCGGCTAGCGTCCTGTAAGGCAAACGAGGCCAGAGGCATCAAAGGAGACTCATGCCTTTGATGGCTGCTGCTCCCATGAGACCTGGAGCTCTTGTGAGATCTTCAGGTCCGCCTATGGCCTCACGAAAGCCCCAGCTGCCAGAGATCGACAGGTTCGGTGACTGCTGGAGGATACCGTCACTTACTGGTCTCCTCTTATGTGTATGGCTCCCTGGCTGATGTTTGCCCACAGAGATTCTTTGGGAGTTCTAGAACTGATTTAGGGCAGGGTCAAGGGTCTGATGACAGAGCAGGGGTCATGATAGTCACTCACAAGCCGTATACTGCTTTTATTATTTAGGAAAAAAGTTTTTTCTATAAATAATCATTGACTTGAGAGTCATCACTGCATTGGGAGCCAGTATATAAGTTAACAATGGGTCCTCAAAATGCCTGTCATTTCTTGAGAATCTTGATCTATGGGTCAACAAAAAAACAAAGTGAATACGAAAACATGTGTAATGGGGCATTGGGCACGTTGAAAGAGACTTTTGAAGGCCATGCCATGAGCACTGATCTTTGGTTATGGTTTAACACTATGCCCAACAGGCTCTGGGATGAGGCCATGTAAGAAATTGGGTTACTGGTTGTGTTGGGTAAAGCCCTACTCAAGCAGCAACCACAATCCTTGTCAGGGTGAGGCACAAGCAAACCCCAAATTAACCTGTGCTCAATCCTCTAGTAGTTTGACACAGATAAGTCAGGCTTAACTTAAAGGCAATGTGTAAAGTATTTATGCAACACTTCAAATAGTAACACAGTGAAAACACATCACAATAGGTCCCCCTGCTAGTTTAGAAAAATGAAGCAATTTTTAATAAATAAAACAAGTCCAAAACAACAAAAATCCCATTAGTAGAACTGGAGATATGCAGGTTTAAAGATTTCGTGAAACTAGAGCTAAAAGAACAGAGCGCCAACTGTGGATATCTGGTCGCGCCAGACTGGGACAAAGTCCAAAGTTCAGGCCGACCTCTATGGAGTGTGGGGTCGCTGCGGGGACCTACTTAAGTCTGTTGAACACCGTATCTTAAATCCTGATGTGCAGTCTGTGAGTCCTTGCTTTGCGAGCGTTTGCTTCGTCTGGCGTCGGTTCAGATGAAGCTGTGCATCGAGGCTTTATGGGACTTTGCGTTGGTTCTGGGAAGCTGGATGGTGTAGGTTGGCCAGGCTTTGCGTCAGTTCCGATGAGCTGGCAGCTGTTTGGCAAGGTTTTGAGGGGCTTTGTGTCTCTTTGCATCATTTCACGTTGGTTCTAATGGGGACAACAGCTGGGCTTGGCAGAACACCTTCAGGCCCACTTCCAAGGGTCCGGACTGGGATGGCGCCACTTGGGAGTGCAGGACTCACAGATGGCAGAGTCCAGGTGCTGGGTTCAAGGTTGTTGGAAGCCTGTTATGTGCCTGAGGCTTCTGATCAGAAGGCCAGCCAACTAGCCCTCGGAGTCACTCAGGGGTCCTGGGTTCAGAGATGCAGGTCCAGTCTTGAGTCCAAGAGGGCAAAAGGGCAGTAGGGCATCACAGCAGGACAGCAGTCCTTCAGAGCACAGTCCAGCAGAGTGACAGTCCTTTCAGCAGCACAGCAGTCCTTCTTAGAGTGAGTCCACCGATCCATCTGTGCACTGTAGAGTTGCTGTCTGGGATCCAATATTTATACATGGAACTTCCTTTGAAATTGGAGAAGCTTCTAGAGGTTTCCCTTTAAAGTCCCCAGGCAACCTGCCTTCCCAGTCCTGGCTCCAGATTAAACACTGCGGGTATGCAGCCCTTTGTGTAGAGGAAGGACACAGCCTATTCAAGTGTAAGTAGGGATGCGACCAACAACCAGTGAAATATCCTCCTCTTAAATGTGGCAGTGTTAAATATGGAAGGAAAATTGGAAACAACTATACTCCACCACACTCAGTGGCAGGCAAAAAGGAAAAACCTTTTTTTTACACAACCCTCACCCACTCAAGTAGTGGCATGCTTCATCATCAGGTTCACCCTGACTCCTAAAGGTCAGGGTGGGCTCAACTGTGTTCCAGGAAGCTCTTGGAAGAATGTTTTTTTTTACAGAATGGGAAAGATTAAAACTATATATTAGTGGGGCATACAGGACATTGTGGTCCTATGACCCTAGTATTTAAAACGGCAACATGCTTCTGCCCTACACTTCTGGCCTAACAAAGGTCCTGGGCATTCATCAGAGCAGAATAGTGGTATTGTCCCCCAATGATGCTCTACCGTGATTTAATGCAGATCATGCATGGCATGCAAACCAATTTTTTACATGTAGTGATACTGGGGTACTTGCCATTTTGGAAGTACCCTAGCAGTAGGTAAATTATACTCATCAAGGGGCGGTAAGGGTAAGCCGTGTAGGCAACAAGGGTCCCTACCCTCAGCTAACCTATTTGGCGTACCACTCTCCTTGGCTTTGTGAGTGAGGGTGAACCCGATGATGAAGCTTGCCACTACTAGAGTGGGTGAGGGTTGTATAAAAAAAGGTTTTTCCATTTTCCCGCCATTGATTGTGGTGGAGTATAGGTATTGCTTATTTTCCTTTCCTATTTAACAATGCCTCCTTTAAGAGGAGGATATTCCACTGGCTGTTGGTTGTATAGTAGGGAATACGTATCCTCCCAGGTCCAGGATCTCTTCGGTCCTTCTGCACCTAAGTGTTTAAGTAAGTAGGGATGTGCCCAGCTCCACCCTCCCATCCTGTCTGTGATGGCCCATCCATGCAAACCTAACCTCTCTATTGTGTGTGGCTGTCTAGGAGGATCCTATACCCAGTCATGTGACCCAGAGACAGGTTGCAGGCATTAAATGGCCCCCAGGGTAACTCCGTGGAGGATCCGCGAATCCTCAGCCCAAAAGCACTCACTCACGTACCAAACCCCCGCCGCTACGCCCAAAGGCCATGCGCAGTGTGGGGTTTGCCGCATACAAGAGGGTTGGCCACAGGGCCTGGCAGCAGACCATGCCATGTGGCCAACTCCGGCCATCCACGGCCAAAGGCTGTGCGCACCGGCGATTGGATTAACGTACAGTATTTAAATATTACTTTATGTTAAAAAAAACATAGAAATTCACGGAGAAAATCAAAGGTAACAGCTACGTTATAGTTAGATTCACATTTCACACACACAAAACCATAGAAATTCAGCAGTAATAGGTATACTTATCTAAATAAACTATAACTCATGCCGTAAAGCAACTTTAGGCTACGAGTTATAGTTTTTTAGCACAAGTGTAACTATAACTGCTCACATAAGTAGAACTATAACTGCTGAATTTCTATGGTTTTCTGTGTGTGAAATGTGAGTCTAACTATAATGTCCCTGTAGCCTCTGGCTTTTTCAGTGACGATATATATATTGTAGGATCAGTTGGCAATCACGTGGTGATATGAATATAAGAGGTGAATACTTGCCGGTTATTTGACTTACCTGTGAACAAGGCTGAAGGTCAGCCAAAACGCATCAGGATATTCTGCCACTGGATTATTGAATAAACATCTGTTTTTCATAGAGTTGGGCTTCGGTATTTTCTTCTTGTGCTGTGATGGATGTCGGGATGCTCCATGCCCTTAACCAAAGCCGCCCTGCAGGGTGGAGGCTCCCAGCATTATGGAGACTGTTTTTGGGAATTATTGGAATCGGGGAGCATGCCCGCTCTTCCCTCATGCAACATCATGGATTTCCCTGTTATTTCAGCATGGAGGTGAGAGAAAGGGAGACAGGAGGAGCAGTCTCCTCTTGCTGACTCTAAATTACTGTTGTTTTTAATTGCATGGATTTGCGAGTGGCAGCAAAGCAACTGAGCAAGCACGGCAACAGCGAAAAAGAAATGTACTTTTAAATTACACGTGACCTTTTGATTTATTGATACAGTGCACTTGAACAAAGACACTATTGAAAGACTGAGTAAGATGCTATTACAGCGATATATATATTTATTTTGGAGTCTTCCAACAACGTCACTGCAATGCAAGTGCATTTTGGGAATTGTAGGATCAGGTGGCAGTCACGTGGTGATATGAATATAAGAGGTGAATCCTTGCCGGTTATTTGACTCACCTATGAACAAGGCTGAAGGTCAGCCGAAATGCGTCAGGATTATGCTGCCACTGGATTATTGAATAAACATCCGTTTTTCATAGAGTTGGGCTTCGGTATTTTCTTCTTGTGCTGTGATGGATTTCGGGATTCTCCATGCCCTTAACCGAAGCCGCCCTGCAGGGTGGAGGCTCCGAGCATTATGGAGACTGTTTTTGTGAATTATTGGAATCGGGGAGCGTGCCAGCTCTTCCCTCATGCGACATCATGGATTTCCCTGTTATTTCAGCATAGAGGTATTTATGTATATAGTTTCAATGGTTCAGATATATATATACATTTGTAACACTAATTTCTCGAAAACTACTGAACTGATTTACACTAAATCACAAAAGCACACTTTATGAGTGAAGATCTAGCTATCTGCCAAATGGCGGCAAAGTTATTAGCAAACTAGATATCCATTTCCTGTGGTAACTAAGTTGTAACTATATTTGTCTCTGGTACCTTGGTCCTAACGATAACTACACAGTGGTGTACGCTCATATATGTGTGTGAGTGTGTGTGTGTCTGTATGTGTGTGTGTGTGTATGTGTGTTTGTGAGATGTATCGGATACTGGCAATTAAAAGATACCTAATAAATACTTGGGGTAGTATAAGATATTAACTTGCACTCTGTGTTTGGACATTATTGGCTGTTGCCATGACAACAGTGCTTTACATGGTAGAGTAGACAATTTTGGCACAGGCATTTATATTTATATGGCACACATTAGATGCTTGCATGGCAATTATGTATTCTAAAATGGAGAGACAATTTGGAATGGAATTAATGCATTACCAACTGTTGGCCATAATGTCCCACAAGCTGAGTTATAGTATAACCAAAGTTACCCTAAGGCAGTAAACACCCCCTGAGAGCTCCACTGGTAATCTACACTGTTTGGCAGCAGGAAAGATGAGAAGGCTAAACCCCTGAAAAAAACACACTGCTGGAAGGAAGGGATTATAGGGACAAGGAATTTGCACAATTTTGTATATAGATATGCCCTGCCTCGCAATAGAATACAGTAGCCTAATTTTACTTTGGTGAAGAAAGTTAACTACTCCAATTCTGTCTTTGGCAAGATAAATATGGTGACACTGATCAAACCATGAGCAAGGTAAGTGTTTCTCTTGTTGTGACAGTCGTGATCTTAGTGCATTGATGGGCTTCCCCACCAGTTATTGAAGGTGCTAACTATATTGTATTGCAGTTTATCTATCATGTGCCTAGCAGCGACCCAAAGCTAAAACACCTGCCAAACTAGCAAGAAAGCCTTCGTACATTATTTGAAGGAAAATTAATTGTGAGTGCTAGAGGATTTCAATAATCCAGAGTTATTGCTTATATATAATGCTATGTCTTTGGTCAAGGTTCTCAGGGGGACATGAAAATTCATATTCCCCTTCAAAATGTATATCCGAAGATTGAATATGTTATCTACCATGGGTAACCTGCAAAAAAGATGATGAGCTGCTTCTCTGATTTTTTTGGGTGGAGAAAAAGAGAAAACCTAGAATGGCATACGATTTTATCATTTTAATCTGCACCAGTGTAAGCACTGACCCAGGAAGCTAAAATAGTAGATCACAGGCGAAATTTTGTGCAGTCTGATGATGCATTGCCAGAACTATTTGAAATGTGAACTGTGTTTGTAATACATTATAATGCTGCATGCTTATTTATATATTCATTTAAATTAAAACGGATGCTCCGGTGAAATAATACAGTGTAATAAACACCAAGAAATTAATAAAGCGGAAACATGTGTCGATTCCCATGAAATCCGAGTTGATAGTTTTTAAGACGTTTCTTAAAAACAAACAATGGAGAACGCCAGCTAGTAGGGTGAAGAGCATTTAACAGCCTTGGGTTTATAAACATTGAAAGACAGGGACATCGATTGATCACAGGAGGTACGAGGACAGGAAAGAAAGCACTGTCCTGCTGAAAGTAAACAACAGGCGGGCTGATAGAGAGAAAGTCAACTAAATGTGATGAAGCGACTGTTTAGGACATTTCAAAACAATACATCAATAATCGTTTGAAAAGTATACAGAATACATGTCCGCTGCAAATGAGATGAGAATTGAGTGATGTAAGTAGACGTAGAAAGAACAAAAAGCATACAAGCATAAGACTAAATAATAGATTGAAGTGGGAGCAAAACATGTTGTAGGAGACCCACATATATAGAACAGCAGTCATTTAATCGTGCTGTAGCAAGGGATTGCATGAGCAGTCTGTCTGAGAATTGAAAATGGGCTGGACTTTTTTTGTATATTATACAGCTGGAAATACTATGGGAGTGATTACGATGGCGTAACGTTTGCCACCGCCGGGCCGGCGGTGGCGACCGTTACGTCATTGTAACGTGCAATACCCACCGCCATATTACGATGGCGGTGGGTATCGCGGCGGACGGAAAGTCCGTCTGCCGCTTTTCCGCCGGTTGGCAATCGTTACGATTGCCGGCCGGGCGGACTCTCGGGCTGCAATATGGTGGCGGTTCCTAGCAGGCACCGCCAGCCATATTATGATGTGTGTATTTCAAGGCCTTTCCGCCATGGAAAGGCTGGCAGTGATTTGATTTGGGGGCCCGTTGCGGGCCCCGGGGGTTGGGGGGTGCACTTACCCCCTACATGTCCATGCACAAGGTGGCAGGCACCGCGTGGTGCCTGCCACGTTGTGCATGGAAATGCACAACCTGGCATTTTCCTATTGCGGCGGGTGCTGCAGCCAGCAGCACCCGCCGCAATGTTAAAATGCCAGATGCGACCGCCGCGGTGGCATCATAATTTGGGTGGCGGGACCGCCGCATGGCAGGCGGTCGGTCCCGTTACCACTAGGATGGCCCGCCATCCTAATCAGCCCCTAAGTGCGAGAGACCAAAGAAATTTGTTTTTGAAAGGTAGGAACATCATTAGATGTGATGCTTAGACTGCAGGCATGCGAAGACAGGGAGTGAGAGAAGAGGGAAAAGGAAATGAGGGAGGATACAATAAAGAGTCAAATGCAGAAAAAAATAAGGCTTTGGGTTTAGTGGAGGAAGAGGTGAGCAAGGCCATTCATTGCTAGTGGCAGAGCTGCAAGCAGAAAGACAAGCATGGAGACAATCAGTAAATGCGCAAAAGGAAAAATAGGCTTACGTCTACATACAAAGGAGCATAACATTTAAATCCGGAAATTATAGAGAACAGTGAATAATATATAGCATAAGCAGTGTAGAACCCCGGTCAGAGCCTTGTGGTGCAGCATGCATGAGAGGAGGTGAAGAAAACCTAGACCCTTTCCAAAAAACAGAAAGAGAAGTACCAGATAAGCAAGAAGAAATGCACGACAGACAGAACCATTAATATCCAATGGACATGAAGGAGAGAGGAGAAGGGTGATCATCAGACTCAAAAGCTGCTGGAAGATCTGAAAGTACCAGTATAAATCCTGGTTTGTGATGGAGAACATAAAGAGGAACGCTAACTACAGCGAACAGGGCAGGCTCTCTACAGTGACAGAGACGAGAACTAGACTAAATAAGTGGTAACATACTGTAGTCAGAAAGCTGAGTGTACAGCGTGTTTGAACATTTTTGACAGCTAAAGCAACAGAGAAATTGGGCGAAAATTAAGTTGGCACCATCTGAATCAAGAGTAAAATCAGTGAGGACTGACTTAGCCTTAGATATACATATGGTGTTGAAGCAACACATTCTTGGTCTAAGTCAAAATCAGGCTGACTTGAGGGGACTGTGGTCGAAAAATAGTAAGAGAAATCCATTGCTGAGAGAGTAGAGGAAATAAAGGAATAATTTGGGCTGGAGACAGATAAAGGATAAGATTGGAGAAGAGTCACCAATAGTTATAGGTGTTTGGCTGATAAGAGAAAGACAAATAGGGGCCGATTCCGATTCGGGCCGGAAAACGTACCGACTGACTCGGTACGGGAATATAGTCCGACCGACACGTACCGGCGCTGCCCGATCCGCGTAGTACGATGCAATGCGTGTGAATTACGACTGACTCGTACGGAACACAAGCCGAACGACCGAACCGCACGGAAACCAGCTATCCGGCCGGGAAATTACGCGAATAGAACCGACCGACACGCACCAGGAATGAACCCGACAGAAACGTACCCGCGAACTCCGACCCGCGCAGTACGATGCAATGCATGTAGAACCAGACCGAGTCGCACGGAGCCCAAGCCGCACGACCGACACGCATACAAAACCGAGCCGAAGCAACCCAATACTCCGCGACCGACGCGTACGCCGCACATGAAACCCATCAGAAACACAGCTTGAAAGACTCGGAGAAGCCCGCATGAGCCAACTTCAGCGTCCTACTCGGTCAGAAGAACGTCTCCTACATGCCCAAAACCCACAAAGGAAAAATACAAAAAAGGGCCAAACAAGCAATGACAAAGTCAATAAATACAGGGGTGAAAAAACATGGAACAAAGACACACCCACAACCCCACCCATATAAAGGCCACAAATCACTACCATGATCCTTTGCAAATTCAACTGACCTGCGAGCACAGAACACCATCAGACAGCAAACACAGACACACCCACAACTCATCCATCACACAAGCCACACACCATTAGCACCTCCCAAATAGCACCCTCACATACACCCAGCAAAACCTACACTCACCCACCCTCACTTGCACACTCACACACACATCAATCCCCACCACCACCCATCACCATGCCCCCAAAGAAGAATCCAAAGTTCCTAGACAGTGAATTGGAAGTCCTGGTAGATGAGATCCTCAAGGTAGAGCCACAGTTGTTTGGTACATTGGTCCAACAGACCCCCATGTCACAGAAAACCAAGATGTGGGAGAGGATCGTCGACAGGGTGAACGCACCATCACCATGTTTGCGCACAAAGGAAGACATCCAGAACAGGTGGTATGATGTGCGCAGGAGGGTCAAGGACCTACTAAAGAAGGATTACGCCTTGAGTAATCGCACCGGCAGTGGCCCTCCTGCCAAACCAGTATACCTCAGGCCCTGGGAGAAGAAGGTGCGGGCCATCCTACCACCAGTGAGCGTATATGGACTATCAAACATCCCAGAGCCTGGTGAGTACACAACCAATATACCCAATATTGGGTGACAATACACACACATCACTGTCAAGGGGATAGTCAAACCATGCACCCTTAGCAAATCCACAGCAACCAAAAGATAATCATCCCAAGATGTGTATGTTAGTTAGATAAACACAATACATGCCATCTCATAGTGATATGTAACTGTGTCATGACATGTACAAAACTAACAACAAATAGAGCAAGGCAGTGGCACAAATCTAACCAACAAACACTGTCAGATATTTTGCCACCACTAGAACACCACCTCACAGGGAAGCTCACTGAAAGGAAGGAATGCTGTGTATGCTGGTGAAGTGAGTGTAGCCAATAGCATGATGGGAGTTGTAGTCACAGATATTGGTCACCCTCACAATTGGCCCATCAACACCACTCTGAACCATGCTCACATCACAGGGAGTGGAAAAGAACTGACAAGATGGCTGACACTGGGTACTGCTGTGGGGAGCACAAGGCCCTGCTGGGAACTGTGCACCACCCAACAGCAGGACACCACTGACTGACATCCTGAAAGCCAACTTGCACTCCCTGCAATGGAAGCACGTTCCATGGTGGGATATCTGGCTGGGTGGGAAGGAGGACTGACAGCTCTGACCATAGTCACAAGCAGCTTTTCTCACACCCCCCCTTAACACAAACGCCACACAACTCACCTGGGAGAATGCAATGCCTCACACTCTAATTAAATATCCCACAAAGAACAACCACACTGGGTTATGCCCTGTGAAGCATAGGGACACTCTTGGGACTTGTAGCCAAACAAACGCCAGGACAACACTGTCAGCCATCCTGTCAGCACAGGCACACTACCCCACAGGGAAGCAGAGGCAAAAGGAAGGAAGTATGGGCATGCTGGGAAGGGGGGGTGTAGGCAATGGCATGATGGGAGTTGTAGTCACAGATATTGGTCACCCTCACAATTGGCCCATCAACACCACTCTGAACCATGCTCACATCACAGGGAGTGGAAAAGAACTGACAAGATGGCTAACACTGGGTACTGCTGTGGGGAGCACAAGGCCCTGCTGGGAACTGTGCACCAACCAACAGCAGGACACCACTGTCAGCCATCTTGCCATCACTGTCACACTCACACACAGTGAAGTCGACTCAAAAGGAAGGAAGTATGGGCATGCTGGGAAAGGGGGTGTAGGAAATAGCATGATGGGAGTGGTAGTCACAGCTCAACATCCCCCACCCACATGGCCCAGCAAGCTCACACTGAAGCATGCACACCTCACAGGGAGTGAAAAGCCACTTCTAAGATGTCTGACAATGGTCCTCTGTTGTGGGGAGTACCAGGCCCTGCTGGGAACTGGGCACCAACCAACAGCAGGACACCACTGACTGACATCCTGAGAGTTAACCTGCACCCACTGCAAGGGTGGCATGCTTCATGGTGGGATAACTGGGCTGGGGGAGAAGGAGGTCCGGATGTCAACCAAATACCACCAATGCTGGTCATGCACACACCTCAACATCCACATTGCAAAGCATCAGGTTGGCAGGACAATGAGCCACACCAATATCAACCTCTGACTGTGACAACTTAGGACAATGCAATGTACAGGGCCGCATCCAGAGGTACAGGCACAACTGTAATGGGTTTGAACCATTGATGCCTGCAGAAACATAACATACATTGTGTGTCTCTTCCAAAAACAGGTGATGATGGTGACACAGCAGCAGATGAGGAGGAGTCCCTGTCCCAGGCTCCGGTGGCCCATGAGCTCTCTGGTGTGGAACAGCCTCTGCCCTCATCGGATGGCGAAGACCAACCTGGCACCTCCGGTGTGAGTCATCATGCAGCACCAGCAGGACCACCATCTGCACCCCCTGCACCCATTCCTCCAACATCTGCCAACACACAGACCACCCCCGCCGACACAGACAGACCAAGGACACTCAATGACAACAGCACAGGGACCCCAGCCCACCGTGAAGCAACGGACAACAACACCAGTACCAACCCCCAAGGGGGCCTAGGGTCACCTGTGCGTGCCACCGCAGGTCCCGCACGTGTGGCCAGGGTTGGTGGGAGGGGTGGTAGGCAGAGGTCGCTGTTTGCAGAGGGGTCTGGACTGCATGATGACCCACAACTGGTACGCATTGCTGATGCATACCAGAATAGCACCGGAGAGGTCAGCCAGGTAGTGGGGATCCTCAAGGACATTCAACAGCAGCAGGCTGCCCATCATGCCTGCTTGGACTCCCACATGTCCCGTGTGGAGACACACATGTCCCGTGTGGAGACACACATGTCTGGCATGGAGTCCAAGTGGGACACATTGGAAGAACTGACAGCGGTGCAGAGGGACATATTGACATGCCTCCGCCAGATTAGCACCAACATGGCCACACCTCCCTGTGTGCCCACAACATCTGGTGCCGCAACAACTGCAACTGCCACAGGGAGGGAAGATGACTCTGGTGGAGAGTCCTCTGCACCGCAGCGGCCTGCACATGAGGGTCCCCCCAGAAAGAAGAGGGGCCGTCCGAGGGAGGACAACTGAGAGGCCGATGGCCATGTACATCCCCCAGGAACCCAACACCTGTTCTGGAAATTCTCCTTTGTGTGCAAACTGTTCACCCTGTCGAATGCAACACAACTCTCCCACATGACATGGTGAGTTTAAGTTGGACTAATGTATCAGATGACTGTGGACTTTACTCAGGACATTTCTGCTACCAAAACTTCCAACTCATCTGGGAACTTTGGATTCCAATCCCAATGTACAGCACCCACCATCCTGTGCACTATCCTCACTATGTATGTAAATAAACTCACTAATACACCATACTTGCCTATGTTGTGATTCCAACGTTGTTTTTGTCATGGAGATGATGATCTGCTAAATGACACTGTGCATGCTAACTGCTACAGCAAGTTCAACACCGTCATGTGAGTCATGGCGACGTGACACATATGAGGGAGACACACCACTAGGGCTACACAACACATACACACCAGGGCCATCTGACTCATCGCCTTCACTGATGTTGCCAGGAAATACAGTGGAATGCACAGACACCACACCTATTCACAGTCTGTGTTAACTAGCCCACAGGTGCAGTAAGCAAATGTCAGTCAGATGTGTGACCATAGACAACGCACATCCCAAAGTGAAGCACAGGTTTATTACACATTTGCAACATGTTGTTTCCACTACAGATGCAAGGTAATCCCACGGGGCAGTGGCCACACAGTCACCAAGTGTAGAAGAAATAAAGTCCAGGGGTGTGTGGCACATCACCTGTAGGGAAACGACTGCTTCCACCCTGGAAGTTGAATCATGGTGTCGGAGGATCCGAGTTGACCAAACAACTCTGAAAGCACCCTGTGAAGGACAGACATGACACACAGTCAAAAGCACTGAAGAACAGGACAGAACTGCAATACTCATGCCCAATACATGTCACAAGATACCTACACAAAACCAAGTTAGCATGTCAACACTGTTGGGGAGTACAGACTACCTGTAAGGACACATTGCTGCACGCATCCAGTCAAGTAGCACGTGGCCACACTCAAACAGCAACAGAGCACCACCAACACATATCATGCAAACTCAAATCATTGACATGACATCTCTGGATACTCACATTCAGCTGAAGAAGTTGGTGATGAGCTGTGTGCGGACATCACCCTCATCATCATCATCATCACTGGCATCGTGGCCCAGGCCAGGATCCTCCAGAGGTGGCGGATGTTGGTCATCGTCATCCAGGATGAGAGGCAACTCCTTCCGCACTGCCAGGTTGTGTAGCATGCAGCAGACGATGATAATCTTGCACACCTTTGCTGGGGCATATGGGAGGGCCCCTCCTGTCTTGTCCAGGCAGCGAAAGCGGCTCTTCAGGAGACCAAATGTCCGCTCGATCACTCTCCTGGTCCGACCATGTGCCTCATTGTAGCGCATCTGGGCTGGTGTCACAGGGTTCCTGAGGGGTGTCAGCAACCACGGCATGTTGGGGTATCCGGAGTCACCTACATACAGACAATTGCACATTAGCTGAGTTGGAAAAGAGGGTGGAATACAACATTGCAGAACACACACAATGGTACAAAGTCAGTACACACCGACAAGCCAGGCACGCTGGTTCTGCATCTGTGACATCATCCTCGGGATGCGACTACTCCTCATCACGTAGGCATCGTGTGCATAACTGGGGAAATGTGCACACACATGTGAGATGCTCATATCTGCAAGATATACCACCAGAGCATTGATAGAATGGTAATGTTTCCTGTTCCTTTATGACTGCTCATGTGCCTGTGGTGGTACCAAAGCCACATGTGTCCCATCAATGGAGCCAATGACATGTGGCATCCTCCCCAGGGCATAGAAGTCACTCTTGACGTCAGTGAGTTGTTGACATTTAGGGAAATAGATGTACTGGTTCAGGTATCTCAACATTGCCTCCAAAACATTGCGTAGCACACAGCTGAACATGGTCTGTGACATCCCACCAGCAGACGCCACAGTGTGTTGAAAGGTACCGGTGGCAAAGAAGTGTAGGGCTGCCATCACCTTCACCTTGGGGGTCAGCGCTGTAGGGTATGGCCGGCCAGGTTGCAAATGTGGGGCCAACCGCACCGCCAATTCCTCAATCAGCGGCCTGTTGAAGCGGTACCGTCGGATGCAGTCACGTTCAACCATGGTTGCAAGGTCAGGGAATGGTCTATGGACAGCTGGTGCCCTGCAGTGCATAGGTGAACAAAGAAAGATTGTCAGTCACCCCACATATGTGGCATTGACCATACTCAATATCACATGATACATCATTACGAGACACAAGTACTTGATGTGTGTGCCGTTCTGTATGGACATATATGGCACCTACATGGCCAACATCTAACATCACAGTTCAACATGTGTTGACAACAAGTTCCAGGTTGTGCTATGGGAAATCATTAGGCTGTGTCACAGTACCCATGTACTGCTGTCACGTTCCAAACACACACCACAGTGACAAGTGAGGACAGATGTGCCACAGGCATCACAGCTCATTGACAGGTATATTCCCAGGGACCCTGTATTGCCACATGGACAGTGGCATGACATGGCGTATCATGTACACGTCAGCAAAACAACCATGACTCCCACAGGTAGTGGCCCCTGTTGCCTCTGCAGGACAGACATGGACGTCTGTGACACACACACGCACAACATCAAAGTCAATGCACAAACAACGTGGATGTGGAGACTGTCTCCCATTGTGCACATGGAATCAGAGACATCTGAAACACAACATGCACACAGACTGTGGAGGGCCATCACTATTGTGGCAATGGGTCACCCTGTGACGTACATACCTTCCCACATGGGACTCAGGGTGTATGTGATATGACATACACATACACAACTTGGAAATGTGACCATGCCACATGCCCTGAACTGAACAGTTGCACATCACAGTGGTCATGTGCACAACACACAAAGGATTCTGTCCCCATGAACACGTGCACAGCCTGGGAGTGGCTGCCCCCAAGTGCCACCAAAAAAACCACATGTTGACCCCCATACACACACAGGTATGTGCCTTAGGATACACTGTGGACAGGCTGTGGTGTTGTAGGTGTGCCCCTGAGTCCCTGGCAAGTAATTGTGGCTGGCATACGTTCACCAGTGACAATTATGGTGACATATGCGAGTGACTTGTACAGGGACGCGTCGTACAGCAATGGACCGATCGGTGCGCACACATTGGCCATTGCATATGATGTGGACGGATGCGTGTTGTCATCCGAAATACGCGTTGTACAGCAATGGACCGATCGGTGCGCACGCATTGGCCATTGCATATGATGTGGACGGATGCGTGTTGTCATCCGAAATACGCGTTGTACAGCAATGGACCGATCGGTGCGCACGCATTGGCCATTGCATATGATGTGGACGGATGCGTGTTGTCATCCGAAATACGCGTTGTACAGCAATGGACCGATCGGTGCGCACGCATTGGCCATTGCATTTGATGTGGACGGATGCGAGTTGTTTTTCGAAATACGCGTTGTACAGCAATGGACTAATCGGTGCGCACGCATTGGCCATTGCATATGATGTGGACGGATGCATGTTGTTTTTCGAAATACGCGTTGTACAGCAATGGACCGATCGGTGCGCACGCATTGGCCATTGCATATGATGTGGACGGATGCGTGTTGTTTTTTGAAATACGCGTTGTACAGTAATGGACCGATCGGTGCGCACGCATTGGCCATTGCATATGATGTGGACGGATGCGTGTTGTTTTTCGAAATACGCGTTGTACAGCAATGGTCCGATCGGTGCGCACGCATTGGCTATGGCCTGACATGGTAACGGACGCGTTTTCGAAGCTTTAACGAGTCGGATGCAGTGAATTCAGTTGGCCACCCACAACAATGTTGCAAATTCATGGGTGTCATGAAGTTGAACTTTTGAAGGATGCTGTGGGCGTGTATAAGTGGTGCAATTCCATGGATTGGCCAGATTCAGAAGATGCAAACGACTTGGACCTATCACTTTGGACACATGGGACAGTATCTGCCTCTGCAGCACACATATAATGCTGGCTGTTCCCCTGAGAGCTCACTTGCCTGCACTACATGCTCCAGGACGACATCTGCCACCACCACTGCTGCTTTCTCTGCATCCTCTGGCTACTGCAATGGCACGTACTGTGGAGAGAGCCCCAGCCTTCAGCACTGAGGAGAACCAGGCCCTGCTGGACAGCCTCCTTCCTCAGTACAGCAAGCTGTATGGGAAACCAGGGGAGCAGGTGAGTGTGCTGTCCACTGCCTTACTAATTGTGCATGTTGTCTGACTAGCAAGACTTACAGTATGCACACCACTGGCTAGCATGCTCACTGAGTACTTGGCACCCCCCAAAGTGTGTAGTTACATGCACTGAACAGGTATAGTGCAGTAACAGTGCATTCCAACAAGGTTTGACTTCCCAGGCAATGATACCATTTGGTAACTGCTGGCAAACTGTTCATATCCATAGTTGCACTGCCTGTGTACATCATATGCCCCTGTGATTGAGACATGTATATCCAACTGTGTGATGCACGGAAATGTTGCATGTGTAGTAATGGCCTTTTCACTTTGTCATCCTCACAGGTTGATGCCCACCAGAAGCAGGAGATCTGGCTGACCATCGTCCGGGCAGTACGATCGGTGGGGGTCTACAGGCGCAGGATCCGCAACTGCCAGAATAGGTGGCAGGACCTTCGGGGCTGGACCCGGAGGATCGCAAGGGTCCAGCTGAAGCTGTCGCCTCCTCACAGGAGGGGCAGACACCGGACCCTGACCCCCCACATGCTCCGGATCCTGGCGGTGGTCTTCCCTGACCTGGATGGGCAGCTGAAGGCCAGACAGCAGCAAGGAGGGGTAAGTGCTAGCCTCAACTGTGTACTATGACTGACATGCTCTATGCACTCCTTTAGCCTGGTTCCACTTCCACAGTACAACTGTCATGTCATCCTAGACTCATGTCCCTCACTTGTGTCATGCCCCCTCCTCATCTGATACACAGGTGTGACCCTTACAGTCTGTTGACTTAGGTCACTTGGGTACTGTGTACTTGCAGTTACCTGTGGTTCAAGTTGGGGACAGCATCAGTTACAGGAACTTTGTGGTGGGCTGCATGGGTGGTACAATTGCTCACAATGCCTGTGATCTGACATGTACTCTGGGTATGGCTTTGACATTTGTTCCAATTGCTGCTCTGACTCACCACATGTCTGGGGTATGTGCCACACACCCATGCTGCTGCAGAGACCAAGGTAGGAGCCTCAGTAGTATGTACATCATGTGTGTGACACATGCATAGCCACCTGCCTAGTGTTCAGGGTAATACCATGTTGCACATGGACCAGCACTGTAATGCCTACTTCAGACATTGACGGCACTCTGTTCTCTCACTCCCGTGTGTCAGCATACATATTGGGCATTGTGAAGAGGGCACTCAGGTGTATGCCTCTGTGTCACCGTGGTGTGGCCTTGCTATTTGGACTCCTGGAGTTTTTAACAATTTGGGGTGGCCACCCATCTGAGTTGTGACTATGGGATCTGCACATAGGTCAATGCATAGGTCTCTGATCCCTTGACTGTGCACAATGTTGTATGAAACATTGGGGTGCAGGCAGCTTTGGTTCATTCTCATCAAACGTTGAAGTGCTCATGTGTATGGATTTGTGTTTGCAGTCACTCAAATGTCTCATTTGATTAACGTGGGATCATCTCAGTCCTCATGATGTGGGTGGCCAGGGGTGCACATGTGCACCTGTCAGCTACAGGGCTTACATTTCAAAAACTTCCATGATTGTGACACAGTGCAGACTGGTGTTGTGTGTATGCACTGCCCCTGTGACAGGAGACAGTTATGACTGACTTGCCAGACAGGCCTGTGCCATGACATTCCAATCGCAAAGGGTGATCCAGCAGTGGTGTGATATGTCCTGCATGCACACCATTGTTGCATTGTCTATCAGGACATGAGGACATCATTGTGTCTGGTGATGGAACCAAAACCCGCATATCAACAGAGACTTTGCCCATCACTTTTCCTGACACATGTACTGAGTCAGTGGCAGGAGATGGCATGTGTTTGGAGTGACACATTTCCATATGTTCTCTTGGATGTTCAACAACTGTGTATGTGGTGCATGTGTGCACATATGATTAGTCACATACAACAGGCAGCAGACAGATGGGTGCATGGACAGGTAGGATATGTGTGGCATGACTGACTGTAATGCAGACAATGGGCTTCTTCAAATCAGTGTCAGCACTTATTGCAATGTCTAGCAAATGATGGCAGGGCTTGCTCTGTGATGTGCTGTACTTACTGTGGTGTGTGTGGTCAGTACAGGTGACTAATGTGGCTCTGTTTATCCTGATTGTTTGCAGATACATCCACGGCCACAGGAGGAGACAGCTCCATGGACCAAGAGGAGCGGCAGAGCCAGACTGGGTCCACTGCAGGGGAGACCGAGGGACCCAGTGGCACGGAGGGTGAAGGGAGCCACACTGAGGAGACCTCAGCTACGACCACATCGGCTGGGGAAAACAGCACTTCCAGTGAGGACTCCCTAGAACCGGTCCTAGGATGCTTGATTCCGGTCCAGGGAAGACATGGCTTGGCAGTTTGGTCTGGACTGTTCCCATGAGGCACAGGGTCAAGACTGATTTGCATATGGTTATGTCTGAACTGGGGTGGCGTGGTGAAGCAAAATAACGATGGATTAAACCCAGATCTGTGACTGGGGGTGAATGTTTGCCAATGTGCAGCATTCCGTCCATCATCTTGTGTGTTTTGCATTTCGCCCTAAGTGGGAAGGGTATGCCCAGACGTGGGTCCCGTGCTCACTACGCCACTGGAGTCAAGCTATCCTGGCTGATGAAGGCTGATAGCCTGAAACCGGTCCTAGGATGCTTGATTCCGGTCCAGGGAAGACATGGCTTGGCAGTTTGGTCTGGACTGTCTCACATGAGGCACAGGGTCAAGACTGATTTGCATATGGTTATGTCTGAACTGGGGTGGCGTGGTGAAGCAAAATAACGATGGATTAAACCCAGATCTGTGACTGGGGGTGAATGTTTGCTAATGTGCAGCATTCCGTCCATCATCTTGTGTGTTTTGCATTTCACCCTAAGTGGGAAGGGTATGCCCAGACGTGGGTCCCGTGCTCACTACGCCACTGGAGTCAAGCTATCCTGGCTGATGAAGGCTGATAGCCTGAAACCGGTCCTAGGATGCTTGATTCAGGTCCAGGGAAGACATGGCTTGGCAGTTTGGTCTGGACTGTTCCCATGAGGCACAGGGTCAAGACTGATTTGCATATGGTTATGTCTGAACTGGGGTGGCGTGGTGAAGCAAAATAACGATGGATTAAACCCAGATCTGTGACTGGGGGTGAATGTTTGCCAATGTGCAGCATTCCGTCCATCATCTTGTGTGTTTTGCATTTCGCCCTAAGTGGGAAGGGTATGCCCAGACGTGGGTCCCGTGCTCACTACGCCACTGGAGTCAAGCTATCCTGGCTGATGAAGGCTGATAGCCTGAAACCGGTCCTAGGATGCTTGATTCCGGTCCAGGGAAGACATGGCCTGGCAGTTTGGTCTGGACTGTTCCCATGAGGCACAGGGTCAAGACTGATTTGCATATGGTTATGTCTGAACTGGGGTGGCGTGGTGAAGCAAAATAACGATGGATTAAACCCAGATCTGTGACTGGGGGTGAATGTTTGCCAATGTGCAGCATTCCGTCCATCATCTTGTGTGTTTTGCATTTCGCCCTAAGTGGGAAGGGTATGCCCAGACGTGGGTCCCGTGCTCACTACGCCACTGGAGTCAAGCTATCCTGGCTGATGAAGGCTGATAGCCTGAAACCGGTCCTAGGATGCTTGATTCCGGTCCAGGGAAGACATGGCTTGGCAGTTTGGTCTGGACTGTTCCCATGAGGCACAGGGTCAAGACTGATTTGCATATGGTTATGTCTGAACTGGGGTGGCGTGGTGAAGCAAAATAACGATGGATTAAACCCAGATCTGTGACTGGGGGTGAATGTTTGCCAATGTGCAGCATTCCGTCCATCATCTTGTGTGTTTTGCACATATGATTAGTCACATACAACAGGCAGCAGACAGATGGGTGCATGGACAGGTAGGATATGTGTGGCATGACTGACTGTCAGGCAGACAATGGGCTTCTTCAAATCAGTGTCAGCACTTATTGCAATGTCTAGCAAATGATGGCAGGGCTTGCTCTGTGATGTGCTGTACTTACTGTGGTGTGTGTGGTCAGTACAGGTGACTAATGTTGCTCTGTTTATCCTGATTGTTTGCAGATACATCCACGGCCACAGGAGGAGACAGCTCCATGGACCAAGAGGAGCGGCAGAGCCAGACTGGGTCCACTGCAAGGGAGACCGAGGGACCCAGTGGCACGGAGGGTGAGGGGAGCCACACTGAGGAGACCTCAGCTACGACCACATCGGCTGGGGAAAACAGCACTTCCAGTGAGGACTCCCTTGTGGAGGCGGGTGTCAGCAGACCAAAGGCAATGTCAAGCAAGTCTGTCCCCGCCACCACCACCATCTCCACCCTTCCATCTGCTCCCATCCCACATGTCCGTGGAGGCTCCCGTGTAGGGGAGCGTGTCTCCTTCATGCCAGGCACCGCACCCCTGCCTCTGTCCCCCTGCTGCCCTGAGTGTGGAGTCTGTGGACTTGCTGAAACAGATCCATGTAGGGCAGACATCAATGCTGAGTGTCCTCCATGCACACACGGGTCTTTTGACACAACTGGTGTCATTCATGGAGGGCATGTCATCTGGCATGTCTGCCCTACATCGGACCAATCAGTCCATGGCCTCCTCACTGACGGCAGCATTGTCCCGCCTGCAACAGTCCCTCACCCCTCCTACCTCTGCCCCATCCACAATCCCCAGCACCCTACCTGTCCCAAGCACACACACACCGGCACGCACCAGCACAGACACAAGCAGCACACAGACACACATGCCAAACTCCAGACGCACACGCACGCACAGTCAGGGGACTGATATCTCACTCACAGGGGATGGGGCCCAGACACACACACACACGCATCCACGAGCACTCCGCAGTCCTCAGATACCTCTCCCTCCAAAACCCCTTCCCTTGCCTCACCTGCAACCCCCCATCCCAGAAGCTCTTCCTCTGTGAGCTTGGCCTCTTCCCCACAGATACATCTGACACGAAGTCCAGGCGGAAGAGGCGACCACCACACACAGAGGGGAGTGCCCCTCACACCCGGACACCCTCCCCCAGGCACAGGCAGACTGAGGACCCCATTCAAAAGAAAGTCCCCCCGGACCAGGAAGGGCAAGACCCCACCACCACCACCACGCAGCTCTACCACACAGTCTCTCTCCTCCATCCCCCAGACCACCACTCCACAAGTTCCACCACCACACCCTGCCCCAGGTTCTCCCACACACCGATACCGCATCCCCAAACTGCTTAGGCCCTTCCCCCCACCACTTGCTCTTCCACCCCCAAACCAGACGCTCTGCCTGTTTGTGCCACTGGTGTGGAGACCGGGTCCCCCCCCTCAGTCCTGCCCACCTCATCTGCCCCCCCTTCCACTCCCTTGGAGTCATGCACTGCAGTGGAGTCCACAACCACCCCGTCTGACTCGGGCAATGCAGTGGGGACCCAGTCCACTCCATCTGACCGGCCCACTGCAGTTGTTGCAGCACCCACACCATCTGACTTGTGCCCTACAGTGGTGCCGGCCCCCACTGAGTCAGACACCTCCACTGCAGTTGCCGGTGACACTCCTGCACCCACCACCCCTTCACTGCCTCCTTCTGGCATCCCCTGAACCTGTCCCTGCGGTGCCTGGCCTGCCCCTTGTATGCCCCTCCGAGGGGATGTCCCCTGTCCGTACCAGTGCAGGCAAGCAATGGGTGACAAGTTGTCACATATCACCCTGTTGGGACTGTGTATTTGGACTGGCCATTGGCCTTAGTTTCTTTTGGACTTAAATTTTTATTTTAACATTTGCTGAATAAAGCCTCTTTTTGTTTACTTGTGGTTTTTCTTTGGATGTACATGATGTAGATGAGTATCATCATGCATTTGCAGTTGTAATAGTGTTCAGATCATGAAAATGAAGTGTTGCTGTGATGGACTCCATGTGGTCCATGGGATATGTGTCCTAATGTAGTCTGGATCTATAGCATCCTTTGCTGCAGTCTGAGGGTGTAATGTTCAGCATTTGACACAGGGATGTACGTTTTGCATTTGTAAATTAACATCTTTGGCTTACACTGATGCACATCTGGTGGGCTTACCACTGTTCAATGTTTCTATTTCCCTGACTGTGTGCCCATCTCCACTGGACATGCAGTTTAGCACATCAATGTTGAAGGACTCATCTGTGTATACAGTGCAACTTGCTTGACACATGTTTTGGGTGTATGCAGATGACTGACGTGACACTCCCGTACCCAGGCTGATGTGAGCAGAGCCTTCAGTGTGTTGTAGTTGTTGACTCACTGACCGAGTGTTCTGCTGACATGTTTGAGTCGTGCACAGACAAGGTTTGGCACAGCGGACCTTCCACAGGAGTGGAGTGCCCTCATGGAAGTGTGTAATCCCGTGACTTTGCATGGGCCCGTGTTGTGTGTTGTGTGAGCATGTCTGTGTGTGTTCCCTTCCCTTTTCCTACACAGGCTGTGTCCCTAGGGATGTTCCTGTTTGTGATGCTTGCTGAGTTGTCCTGTGTTCATCCAGCATCTTGGACCTGGTTTCTCCGGGATGTGGGTGCATGGCAAACTAATGTTCATCAGGTTGTCATCCCTAGTTGTCTTTGTTGTCAGGGCTGGGGATGTGGGCAAACACAGATGGGACACAGTCAGGATTCCCCTTGGCACTTGTTGGTTACACAAGTCATGTAATTTACAGTTTGTGGTAGCTTTCAGTGATTGTGACACGTTGTGTGTGTGACTGCTGCCACTCCTCAGGGTCAGAGCTGCAATGTTGGAAGTTGTCTATGTGTGTTCTTTGTGGGTCACCTTGGCTTCTTCATTGGTGTGTGACTGTGGCCGGGATCCCATTGATTGGGGTGGATTTCACGTCATGCCCATGTACGGCGTACTGTGCAGTGTGTCAGACATTCACGAGTCTTGTTGACTGGCCATGTGTGATGGGTTTTTGCACCTTAGTTCCCACCACCACCCCTGGGATTGTCATGGGTGCATGTGCAATGTCACCAGTCCATGTGAGCTTCACTGCTGCACATTGGTGGAGATCAAGGTGTGTGGTGTTGAGTGTATGCAAATGAGAGTTTTTGCACGGCTAGACCCCTACCTCCATATTGGCCTTGGCTGACAGGCCGTGCTGATTGATTTGTGCTTGTGTAGGTGTGATGGTAGTTTGTTGCTCAGGACACATGACTGTGGTTCACAGTGTGAACGACATCTAGCTTTGTCATCACAGTGGGATTATCATGCAGGCTAGTGTCACCACAATGTGGGGTCCCTGGGGGTAGTGCTGTGGTGGGTCTGTCTCTTGCTGTGTTAGTTGCTGTTCCTACAAGCTTGTGGGCTCCCTCTCATCTAACAATGCCTGATTGCCCACATAGAGGAATCCGATCCATGAGTTACTTTTGTGTGGCACTTTATACACATCTGTGTAATTGGGATTCAGGCCTCCTCATGTGTTGTGTGGTTGCCTGGGGACACTGGCACACACCCCCATCACCTGTTGTGTTTGATATGCAGTGTGAGGCTGCCTGTTTGTGTTTGTGCATCTGCACCACTGCATTGGCATATCTTTAGTGTGCCATTGGCTGTATGTTGTTTGGTGGATTTCCCCAGCTGTCCCTGGGCCTCCTAGGTCATCAGTCAGCACAATAATCATGGTTTGTATGTCCCATTGCTGCCATGGTATGGTATTTGTTCACCTCACATCTACAGTCTCCACAGGATATCTACATGTGTGTGTCCATTGGTGCAGATATGTGGGTCTGCATTATGATGGTCACTTCTGTCATTGTGTAATTGATGAATGTTGACAATGTCAGCCCCCATGGGTGATGTTTGTCTGCACATGGCCAAAGGTATGTCTTATTTGCACTGCACTGTTTGCCTCACCAAATCTATGTTGCTATGGGACACAAGCACTACTTTGCCACTGATGTGTTTGTTGTTGTGTGACCAGGAATCATCCATACTGTTTGGCAGTTGCAGCTTTTTCCATGACAACACTTACCTTTTGGTCACTGTGATGATGTGGGTTTAGACCCCATTGCCACAATGTTCAAAATGTGCTTCAGCTATGGACCCCACACTTACATTTTGGTCACTGTGATGATGGGGGTTTAGACCCCATTGCCACAATGTTCAAAATGTGCTTCAGCTATGGACCCCACACTTACCTTTTGGTCACTGTGATGATGGGGGTTTAGACCCCATTGCCACAGTGGTCATGGTCTGCTTGTATTGTGGAGGCCACACACATTTATGTGTGACACATGTGACAGGGGGTCACATTGTATGTTCAATGTCATGTTCAGTGTTGTAGGCATTTGACACAGACTACACACGCTTGTCATGATGTTGGGGGGATGTCTTTTTCTGACATTCCTTATGTTGGAGTATGCTGGTTGTGTCATGCATTACCCGTCCTATGAGTGGGGATGGTAGTAGTGGTAGGGGCCTGTCGGAGGGTTTTTATCTATAATCCCCCTGGTCTTCACTTTCCAAAGAGCTTCCCAACACTGTGGTTGAGCCCACCCCAACTTATAGGCGTTGGGGTGACCCGATGATGAAGCATGACACCACTAGGGTGTGTGAGGGTAACTAAACAAAAAGGAATTGCTTCCTTGCGCACCCCCGGGTGACTGCAGTTCTAGATCTTCACATAGACACCTCCCTATCGTATTTAGGTAACACAGTTTTTATGTTAACCATCAGTTAATCTATAGGAGTATTTTTTGTGATATAGTAGTGGTAGGCATCCAGGCCCCCATGAGTAGGGGTGGTGTTAGTGGTAGGCATCCAGGCCCACATGAGTAGGGGTGGTGGTAGTGGTAGGCATCCAGGCCCACATGAGTAGGGGTGGTGTTAGTGGTAGGCATCCATCCCCCTATGAGTGGGGATGGTAGTAGTGACAGGCATCCAGGCCCCCTGAGTAGGGGTGGAGTTAGTGGTAGGCATCCATCCCCCTATGAGTGGGGATGGTAGTAGTGACAGGCATCCAGGCCCCCATGAGTAGGGGTGGTGGTAGTGGTAGGCATCCAGACCCCCCTGAGTAGGGGTGGTGGTAGTGGTAGGCATCCAGGATCACATGAGTAGGGGTGGTGTTAGTGGTAGGCATCCATCCCCCTATGAGTGGGGATGGTAGTAGTGACAGGCATCCAGGCCCCCCTGAGTAGGGGTGGTGTTAGTGGTAGGCATCCATCCCCCTATGAGTGGGGATGGTAGTAGTGGCAGGCATCCAGGCCCCCATGAGCGGGGGTGGTGGTAGTGGTAGGCATCCAGGCCAACATGAGTAGGGGTGGTGTTAGTGATAGGCATCCATCCCCCTATGAGTGGGGATGGTAGTAGTGACAGGCATCCAGGCCCCCCTGAGTAGGGGTGGTGTTAGTGGTAGGCATCCATCCCCCTACGAGTGGGGATGGTAGTAGTGGCAGGCATCCAGGCCCCCATGAGCGGGGTGGTGGTAGTGGTAGGCATCCAGGCCAACATGAGTAGGGGTGGTGTTAGTGGTAGGCATCCATCCCCTATGAGTGGGGATGGTAGTAGTGACAGGCATCCAGGCACCCCTGAGTAGGGGTGGTGGTAGTGGTAGGCATCCAGGCCCACATGAGTAGGGGTGGTGGTAGTGGTAAGCATCCAGGCCCCCCTGAGTAGGGGTGGTGTTAGTGGTAGGTATCCATCCCCTATGAGTGGGGATGGTAGTAGTGACAGGCATCCAGGCCCCCATGAGTAGGGGTGGTGGTAGTGGTAGGCATCCAGGCCCCCCTGAATAGGGGTGGTGGTAGTGGTAGGCATCGAGGCCCCCATGAGTAGGGGTGGTGGTAGTGGTAGGCATCCAGGCCCACATGAGTAGGGGTGGTGTTAGTGGTAGGCATCCATCCCCCCTATGAGTGGGGATGGTAGTAGTGACAGGCATCCAGGCCCCCCTGAGTAGGGGTGGTGTTAGTGGTAGGCATCCATCCCCCTATGAGTGGGGATGGTAGTAGTGACAGGCATCCAGGCCCCCATGAGTAGGGGTGGTGGTAGTGGTAGGCATCCAGGCCCCCATGAGTAGGGGTGGCGTTAGTGGTAGGCATCCATCCCCCTATGAGTGGGGATGGTAGTAGTGACAGGCATCCAGGCCCCCATGAGTAGGGGTGGTGTTGGTGGTAGGCATCCATCCCCCTATGAGTGCGGATGGTAGTAGTGACAGGCATCCAGGCCCCCATGAGTAGGGGTGGTGTTAGTGGTAGGCATCCATCCCCCTATGAGTGGGGATGGTAGTAGTTACAGGCATCCAGGCCCCCATGAGTAGGGGTGGTAGTAGTGGTAGGCATCCAGGCCCCCATGAGTAGGGGTGGTGTTAGTGGTAGGCATCCATCCCCCTATGAATGGGGATGGTAGTAGTGACAGGCATCCAGGCCCCCATGAGTAGGGGTGGTGTTAGTGGTAGGCATCCATCCCCCTATGAGTGGGGATGGTAGTAGTGACAGGCATCCAGGCCCCCATGAGAAGGGGTGGTGGTAGTGGTAGGCATCCAGGCCCCCTGAGTAGGGGTGGTGGTAGTGGTAGGCATCCAGGCCCCCATGAGTAGGGGTGGTGGTAGTGGTAGGCATCCATCCCCCTATGAGTGGGGATAGTAGTAGTGACAGGCATCCAGGCCCCCCTGAGTAGGGGTGGTGTTAGTAATAGGCATCCATCCCCCTATGAGTGGGGATGGTAGTAGTGACAGGCATCCAGGCACCCCTGAGTAGGGGTGGTGGTAGTGGTAGGCATCCAGGCACACATGAGTAGGGGTGGTGGTAGTGGTAGGCATCCAGGCCCCCCTGAGTAGGGGTGGTGTTAGTGGTAGGCATCCATCCCCCTATGAGTGGGGATGGTGGTAGTGACAGGCATCCAGCCCCCCCTGTGTAGGGGTGGTGGTAGTGGTAGGCATCCAGGCCCCCATGAGTAGGGGTGGTGGTAGTGTTAGGCATCCAGGCCCACATGAGTAGGGGTGGTGTTAGTGGTAGGCATCCATCCCCCTATGAGTGGGGATGGTAGTAGTGACAGGCATCCAGGCACCCCTGAGTAGGGGTGGTGGTAGTGGTAGGCATCCAGGCCCACATGAGCAGGGGTGGTGGTAGTGGTAGGCATCCAGGCCCCCCTGAGTAGGGGTGGTGTTAGTGGTAGGCATCCATCCCCCTATGAGTGGGGATGGTAGTAGTGACAGGCATCCAGGCCCCCATGAGTAGGTGTGGTGTTAGTGGTAGGCATCCATCCCCCTATGAGTGGGGATGGTAGTAGTGACAGGCATCCAGGCCCACATGAGTAGGGGTAGTGGTAGTGGTAGGCATCCAGGCCCCCTGAGTAGGGGTGGTGGTAGTGGTAGGCATCCAGGCCCACATGAGTAGGGGTGGTGTTAGTGGTAGGCATCCAGGCCCCCTGAGTAGGGGTGGTGTTAGTGGTAGGCATCCATCCCCCTATGAGTGGGGATGGTAGTAGTGACAGGCATCCAGGCCCCCCTGAGTAGGGGTGGTGTTAGTGGTAGGCATCCATCCCCCTATGAGTGGGGATGGTAGTAGTGACAGGCATCCAGGCCCACATGAGTAGGGGTGGTGGTAGTGGTAGGCATCCAGGCCCCCCTGAGTAGGGGTGGTGGTAGTGGTAGGCATCCAGGCCCCCATGAGTAGGGTGGTGGTATTGGTAGGCATCCAGCCCCCCCATGAGTAGGGGTGGTGGTAGTGGTAGCCATCAGGCCCCTATGGGTGTGTATGGCATTGGTGATAGCCATCCCGCGCCTATGGTTCTGCTGTTGCTAGTGTACGTCATTTCTGCATCCCTATGTGTGTGTGACATATGTCGGGTACGTGTTGTTTGTTTGTGTTGTGGGTGTTTGACTTACCGTCTGCGCCGTACGCGTCCGTACCGGTTCCGGTAATAGATGTAGAGTATTGGTAGGACCTGCGCGATGGGATTCATGGTTGGGTCGTCTCGTTCGTGTTTCTCGTGGCTTCGACTCATACTCGTCGCTGGCTTGTTCGTCTCGTAGCCGTGGATCGTATTGTGGCGCGAATCGGAGCTTATGTGCAGCTCTCCCGGATGCTCTGACGTGCCAGACGTAGCGACGGGTTCGGCGCGTACGGAAGGCGCATCGTACTAGTCCGGCCGGAAGGTGCTGTATATTTGCTTCCGTGCGACTCGATTCAGCGTTTACGGATCCGGCTCGGGCGGGGAACAGGAGCTGGAATGGGTACGTACGGCTGGGTCGGAATCTGAGCAGTTATGCGCATCGTACTTGCTCGTTCGGACGAATGTTCGAATCGGTCGGGAAACACGCGTTCGGCTTGGTTTTTTTCCGGACGAATAGTGTTAGGTGCGCTTTTGGCCGAGATCGGAATCGACCCCATAGTCTTCCATACCAGCCTTTATGGTCAACAGTAAGTTACATGAGGTAAAAAATAGATTGAAGCAAAAAAAGATTTATGTTCATGCCATTGATGCTCCACTTTCTGAAATGACAAACGCTATGCAGAAAGAGAGAGGGCGTAAGCAGAGGTTGCTGGCAAGATGCACGGATAATGCCAAGGCATCCGTAGTACTGACAAAGCCATGCAATGGGCGATTGGCATCGCCTTGCACAGGTTTGTACAGAAATGTACCACAACACAGCTACTTGCATTGCGTTACATTACATTTCAAGGTGGGAGGCAATCCATGGGTGAAGCGTGGGTGTTCCCACGCATCCATCCATTGCTTTTGATGGGTGCAGAGATAGAATATTGAATGAAAAATATCGAGTTGCACAAATATCGAATTGTAAATATCGTGGATCAGAAATATCGACAGCAAGAATATCGTGGTCAAGAATATCGACTTAAGGTAAGTAACATCAATTTTAAAAATATCAAAGTTGCAAAAATATAGTTGTTAAAAATATTGTTTGTTTATTAATGTTATGTATTTTAGTATATATTTTATAGGTATGTGTTGTATGTTTTTTGTATAATAATTGTTTGTATTTTTAATATATGTATTTTTAGTAGTTATTATTTTTTATTTTGCATTTTTAGGTCCGTAGCTGGTTGTGGGTTTATAGGGGAATAGGGTGGGAAGTAATTTAATTATATTAAATGTATTGATTATTTTTTATTTATTTATTTTGGTTTAATTGAGATGTTATAGGGTTAAATGTGTAAATTAATTTATTATTAATTATCTAATAATTGGTTGTTAATTTTAATTAATTAATTGGTAATTAATTATGGCAATTATGTAATTAATTTTAGGTGTGTGTTGTGGTGTTTATAGGTGTTAAGGGTGGGAAGTAATTTATTTTTGATTGATGAATTAATAATTGGATGTTAATTAATTTTAATTAATTAATTGGTAATTAATTTTAGGTGTCTGTTGTGGTGTTTATAGGTGTTAAGTAATTTATTTTTAATTGATGAATTAATAATTGGATGTTAATTAATTTTAATTAATTAATTGGTAATTGATTATGGTAATTGTCTAATTAATTTTAGGTGTGTGTTTTGGTGGTTATAGAAGTAAAGGGTGGGAAGTAATTTGCATTTACTCAATTAATATATACTTGTTAATTAATGTTAATTATTTGATATTTATTTTGGGTAATTGTTTTTTTTTGTCTGTTGTTTTTACTTTTAAAGGGGTAAAGGGTGGGTATTAAATACATTTTAATTACTTTATTATTAAACAGGAACAGGGGTGGGAGCACACCGCTTCACCTCCCAGCAAGGTTCGCCCCTGGCATTATGGTAAATGCAGTTTCAGTTACTTGCTTGCTTCAAGAGTGTTCGAGTGTTTCGCCACAGTGGGCGCAGATAGTGCTGATCTCTAGACACGTGTTTCTGGTTCTTTAACCGTCATCAGTAGAGATTACAGTCTTTCAAATTTGGGGTTTGCTGAGTAGGCTGCCAACATCTTTCTCAGGTCAGGTACCTCTCACAGGCATGCGGGTGCTTCATCCACGAGCTCGTCAGCTCAATGACTCACGGGAGTACTATTAAACAGGAACAGGGGTGGGAGCACACCGCTTCACCTCCCAGCAAGGTTCGCCCCTGGCATTATGGTAAATGCAGTTTCAGTTACTTGCTTGCTTCAAGAGTGTTCGAGTGTTTCGCCACAGTTGGCGCAGATAGTGCTGATCTCTAGACACGTGTTTCTGGTTCTTTAACCGTCATCAGTAGAGATTACAGTCTTTCAAATTTGGGGTTTGCTGAGTAGGCTGCCAACATCTTTCTCAGGTCAGGTACCTCTCACAGGCATGCGGGTGCTTCATCCACGAGCTCGTCAGCTCAATGACTCACGGGAGTACTATTAAACAGGAACAGGGGTGGGAGCACACCGCTTCACCTCCCAGCAAGGTTCGCCCCTGGCATTATGGTAAATGCAGTTTCAGTTACTTGCTTGCTTCAAGAGTGTTCGAGTGTTTCGCCACAGTTGGTGCAGATAGTGCTGATCTCTAGACACGTGTTTCTGGTTCTTTAACCGTCATCAGTAGAGATTACAGTCTTTCAAATTTGGGGTTTGCTGAGTAGGCTGCCAACATCTTTCTCAGGTCAGGTACCTCTCACAGGCATGCGGGTGCTTCATCCACGAGCTCGTCAGCTCAATGACTCACGGGAGTACTATTAAACAGGAACAGGGGTGGGAGCACACCGCTTCACCTCCCAGCAAGGTTCGCCCCTGGCATTATGGTAAATGCAGTTTCAGTTACTTGCTTGCTTCAAGAGTGTTCGAGTGTTTCGCCACAGTTGGCGCAGATAGTGCTGATCTCTAGACACGTGTTTCTGGTTCTTTAACCGTCATCAGTAGAGATTACAGTCTTTCAAATTTGGGGTTTGCTGAGTAGGCTGCCAACATCTTTCTCAGGTCAGGTACCTCTCACAGGCATGCGGGTGCTTCATCCACGAGCTCGTCAGCTCAATGACTCACGGGAGTACTATTAAACAGGAACAGGGGTGGGAGCACACCGCTTCACCTCCCAGCAAGGTTCGCCCCTGGCATTATGGTAAATGCAGTTTCAGTTACTTGCTTGCTTCAAGAGTGTTCGAGTGTTTCGCCACAGTTGGCGCAGATAGTGCTGATCTCTAGACACGTGTTTCTGGTTCTTTAACCGTCATCAGTAGAGATTACAGTCTTTCAAATTTGGGGTTTGCTGAGTAGGCTGCCAACATCTTTCTCAGGTCAGGTACCTCTCACAGGCATGCGGGTGCTTCATCCACGAGCTCGTCAGCTCAATGACTCACGGGAGTACTATTAAACAGGAACAGGGGTGGGAGCACACCGCTTCACCTCCCAGCAAGGTTCGCCCCTGGCATTATGGTAAATGCAGTTTCAGTTACTTGCTTGCTTCAAGAGTGTTCGAGTGTTTCGCCACAGTTGGCGCAGATAGTGCTGATCTCTAGACACGTGTTTCTGGTTCTTTAACCGTCATCAGTAGAGATTACAGTCTTTCAAATTTGGGGTTTGCTGAGTAGGCTGCCAACATCTTTCTCAGGTCAGGTACCTCTCACAGGCATGCGGGTGCTTCATCCACGAGCTCGTCAGCTCAATGACTCACGGGAGTACTATTAAACAGGAACAGGGGTGGGAGCACACCGCTTCACCTCCCAGCAAGGTTCGCCCCTGGCATTATGGTAAATGCAGTTTCAGTTACTTGCTTGCTTCAAGAGTGTTCGAGTGTTTCGCCACAGTTGGCGCAGATAGTGCTGATCTCTAGACACGTGTTTCTGGTTCTTTAACCGTCATCAGTAGAGATTACAGTCTTTCAAATTTGGGGTTTGCTGAGTAGGCTGCCAACATCTTTCTCAGGTCAGGTACCTCTCACAGGCATGCGGGTGCTTCATCCACGAGCTCGTCAGCTCAATGACTCACGGGAGTACTATTAAACAGGAACAGGGGTGGGAGCACACCGCTTCACCTCCCAGCAAGGTTCGCCCCTGGCATTATGGTAAATGCAGTTTCAGTTACTTGCTTGCTTCAAGAGTGTTCGAGTGTTTCGCCACAGTTGGCGCAGATAGTGCTGATCTCTAGACACGTGTTTCTGGTTCTTTAACCGTCATCAGTAGAGATTACAGTCTTTCAAATTTGGGGTTTGCTGAGTAGGCTGCCAACATCTTTCTCAGGTCAGGTACCTCTCACAGGCATGCGGGTGCTTCATCCACGAGCTCGTCAGCTCAATGACTCACGGGAGTACTATTAAACAGGAACAGGGGTGGGAGCACACCGCTTCACCTCCCAGCAAGGTTCGCCCCTGGCATTATGGTAAATGCAGTTTCAGTTACTTGCTTGCTTCAAGAGTGTTCGAGTGTTTCGCCACAGTTGGCGCAGATAGTGCTGATCTCTAGACACGTGTTTCTGGTTCTTTAACCGTCATCAGTAGAGATTACAGTCTTTCAAATTTGGGGTTTGCTGAGTAGGCTGCCAACATCTTTCTCAGGTCAGGTACCTCTCACAGGCATGCGGGTGCTTCATCCACGAGCTCGTCAGCTCAATGACTCACGGGAGTACTATTAAACAGGAACAGGGGTGGGAGCACACCGCTTCACCTCCCAGCAAGGTTCGCCCCTGGCATTATGGTAAATGCAGTTTCAGTTACTTGCTTGCTTCAAGAGTGTTCGAGTGTTTCGCCACAGTTGGCGCAGATAGTGCTGATCTCTAGACACGTGTTTCTGGTTCTTTAACCGTCATCAGTAGAGATTACAGTCTTTCAAATTTGGGGTTTGCTGAGTAGGCTGCCAACATCTTTCTCAGGTCAGGTACCTCTCACAGGCATGCGGGTGCTTCATCCACGAGCTCGTCAGCTCAATGACTCACGGGAGTACTATTAAACAGGAACAGGGGTGGGAGCACACCGCTTCACCTCCCAGCAAGGTTCGCCCCTGGCATTATGGTAAATGCAGTTTCAGTTACTTGCTTGCTTCAAGAGTGTTCGAGTGTTTCGCCACAGTTGGCGCAGATAGTGCTGATCTCTAGACACGTGTTTCTGGTTCTTTAACCGTCATCAGTAGAGATTACAGTCTTTCAAATTTGGGGTTTGCTGAGTAGGCTGCCAACATCTTTCTCAGGTCAGGTACCTCTCACAGGCATGCGGGTGCTTCATCCACGAGCTCGTCAGCTCAATGACTCACGGGAGTACTATTAAACAGGAACAGGGGTGGGAGCACACCGCTTCACCTCCCAGCAAGGTTCGCCCCTGGCATTATGGTAAATGCAGTTTCAGTTACTTGCTTGCTTCAAGAGTGTTCGAGTGTTTCGCCACAGTTGGCGCAGATAGTGCTGATCTCTAGACACGTGTTTCTGGTTCTTTAACCGTCATCAGTAGAGATTACAGTCTTTCAAATTTGGGGTTTGCTGAGTAGGCTGCCAACATCTTTCTCAGGTCAGGTACCTCTCACAGGCATGCGGGTGCTTCATCCACGAGCTCGTCAGCTCAATGACTCACGGGAGTACTATTAAACAGGAACAGGGGTGGGAGCACACCGCTTCACCTCCCAGCAAGGTTCGCCCCTGGCATTATGGTAAATGCAGTTTCAGTTACTTGCTTGCTTCAAGAGTGTTCGAGTGTTTCGCCACAGTTGGCGCAGATAGTGCTGATCTCTAGACACGTGTTTCTGGTTCTTTAACCGTCATCAGTAGAGATTACAGTCTTTCAAATTTGGGGTTTGCTGAGTAGGCTGCCAACATCTTTCTCAGGTCAGGTACCTCTCACAGGCATGCGGGTGCTTCATCCACGAGCTCGTCAGCTCAATGACTCACGGGAGTACTATTAAACAGGAACAGGGGTGGGAGCACACCGCTTCACCTCCCAGCAAGGTTCGCCCCTGGCATTATGGTAAATGCAGTTTCAGTTACTTGCTTGCTTCAAGAGTGTTCGAGTGTTTCGCCACAGTTGGCGCAGATAGTGCTGATCTCTAGACACGTGTTTCTGGTTCTTTAACCGTCATCAGTAGAGATTACAGTCTTTCAAATTTGGGGTTTGCTGAGTAGGCTGCCAACATCTTTCTCAGGTCAGGTACCTCTCACAGGCATGCGGGTGCTTCATCCACGAGCTCGTCAGCTCAATGACTCACGGGAGTACTATTAAACAGGAACAGGGGTGGGAGCACACCGCTTCACCTCCCAGCAAGGTTCGCCCCTGGCATTATGGTAAATGCAGTTTCAGTTACTTGCTTGCTTCAAGAGTGTTCGAGTGTTTCGCCACAGTGGGCGCAGATAGTGCTGATCTCTAGACACGTGTTTCTGGTTCTTTAACCGTCATCAGTAGAGATTACAGTCTTTCAAATTTGGGGTTTGCTGAGTAGGCTGCCAACATCTTTCTCAGGTCAGGTACCTCTCACAGGCATGCGGGTGCTTCATCCACGAGCTCGTCAGCTCAATGACTCACGGGAGTACTATTAAACAGGAACAGGGGTGGGAGCACACCGCTTCACCTCCCAGCAAGGTTCGCCCCTGGCATTATGGTAAATGCAGTTTCAGTTACTTGCTTGCTTCAAGAGTGTTCGAGTGTTTCGCCACAGTTGGCGCAGATAGTGCTGATCTCTAGACACGTGTTTCTGGTTCTTTAACCGTCATCAGTAGAGATTACAGTCTTTCAAATTTGGGGTTTGCTGAGTAGGCTGCCAACATCTTTCTCAGGTCAGGTACCTCTCACAGGCATGCGGGTGCTTCATCCACGAGCTCGTCAGCTCAATGACTCACGGGAGTACTATTAAACAGGAACAGGGGTGGGAGCACACCGCTTCACCTCCCAGCAAGGTTCGCCCCTGGCATTATGGTAAATGCAGTTTCAGTTACTTGCTTGCTTCAAGAGTGTTCGAGTGTTTCGCCACAGTTGGCGCAGATAGTGCTGATCTCTAGACACGTGTTTCTGGTTCTTTAACCGTCATCAGTAGAGATTACAGTCTTTCAAATTTGGGGTTTGCTGAGTAGGCTGCCAACATCTTTCTCAGGTCAGGTACCTCTCACAGGCATGCGGGTGCTTCATCCACGAGCTCGTCAGCTCAATGACTCACGGGAGTACTATTAAACAGGAACAGGGGTGGGAGCACACCGCTTCACCTCCCAGCAAGGTTCGCCCCTGGCATTATGGTAAATGCAGTTTCAGTTACTTGCTTGCTTCAAGAGTGTTCGAGTGTTTCGCCACAGTTGGCGCAGATAGTGCTGATCTCTAGACACGTGTTTCTGGTTCTTTAACCGTCATCAGTAGAGATTACAGTCTTTCAAATTTGGGGTTTGCTGAGTAGGCTGCCAACATCTTTCTCAGGTCAGGTACCTCTCACAGGCATGCGGGTGCTTCATCCACGAGCTCGTCAGCTCAATGACTCACGGGAGTACTATTAAACAGGAACAGGGGTGGGAGCACACCGCTTCACCTCCCAGCAAGGTTCGCCCCTGGCATTATGGTAAATGCAGTTTCAGTTACTTGCTTGCTTCAAGAGTGTTCGAGTGTTTCGCCACAGTTGGCGCAGATAGTGCTGATCTCTAGACACGTGTTTCTGGTTCTTTAACCGTCATCAGTAGAGATTACAGTCTTTCAAATTTGGGGTTTGCTGAGTAGGCTGCCAACATCTTTCTCAGGTCAGGTACCTCTCACAGGCATGCGGGTGCTTCATCCACGAGCTCGTCAGCTCAATGACTCACGGGAGTACTATTAAACAGGAACAGGGGTGGGAGCACACCGCTTCACCTCCCAGCAAGGTTCGCCCCTGGCATTATGGTAAATGCAGTTTCAGTTACTTGCTTGCTTCAAGAGTGTTCGAGTGTTTCGCCACAGTTGGCGCAGATAGTGCTGATCTCTAGACACGTGTTTCTGGTTCTTTAACCGTCATCAGTAGAGATTACAGTCTTTCAAATTTGGGGTTTGCTGAGTAGGCTGCCAACATCTTTCTCAGGTCAGGTACCTCTCACAGGCATGCGGGTGCTTCATCCACGAGCTCGTCAGCTCAATGACTCACGGGAGTACTATTAAACAGGAACAGGGGTGGGAGCACACCGCTTCACCTCCCAGCAAGGTTCGCCCCTGGCATTATGGTAAATGCAGTTTCAGTTACTTGCTTGCTTCAAGAGTGTTCGAGTGTTTCGCCACAGTTGGCGCAGATAGTGCTGATCTCTAGACACGTGTTTCTGGTTCTTTAACCGTCATCAGTAGAGATTACAGTCTTTCAAATTTGGGGTTTGCTGAGTAGGCTGCCAACATCTTTCTCAGGTCAGGTACCTCTCACAGGCATGCGGGTGCTTCATCCACGAGCTCGTCAGCTCAATGACTCACGGGAGTACTATTAAACAGGAACAGGGGTGGGAGCACACCGCTTCACCTCCCAGC
The DNA here is from genome assembly GCA_963921515.1 of Calotriton arnoldi. NCBI lineage: Eukaryota > Metazoa > Chordata > Amphibia > Caudata > Salamandridae > Calotriton > Calotriton arnoldi. The sequence goes on along the minus strand of CAWUFW010004272.1, from coordinate 800,589 downwards.
AAGGTTCGCCCCTGGCATTATGGTAAATGCAGTTTCAGTTACTTGCTTGCTTCAAGAGTGTTCGAGTGTTTCGCCACAGTTGGCGCAGATAGTGCTGATCTCTAGACACGTGTTTCTGGTTCTTTAACCGTCATCAGTAGAGATTACAGTCTTTCAAATTTGGGGTTTGCTGAGTAGGCTGCCAACATCTTTCTCAGGTCAGGTACCTCTCACAGGCATGCGGGTGCTTCATCCACGAGCTCGTCAGCTCAATGACTCACGGGAGTACTATTAAACAGGAACAGGGGTGGGAGCACACCGCTTCACCTCCCAGCAAGGTTCGCCCCTGGCATTATGGTAAATGCAGTTTCAGTTACTTGCTTGCTTCAAGAGTGTTCGAGTGTTTCGCCACAGTTGGCGCAGATAGTGCTGATCTCTAGACACGTGTTTCTGGTTCTTTAACCGTCATCAGTAGAGATTACAGTCTTTCAAATTTGGGGTTTGCTGAGTAGGCTGCCAACATCTTTCTCAGGTCAGGTACCTCTCACAGGCATGCGGGTGCTTCATCCACGAGCTCGTCAGCTCAATGACTCACGGGAGTACTATTAAACAGGAACAGGGGTGGGAGCACACCGCTTCACCTCCCAGCAAGGTTCGCCCCTGGCATTATGGTAAATGCAGTTTCAGTTACTTGCTTGCTTCAAGAGTGTTCGAGTGTTTCGCCACAGTTGGCGCAGATAGTGCTGATCTCTAGACACGTGTTTCTGGTTCTTTAACCGTCATCAGTAGAGATTACAGTCTTTCAAATTTGGGGTTTGCTGAGTAGGCTGCCAACATCTTTCTCAGGTCAGGTACCTCTCACAGGCATGCGGGTGCTTCATCCACGAGCTCGTCAGCTCAATGACTCACGGGAGTACTATTAAACAGGAACAGGGGTGGGAGCACACCGCTTCACCTCCCAGCAAGGTTCGCCCCTGGCATTATGGTAAATGCAGTTTCAGTTACTTGCTTGCTTCAAGAGTGTTCGAGTGTTTCGCCACAGTTGGCGCAGATAGTGCTGATCTCTAGACACGTGTTTCTGGTTCTTTAACCGTCATCAGTAGAGATTACAGTCTTTCAAATTTGGGGTTTGCTGAGTAGGCTGCCAACATCTTTCTCAGGTCAGGTACCTCTCACAGGCATGCGGGTGCTTCATCCACGAGCTCGTCAGCTCAATGACTCACGGGAGTACTATTAAACAGGAACAGGGGTGGGAGCACACCGCTTCACCTCCCAGCAAGGTTCGCCCCTGGCATTATGGTAAATGCAGTTTCAGTTACTTGCTTGCTTCAAGAGTGTTCGAGTGTTTCGCCACAGTTGGCGCAGATAGTGCTGATCTCTAGACACGTGTTTCTGGTTCTTTAACCGTCATCAGTAGAGATTACAGTCTTTCAAATTTGGGGTTTGCTGAGTAGGCTGCCAACATCTTTCTCAGGTCAGGTACCTCTCACAGGCATGCGGGTGCTTCATCCACGAGCTCGTCAGCTCAATGACTCACGGGAGTACTATTAAACAGGAACAGGGGTGGGAGCACACCGCTTCACCTCCCAGCAAGGTTCGCCCCTGGCATTATGGTAAATGCAGTTTCAGTTACTTGCTTGCTTCAAGAGTGTTCGAGTGTTTCGCCACAGTTGGCGCAGATAGTGCTGATCTCTAGACACGTGTTTCTGGTTCTTTAACCGTCATCAGTAGAGATTACAGTCTTTCAAATTTGGGGTTTGCTGAGTAGGCTGCCAACATCTTTCTCAGGTCAGGTACCTCTCACAGGCATGCGGGTGCTTCATCCACGAGCTCGTCAGCTCAATGACTCACGGGAGTACTATTAAACAGGAACAGGGGTGGGAGCACACCGCTTCACCTCCCAGCAAGGTTCGCCCCTGGCATTATGGTAAATGCAGTTTCAGTTACTTGCTTGCTTCAAGAGTGTTCGAGTGTTTCGCCACAGTTGGCGCAGATAGTGCTGATCTCTAGACACGTGTTTCTGGTTCTTTAACCGTCATCAGTAGAGATTACAGTCTTTCAAATTTGGGGTTTGCTGAGTAGGCTGCCAACATCTTTCTCAGGTCAGGTACCTCTCACAGGCATCCGGGTGCTTCATCCACGAGCTCGTCAGCTCAATGACTCACGGGAGTACTATTAAACAGGAACAGGGGTGGGAGCACACCGCTTCACCTCCCAGCAAGGTTCTCCCCTGGCATTATGGTAAATGCAGTTTCAGTTACTTGCTTGCTTCAAGAGTGTTCGAGTGTTTCGCCACAGTTGGCGCAGATAGTGCTGATCTCTAGACACGTGTTTCTGGTTCTTTAACCGTCATCAGTAGAGATTACAGTCTTTCAAATTTGGGGTTTGCTGAGTAGGCTGCCAACATCTTTCTCAGGTCAGGTACCTCTCACAGGCATGCGGGTGCTTCATCCACGAGCTCGTCAGCTCAATGACTCACGGGAGTACTATTAAACAGGAACAGGGGTGGGAGCACACCGCTTCACCTCCCAGCAAGGTTCGCCCCTGGCATTATGGTAAATGCAGTTTCAGTTACTTGCTTGCTTCAAGAGTGTTCGAGTGTTTCGCCACAGTTGGCGCAGATAGTGCTGATCTCTAGACACGTGTTTCTGGTTCTTTAACCGTCATCAGTAGAGATTACAGTCTTTCAAATTTGGGGTTTGCTGAGTAGGCTGCCAACATCTTTCTCAGGTCAGGTACCTCTCACAGGCATGCGGGTGCTTCATCCACGAGCTCGTCAGCTCAATGACTCACGGGAGTACTATTAAACAGGAACAGGGGTGGGAGCACACCGCTTCACCTCCCAGCAAGGTTCGCCCCTGGCATTATGGTAAATGCAGTTTCAGTTACTTGCTTGCTTCAAGAGTGTTCGAGTGTTTCGCCACAGTTGGCGCAGATAGTGCTGATCTCTAGACACGTGTTTCTGGTTCTTTAACCGTCATCAGTAGAGATTACAGTCTTTCAAATTTGGGGTTTGCTGAGTAGGCTGCCAACATCTTTCTCAGGTCAGGTACCTCTCACAGGCATGCGGGTGCTTCATCCACGAGCTCGTCAGCTCAATGACTCACGGGAGTACTATTAAACAGGAACAGGGGTGGGAGCACACCGCTTCACCTCCCAGCAAGGTTCGCCCCTGGCATTATGGTAAATGCAGTTTCAGTTACTTGCTTGCTTCAAGAGTGTTCGAGTGTTTCGCCACAGTTGGCGCAGATAGTGCTGATCTCTAGACACGTGTTTCTGGTTCTTTAACCGTCATCAGTAGAGATTACAGTCTTTCAAATTTGGGGTTTGCTGAGTAGGCTGCCAACATCTTTCTCAGGTCAGGTACCTCTCACAGGCATGCGGGTGCTTCATCCACGAGCTCGTCAGCTCAATGACTCACGGGAGTACTATTAAACAGGAACAGGGGTGGGAGCACACCGCTTCACCTCCCAGCAAGGTTCGCCCCTGGCATTATGGTAAATGCAGTTTCAGTTACTTGCTTGCTTCAAGAGTGTTCGAGTGTTTCGCCACAGTTGGCGCAGATAGTGCTGATCTCTAGACACGTGTTTCTGGTTCTTTAACCGTCATCAGTAGAGATTACAGTCTTTCAAATTTGGGGTTTGCTGAGTAGGCTGCCAACATCTTTCTCAGGTCAGGTACCTCTCACAGGCATGCGGGTGCTTCATCCACGAGCTCGTCAGCTCAATGACTCACGGGAGTACTATTAAACAGGAACAGGGGTGGGAGCACACCGCTTCACCTCCCAGCAAGGTTCGCCCCTGGCATTATGGTAAATGCAGTTTCAGTTACTTGCTTGCTTCAAGAGTGTTCGAGTGTTTCGCCACAGTTGGCGCAGATAGTGCTGATCTCTAGACACGTGTTTCTGGTTCTTTAACCGTCATCAGTAGAGATTACAGTCTTTCAAATTTGGGGTTTGCTGAGTAGGCTGCCAACATCTTTCTCAGGTCAGGTACCTCTCACAGGCATGCGGGTGCTTCATCCACGAGCTCGTCAGCTCAATGACTCACGGGAGTACTATTAAACAGGAACAGGGGTGGGAGCACACCGCTTCACCTCCCAGCAAGGTTCGCCCCTGGCATTATGGTAAATGCAGTTTCAGTTACTTGCTTGCTTCAAGAGTGTTCGAGTGTTTCGCCACAGTTGGCGCAGATAGTGCTGATCTCTAGACACGTGTTTCTGGTTCTTTAACCGTCATCAGTAGAGATTACAGTCTTTCAAATTTGGGGTTTGCTGAGTAGGCTGCCAACATCTTTCTCAGGTCAGGTACCTCTCACAGGCATGCGGGTGCTTCATCCACGAGCTCGTCAGCTCAATGACTCACGGGAGTACTATTAAACAGGAACAGGGGTGGGAGCACACCGCTTCACCTCCCAGCAAGGTTCGCCCCTGGCATTATGGTAAATGCAGTTTCAGTTACTTGCTTGCTTCAAGAGTGTTCGAGTGTTTCGCCACAGTTGGCGCAGATAGTGCTGATCTCTAGACACGTGTTTCTGGTTCTTTAACCGTCATCAGTAGAGATTACAGTCTTTCAAATTTGGGGTTTGCTGAGTAGGCTGCCAACATCTTTCTCAGGTCAGGTACCTCTCACAGGCATGCGGGTGCTTCATCCACGAGCTCGTCAGCTCAATGACTCACGGGAGTACTATTAAACAGGAACAGGGGTGGGAGCACACCGCTTCACCTCCCAGCAAGGTTCGCCCCTGGCATTATGGTAAATGCAGTTTCAGTTACTTGCTTGCTTCAAGAGTGTTCGAGTGTTTCGCCACAGTTGGCGCAGATAGTGCTGATCTCTAGACACGTGTTTCTGGTTCTTTAACCGTCATCAGTAGAGATTACAGTCTTTCAAATTTGGGGTTTGCTGAGTAGGCTGCCAACATCTTTCTCAGGTCAGGTACCTCTCACAGGCATGCGGGTGCTTCATCCACGAGCTCGTCAGCTCAATGACTCACGGGAGTACTATTAAACAGGAACAGGGGTGGGAGCACACCGCTTCACCTCCCAGCAAGGTTCGCCCCTGGCATTATGGTAAATGCAGTTTCAGTTACTTGCTTGCTTCAAGAGTGTTCGAGTGTTTCGCCACAGTTGGCGCAGATAGTGCTGATCTCTAGACACGTGTTTCTGGTTCTTTAACCGTCATCAGTAGAGATTACAGTCTTTCAAATTTGGGGTTTGCTGAGTAGGCTGCCAACATCTTTCTCAGGTCAGGTACCTCTCACAGGCATGCGGGTGCTTCATCCACGAGCTCGTCAGCTCAATGACTCACGGGAGTACTATTAAACAGGAACAGGGGTGGGAGCACACCGCTTCACCTCCCAGCAAGGTTCGCCCCTGGCATTATGGTAAATGCAGTTTCAGTTACTTGCTTGCTTCAAGAGTGTTCGAGTGTTTCGCCACAGTTGGCGCAGATAGTGCTGATCTCTAGACACGTGTTTCTGGTTCTTTAACCGTCATCAGTAGAGATTACAGTCTTTCAAATTTGGGGTTTGCTGAGTAGGCTGCCAACATCTTTCTCAGGTCAGGTACCTCTCACAGGCATGCGGGTGCTTCATCCACGAGCTCGTCAGCTCAATGACTCACGGGAGTACTATTAAACAGGAACAGGGGTGGGAGCACACCGCTTCACCTCCCAGCAAGGTTCGCCCCTGGCATTATGGTAAATGCAGTTTCAGTTACTTGCTTGCTTCAAGAGTGTTCGAGTGTTTCGCCACAGTTGGCGCAGATAGTGCTGATCTCTAGACACGTGTTTCTGGTTCTTTAACCGTCATCAGTAGAGATTACAGTCTTTCAAATTTGGGGTTTGCTGAGTAGGCTGCCAACATCTTTCTCAGGTCAGGTACCTCTCACAGGCATGCGGGTGCTTCATCCACGAGCTCGTCAGCTCAATGACTCACGGGAGTACTATTAAACAGGAACAGGGGTGGGAGCACACCGCTTCACCTCCCAGCAAGGTTCGCCCCTGGCATTATGGTAAATGCAGTTTCAGTTACTTGCTTGCTTCAAGAGTGTTCGAGTGTTTCGCCACAGTTGGCGCAGATAGTGCTGATCTCTAGACACGTGTTTCTGGTTCTTTAACCGTCATCAGTAGAGATTACAGTCTTTCAAATTTGGGGTTTGCTGAGTAGGCTGCCAACATCTTTCTCAGGTCAGGTACCTCTCACAGGCATGCGGGTGCTTCATCCACGAGCTCGTCAGCTCAATGACTCACGGGAGTACTATTAAACAGGAACAGGGGTGGGAGCACACCGCTTCACCTCCCAGCAAGGTTCGCCCCTGGCATTATGGTAAATGCAGTTTCAGTTACTTGCTTGCTTCAAGAGTGTTCGAGTGTTTCGCCACAGTTGGCGCAGATAGTGCTGATCTCTAGACACGTGTTTCTGGTTCTTTAACCGTCATCAGTAGAGATTACAGTCTTTCAAATTTGGGGTTTGCTGAGTAGGCTGCCAACATCTTTCTCAGGTCAGGTACCTCTCACAGGCATGCGGGTGCTTCATCCACGAGCTCGTCAGCTCAATGACTCACGGGAGTACTATTAAACAGGAACAGGGGTGGGAGCACACCGCTTCACCTCCCAGCAAGGTTCGCCCCTGGCATTATGGTAAATGCAGTTTCAGTTACTTGCTTGCTTCAAGAGTGTTCGAGTGTTTCGCCACAGTTGGCGCAGATAGTGCTGATCTCTAGACACGTGTTTCTGGTTCTTTAACCGTCATCAGTAGAGATTACAGTCTTTCAAATTTGGGGTTTGCTGAGTAGGCTGCCAACATCTTTCTCAGGTCAGGTACCTCTCACAGGCATGCGGGTGCTTCATCCACGAGCTCGTCAGCTCAATGACTCACGGGAGTACTATTAAACAGGAACAGGGGTGGGAGCACACCGCTTCACCTCCCAGCAAGGTTCGCCCCTGGCATTATGGTAAATGCAGTTTCAGTTACTTGCTTGCTTCAAGAGTGTTCGAGTGTTTCGCCACAGTTGGCGCAGATAGTGCTGATCTCTAGACACGTGTTTCTGGTTCTTTAACCGTCATCAGTAGAGATTACAGTCTTTCAAATTTGGGGTTTGCTGAGTAGGCTGCCAACATCTTTCTCAGGTCAGGTACCTCTCACAGGCATGCGGGTGCTTCATCCACGAGCTCGTCAGCTCAATGACTCACGGGAGTACTATTAAACAGGAACAGGGGTGGGAGCACACCGCTTCACCTCCCAGCAAGGTTCGCCCCTGGCATTATGGTAAATGCAGTTTCAGTTACTTGCTTGCTTCAAGAGTGTTCGAGTGTTTCGCCACAGTTGGCGCAGATAGTGCTGATCTCTAGACACGTGTTTCTGGTTCTTTAACCGTCATCAGTAGAGATTACAGTCTTTCAAATTTGGGGTTTGCTGAGTAGGCTGCCAACATCTTTCTCAGGTCAGGTACCTCTCACAGGCATGCGGGTGCTTCATCCACGAGCTCGTCAGCTCAATGACTCACGGGAGTACTATTAAACAGGAACAGGGGTGGGAGCACACCGCTTCACCTCCCAGCAAGGTTCGCCCCTGGCATTATGGTAAATGCAGTTTCAGTTACTTGCTTGCTTCAAGAGTGTTCGAGTGTTTCGCCACAGTTGGCGCAGATAGTGCTGATCTCTAGACACGTGTTTCTGGTTCTTTAACCGTCATCAGTAGAGATTACAGTCTTTCAAATTTGGGGTTTGCTGAGTAGGCTGCCAACATCTTTCTCAGGTCAGGTACCTCTCACAGGCATGCGGGTGCTTCATCCACGAGCTCGTCAGCTCAATGACTCACGGGAGTACTATTAAACAGGAACAGGGGTGGGAGCACACCGCTTCACCTCCCAGCAAGGTTCGCCCCTGGCATTATGGTAAATGCAGTTTCAGTTACTTGCTTGCTTCAAGAGTGTTCGAGTGTTTCGCCACAGTTGGCGCAGATAGTGCTGATCTCTAGACACGTGTTTCTGGTTCTTTAACCGTCATCAGTAGAGATTACAGTCTTTCAAATTTGGGGTTTGCTGAGTAGGCTGCCAACATCTTTCTCAGGTCAGGTACCTCTCACAGGCATGCGGGTGCTTCATCCACGAGCTCGTCAGCTCAATGACTCACGGGAGTACTATTAAACAGGAACAGGGGTGGGAGCACACCGCTTCACCTCCCAGCAAGGTTCGCCCCTGGCATTATGGTAAATGCAGTTTCAGTTACTTGCTTGCTTCAAGAGTGTTCGAGTGTTTCGCCACAGTTGGCGCAGATAGTGCTGATCTCTAGACACGTGTTTCTGGTTCTTTAACCGTCATCAGTAGAGATTACAGTCTTTCAAATTTGGGGTTTGCTGAGTAGGCTGCCAACATCTTTCTCAGGTCAGGTACCTCTCACAGGCATGCGGGTGCTTCATCCACGAGCTCGTCAGCTCAATGACTCACGGGAGTACTATTAAACAGGAACAGGGGTGGGAGCACACCGCTTCACCTCCCAGCAAGGTTCGCCCCTGGCATTATGGTAAATGCAGTTTCAGTTACTTGCTTGCTTCAAGAGTGTTCGAGTGTTTCGCCACAGTTGGCGCAGATAGTGCTGATCTCTAGACACGTGTTTCTGGTTCTTTAACCGTCATCAGTAGAGATTACAGTCTTTCAAATTTGGGGTTTGCTGAGTAGGCTGCCAACATCTTTCTCAGGTCAGGTACCTCTCACAGGCATGCGGGTGCTTCATCCACGAGCTCGTCAGCTCAATGACTCACGGGAGTACTATTAAACAGGAACAGGGGTGGGAGCACACCGCTTCACCTCCCAGCAAGGTTCGCCCCTGGCATTATGGTAAATGCAGTTTCAGTTACTTGCTTGCTTCAAGAGTGTTCGAGTGTTTCGCCACAGTTGGCGCAGATAGTGCTGATCTCTAGACACGTGTTTCTGGTTCTTTAACCGTCATCAGTAGAGATTACAGTCTTTCAAATTTGGGGTTTGCTGAGTAGGCTGCCAACATCTTTCTCAGGTCAGGTACCTCTCACAGGCATGCGGGTGCTTCATCCACGAGCTCGTCAGCTCAATGACTCACGGGAGTACTATTAAACAGGAACAGGGGTGGGAGCACACCGCTTCACCTCCCAGCAAGGTTCGCCCCTGGCATTATGGTAAATGCAGTTTCAGTTACTTGCTTGCTTCAAGAGTGTTCGAGTGTTTCGCCACAGTTGGCGCAGATAGTGCTGATCTCTAGACACGTGTTTCTGGTTCTTTAACCGTCATCAGTAGAGATTACAGTCTTTCAAATTTGGGGTTTGCTGAGTAGGCTGCCAACATCTTTCTCAGGTCAGGTACCTCTCACAGGCATGCGGGTGCTTCATCCACGAGCTCGTCAGCTCAATGACTCACGGGAGTACTATTAAACAGGAACAGGGGTGGGAGCACACCGCTTCACCTCCCAGCAAGGTTCGCCCCTGGCATTATGGTAAATGCAGTTTCAGTTACTTGCTTGCTTCAAGAGTGTTCGAGTGTTTCGCCACAGTTGGCGCAGATAGTGCTGATCTCTAGACACGTGTTTCTGGTTCTTTAACCGTCATCAGTAGAGATTACAGTCTTTCAAATTTGGGGTTTGCTGAGTAGGCTGCCAACATCTTTCTCAGGTCAGGTACCTCTCACAGGCATGCGGGTGCTTCATCCACGAGCTCGTCAGCTCAATGACTCACGGGAGTACTATTAAACAGGAACAGGGGTGGGAGCACACCGCTTCACCTCCCAGCAAGGTTCGCCCCTGGCATTATGGTAAATGCAGTTTCAGTTACTTGCTTGCTTCAAGAGTGTTCGAGTGTTTCGCCACAGTTGGCGCAGATAGTGCTGATCTCTAGACACGTGTTTCTGGTTCTTTAACCGTCATCAGTAGAGATTACAGTCTTTCAAATTTGGGGTTTGCTGAGTAGGCTGCCAACATCTTTCTCAGGTCAGGTACCTCTCACAGGCATGCGGGTGCTTCATCCACGAGCTCGTCAGCTCAATGACTCACGGGAGTACTATTAAACAGGAACAGGGGTGGGAGCACACCGCTTCACCTCCCAGCAAGGTTCGCCCCTGGCATTATGGTAAATGCAGTTTCAGTTACTTGCTTGCTTCAAGAGTGTTCGAGTGTTTCGCCACAGTTGGCGCAGATAGTGCTGATCTCTAGACACGTGTTTCTGGTTCTTTAACCGTCATCAGTAGAGATTACAGTCTTTCAAATTTGGGGTTTGCTGAGTAGGCTGCCAACATCTTTCTCAGGTCAGGTACCTCTCACAGGCATGCGGGTGCTTCATCCACGAGCTCGTCAGCTCAATGACTCACGGGAGTACTATTAAACAGGAACAGGGGTGGGAGCACACCGCTTCACCTCCCAGCAAGGTTCGCCCCTGGCATTATGGTAAATGCAGTTTCAGTTACTTGCTTGCTTCAAGAGTGTTCGAGTGTTTCGCCACAGTTGGCGCAGATAGTGCTGATCTCTAGACACGTGTTTCTGGTTCTTTAACCGTCATCAGTAGAGATTACAGTCTTTCAAATTTGGGGTTTGCTGAGTAGGCTGCCAACATCTTTCTCAGGTCAGGTACCTCTCACAGGCATGCGGGTGCTTCATCCACGAGCTCGTCAGCTCAATGACTCACGGGAGTACTATTAAACAGGAACAGGGGTGGGAGCACACCGCTTCACCTCCCAGCAAGGTTCGCCCCTGGCATTATGGTAAATGCAGTTTCAGTTACTTGCTTGCTTCAAGAGTGTTCGAGTGTTTCGCCACAGTTGGCGCAGATAGTGCTGATCTCTAGACACGTGTTTCTGGTTCTTTAACCGTCATCAGTAGAGATTACAGTCTTTCAAATTTGGGGTTTGCTGAGTAGGCTGCCAACATCTTTCTCAGGTCAGGTACCTCTCACAGGCATGCGGGTGCTTCATCCACGAGCTCGTCAGCTCAATGACTCACGGGAGTACTATTAAACAGGAACAGGGGTGGGAGCACACCGCTTCACCTCCCAGCAAGGTTCGCCCCTGGCATTATGGTAAATGCAGTTTCAGTTACTTGCTTGCTTCAAGAGTGTTCGAGTGTTTCGCCACAGTTGGCGCAGATAGTGCTGATCTCTAGACACGTGTTTCTGGTTCTTTAACCGTCATCAGTAGAGATTACAGTCTTTCAAATTTGGGGTTTGCTGAGTAGGCTGCCAACATCTTTCTCAGGTCAGGTACCTCTCACAGGCATGCGGGTGCTTCATCCACGAGCTCGTCAGCTCAATGACTCACGGGAGTACTATTAAACAGGAACAGGGGTGGGAGCACACCGCTTCACCTCCCAGCAAGGTTCGCCCCTGGCATTATGGTAAATGCAGTTTCAGTTACTTGCTTGCTTCAAGAGTGTTCGAGTGTTTCGCCACAGTTGGCGCAGATAGTGCTGATCTCTAGACACGTGTTTCTGGTTCTTTAACCGTCATCAGTAGAGATTACAGTCTTTCAAATTTGGGGTTTGCTGAGTAGGCTGCCAACATCTTTCTCAGGTCAGGTACCTCTCACAGGCATGCGGGTGCTTCATCCACGAGCTCGTCAGCTCAATGACTCACGGGAGTACTATTAAACAGGAACAGGGGTGGGAGCACACCGCTTCACCTCCCAGCAAGGTTCGCCCCTGGCATTATGGTAAATGCAGTTTCAGTTACTTGCTTGCTTCAAGAGTGTTCGAGTGTTTCGCCACAGTTGGCGCAGATAGTGCTGATCTCTAGACACGTGTTTCTGGTTCTTTAACCGTCATCAGTAGAGATTACAGTCTTTCAAATTTGGGGTTTGCTGAGTAGGCTGCCAACATCTTTCTCAGGTCAGGTACCTCTCACAGGCATGCGGGTGCTTCATCCACGAGCTCGTCAGCTCAATGACTCACGGGAGTACTATTAAACAGGAACAGGGGTGGGAGCACACCGCTTCACCTCCCAGCAAGGTTCGCCCCTGGCATTATGGTAAATGCAGTTTCAGTTACTTGCTTGCTTCAAGAGTGTTCGAGTGTTTCGCCACAGTTGGCGCAGATAGTGCTGATCTCTAGACACGTGTTTCTGGTTCTTTAACCGTCATCAGTAGAGATTACAGTCTTTCAAATTTGGGGTTTGCTGAGTAGGCTGCCAACATCTTTCTCAGGTCAGGTACCTCTCACAGGCATGCGGGTGCTTCATCCACGAGCTCGTCAGCTCAATGACTCACGGGAGTACTATTAAACAGGAACAGGGGTGGGAGCACACCGCTTCACCTCCCAGCAAGGTTCGCCCCTGGCATTATGGTAAATGCAGTTTCAGTTACTTGCTTGCTTCAAGAGTGTTCGAGTGTTTCGCCACAGTTGGCGCAGATAGTGCTGATCTCTAGACACGTGTTTCTGGTTCTTTAACCGTCATCAGTAGAGATTACAGTCTTTCAAATTTGGGGTTTGCTGAGTAGGCTGCCAACATCTTTCTCAGGTCAGGTACCTCTCACAGGCATGCGGGTGCTTCATCCACGAGCTCGTCAGCTCAATGACTCACGGGAGTACTATTAAACAGGAACAGGGGTGGGAGCACACCGCTTCACCTCCCAGCAAGGTTCGCCCCTGGCATTATGGTAAATGCAGTTTCAGTTACTTGCTTGCTTCAAGAGTGTTCGAGTGTTTCGCCACAGTGGGCGCAGATAGTGCTGATCTCTAGACACGTGTTTCTGGTTCTTTAACCGTCATCAGTAGAGATTACAGTCTTTCAAATTTGGGGTTTGCTGAGTAGGCTGCCAACATCTTTCTCAGGTCAGGTACCTCTCACAGGCATGCGGGTGCTTCATCCACGAGCTCGTCAGCTCAATGACTCACGGGAGTACTATTAAACAGGAACAGGGGTGGGAGCACACCGCTTCACCTCCCAGCAAGGTTCGCCCCTGGCATTATGGTAAATGCAGTTTCAGTTACTTGCTTGCTTCAAGAGTGTTCGAGTGTTTCGCCACAGTGGGCGCAGATAGTGCTGATCTCTAGACACGTGTTTCTGGTTCTTTAACCGTCATCAGTAGAGATTACAGTCTTTCAAATTTGGGGTTTGCTGAGTAGGCTGCCAACATCTTTCTCAGGTCAGGTACCTCTCACAGGCATGCGGGTGCTTCATCCACGAGCTCGTCAGCTCAATGACTCACGGGAGTACTATTAAACAGGAACAGGGGTGGGAGCACACCGCTTCACCTCCCAGCAAGGTTCGCCCCTGGCATTATGGTAAATGCAGTTTCAGTTACTTGCTTGCTTCAAGAGTGTTCGAGTGTTTCGCCACAGTGGGCGCAGATAGTGCTGATCTCTAGACACGTGTTTCTGGTTCTTTAACCGTCATCAGTAGAGATTACAGTCTTTCAAATTTGGGGTTTGCTGAGTAGGCTGCCAACATCTTTCTCAGGTCAGGTACCTCTCACAGGCATGCGGGTGCTTCATCCACGAGCTCGTCAGCTCAATGACTCACGGGAGTACTATTAAACAGGAACAGGGGTGGGAGCACACCGCTTCACCTCCCAGCAAGGTTCGCCCCTGGCATTATGGTAAATGCAGTTTCAGTTACTTGCTTGCTTCAAGAGTGTTCGAGTGTTTCGCCACAGTGGGCGCAGATAGTGCTGATCTCTAGACACGTGTTTCTGGTTCTTTAACCGTCATCAGTAGAGATTACAGTCTTTCAAATTTGGGGTTTGCTGAGTAGGCTGCCAACATCTTTCTCAGGTCAGGTACCTCTCACAGGCATGCGGGTGCTTCATCCACGAGCTCGTCAGCTCAATGACTCACGGGAGTACTATTAAACAGGAACAGGGGTGGGAGCACACCGCTTCACCTCCCAGCAAGGTTCGCCCCTGGCATTATGGTAAATGCAGTTTCAGTTACTTGCTTGCTTCAAGAGTGTTCGAGTGTTTCGCCACAGTGGGCGCAGATAGTGCTGATCTCTAGACACGTGTTTCTGGTTCTTTAACCGTCATCAGTAGAGATTACAGTCTTTCAAATTTGGGGTTTGCTGAGTAGGCTGCCAACATCTTTCTCAGGTCAGGTACCTCTCACAGGCATGCGGGTGCTTCATCCACGAGCTCGTCAGCTCAATGACTCACGGGAGTACTATTAAACAGGAACAGGGGTGGGAGCACACCGCTTCACCTCCCAGCAAGGTTCGCCCCTGGCATTATGGTAAATGCAGTTTCAGTTACTTGCTTGCTTCAAGAGTGTTCGAGTGTTTCGCCACAGTGGGCGCAGATAGTGCTGATCTCTAGACACGTGTTTCTGGTTCTTTAACCGTCATCAGTAGAGATTACAGTCTTTCAAATTTGGGGTTTGCTGAGTAGGCTGCCAACATCTTTCTCAGGTCAGGTACCTCTCACAGGCATGCGGGTGCTTCATCCACGAGCTCGTCAGCTCAATGACTCACGGGAGTACTATTAAACAGGAACAGGGGTGGGAGCACACCGCTTCACCTCCCAGCAAGGTTCGCCCCTGGCATTATGGTAAATGCAGTTTCAGTTACTTGCTTGCTTCAAGAGTGTTCGAGTGTTTCGCCACAGTGGGCGCAGATAGTGCTGATCTCTAGACACGTGTTTCTGGTTCTTTAACCGTCATCAGTAGAGATTACAGTCTTTCAAATTTGGGGTTTGCTGAGTAGGCTGCCAACATCTTTCTCAGGTCAGGTACCTCTCACAGGCATGCGGGTGCTTCATCCACGAGCTCGTCAGCTCAATGACTCACGGGAGTACTATTAAACAGGAACAGGGGTGGGAGCACACCGCTTCACCTCCCAGCAAGGTTCGCCCCTGGCATTATGGTAAATGCAGTTTCAGTTACTTGCTTGCTTCAAGAGTGTTCGAGTGTTTCGCCACAGTGGGCGCAGATAGTGCTGATCTCTAGACACGTGTTTCTGGTTCTTTAACCGTCATCAGTAGAGATTACAGTCTTTCAAATTTGGGGTTTGCTGAGTAGGCTGCCAACATCTTTCTCAGGTCAGGTACCTCTCACAGGCATGCGGGTGCTTCATCCACGAGCTCGTCAGCTCAATGACTCACGGGAGTACTATTAAACAGGAACAGGGGTGGGAGCACACCGCTTCACCTCCCAGCAAGGTTCGCCCCTGGCATTATGGTAAATGCAGTTTCAGTTACTTGCTTGCTTCAAGAGTGTTCGAGTGTTTCGCCACAGTGGGCGCAGATAGTGCTGATCTCTAGACACGTGTTTCTGGTTCTTTAACCGTCATCAGTAGAGATTACAGTCTTTCAAATTTGGGGTTTGCTGAGTAGGCTGCCAACATCTTTCTCAGGTCAGGTACCTCTCACAGGCATGCGGGTGCTTCATCCACGAGCTCGTCAGCTCAATGACTCACGGGAGTACTATTAAACAGGAACAGGGGTGGGAGCACACCGCTTCACCTCCCAGCAAGGTTCGCCCCTGGCATTATGGTAAATGCAGTTTCAGTTACTTGCTTGCTTCAAGAGTGTTCGAGTGTTTCGCCACAGTGGGCGCAGATAGTGCTGATCTCTAGACACGTGTTTCTGGTTCTTTAACCGTCATCAGTAGAGATTACAGTCTTTCAAATTTGGGGTTTGCTGAGTAGGCTGCCAACATCTTTCTCAGGTCAGGTACCTCTCACAGGCATGCGGGTGCTTCATCCACGAGCTCGTCAGCTCAATGACTCACGGGAGTACTATTAAACAGGAACAGGGGTGGGAGCACACCGCTTCACCTCCCAGCAAGGTTCGCCCCTGGCATTATGGTAAATGCAGTTTCAGTTACTTGCTTGCTTCAAGAGTGTTCGAGTGTTTCGCCACAGTGGGCGCAGATAGTGCTGATCTCTAGACACGTGTTTCTGGTTCTTTAACCGTCATCAGTAGAGATTACAGTCTTTCAAATTTGGGGTTTGCTGAGTAGGCTGCCAACATCTTTCTCAGGTCAGGTACCTCTCACAGGCATGCGGGTGCTTCATCCACGAGCTCGTCAGCTCAATGACTCACGGGAGTACTATTAAACAGGAACAGGGGTGGGAGCACACCGCTTCACCTCCCAGCAAGGTTCGCCCCTGGCATTATGGTAAATGCAGTTTCAGTTACTTGCTTGCTTCAAGAGTGTTCGAGTGTTTCGCCACAGTGGGCGCAGATAGTGCTGATCTCTAGACACGTGTTTCTGGTTCTTTAACCGTCATCAGTAGAGATTACAGTCTTTCAAATTTGGGGTTTGCTGAGTAGGCTGCCAACATCTTTCTCAGGTCAGGTACCTCTCACAGGCATGCGGGTGCTTCATCCACGAGCTCGTCAGCTC
This sequence comes from Calotriton arnoldi, assembly GCA_963921515.1. NCBI lineage: Eukaryota > Metazoa > Chordata > Amphibia > Caudata > Salamandridae > Calotriton > Calotriton arnoldi. Next base: position 784,325 of record CAWUFW010004272.1, on the reverse strand, counting down.
AATGACTCACGGGAGTACTATTAAACAGGAACAGGGGTGGGAGCACACCGCTTCACCTCCCAGCAAGGTTCGCCCCTGGCATTATGGTAAATGCAGTTTCAGTTACTTGCTTGCTTCAAGAGTGTTCGAGTGTTTCGCCACAGTGGGCGCAGATAGTGCTGATCTCTAGACACGTGTTTCTGGTTCTTTAACCGTCATCAGTAGAGATTACAGTCTTTCAAATTTGGGGTTTGCTGAGTAGGCTGCCAACATCTTTCTCAGGTCAGGTACCTCTCACAGGCATGCGGGTGCTTCATCCACGAGCTCGTCAGCTCAATGACTCACGGGAGTACTATTAAACAGGAACAGGGGTGGGAGCACACCGCTTCACCTCCCAGCAAGGTTCGCCCCTGGCATTATGGTAAATGCAGTTTCAGTTACTTGCTTGCTTCAAGAGTGTTCGAGTGTTTCGCCACAGTGGGCGCAGATAGTGCTGATCTCTAGACACGTGTTTCTGGTTCTTTAACCGTCATCAGTAGAGATTACAGTCTTTCAAATTTGGGGTTTGCTGAGTAGGCTGCCAACATCTTTCTCAGGTCAGGTACCTCTCACAGGCATGCGGGTGCTTCATCCACGAGCTCGTCAGCTCAATGACTCACGGGAGTACTATTAAACAGGAACAGGGGTGGGAGCACACCGCTTCACCTCCCAGCAAGGTTCGCCCCTGGCATTATGGTAAATGCAGTTTCAGTTACTTGCTTGCTTCAAGAGTGTTCGAGTGTTTCGCCACAGTGGGCGCAGATAGTGCTGATCTCTAGACACGTGTTTCTGGTTCTTTAACCGTCATCAGTAGAGATTACAGTCTTTCAAATTTGGGGTTTGCTGAGTAGGCTGCCAACATCTTTCTCAGGTCAGGTACCTCTCACAGGCATGCGGGTGCTTCATCCACGAGCTCGTCAGCTCAATGACTCACGGGAGTACTATTAAACAGGAACAGGGGTGGGAGCACACCGCTTCACCTCCCAGCAAGGTTCGCCCCTGGCATTATGGTAAATGCAGTTTCAGTTACTTGCTTGCTTCAAGAGTGTTCGAGTGTTTCGCCACAGTGGGCGCAGATAGTGCTGATCTCTAGACACGTGTTTCTGGTTCTTTAACCGTCATCAGTAGAGATTACAGTCTTTCAAATTTGGGGTTTGCTGAGTAGGCTGCCAACATCTTTCTCAGGTCAGGTACCTCTCACAGGCATGCGGGTGCTTCATCCACGAGCTCGTCAGCTCAATGACTCACGGGAGTACTATTAAACAGGAACAGGGGTGGGAGCACACCGCTTCACCTCCCAGCAAGGTTCGCCCCTGGCATTATGGTAAATGCAGTTTCAGTTACTTGCTTGCTTCAAGAGTGTTCGAGTGTTTCGCCACAGTGGGCGCAGATAGTGCTGATCTCTAGACACGTGTTTCTGGTTCTTTAACCGTCATCAGTAGAGATTACAGTCTTTCAAATTTGGGGTTTGCTGAGTAGGCTGCCAACATCTTTCTCAGGTCAGGTACCTCTCACAGGCATGCGGGTGCTTCATCCACGAGCTCGTCAGCTCAATGACTCACGGGAGTACTATTAAACAGGAACAGGGGTGGGAGCACACCGCTTCACCTCCCAGCAAGGTTCGCCCCTGGCATTATGGTAAATGCAGTTTCAGTTACTTGCTTGCTTCAAGAGTGTTCGAGTGTTTCGCCACAGTGGGCGCAGATAGTGCTGATCTCTAGACACGTGTTTCTGGTTCTTTAACCGTCATCAGTAGAGATTACAGTCTTTCAAATTTGGGGTTTGCTGAGTAGGCTGCCAACATCTTTCTCAGGTCAGGTACCTCTCACAGGCATGCGGGTGCTTCATCCACGAGCTCGTCAGCTCAATGACTCACGGGAGTACTATTAAACAGGAACAGGGGTGGGAGCACACCGCTTCACCTCCCAGCAAGGTTCGCCCCTGGCATTATGGTAAATGCAGTTTCAGTTACTTGCTTGCTTCAAGAGTGTTCGAGTGTTTCGCCACAGTGGGCGCAGATAGTGCTGATCTCTAGACACGTGTTTCTGGTTCTTTAACCGTCATCAGTAGAGATTACAGTCTTTCAAATTTGGGGTTTGCTGAGTAGGCTGCCAACATCTTTCTCAGGTCAGGTACCTCTCACAGGCATGCGGGTGCTTCATCCACGAGCTCGTCAGCTCAATGACTCACGGGAGTACTATTAAACAGGAACAGGGGTGGGAGCACACCGCTTCACCTCCCAGCAAGGTTCGCCCCTGGCATTATGGTAAATGCAGTTTCAGTTACTTGCTTGCTTCAAGAGTGTTCGAGTGTTTCGCCACAGTGGGCGCAGATAGTGCTGATCTCTAGACACGTGTTTCTGGTTCTTTAACCGTCATCAGTAGAGATTACAGTCTTTCAAATTTGGGGTTTGCTGAGTAGGCTGCCAACATCTTTCTCAGGTCAGGTACCTCTCACAGGCATGCGGGTGCTTCATCCACGAGCTCGTCAGCTCAATGACTCACGGGAGTACTATTAAACAGGAACAGGGGTGGGAGCACACCGCTTCACCTCCCAGCAAGGTTCGCCCCTGGCATTATGGTAAATGCAGTTTCAGTTACTTGCTTGCTTCAAGAGTGTTCGAGTGTTTCGCCACAGTGGGCGCAGATAGTGCTGATCTCTAGACACGTGTTTCTGGTTCTTTAACCGTCATCAGTAGAGATTACAGTCTTTCAAATTTGGGGTTTGCTGAGTAGGCTGCCAACATCTTTCTCAGGTCAGGTACCTCTCACAGGCATGCGGGTGCTTCATCCACGAGCTCGTCAGCTCAATGACTCACGGGAGTACTATTAAACAGGAACAGGGGTGGGAGCACACCGCTTCACCTCCCAGCAAGGTTCGCCCCTGGCATTATGGTAAATGCAGTTTCAGTTACTTGCTTGCTTCAAGAGTGTTCGAGTGTTTCGCCACAGTGGGCGCAGATAGTGCTGATCTCTAGACACGTGTTTCTGGTTCTTTAACCGTCATCAGTAGAGATTACAGTCTTTCAAATTTGGGGTTTGCTGAGTAGGCTGCCAACATCTTTCTCAGGTCAGGTACCTCTCACAGGCATGCGGGTGCTTCATCCACGAGCTCGTCAGCTCAATGACTCACGGGAGTACTATTAAACAGGAACAGGGGTGGGAGCACACCGCTTCACCTCCCAGCAAGGTTCGCCCCTGGCATTATGGTAAATGCAGTTTCAGTTACTTGCTTGCTTCAAGAGTGTTCGAGTGTTTCGCCACAGTGGGCGCAGATAGTGCTGATCTCTAGACACGTGTTTCTGGTTCTTTAACCGTCATCAGTAGAGATTACAGTCTTTCAAATTTGGGGTTTGCTGAGTAGGCTGCCAACATCTTTCTCAGGTCAGGTACCTCTCACAGGCATGCGGGTGCTTCATCCACGAGCTCGTCAGCTCAATGACTCACGGGAGTACTATTAAACAGGAACAGGGGTGGGAGCACACCGCTTCACCTCCCAGCAAGGTTCGCCCCTGGCATTATGGTAAATGCAGTTTCAGTTACTTGCTTGCTTCAAGAGTGTTCGAGTGTTTCGCCACAGTGGGCGCAGATAGTGCTGATCTCTAGACACGTGTTTCTGGTTCTTTAACCGTCATCAGTAGAGATTACAGTCTTTCAAATTTGGGGTTTGCTGAGTAGGCTGCCAACATCTTTCTCAGGTCAGGTACCTCTCACAGGCATGCGGGTGCTTCATCCACGAGCTCGTCAGCTCAATGACTCACGGGAGTACTATTAAACAGGAACAGGGGTGGGAGCACACCGCTTCACCTCCCAGCAAGGTTCGCCCCTGGCATTATGGTAAATGCAGTTTCAGTTACTTGCTTGCTTCAAGAGTGTTCGAGTGTTTCGCCACAGTGGGCGCAGATAGTGCTGATCTCTAGACACGTGTTTCTGGTTCTTTAACCGTCATCAGTAGAGATTACAGTCTTTCAAATTTGGGGTTTGCTGAGTAGGCTGCCAACATCTTTCTCAGGTCAGGTACCTCTCACAGGCATGCGGGTGCTTCATCCACGAGCTCGTCAGCTCAATGACTCACGGGAGTACTATTAAACAGGAACAGGGGTGGGAGCACACCGCTTCACCTCCCAGCAAGGTTCGCCCCTGGCATTATGGTAAATGCAGTTTCAGTTACTTGCTTGCTTCAAGAGTGTTCGAGTGTTTCGCCACAGTGGGCGCAGATAGTGCTGATCTCTAGACACGTGTTTCTGGTTCTTTAACCGTCATCAGTAGAGATTACAGTCTTTCAAATTTGGGGTTTGCTGAGTAGGCTGCCAACATCTTTCTCAGGTCAGGTACCTCTCACAGGCATGCGGGTGCTTCATCCACGAGCTCGTCAGCTCAATGACTCACGGGAGTACTATTAAACAGGAACAGGGGTGGGAGCACACCGCTTCACCTCCCAGCAAGGTTCGCCCCTGGCATTATGGTAAATGCAGTTTCAGTTACTTGCTTGCTTCAAGAGTGTTCGAGTGTTTCGCCACAGTGGGCGCAGATAGTGCTGATCTCTAGACACGTGTTTCTGGTTCTTTAACCGTCATCAGTAGAGATTACAGTCTTTCAAATTTGGGGTTTGCTGAGTAGGCTGCCAACATCTTTCTCAGGTCAGGTACCTCTCACAGGCATGCGGGTGCTTCATCCACGAGCTCGTCAGCTCAATGACTCACGGGAGTACTATTAAACAGGAACAGGGGTGGGAGCACACCGCTTCACCTCCCAGCAAGGTTCGCCCCTGGCATTATGGTAAATGCAGTTTCAGTTACTTGCTTGCTTCAAGAGTGTTCGAGTGTTTCGCCACAGTGGGCGCAGATAGTGCTGATCTCTAGACACGTGTTTCTGGTTCTTTAACCGTCATCAGTAGAGATTACAGTCTTTCAAATTTGGGGTTTGCTGAGTAGGCTGCCAACATCTTTCTCAGGTCAGGTACCTCTCACAGGCATGCGGGTGCTTCATCCACGAGCTCGTCAGCTCAATGACTCACGGGAGTACTATTAAACAGGAACAGGGGTGGGAGCACACCGCTTCACCTCCCAGCAAGGTTCGCCCCTGGCATTATGGTAAATGCAGTTTCAGTTACTTGCTTGCTTCAAGAGTGTTCGAGTGTTTCGCCACAGTGGGCGCAGATAGTGCTGATCTCTAGACACGTGTTTCTGGTTCTTTAACCGTCATCAGTAGAGATTACAGTCTTTCAAATTTGGGGTTTGCTGAGTAGGCTGCCAACATCTTTCTCAGGTCAGGTACCTCTCACAGGCATGCGGGTGCTTCATCCACGAGCTCGTCAGCTCAATGACTCACGGGAGTACTATTAAACAGGAACAGGGGTGGGAGCACACCGCTTCACCTCCCAGCAAGGTTCGCCCCTGGCATTATGGTAAATGCAGTTTCAGTTACTTGCTTGCTTCAAGAGTGTTCGAGTGTTTCGCCACAGTGGGCGCAGATAGTGCTGATCTCTAGACACGTGTTTCTGGTTCTTTAACCGTCATCAGTAGAGATTACAGTCTTTCAAATTTGGGGTTTGCTGAGTAGGCTGCCAACATCTTTCTCAGGTCAGGTACCTCTCACAGGCATGCGGGTGCTTCATCCACGAGCTCGTCAGCTCAATGACTCACGGGAGTACTATTAAACAGGAACAGGGGTGGGAGCACACCGCTTCACCTCCCAGCAAGGTTCGCCCCTGGCATTATGGTAAATGCAGTTTCAGTTACTTGCTTGCTTCAAGAGTGTTCGAGTGTTTCGCCACAGTGGGCGCAGATAGTGCTGATCTCTAGACACGTGTTTCTGGTTCTTTAACCGTCATCAGTAGAGATTACAGTCTTTCAAATTTGGGGTTTGCTGAGTAGGCTGCCAACATCTTTCTCAGGTCAGGTACCTCTCACAGGCATGCGGGTGCTTCATCCACGAGCTCGTCAGCTCAATGACTCACGGGAGTACTATTAAACAGGAACAGGGGTGGGAGCACACCGCTTCACCTCCCAGCAAGGTTCGCCCCTGGCATTATGGTAAATGCAGTTTCAGTTACTTGCTTGCTTCAAGAGTGTTCGAGTGTTTCGCCACAGTGGGCGCAGATAGTGCTGATCTCTAGACACGTGTTTCTGGTTCTTTAACCGTCATCAGTAGAGATTACAGTCTTTCAAATTTGGGGTTTGCTGAGTAGGCTGCCAACATCTTTCTCAGGTCAGGTACCTCTCACAGGCATGCGGGTGCTTCATCCACGAGCTCGTCAGCTCAATGACTCACGGGAGTACTATTAAACAGGAACAGGGGTGGGAGCACACCGCTTCACCTCCCAGCAAGGTTCGCCCCTGGCATTATGGTAAATGCAGTTTCAGTTACTTGCTTGCTTCAAGAGTGTTCGAGTGTTTCGCCACAGTTGGCGCAGATAGTGCTGATCTCTAGACACGTGTTTCTGGTTCTTTAACCGTCATCAGTAGAGATTACAGTCTTTCAAATTTGGGGTTTGCTGAGTAGGCTGCCAACATCTTTCTCAGGTCAGGTACCTCTCACAGGCATGCGGGTGCTTCATCCACGAGCTCGTCAGCTCAATGACTCACGGGAGTACTATTAAACAGGAACAGGGGTGGGAGCACACCGCTTCACCTCCCAGCAAGGTTCGCCCCTGGCATTATGGTAAATGCAGTTTCAGTTACTTGCTTGCTTCAAGAGTGTTCGAGTGTTTCGCCACAGTTGGCGCAGATAGTGCTGATCTCTAGACACGTGTTTCTGGTTCTTTAACCGTCATCAGTAGAGATTACAGTCTTTCAAATTTGGGGTTTGCTGAGTAGGCTGCCAACATCTTTCTCAGGTCAGGTACCTCTCACAGGCATGCGGGTGCTTCATCCACGAGCTCGTCAGCTCAATGACTCACGGGAGTACTATTAAACAGGAACAGGGGTGGGAGCACACCGCTTCACCTCCCAGCAAGGTTCGCCCCTGGCATTATGGTAAATGCAGTTTCAGTTACTTGCTTGCTTCAAGAGTGTTCGAGTGTTTCGCCACAGTTGGCGCAGATAGTGCTGATCTCTAGACACGTGTTTCTGGTTCTTTAACCGTCATCAGTAGAGATTACAGTCTTTCAAATTTGGGGTTTGCTGAGTAGGCTGCCAACATCTTTCTCAGGTCAGGTACCTCTCACAGGCATGCGGGTGCTTCATCCACGAGCTCGTCAGCTCAATGACTCACGGGAGTACTATTAAACAGGAACAGGGGTGGGAGCACACCGCTTCACCTCCCAGCAAGGTTCGCCCCTGGCATTATGGTAAATGCAGTTTCAGTTACTTGCTTGCTTCAAGAGTGTTCGAGTGTTTCGCCACAGTTGGCGCAGATAGTGCTGATCTCTAGACACGTGTTTCTGGTTCTTTAACCGTCATCAGTAGAGATTACAGTCTTTCAAATTTGGGGTTTGCTGAGTAGGCTGCCAACATCTTTCTCAGGTCAGGTACCTCTCACAGGCATGCGGGTGCTTCATCCACGAGCTCGTCAGCTCAATGACTCACGGGAGTACTATTAAACAGGAACAGGGGTGGGAGCACACCGCTTCACCTCCCAGCAAGGTTCGCCCCTGGCATTATGGTAAATGCAGTTTCAGTTACTTGCTTGCTTCAAGAGTGTTCGAGTGTTTCGCCACAGTGGGCGCAGATAGTGCTGATCTCTAGACACGTGTTTCTGGTTCTTTAACCGTCATCAGTAGAGATTACAGTCTTTCAAATTTGGGGTTTGCTGAGTAGGCTGCCAACATCTTTCTCAGGTCAGGTACCTCTCACAGGCATGCGGGTGCTTCATCCACGAGCTCGTCAGCTCAATGACTCACGGGAGTACTATTAAACAGGAACAGGGGTGGGAGCACACCGCTTCACCTCCCAGCAAGGTTCGCCCCTGGCATTATGGTAAATGCAGTTTCAGTTACTTGCTTGCTTCAAGAGTGTTCGAGTGTTTCGCCACAGTGGGCGCAGATAGTGCTGATCTCTAGACACGTGTTTCTGGTTCTTTAACCGTCATCAGTAGAGATTACAGTCTTTCAAATTTGGGGTTTGCTGAGTAGGCTGCCAACATCTTTCTCAGGTCAGGTACCTCTCACAGGCATGCGGGTGCTTCATCCACGAGCTCGTCAGCTCAATGACTCACGGGAGTACTATTAAACAGGAACAGGGGTGGGAGCACACCGCTTCACCTCCCAGCAAGGTTCGCCCCTGGCATTATGGTAAATGCAGTTTCAGTTACTTGCTTGCTTCAAGAGTGTTCGAGTGTTTCGCCACAGTGGGCGCAGATAGTGCTGATCTCTAGACACGTGTTTCTGGTTCTTTAACCGTCATCAGTAGAGATTACAGTCTTTCAAATTTGGGGTTTGCTGAGTAGGCTGCCAACATCTTTCTCAGGTCAGGTACCTCTCACAGGCATGCGGGTGCTTCATCCACGAGCTCGTCAGCTCAATGACTCACGGGAGTACTATTAAACAGGAACAGGGGTGGGAGCACACCGCTTCACCTCCCAGCAAGGTTCGCCCTGGCATTATGGTAAATGCAGTTTCAGTTACTTGCTTGCTTCAAGAGTGTTCGAGTGTTTCCCACAGTGGGCGCAGATAGTGCTGATCTCTAGACACGTGTTTCTGGTTCTTTAACCGTCATCAGTAGAGATTACAGTCTTTCAAATTTGGGGTTTGCTGAGTAGGCTGCCAACATCTTTCTCAGGTCAGGTACCTCCTCACAGGCATGCGGGTGCTTCATGTGAGAGGTACCTGACCTGGAGAAAGATGTTGGCAGCCTACTCAGCAAACCCCAAATTTGAAAGACTGTAATCTCTACTGATGACGGTTAAAGAACCAGAAACACGTGTCTAGAGATCAGCACTATCTGCGCCCACTGTGGCGAAACACTCTTGAAGCAAGCAAGTAACTGAAACTGCATTTACCATAATGCCAGGGGCGAACCTTGCTGGGAGGCGTGAAGCGGTGTGCTCCCACCCCTGTTCCTGTTTAATAGTACTCCCGTGAGTCATCGAGCTGACGAGCTCGTGGATGAAGCACCCGCATGCCTGTGAGAGGTACCTGACCTGAGAAAGATGTTGGCAGCCTACTCAGCAAACCCCAAATTTGAAAGACTGTAATCTCTACTGATGACGGTTAAAGAACCAGAAACACGTGTCTAGAGATCAGCACTATCTGCGCCCACTGTGGCGAAACACTCTTGAAGCAAGCAAGTAACTGAAACTGCATTTACCATAATGCCAGGGGCGAACCTTGCTGGGAGGTGAAGCGGTGTGCTCCCACCCCTGTTCCTGTTTAATAGTACTCCCGTGAGTCATTGAGCTGACGAGCTCGTGGATGAAGCACCCGCATGCCTGTGAGAGGTACCTGACCTGAGAAAGATGTTGGCAGCCTACTCAGCAAACCCCAAATTTGAAAGACTGTAATCTCTACTGATGACGGTTAAAGAACCAGAAACACGTGTCTAGAGATCAGCACTATCTGCGCCCACTGTGGCAAAACACTCTTGAAGCAAGCAAGTAACTGAAACTGCATTTACCATAATGCCAGGGGCGAACCTTGCTGGGAGGTGAAGCGGTGTGCTCCCACCCCTGTTCCTGTTTAATAGTACTCCCGTGAGTCATTGAGCTGACGCAGCTCGTGGATGAAGCACCCGCATGCCTGTGAGAAGGTACCTGACCTGAGAAAGATGTTGGCAGCCTACTCAGCAAACCCCAAATTTGAAAGACTGTAATCTCTACTGATGACGGTTAAAGAACCAGAAACACGTGTCTAGAGATCAGCACTATCTGCGCCCACTGTGGCGAAACACTCTTGAAGCAAGCAAGTAACTGAAACTGCATTTACCATAATGCCAGGGGCGAACCTTGCTGGGAGGTGAAGCGGTGTGCTCCCACCCCTGTTCCTGTTTAATAGTACTCCCGTGAGTCATTGAGCTGACGGGCTCGTGGATGAAGCACCCGCATGCCTGTGAGAGGTACCTGACCTGAGAAAGATGTTGGCAGCCTACTCAGCAAACCCCAAATTTGAAAGACTGTAATCTCTACTGATGACGGTTAAAGAACCAGAAACACGTGTCTAGAGATCAGCACTATCTGCGCCCACTTTGGCGAAACACTCTTGAAGCAAGCAAGTAACTGAAACTGCATTTACCATAATGCCAGGGGCGAACCTTGCTGGGAGGTGAAGCGGTGTGCTCCCACCCCTGTTCCTGTTTAATAGTACTCCCGTGAGTCATTGAGCTGACGAGCTCGTGGATGAAGCACCCGCATGCCTGTGAGACGTACCTGACCTGAGAAAGATGTTGGCAGCCTACTCAGCAAACCCCAAATTTGAAAGACTGTAATCTCTACTGATGACGGTTAAAGAACCAGAAACACGTGTCTAGAGATCAGCACTATCTGCGCCCACTGTGGCGAAACACTCTTGAAGCAAGCAAGTAACTGAAACTGCATTTACCATAATGCCAGGGGCGAACCTTGCTGGGAGGTGAAGCGGTGTGCTCCCACCCCTGTTCCTTCTTACTTTATTATTAGTTGTTAATAGTAATAGTTGGTAATTTATAAATACGTTTTAATTGTGCTTTATTATTTTAGAGTTTTATTTAGGTGTATGTTGTGGATATCATGTTATGTTATGTGATTTATAAAGCACATGGCTGTCCCAGCAAAGGGACGTCCCAGCGCTAAAGAACCGGAAGAGAGAAGAAATGGGATGATTAAACTACTGAAATAACCATGTCTTTACTGCCTTTCTGAACACAAAGAGTTTGGGAATGTTCCTGATAGCAAGAGGCATCGAGTTCCATAAAATAGGAGCTAACACCTCCTATTTTATCGTAGTGTTAAAGTGTGTGTAGTCAATTAATGTTTATTAGTTTTTTTATTAATAATATTTTTTAAATTGATCATTAATTATGTTAATTTTGAAGAAAACAATTAATTAAAAATGTTGAAGTGTTTTGTTATTGGTGTGGTGTTATAGGGTAGGAAATACAATAAATACATTTATGTATTAATTAATTTATTTGTTTGTAAATATTTTCTAGTTTAAAAGAATTATTTTTTATAAATGTATGTATTTTTGTATATTATATATTATTTGTAGTTTTTTATATGTAATTAATATTATAATATTTTTTTCTTTTTATGTGATTTTTCATTTCAAAATATTGTTTATTTATTTTTATGAATTTTTACAAATTTAAATGTTTTATATTTTTGTTTTAACTGTTTTAGTGTGAATAGTAATTTTTGTCTCTTCGCTATCCAACACTTTCCCTAATGTTGCACTCACTGGAGTGGGAATAGTTATTTTTACCTCTCCTCTATCCAGTACTTTCCCTACTGTTGTACTCACTGGAGTGGGAGTAGTAATTTTTACCCCTTCGCTATCCAACACTTTCCCTAATGTTGCACTCACTGGAGTTGGAATAGTAATTTTTACCCCTCCGCTATCCAACACTTTCTCTACTGTTGCACTCACTGGAGTAGGAATAGTAATTTTTACCACTCCACTATCCAACACTTTCCCTACTGTTGCACTCACTGGAGTGGGAGTAGTAATTTTTACCCCTTCGCTATCCAACACTTTCTCTACTGTTGCACTCACTGGAGTAGGAATAGTAATTTTTACCCCTCCACTATCCAACACTTTCCCTACTGTTGCACTCACTGGAGTGGGAATAGTAATTTTTACCCCTCCACTATCCAACACTTTCTCTACTGTTGGACTCACAGGAGTGGGAAAAGTAATTTTTACCCCGCCGCTATCCAACACTTTCCCTACTATTGCATTCACTGGAGTGGGAATGAAATGTTTTACCCCTCCGCTATCCAACAGTTATTCTACTGTTGCATTCAGTGGAGTGGGAATAGTACATTTTACCCCTCCGCTATCCAACACTTTCCCTAATGTTGCACTCTTTGGAGTGGGAATAGTAATTTTTGCCCCTTCTCTATCCAACACTTTCTCTACTGTTGCTCTTACTGGAGTGGGAATGGTAAATTTTACCTCTTTGCTATCCAACACTTTCCCTATTGTTGCACTCACTGGAGTTGGAATATTTTATTTTTACTCCTCTGCTATCCAACACTTTCCCTACTGTTGCACTCTTTGGAGTGGGAATGGTAATTTTTGCCCCTTCGCTATCCAACACTTTCTCTACTGTTGCTCTTACTGGAGTGGGAATGGTAAATTTTACCTCTTTGCTATCCAACACTTTCCCTATTGTTGCACTCACTGGAGTTGGAATATTCATTGTTACCCCCTGCTATCCAACACTTTCTCTACTGTTGCACTCTTTAGAGTGGGAATAGTAATTTTTACTCCTCCACTATCCAACACTTTCCCTACTGTTGCATTCTTTGGAGTGGGAATAGTATTTTTTTCACCTCCGCTATCCAACACTTTCCCTACTGTTGCTCTCACTCGGCTGGGAACAGTAATTTTTACTGCTCCGCAATCCAACACTTTCCCTACTGTTGCAGTCACTGGAGTTCGAATAGTAAATTATTTCTCTTGCAATTTCAGAGTTAAAAATCTACATTTAATGACCTTGGAACATGAACTGTTCTTTCGCCATTATGAACCAGATGGATTGGGAAATTCTTCCTGTATTGTGTGCACATGATATCAACTGGGCTATTTAGAGCTTGGCAAAGCAGAAGCATCGCTCCTGCCCAGCAAATATTCATGGTTCCTGTGGTCAATTTAGAGGTGGGAAACTCCTAGGATTCTGCTGGGGGAACCTCAAATGCCTCTGCCTGTGCAAATCATTGACCTCGCAGCCTGTCCACCACATGTCACCAGGTCACAGTGGTGCTAGTCCTTCCCTATTGGGAGGCATGCAGTTCCTGAAAAGGAAAATGTTGAACTGCACGTGATGTTTAATAAGAAAACTCTCTGCATCACAGACGTGTTTTGCTTTCCATCAACAACCCCCCACTTTAGGGTTTACTTATGGAGAGCAAAAAAGAATGCAGGCCACTTCAACATGGCAGCCAGTTTGGCATTAAACAGTAATGAAAGTGCACCGGTGGATGCATTTCCATTACAAAGATCCACGCTAAAAGGCAGAAATCTCTAAAACGGATGGATGATCCTCCGCAAGAGAACAGAGGCAAAGTTGTTAAATCATCATATTGCTCAATGTTGCATTGCCAATGCCATATTTAGAATGGCCAAAGCTTGTGTACAGGCCAGTAGATTTACATTCCACTCTCACTTGCACTAATGGATTGTCGGTGCAATGTTATTTACAGGGTCTAAAAAATTATTGAAGCCTTATAATGAGCACTGTGTGACAGGTTATTGTTCTAAAACAATGGTTCATTAGACATTTCGGGACAATGGTTAGAAGCAATGTGAAAGTTTGTGATGGTAAATGGGAGCATCTGTCTGCAAACAGTCCCGGCAAAGACAAGATTAGGAATAGAATTATGACACGTCTGGAACAGGCACAACCGAGTAGTATGACGGTTAAGACAGAGACAAAGGTTACAGATTAACAGCATTTGCAATATCTTGAAGTAATACCAGTAGTGGTATAAACCCTAACACTTGTTTTGAGCTTTTTTTAATTGGCACAGTGCTTTCACCAGCCATTTGCTATTGGAAAGCTGCCACAGAATGTATGAGTTATGATTCACATCTGATGGGGTTTACTGCATCACACACGCTGCAATACATCATAACTGGAAACCTGAAAAATGGAAAATGTGCTATAATGGGAGCACTATAGATTTCTGCCATATACGCACAGCTTTAAATGGACAACCCTTAAAAAAACCAAAGACAACTTCTGATCCTCAAGACATAGGCACTCCAAAATAATCAAAAGGAGACACATAGCACTCTATAAAACCCTCCCAAGAAATAAATAAATAATGGTGTGGATGCTCCCAGTCACATGGGCAAACTACATATACTTTGTAGTCTTAAATTCGTAACTATATCTACATTTTATTGCAGAATTATGACATATTTTTGCCATCATGGATCTCTAATATTGCTAATTATTCTCCATTTATAAAATGTTTGCAAAACAATGCCCTTACTAAAACAAAAACAATATTGCAGAATAATAGTTCTTTGTCCTACTGGTGATAAATGTCCATATGGTTGGTGAAAGGCAGAATTTAGATTCCCTAAGAATCAGGCAATCTCAGGCTACCTCAGAGGCAACGGAAATAATTAGGTGCTTGATGATGTTAAGTATTGTATTTTTTTTTCAAATGTTTTTTTTAATACGAACATGTCTACATTTCAAGTTGATAACACACTATATCAATGTGAGTGTATTTTATGATACTGATACACGGTGTCTCACTTGTAGTGGAGTGCTGTGAAAATACATGTTGGTTGGGATTATGCGCGGGGGGAGGGCAGGTCAGTAATGCCCTAGTGCACAGATTATTAAGAAGGAGGGTCACTAGGGGGGAGGGCGTCTACACAAGAAGAGAGCTCCAGGCCAAGGCCTCCGCATGCCTGTTGGAGATTGTGCTATTGCCCTAGGAAGTCGATGATCCGGTGTCAGTGCTGGGTAATTTGGATTTTAATTTGATGGCCGCAAGGGATTCCATCCAGTCTGAGGGGTTCGAGGGGGGGATGGAGTGGCCTAGTTTAGCATTGCGGGTTAAATTGTGTTCTGCTACTAGCGCTTTGTGGAGATCAGTGAGCCACTCTTGTATGTGAGGGGCCGAAGTAGACTTCTAAGCCATAGCCAATCTCCGTCTGGCTAAGCATAGTACTAGGTCTAAAAATGTATTGAGAGTTTTATGTCGTGCAGTGCGCATAGTGACCCCCAGTAAGGAATGTAGACTATGTGCCGGTATTCCAATGCCTGTGGCCTCAGTGAGCATATTGGCCACTTCATCCCAATATGATGGCAGTAGGGGGCAGTCCCATACCATATGTATGAATGTGGCGTTAGGATTGCAGCAATGTGGGCATATATCAAGAGAGTTCGGGTACATTCACGCGAGTCTTTGTGGGGTGAGGGATGTATAAGGAAGGTAGTTAAATTGTGTGTATTTTAGCCTAGCGTTTGATGAGATGATCTTCGGAACTCCCAGACCCTGTTCCCATTGCTTATTCGTAGCTGACATTGGGAGAGTTTCGACCCAATATCATCTAAGTACTAATAAGGGCTGTGCTGTATCATGCCGTATGGAGTTGTATAGCATAGTAATGGCCCGTTTACCCATGCAGTGTGTAAGCAAGGTTTATCTACAGCAGTGACCACTCCCCACTAGCGGGACACTATAGGGCAGCGGAGGCAGAACAGGTAGGATGTCAGAGGAGGGCCAAGGGCAGCTTGAAACTGTGTACTCACTGAGCAACTGTCCTTCACGGTAGGGCCCACTAGCACGGATTTCGGCATTTGCGGACCCGGTCCATGTCGTGCCCCCGAGGGGGTGTAGATTCCATCCTGAAGCAAGACTAGCCTATGGAGGGGGCCCCCGGTCATAGCCAACAGCAGTCGCACTCTTAGGCCCTTGTCTCTAAGCCCTGTAGGAACACCGCAGCAGGGCTCGCCCAGGCGCCAGTGCAACACAAACGCACGCCCCCAGCGCACACTACGGAGCCAGCTCCCCGCACAGCCCTCATCCAAATAATGGAGCGCGGTTGCAGCCACAGGGTCTGCAGGGGACGCCAATGGTGGTCTGTTTAATGTCGGGTATGGCCCTCCTCCATACGTCCGCTCGATTTCCGAATCTGCCCCCTTGGTGAGCAAAAAGGCTGTGGTGTCACACAGCCCTCATCCTCAGGCCCAAACAAGATCCCGGTGCATCTAACATTTCCCTCCTTATTGGCTGATACTATCCAGCGGTACGCGTGCAAACGCCCCTGCTCGTTGTCAAGTTGGACCCCATGGCCCTTAGGGAGCACACAGGAGCAATCCCTGCCACCGCGCACAGCCTCGGGCTCGGTGCTTTCCAAGTGTCCGATCTTAGCAGGGCATAGCCCCTGCAAGCATCGCCCAGGAGTGCAGCGCAACCAATCCCCCTCTGCTCCTCCGGGGTCACGGGATCTAGGTGCCACGCGTAGTGTCGTTGCACCTACTGCCTCCTTATATATGTAATGCCAGTACCTGGGGTGCAATCAATAAGTCCCACATAGTATTGCAAATCGGTCTGGTTAGACTCGGCTGGCTCCAAAGCCTGGACCAGGACAAGGCACAGCAGCTGTACAGGACCCGTGCACGGCCGTCTCGGAGGCTCCAAGCAAGCCTCGTGAGAACTTTCACTGTCGATGCCGTAGGCCAGGGTCAAGATGGTGCAATAGGAGGATTTGAGTCACCTCCAAACGGCTCGGTGCAGCAGGATCAATAGGATATTTAGCAGGCTGCTGCGGAGCTCCTCAGCTCACATCTGCCTCAGCCGCCATCTTGAAACATCGTAAGGGGTGGTATGCACACCGTTATTTCTCTCTAAATATTCCTTGATTCAAACTTTACTTTTAATGCGTGCGAAACTGGGCTGTGCCATGCCCTCAGGTACCAAATGTAATACAATACTTGTGGGGAGCGCGTTTAAACGCTCCACTCCCATCTTGGCCACGTCCCAAGAATTGTAATCTTAATAGTATGGTAATTTCCATGTCATTGGTTACAGGCAGAATTGAAAATGTTCCTTACAAAACGTGAAAATAGGGTGTTGACTTACTATACAGATTTGCATACCATACAAGCTTTCTTACTGTGTATGTTAACAAGCACTTTCCTATAATGAGAGGTGTGTAACCTTGGCAGTGATGTAAGAAGAAATATGGCACCTTGACCAGGTCCAATGTGTTCACAAAAGACATTTAGAACATCTATGACCTCTTAGTTACATAACGTAGCCTGGATACCCTCATGGGTGAGAAGAAGAACTCTACAAATCTACTGATTGATTGATTAAATGATTGATTGATTGAAGCTAATCTTAGATTATCAGAGAACACCTACGTTTCTGAGATAGTGGAAGACCTGTCAATCTCCAAGATGTCCCTGTGTACATTTACACACTATTATTGATTTAATAAAGTTTTATGTAAAGCGAGAATGAGACCAGAGAGAGTCAGAGTACTATAAGCTAGAATTAGACAGACACACAATAAGTAGATCAGGTGATAAAGAGGGGAGATGCAACAGGTGGGAGATTTAAGGGGAAGATTGCAATTAACATAATGCACATTCTAGTCTGCAAGTAGTACCAGAACCTGCCATTTTTTTCACAAGATCGGGCACGAGTGTCGTTTGAATCCAGCAAATCAGATGCAGGAGGGAGACTTAGTGCAAGGGCCAGATGTGGTAAATACCATGATAAGGCCAAGATCCTACAATGGGGGGAATCAAAATCAACTAATGCAAGTGCCACAACCTCTAAAATTGGCGCAGAATAATCGAACATACCATCAGATGTCCTTTATGGAAGCGCTAGATGGATTCGATCAGGACCCGTTCCAGTGACGGTGCCTGAGGGGGGAGGAAGACTGTACTCTTGGAGCAGTCTTAGAAGTAGACCAGAGTGGACCGTATTTGGAGGCAGACATAGGTGGTCCTCCAATTACCTTCTTGATTGATACTGGTGCTACCCATTCTACTGTGAGATCTGCAGTAGTTCCAAACCTACCCCGCTCGTGAAAGTCAATCAAAGTCGTAGGAGTTGCCAACAAAAGAATGACAAACCCATTGACAGAAGAGGTGCCGGTGAACATCGGAACCTTTGAGGATCATCTCCAGTTTGTGATGTGTGAGTCGAGTCCAGTCTGTTTACTAGAGTGTGATCCTTTGAGTAAATTGAATTGTAC
This sequence comes from Calotriton arnoldi, assembly GCA_963921515.1. Classification (NCBI taxonomy): domain Eukaryota; kingdom Metazoa; phylum Chordata; class Amphibia; order Caudata; family Salamandridae; genus Calotriton; species Calotriton arnoldi. The sequence goes on along the minus strand of CAWUFW010004272.1, from coordinate 766,496 downwards.
CATCTATTGCATGGGTACTCACAAACTTTCTCTCGGGGGCCACATTTACAGTGTGGTTTGTGGCCGAGGGCCGCACCGGTGGGGGCGGGGTCATTGGGGGAGGGGGCGGGGCTAGAGCAAAACATAACTGTGACCATGAGGTGGAACACAGGCCCCTTGCAGCGGATGCCTTCATCCACTGAGCCACCGGACCCGGCATACACATCTCTCTCTCTCTGTCTCTCTCTCTCTGTTTCCCTCCCTCTATCTCTCCCTCCCTCCCTCTGTCTCCCTCCCTCTCTCTGTCTCCCTCCCTCCCTATCTCTCTCTCTCCCTCTCTGTCTCCCTCCCTATCTCTCTCTCTCCCTCTCTATCTCCCTCTCTATCTCTCTCTCTCCCTCCCTCTCTCTGTCTCCCTTCCTCTCCCTCCCTCCCTCTCTCTCCCTCTCTCTCCCTCTCTCTCCCTTGGTCTCCCTCCTTCTCTCTCTCCCTCCCTCTCTCTCCCTCTGTCTCCCTCCCTCTCTCTCCCCTCTGTCTCCCTCCCTCTGTCTCCCTCCATATGTCTCCCTCCGTCTGAATCCCTCCCTCTGTCTGTCTCCCTCCCTCTGTCTGTCTCCCTCCCTCTGTCTGTCTCCCTCCCTCTGTCTGTCTCCCTCCCTCTGTCTGTCTCCCCTCCCTCTGTCTGTCTCCCTCCCTCTGTCTGTCTCCTCCCTCTGCCTGTCGCCCTCCTCCCTCTGTCTGTCTGTCTCCCTGTCTGTCTCCCTCTGTCTGTCTCCCTCTGTCTGTCTCCCTCTGTCTGTCTCCCTCTGTCTGTCTCCCTCTGTCTGTCTGTCTCCCTCCCTCTGTCTCCCTCTGTCTGTCTCCCTCTGTCTGTCTGTCTCCCTCTGTCTGTCTCCCTCTGTCTGTCTCCCTCCCTCTGTCTGTCTCCCCTCCCTCTGTCTGTCTCCCTCCCTCTGTCTGTCTCCTCCCTCTGCCTGTCGCCCTCCTCCCTCTGTCTGTCTGTCTCCCTGTCTGTCTCCCTCTGTCTGTCTCCCTCTGTCTGTCTCCCTCTGTCTGTCTCCCTCCCTCTGTCTCCCTCCCTCTGTCTCCCTCCCTCTGTCTCCCTCCGTCTGTCTCCCTCCATCTGTCTCCCTCTGTCTGTCTCCCTCTGTCTCTCTCTGTCTGTCTCTCTCTGTCTGTCTCCCTCTGTCTGTCTCTCTCTGTCTCCCTCTCTGTCTCCCTCCCTCTGTCTCCCTCCCTCTGTCTCCCTCCCTCTCCCTCCCTCTGTCTCCCTCCCTCTGTCTCCCTCCCTCTGTCTCCCTCCCTCTCCCTCTCTCTCCGTCTCCCTCTCTGCCTGTCTCCCTCTCTGTCTGTCTCCCTCTCTGTCTGTCTCCCTCCCTCTCTGTCTGTCTCCCTCTCTGTCTGTCTCCCTCTGTCTCCCTCCCTCTCTCTCCCTCCCTCTCTGTCTGTCTCCCTCCCTCCCTCTCTCTCTCTCTCTCCTTCCCTCACTCTCTCTCTCTCTGTCTCCCTCTGTCTCCCTCTCTCTGTCTCCCTCTCTCTGTCTCCCTCTGTCTCCCTCTCCCTCTGTCACCTCACCCGGCTCTCACTCCCTGCCCTCTGTCACTCTCTGTCACCTTACGCGGCTCTCACTCCCTGCTGCCCTCTGTCACCTCACCCGGCTCTCACTCCCTACTGCCCTCTGTCACCCTCTGTCACCTCACCCGGCTCTCACTCCCTGCAACCCTCTGTCACCTTACCCGGCTCTCACTCCCTGCAACCCTCTGTCACTGTCTGCCATCTCACCCGGCTCTCACTCCCTGCTGCCCTCCGTCACCTCACCCGGCTCTCACTCCCTGCTGCCCTCTGTAACCCTCTGCCATCTCACCCGGCTCTCACTCCCTGCTGCCCTCTGTCACCTCACCCGGCTCTCACTCCCAGCTGCCCTTCATCACCTCACCCGGCCCTCACACCCTGCTGTCCTCTATCATTCTCTGTCACCTCACCCCGCGTGTGTGGCAGCCCGGGCTGAGACAGCTTCCCGGGCACACACACAGCCGCACCCGAGTACTTCACAGGTCTTTAAAAGACCATTTGCATGATAACGAGGCTTTGTTGTATTTCACCTCTTCTTAGCGCCCCTGCAGCTCCACTCGGACTATCGCTGGAATCGCCCGGGCCCCCAAAGAGCAGAGTCTGTGTTTGCTGACACTATGTAAAAAAAAACAAAAAAACACAGGTACGATGTCTGCAAGGTCCGCGGGCCGCCAAGGAAGGCTTGCCGGGCCGCTGGCGGCCCGCGGGCCGTACTATGAGTACCTGTGATCTATTGTGTCCCAAGAGGAATTGAGCTGCAGACTAATGACGATGACATAGCTTTCAAGTTAGCGATTCAGAACCATTGCTTAGACATGCTTCCTTTACTGACAGTGGAATACATGCCTCTGGACTTGAGAGACACTGTCTCTCCAGTGGTGTGGGACTTCACAGGGTAAGAGATAGGACTGATTTGAGGAGTCGAGCCAGTCCACATACAGGTCAAGCCAAATGCAGAATTCCCAAGAATGCCCCAGTACAACCGGACGCCGGAAACGGTGGCAGAAATTACACCTGTGATTGATTCCATAATTGAGCAGGGCTTACTGAGGGCGATCATAGGAAGTCTATGTAATTCGCAGATCATGGGATTGCAGAAGCCGAGCGGAAAGTATTGCATAGTTCAGGATCTTAGGAAAATCAATGCCATTGTGATTCCATGTTGTCCCGTGGTATCAAATCCATCCGTGATCCTGTTTTAGATCCCTTGCGAAGCTGTTTGGTTTACTGTAATTGATTTGTGTCAAGCATTCATTTCCATTTCATTGCACAAAGAAAGCCAAGTTGTATTTGCTTTCTGTCTGGAGAACTGTGTCTTAACGTGGTGTTGTATCCCTCAAGGGTATACTGAAGGTCCATCTATCTTTAATCAAGTTTTGAAGAAGAACCGTGAGAGCTTGATTTTGCCTCAGAATTCTGTGCTAGTTCAGTACATCAGTGCCCTCTTAATTTAATTTCATCTGAGAAACGAGAGGCTTGCAGGGATGATACTATTGCCTTAATGAATCATTTGGCTGAAAATGGACACAAGGTGTCATCGAACAAGCTTCAGTACTGTTTGACGGAAGTTCAGTACTTGGGTAATCGCACTGAGAAAGGCAAGAGGAAGGTGTCACCAGAGCGAGTGGAGGCGATCATTAAAATTCGCCTTCTACAAAGAAGGAAGTCAGGATGTTTTTGGGAATGGTTGGCTTATGCCGACAATGGATCCAGAACTTCTCCTTGATGGCGAAGCCTTTACAGATGTGATGGAGCAGTAAAAATAAAAAAAATTAACCCCTAACAAATTATATAATTAATTAATTAAAAATGTTCGTTTAAATGTATTAATCAACATTGTATATGTGGGAATGGTAATATGCTAATGTACGTGCTAAATAATCTACTAATGAATGTCCGTGTGTCTAATCATAACGTAAGAATAAAAAGCGTACTAAATAAAATAAATGCATGTTTGTGCTTCATAGAAATAAAATGTGTCGTTGCAAAAACAATAGTGATGGTAAGTAAGGAGCAGCTTAAATGTCGCTTTTGCTAGGTAACAACTAATTGGGGTACGTAGACGGGAGGGAAACGAAAGGGATATTTTTCTCTATTTTAATTATGTTTTATTTGCCTCAAATTAGTGCTTCTAAAGTAGAACCGAGTGGCGAGATAAAATGGCCGCCAGTGGGAAGATGTGCGCAGGCGCAAGGGGACACGTGGTACGGGATGAGATTGAAGAAATCTGGAGCCTCGTGATGTCTCCGAGAGGCTAGGATGCAAGAAATGGTCAAGGCTGGTGTGACCTAATTGAACTGATAGTGTGCCGTGATGATCAGGAGAGAGTCCGTGGGAAAGGAGCCCAAGAGAAAGGACAATGACTGCGGAGTTCTTGAATGTGTCAAAAGAAGATACAAATGGACTGATCGAATCGGATGGAAATGTTTAAGCGTATGGGAAAGGAAATGATCCAAGGACCCTTGGATCCAAGAGAACTTGATTAAAAGAATGAATAAGCTGACATGCATGGACCAATGAAAGAAAAGCGTGATATTAATGTTGCAACAGTTAGTTAGCAAAGTTAGAATTGGGGTATAAGAGGGCCTACTCTTAGTGGGAGGGGGTCAGTTCCAGGCAGTTGATGTCAGTCGCGGTTGCAGTCACAGTCAGTTGCAGTTCGAGAGTCGTGGTTGCAGTAGAGGAGACGGGTTGCAGGTAGCTGATGCTGACGAGCTGAAGTTGCTGTTGCTGTCTTAACTTTACAGTTGAGTATGAGAATCAGGCTATTTCTAATCCCAAAGTTAGGTTAGAAATCATTAGGCTAAATTAGGAAGCTAGGCAGGTAACTAGGGTTTTGGCTTCATGACAAAATTTCCTTTCTGCAATAAATTGATTATGCTTAATAAAATTGTGAATTTAAGAATGAATAATTGAATAAAGTATTAAAATTCTTTCCATGCTTTTAAATTTATATAAAATTTAAGATTCTTTAAACCCAAAATGACTCAGTGGTTATTTTCCTAAATGATTGTGACCTGAGTAATTGGTTGATTGTGATTCAGCTGGTCTTAATCACTATGAACTAATTTCTTAAATGAATGATTCATCGACAAAACAATGAGCAGGAATATCTTAAGAAATAATTAAAAGAAAGTGACAAATTAAGGTAAATAGATATCCTTGCTCTTCCAGCGGTACACAAAATGGTGTTCTCCATTTAGTTCTCATGCTTCTCCTAGGAATACAGAATTTCATAAAGGTGTAAAAGGAAATCCAGGAGTGTGTGTGTGTGTTTAGGCGATGTTTATGGGCCCCATCGTCATGTGGATATGAGAAATATAGTTTGCCCCTGGATGACCTATAAGTAACCTGGGAGGAGGATAGTTTTTATTGTACGCGCTGCATCAGATTTCTTGGTAGCAGAGTTATGGTTTTCTATAGATTAGTTTAGTGATTATTGTTTATTGATTATTGATTATTTGATGACTAACACTATATGTTGAGTCGCGTTATGTTATATGTAAGTTTTCACGCTTCTGGGATGTAGGAAGTGGAACACGTGTGGCAAGAGAAGTCACATGGAATTTGGTACATGGTCTGAATTCATTTTGGTTATAACACAGGTTGTGTTATGTTAGGGATTTCGGTATGAAAAGTGTGTAAATGAAATAGCAAATCACGTTTACTTGTGAAACTTTGGCCTTAATTCTCAGGAGCCTAGTCTCCACATGTGTCTTATCCCCAGAGAAACGAGTAAATTGTTTGTTTGAAAGAAGGGTAAGGTAGAGGGAAGTGCTACTTTATCGGCGAAAGTAAATAATTCTGTGGTAGGGTAGAGGTAAGCGCTGCCTACTGGAAAAACAGGATTCTTGTGTAAAAGGACAAAGCTGTCACTTTGTTTAGCGAATCAGACTATGGAATTGTTTATTTGTTGTAACTAACGAAGAAAACTGTAAAAAGAAAAATTGCCGATAAATTTTGTAAAGGAGGGGTAAAGAGTAGAAGTGACGTGAAAAGTGCCGCGCTAGGATTGGTTAGTGCACTAGTCACGTGAATACAGAGCAGGAGTGACGTAGAAAAGTGCCGCGCTAGGATTGGTTGGTTCGCGGACGGTGGAAATTGTTCTGATTGGTACGTTAGTGTGAATCGCGCTGTAATTGGACGAAGTTTCGTACACAGAAACAGCGTTAGAGTAAAGAGAAAACAAATAGAAAACATGCCGTATTACGAGTATGAAAGGGAGAGAACGTCATGGACGACGAAATTGAAGAATTTCTTTAAGAAAGACAAAAAGGTTGTGACTAGAGAGGGACAAGTAATTCCTCCGCCGAAATCAGCAGCTTCACATATGATGCTGAAATATGGATATCATACGTGCATATGGTTGGATAATTGGGTAAAATATACAAAGAATGATGGAGCATTGGCTTTTCCTGAAAATGGTTCTTTTAATGTAGCGATTTTACGGAATTTAAAAGAAAAGATGCTTAAATTGGAACCTAGACCTAGACCGACACAGTTTGAGGCTTTAACAGAATGGGAAGATGAGATGTATGAGAAAGAAAGATTCAGAGGTATGAAAGGTTATGAGTTCGTGCCCGGAAGAATGTGGGGAATGAATCATGAGGACAGAATAAAACGATGGAGATGTGCTAACATGACAGGAGGTTTGTTTCCAGCTTTTACAGTTGAGGAAGGGACTAAGAAAAAACGGACTGAGAAAAAGAAACATTTAGAGAGAGAAAAGTATATGCATGAGAGCGAAACGGATGACGAGTTGCTGGAAGATATATTAAATAAAAATCCACCTCCGTATCAGCAGAATTCTACAGTGGTGACACCAAATGCGCCACCAATAGAAGCTATGCGAAATGAAAGTCCAGAAAAAAGACAAGAAATAAATAGGTCACAAGAACAAATAAGAACTTCCCAAATTGAGGGAATAGAAAATGATAGTGCAAGAGAATTGGCAAGGACAACAAAAGAACTAACTGAGAAAATTAGAGAATTAACAAAGAATATGGAAGCAGTTACCGTACCCGTAACAATAGGTCCAGTAATACCAGTTTTCGAGAATCAGAAAATTGATGAACGATCTTTGGTGATTCCCTTGAGTTCGCAATTCCAAAGAGAAAAGGAAAGAATAGAAACAAGTCCAGGTACGAGCAATTTGACTAGTGCTTACAGACCAAGTCCACCTGAAAATTTGACAGTGAATGAGTGTAGCGGTAGGAAAATGCCTATGGTAACTGAATCTGCAACAGTGACACCTGAAAAGAGTGGAAATTGGACAGAAATAAATAGTACTCCTATAGGTCCGACTCCTGATGAGTTAAATGAGTGGATAAAAGCTTTTAAAATAAAAGAAACGGAAGAAAAACCATTAGATGTGATCAGATTGAAGATTGACATGGAAGAATTAATTCTAGGAACGATTGGTACAGAAAAGATAAAGAATTATCAGGATGATGAAATAATGTTTCTGTGCAAAAGTATAACATGGAGGGCAAAGAATTTACATGACAAACTAGAAGAAGTGGCCGGTGAGATTGGAATAGATTTTGCAAAAGTAAAAACGTTGCAGAAACCATACAGAGTAGATTTTTGTGAAAAAGATATTGAAAATTTGAATACAGCAGGAAGGCTGACACAGATAAAAGAGTTGATTGTTTTGTTGAGAAAATGGGGTGATGTGGACAGATGGAAGGTTAGATGGACAAAGAAGAATGAGAAAAGTGTAGACAAAGGTTCATTGGCTTTTATGATAACAGAAAAGGAACATGTTGTTAAAGAGTACCCTATGAGAGAAACTCCAGGTGGTAGTTATGTGCATGTTCCCTGGACTAGGCAGGACATCCTGTCATTTACAAATGACTTTCCAAAGTTAAGAGAAAAGCCAGTTGAGTGGTACCGACAGGTAGAAAGGTTTGTAAAGGTCTCGAAAGTGTTGTGGATAGATTTGGATGGATTGTTTGACATAGTGGTACCAACGGATCTATGGTCAGAATGTAAGATTACAGTTGACTGGCCAACTACAGAATATCCAAGAGATCCTAAGACAGGAGCTCCAGGACCAGATGTGATGAAGAAATACGATAAGGTGATTACCTTTTTGAAAAATAAGATTCCTCCAAAAGAGACAGATTGGGTTAAGATTGATAGAACTACACAGGAAAGCAAGGAGAGTGTACATGCATATTATGAGCGATTGTTGTTGGTTTTCAAACAGTATAGTGGTTATGAGGAATTAAGTGAGAAGGATATGAGTCATTTTGTATATCGATTTGTATTTGGCTTGAAACAAGAAATAAGTGATATGATTAAGCAACATATGATAAACTGGCAGAATGCAAGTGTAGATGAGGTGCTGAGGTATGCTAAGTATTGTAGTGATGAAATAGAGAGTAAACAGCGTAAGTTGAAAGAAAAAGCAATGTGGGCACAAGTGAAAGTGGCAGAAAAACAAGAAGCTCAATTGGATAATAATAATGGAAACGAATCAGGACAGAATAAGATGCGACCAAATATAGGTAAAGGAAAAGGACAAGTGAGTCTAGAAGAGGCAAAGAAGAAATGGCCATGTCATAATTGCGGAAAATTGGGGCATTGGAGAAATGAGTGTAAGTTCCCACCTAAACCTAATCCGGAACATCAATCATTAACTCCACAGGTGCAGAATGAGGTAGTTGTTCAACAAAGTCAGGTGCCACAACCACCACTTCCCAACACTGTTAACCAGCAAAGATACAGTACAGAAACAGGATTCTACGGAGGAGAGCAGGTAACACAGTTGCCGAGAGCAGCTAACATTTCCCAGTATTGGTTGCATCAGAGTGAGGATGACCCGGATGAAAGTTTCTGACGGTGCGCAAGAGAGGGGAAAGAGTGCGTGCTTGGCGCAACTCTAGAGGTAGATCAGTCTGGTCCCTTTGTGGATGGAGAAGTGAATGGAGCAAACGTAACATTCCTTGTCGATACTGGAGCTACCCGTTCTACTGTTAGGTCAGTGGAAATTCCGAACCTTCCTCTCTCAGGTGAATGCATCCAAGTGGTAGGAGTTGCCAATCAGCAGATTAAAACCCCACTTACTGAATTGGTAGAAGTAAAAATTGGTTCTTTTAGAAAAATGCATAAATTTGTAGTGTGCGATTGTAGTCCTGTAAATCTTCTAGGTCGTGACCTCTTGTGTAAAATGAATTGCACAATTTATTGTACACCAGATGGAATTGGTTTTCAGACTTCAGATGAAGATGCTTTGTATAAAGTAACTTTGATGAATCAGGAACCTGAAATGAATGGGTTATTTCCTGCATTTGATGCAGGAAAACTTCCAGAAGAATTAAAAAGTACAGTGAAAGAAAGTGTGTGGGATTTTACAGGAGAAGACATTGGATTAATGAGAGAAGTTGATCCTGTAAAAGTGACAGTGAAAGAAGGGATAAGTTATCCAAACACGCCACAGTACAAATTAACTCCAGAAATAATTGAAGGAATAACTCCTGTGATAAATAAGATGATTGAACAGGGAATTCTGAAAGAAATCATGAGCAGTCCATGTAATTCACCTATTATGGGACTGAAAAAGCCAAATGGAACATACAGAATAGTACAGGATTTGAGAAAGATCAACAAAATAGTTGTACCATGCTGTCCAATAGTGCCAAACCCTGCAGTGATTCTATATCAAATTCCGCATGAAGCTGAGTGGTACACTGTGATAGATTTGTGTCATGCATTTTTCTCTATTCCTTTGCATCCAGATAGCCAGCCATTATTTGCATTCCGTTTTGGAGAGCGTATTTTGGCATGGTGCCGAATTCCTCAGGGGTATACAGAGAGCCCCTCAATTTTTAATCAGATTCTAAAGAAATCTCTGGAAGATTTAAAAATGCCAGAAAAATCAGTGATGGTGCAGTATATCGATGACCTATTGGTGGCATCGAAAACCAAAGAGGCATGTGTAAGTGACACAATTGCTTTACTGAACCATTTGGAGAAAAGAGGACATAAGGTGTCCCCTTCAAAATTACAGTTTTGTCAGAAAGAAGTCCAGTATTTAGGACATAAAATTGAGAAAGGAGTGCGGAAAATAGCGACAGAAAGAGTAAGAATGATTCAAGGAATGAGAGCACCAATGACTCAAAGAGAGGTAAGAATGTTTTTGGGAATGGTTGGATATTGTCGACAATGGATAAGTGGATTTTCTTTGATTGCAAAACCATTACAAAAATTGACAAAGAAAGATGTAAAAGACCCTTTTGAGTTAAACAAGGAAGAAATGAAATCTTTCAAAGAATTGAAAAAGAAACTGTGTGAGGCCCCTGCATTAGGCATGCCTGATTATGAGAAGGATTTTGAGTTATACTGCAGTGAAAGAGATGGATGTGCATTTTCAGTACTGGTACAAAAACATGGCACCATGAAGAGGCCTATAGCTTACTTTTCAGCTGTTTTAGATCCTATAGCAAAAGCATTGCCTGGATGTTTGAAAGCAGTTGCTGCTACTTGTGTAAGTCTGGAACAAAGTGAAGGTATAGTGATGGGGTATCCACTGAGAGTATATGTTCCCCATTCAGTAGAAATTCTTTTGACAAGAACAAAAACACAGTACATGACACATAGTCGGCTGACTAAGTACGAAAAAGTCATCTTGAGTGCAGAAAATGTGACCATAGATAGATGCATAAATGTAAATCCTTCGACATCATTGCCAGATGAAGAGAGTATAATTGAACAAGATGAAGTAGATCATGATTGTCTGAATGTGCTGGAATATTGCACAAAACCAAGAGCTGACATAAAAGATGAACCGTTAAAGGAATCCGATTATGTCATGTTTGTAGATGGTTCATGTTTACGCACAAAGGAAGGAGTGTTAAGCGCAGCTTATGCAGTATGCACAGTGGCAACTGTAATGGAAGCGTCTTGTCTGAAAGGAGTTAGGTCTGCCCAAGTTGCGGAACTAATTGCTTTGATTCAAGCATGTAAATTGGGGAAAAATGTACGAATCACGATTGTGACCGATAGCCAATATGGTTTCGGCATCGTACATGATTTTGGCCAGATTTGGTCACAAAGAGGATTTTTGACATCTGCAGGAACACCTATCAGAAATGGAGATTATGTTAAAAAACTGCTTGAGGCGATACAGCTGCCTAAACAAATAGCTGTAGTGAAGTGCAAGGCGCATAAGAAAAACGAAGATTACATAGCGGTTGGCAATAATTATGCTGATGAGATCGCTAGATATTGTGCGGAAAACATGGCGTCCCTGAACAGAAATAGAGAAAGGGAGCATGTCTCTTGTCCTTTGCTTTTCACTAATGCAGTCGAAACATGGGATGAAGTAAGGCAGTTACAAGAAACAGCAAGAGATGAGGAAAAGGATTACTGGATTAAAGCAGGATGTAGAAGACAGGAAGATAATGGAGTGTGGGTATACAGAGATGAAAGACCAGTTATGCCTGATAGCATGATTGCAGACATGGCACGGATGTACCATGGACAAGCTCATATTGGGAGAGATGCAATGATCAGACTTTTTAGACAAACTTGGTATAATCCAAAATTCAGAGCCATTGCTGAAAGTCTTTGTCAAAGATGTCTTATTTGTCAACAATTTAACCCAGGAAGAAAAACAGTAGTGAGTCTAGGAACAATAGGACGAGAAGGAGGTCCATTCACAAGGATACAGATGGATTTTATTGAGATGCCCCCTAGTAACAGATTAAGATATGTTCTGGTGGTCGTCTGTTTGTTCTCTCGTTGGGTGGAGGCATACCCCACAAGAAGGAATGATGGAACAACAGTGGCAAAACTTATGCTACGAGAGTTCATTCCGAGGTATGGTTTTCCAGTCACAGTTGAGACAGATAGAGGAACACATTTTCAAAATGAGTTGATCCAATTGATTTGTGAAGCATTGAGTATTAAACAAAAACTACATTGTGCTTACAGACCCGAAGCTTCTGGGGTAGTAGAGCAGATAAATGGAACGATTAAAAACAGATTAGGAAAAATGTGTCAAGCTACAGGACTCAAATGGCCAGATGCACTGCCTCTTGTTCTGATGACCATCAGAAGCATCCCTGAAAAGAAAACGGGACTCAGTCCTCATGAAATGATCATGGGACGAGCAATGAGACAAGCCCACGTACCAGTCAACAAGTTATTGACAATAACTGATGATCTAATACTGGATTATTGCAAAGGACTGGCTGATGTGGTGCGTTCTGTGTTTCATCAGGTTGGACCGGATGCGACCACTCTTGAAAGAAAACCAGCCCACGACTTGAATCCAGGAGACTGGGTCCGTATTAAAGTCCACAGGAGAAGAAACTGTCTAGTTCCGCGTTGGGATGAGCCAAGACAGGTAATCCTAGTAACAACGACTGCTGTCAAGTGTGCAGGAGTAAAGAACTGGGTTCATGCCAGCCACACAATCAGAATTCCAGAACCTACAGATCGACATGTGAGTCGGCGTCTGGAAGTGTGGGATAAAAGTTTAACGGCGGGAACAACCAAGATAAAAGAAAGGGTGCCAGAACTTGAAGATCGACCTGAAAGTCGACATCTGGAGACCCCAACGGAAAACACCTCTAGAGAAGAAGAGGAACAAGAAGAAGAAGAAGAAAGAAATTCAGAAGTTCCAGAACTTGAAGATCGACCTGTAAGTCGACATCTGGAAATATCTGACACAACTTCAGGATCTGATGATTCAGCTGCAAATTGGGAAGAATTCCGAAAGAGAACTTGGGGTTATAAACCAATTAGAGAAGAAACTGAGCAAGAAATTGAGTTAGATGAACAACCAAGTACAAGTTATGGTGGAAATCATTCAGAAACAATATTAATAGATGAAGTAGGGAAAGAAGTACACAAAAAGTTAGAAAATCGAGAAGAACCCCGAGGAGCAATAGGGATAGATAGAAAAACAGGAGAACAGGGAAATTCAGAAACAGGTAAGGAGGAAAACACCAAATCGGAAGAACCCCGAGGAGGGACAGTGATAAGGGAAAACGAAAAGGAGAAGACAGATCCACCAGTAGGAGATGACGAGATTATAAGTTTCAAAATAAGAGACAATAGTGAGACAGTTGAAACAGAAACAGAAGAAAGTGGAGGAGAGGAAAAAGCAAAGACTGAATCAAGAAAAAGAAATTGGAGGTCGGAAAGAGAAGAAAGAGAGGGTGAGGTCAAAAGGCCAAGAAAAGGAGATAATTGGCCCAACAGCTATGTAAGAAAATTGAGATATAGAATAATAAGAGCAGAAGATGAAGATGCTGAACAAGTAAATGAAGTAACAAGTCAAAAGGGACAAGAAAAACCAAGTGGAAAAAGATTACAAAAGTCCAAAAGGACAAGGAAAATAAATTCAAAATTTAAGTCACCTGAGTGGCTGTATATTGCACTAACAGATTACAAAGGAGAAGAAGAAAACACTCACGAAAACCAGAGACTGAGAAGTCGGATGGGAAAAGGTGAGATGCAACAAAAGGACTGAAGTGAAGACTTAAAGTGCTTCTGCCGGACGTGACAATTTTACTGGATGTGACAAATCACCGGATGTGACAACGAAAGAATTCTGGAGAGAATTAAAGAAAGTACCAAGCAAAGACTTTTTGAAAGCAGAGTGGCGTCTAAGTCATTTTGAGGTGTAGTGACACAATTTTCTGAAAATTTAACAAATAGAAAAAGAAAAATGGAAAATAATGAGAATAGAAGAGATAAATGTGATTTTATAAAGAGATGGTGCAAAATGTGCTGCTTTTGTACAGGGTTATTAATGACCATATGGATAGTATTAGCAATCACAATTCCTATTAGTGTAGCTGTGATAGAAGCAAAGAATGATACTAAACAAGAAAAAGAAACTAATATTAAAGAACAAGTTGTTTTAAGAAGTAGTGCAGAGTTGCATAAGGATAGGTCAGTAACAGATTTCTCAAAGAATGTTTTTACAAAGTTGTTGTATGAGTACGTAAAAACAATGGAAGTGAGAGATTGTTATGTTTGTATGCAATTGCCTGCATCAGTATCTGAAGGTGTGACTTATCATCACTTACCTTTGACTTATGGAATAACATGTAGTGTAATAGCAAGTTTATTTTATAAAACAGGTAGATTAGAATCTTATTATACTGATATAGATAAGATATTTGCAAACATTCCTGTAGTGCCAGAACTTAACAAAGTGAAACCAGCAAAGGTCTTAGGAGAATTCTTTTTAGAACATAGAAAATTAACGTTAGAAGAAATAGTTAGTAACAACCTTACCTGTGAGTTAAGGAAAGAAGAAAAAGTATTTCTAGACATGGTTGAAGAAAGAAGAATGAAATTTCAAAAAGAAGCAATAAAAGAGGAAGGAAAACGTTTATGGACGTTTGAGGAAGGAAATCATGAAGGGAAAAAGATAAATGCAGCAATGACATTAGACTGGCCACAAACAGGAAAGTTGTGCATTAGGAGAAATAAGACAGTCTATGACAATTACTTTGTAGGTTCCAGTGTCTGCCATGACAATTATCAAATTCTGGGAGGTTGGGGATTCAAAGGTGGAAAAGATCCAATATTTCCAGGTATCTATTATATTTGTGGGAATAGAGCTTATTACAGGTTACCGGACCATTGGTATGGAACTTGCTATGTAGGCCTGGTCTTTCCAAAAATCTTTCACATGGACAGAGAAGAAAAGGGAACATACAAGATGATTAATAGATTTACACGTAGAAAGAGGGAAAGTTTTTCAGAAATTGTAGGAGATATTTTTGGAGCATTGATACCAGCAGTGGGAATATCTTTGAATGCATTTAAAATTCGGAAGTTATCCACAGTAGTAGATCGTTTGTCTACAGATACTGCGGGAGGGTTCTTAATGGTAAATACCGAAATGGTTGCCATGAGAGCTATGGTGATGCAAAATCGGCTTGCCCTTGATATTCTTTTGGCAAAAGAGGGTGGAGTCTGTGGAATGTTGAAAGTCCAACATTGTTGTACTTACATTCCGGATAACAGTGAAAATATACAGAAGTATATTACAAATATTACAAGTCTGCACAAAGAATTAGTCCCACTGGAGGTTGAAAGTGTTTTGGGAAAACTTGGTAGAGGGTTTTCCTCAGTAGCAAATTGGTTAACTAGGATGAGTAAACTAGTAATAGGGAAAGTTATAATAGTAGCAACTATAGTGATATTGTTAGCCATGACATTGAAAATAGTAATAACATGTATAAAGAGAAAAGTAAGACAGAATAAGATAAGAAGAAATAACAGAATAATGAGAGAAAGAGAGAGAGAAATGGGTGAAATTGAGTTGGAGAAAATGAAAGAAAGCATGTATAAAGAGACTAAAAGGCAAGATGAAGAAGAGACAGAGATATGAATAACAGAAAGTAAAGGATGAAAGACATGCTGCCTGAAAAGAAGTATGACTTGGATTTTATGTGGTGATTTAAAAATCACCAAAGGGGGATTGATGGAGCAGTAAAAATAAAAAAATTAACCCCTAACAAATTATATAATTAATTAATTAAAAATGTTCGTTTAAATGTATTAATCAACATTGTATATGTGGGAATGGTAATATGCTAATGTACGTGCTAAATAATCTACTAATGAATGTCCGTGTGTCTAATCATAACGTAAGAATAAAAAGCGTACTAAATAAAATAAATGCATGTTTGTGCTTCATAGAAATAAAATGTGTCGTTGCAAAAACAATAGTGATGGTAAGTAAGGAGCAGCTTAAATGTCGCTTTTTGCTAGGTAACAACTAATTGGGGTACGTAGACGGGAGGGAAACGAAAGGGATATTTTTCTCTATTTTAATTATGTTTTATTTGCCTCAAATTAGTGCTTCTAAAGTAGAACCGAGTGGCGAGATAAAATGGCCGCCAGTGGGAAGATGTGCGCAGGCGCAAGGGGACACGTGGTACGGGATGAGATTGAAGAAATCTGGAGCCTCGTGATGTCTCCGAGAGGCTAGGATGCAAGAAATGGTCAAGGCTGGTGTGACCTAATTGAACTGATAGTGTGCCGTGATGATCAGGAGAGAGTCCGTGGGAAAGGAGCCCAAGAGAAAGGACAATGACTGCGGAGTTCTTGAATGTGTCAAAAGAAGATACAAATGGACTGATCGAATCGGATGGAAATGTTTAAGCGTATGGGAAAGGAAATGATCCAAGGACCCTTGAATCCAAGAGAACTTGATTAAAAGAATGAATAAGCTGACATGCATGGACCAATGAAAGAAAAGCGTGATATTAATGTTGCAACAGTTAGTTAGCAAAGTTAGAATTGGGGTATAAGAGGGCCTACTCTTAGTGGGAGGGGGTCAGTTCCAGGCAGTTGATGTCAGTCGCGGTTGCAGTCACAGTCAGTTGCAGTTCGAGAGTCGTGGTTGCAGTAGAGGAGACGGGTTGCAGGTAGCTGATGCTGACGAGCTGAAGTTGCTGTTGCTGTCTTAACTTTACAGTTGAGTATGAGAATCAGGCTATTTCTAATCCCAAAGTTAGGTTAGAAATCATTAGGCTAAATTAGGAAGCTAGGCAGGTAACTAGGGTTTTGGCTTCATGACAAAATTTCCTTTCTGCAATAAATTGATTATGCTTAATAAAATTGTGAATTTAAGAATGAATAATTGAATAAAGTATTAAAATTCTTTCCATGCTTTTAAATTTATATAAAATTTAAGATTCTTTAAACCCAAAATGACTCAGTGGTTATTTTCCTAAATGATTGTGACCTGAGTAATTGGTTGATTGTGATTCAGCTGGTCTTAATCACTATGAACTAATTTCTTAAATGAATGATTCATCGACAAAACAATGAGCAGGAATATCTTAAGAAATAATTAAAAGAAAGTGACAAATTAAGGTAAATAGATATCCTTGCTCTTCCAGCGGTACACAAAATGGTGTTCTCCATTTAGTTCTCATGCTTCTCCTAGGAATACAGAATTTCATAAAGGTGTAAAAGGAAATCCAGGAGTGTGTGTGTGTGTTTAGGCGATGTTTATGGGCCCCATCGTCATGTGGATATGAGAAATATAGTTTGCCCCTGGATGACCTATAAGTAACCTGGGAGGAGGATAGTTTTTATTGTACGCGCTGCATCAGATGCTAACCCACAAAGATGTGAGTGATCTGGTTTCCTGTGATAGCGACTGCTTGATTGCCTTCTTGGAGCTGAGAGAGTACCTTTGTCGCGCTCCAGCTTTAGGAATGCCTGATTACAACAAAGCGTTTTCGATGTTCTGTTGTGAGAGGGAAGGTTGTGCTCTTTCTGTACTCACCCAGACGCATGAGGGTGTACGTAGACCAGTGGCCTATTTCTCAGCTACATTAGATCCTTTAGCTTCAACGTTGCCCGAATGTCTAAAATCTGTTGCTGCAACAGGTGTCAGCATTGAAAGATGTGAAAGCATCGTGATGGGTCATCCCCTTACTGTATATGTTCCACACTCAGTTGAGCTTCTGATGACGAGAACCAAAACTCAGCATTTGACGAATAACAGGTTGACAAGGTATGAGCAGATTTTGCCAACAGCGGAAAATGTGGCCTTAAAGCAATGTTCTGTGTTAAATCCTGCTACCTTGTTACCTGTACCAAATGTTGATGGCGAATATTGTGAAGACCATGACTGTCTGGATGTTACTGAGCTTTGCACCAAACTGAGACCTGACATTGTCGATGAACCATTGTCTGATCCCAACCAAGTCCTTTTTGTTGATGGTTCATGTCTAAGAGACAATGTAGGTAGTTTGAGAGCAGCATTTGGTGTCCGTACCATTTCTGGAGTTGTGGTAGCTGCTTGTTTACAAGGAGTATACTCTGCACAAGTAGCTGAGATCATTTCCTTGACCCATGCAGGCCTTGTTTCTGAGCAAATTCGAGTCACCATCTATGCCGATAGCCAGTACAGTTTTGTTGTAGTTCATGACTTTAGACAGCTATGGTGGCAGAGAGGCTTCTTAATGTCATCAGGATCTCCCATACGGAACGGGGAATATGTGAGACAGTTGTTGGAAGCCTTACAATTACCAAAGGAAGTGGTGGTCGTGAAATGTGCCCCTCATGGTAGGGGGGATGATTTTGTCACAGTGGTAAATTGCTATGCGGACAAAGTTTCTCGTTTTTGTGCCACACACGCATGCATCTTTAATGGGGAATATGTTAGCGAGAGAACAGAGAAGACCGAACTCAGCATGATGCTAGCTATTGCAGATACTTGAGATGAAGTCAGGCGGTTACAGTTGGAAGCAACAGATCGGAACAAGCAAGTTGGATCAGCGCATATTGTGAAAAGGGGGAAGATGACATTTGGATTTCAACTGATGGTAGAGCAGTGCTACCGAATTGTTTGTTGAGTCCAACAGCGAGACAGATTCATGGAGCATCTCACATTGGGGGAGAGACGCAATGGTGAGATTGTTCAGGCAGACTTGCTTCAACCCGAGATTCCGTGTGATTGCTGACGCAGTGTGTCATCAGTGTGTCACTTGTCAACAAATGAATGCTGGAAATAAAACTGTGGTTGCCTTGAGTCACATTGGGAGATCGGGGATCCTTTCAATCAGATTCAGTTGGACTTTGTTGAAATGCCTGTGTGTAATAGATTGAGATATATTCTGGTTGTTGTATGCATCTTTTCACGGTGGGTGGAAGCTTATCCGACTAGAAAGTGTAATAGCCTCACAGTAGCAAAATTATTATTGAGGGAGCTTATTCCGCGCTTCGGATTTCCAACTACATTGGAGTTGGATAGAGGAACGCACCATCACAGCGAGATCATGAAGCTGTTGTGTACCGCCTTAAATGTGGATCAGAGGCAGCATTGTACCTACAGGCCAGAGGCATCAGGAATTGTGAAGCATATTAATGGGACACTAAAGGCAAGAAGAGCAAAAGTGTGTGCTTAGACATCCTTGAAATGGCCTAATGTGTTGCCTTTTGTTCTAATGAGTTTGTGCAGCATTCCTGATAGAAGAACTGGGTTATCTCCTCATGAAATCCTCATAGGGAGAGAGATGCGCTTACCTGCAGTGCCGTCCACAGCACTAATTAACATCACAGATGATTTGGTCCTTGATTGCTGCAAAGGATTGGCTGATGTGGTTCAGTCTGTGTCTCACCAGGTTGGAGCTGCAACTGCATCGACATCGAAAGACCTCTGTCGTGACCTAAGCCCCGGAGATTGGGTGCTAGTCTGAAAGCACGTAAGAAAGAACTGTCTTGACTCACATTGACGTGGACCGTACCAGGTGATCTTGGTGACGAATACCGCTGTGAAGTGTGGAGGCCTGCCAAACTGGATACATGCCTCACACACCCGACGAGTCATCGAGACCTCGGAAGAAACAGCTCCTCTCCCAGAAGCAACTCCAGCCGTTGTTGCTAGGTCACATAGAGGGCAAGCCAAGCTGTGGGGGTTCCTGAAGAGGCTGGATACCCACCAAGTCAAGCTGAGGGGGGTCAAGCTACACAAGGCCAAGGTATAGACTCTGAGGGAGTCTGACTCAGTAGAAGAGACTTGTGTGGATATTGGTCGTGTACAGTCAAGGAAGAAAGAGGTCGCAAACGAATCGTGGCCAGTGAGACAGAAAAGATAAAACCTGAGACTTGCATCTGAGAAAGATCTTGCACCAATTACTGAATCATCTGAATCTGATCTGAGCGAGTCTGAGCAAGGTCAAGGGAGCGTGAGGTGATCGAGGAGAACTAGAGTGCCATGTCAGAGATACGCCTCGCTCACGAGTGGACTTATCTAGCTTCAAATACCGGGGACAGTGAGGTCCGATACGTTAACACTGATTGTCGAGATCTTTCTGAGAGTTCATGGAATAGAGGCTAATGCAGCTTTGTACTTTACTGTGCCTTATCCACTAAGGTTGAGTGGCTTACAGACTCTGATTTTGGAAGACATCGAATTCCCGAGCTTTGGAAATCAGCCACTGCCTCAGGAGATTACAGCATTCTGAGCTGAGATGTTATAACGAGTCATAGACGAAATTGGCTCTGACCTCATAAGGGATGTAAACTGAACTTTGAGCTGTAAATAAACATTTTGCTTGGAAGAAGATAACCTAGGCTGAGTGGAAGAAGAAGGAAAATAGGGATTTTTTCTTTAGAAGAAGAAAGAGGGCAAGGGAAGTCTTCCAAGCTGTGTAAATATTGTGCCAGAGACTGTTAACAGAACTTTCCAAAATCACAAAGAAAGCTGTTCAAAGACTTTGTTGTACAGAAATAAGAGGCGAAAGAAAGAGACTTTGTGTTGATCCTCTTACAGCTACAATCCAAGCCAATTTTAAAATGGAGTCTGGAAATTCGACAGTAGGCACAAATGTATAATAGGCACTTTTATTATAGGAGTAATCATAGTGATAGCTCTAGTCATTATTGAGTCCATTATAGTGCACATAAAGCTGAGGTACAGGGAGTGGGGGTACATGGGACACCCACACCTATCACTGCCGCCTCCAAAGAGGGTACATTAGGATCTGATAGTGGCTTAATAGAGCAAACTAGTCACTTGCTACATGTAGACTTGTCTAAAGGTGATTACATGCTGAATGCTTATGTGAAACTGTTGTATGAATACGTGGACACTATAGATGTGAGACACTGTTATGTATGTATGCAGTTGCCTACTTCAGTCGAGGAGGGTATAAGGTATCATCACCTGCCTTTTATGTAAGGAATTAGTTGCAGTCTGCTTTTTAGTATGTTTTATGGAAAGGGTCACTACGAGTACTATTTCTCAAAATATGATTTGGTGCTTTCAGAAGTTCCAGTTTACAAACATCTGAATAAATATGATTATTACAAGCAAGAAGAGAAAATAGGAAAGTATTTTGTACCCACAGTTACACTAGACACTGCTTATGTGTATATATACAATTTAACTTGCACACTAACAGATATAGAGAAGACATTTGTAGATCAAGTAGAAGATAGACATAGGGGACTAACAGTTAAGCTTAATAGTAGGGAGGAAACTTTTGAGTGGGATAAGGAAAATTTAGCTCACAAGGCTAAGGGAAGTTATGGTCCTAGAACTCTAAATTGGGAAACACGAGGCAAGCTTTGCATTCGACAAGTGCAAACATGTACGATACCATTTTTGTGAGACAGAGTGCATGCAAACACACATTTCTGATTGATGCTTCTTTGAAGAACTTCTTGCAGGATGCTGTTCAAGTTGGCCAAGTGTGCATTTTGTGTGTGGGAGAAATGCGTATGTTCGGCTTCCGAACAAATGGTATGGTACTTGTTATGTGGCTTTTGTGTTTCCAAAGATAAACCATGTGGAGGATTTGGAGAGTTTGGAAGAAAACTCAGCCCATAGAGAGAAACGTGGAGCGAGTGCTGGTGAAATCATGGGAGATATATTTGGAGCAGTGGCGTAACAAAACCTATGGGGGCTCCCCTGCAAAGTACATGGGGGGCCCCCTCCCTGGCCCACCACTTACCACTTTTGCTGAGGGGCCCCCCCTGCACCGTACGGGCTGCGGAGGCTTATGTTATGCCACAGATTTGGAGCAATGATACCTAGTTTGGGAGTGGTCTTGAATGACATCAAGATTAGAAGGTTATCAACTATCAAGGATAAGCTGTCAGTTAATATGGCTCAGTCACTGTTACTTTTAGATGGAGCAATGGTTTGATAAGGGCTATGGTAATACAAAACTGTCTTGCTTTAGATGTGTTATTAGCAAAAGAGGGCAGAATCTGTAAAATGTTGAAGGTCCAACAGTATTGAACTAACATACCGGATAATTGCAAGGATCTGAGGAAATATATAAGCAACATCACTGAGATACACCATGAGATACATGATTTGGCAACTGAGGGAATTTGGGATAAGATTGGGAAAAGATTTGGAAAAGTTGGAAGTTGGTTTGCAAATCTCGGAAGAGGAATTCTTGGATATATCTTGAAGCCAATAGTAATTGTTGTTGTCTGTGTTATCATCTTGTTGGGCATGGTGAGGGCATACAAATGACACAAGTTGAGGCAATTGGAGAATTCCATTAGAGAGAAAGAAAGGAGAACGGAAAGACTGCAGGTCAGTCACTATGAGAATCTTACGCACTTGGAGGAATTAAGACAGAGGCGATTAGCTACGACATCGGTTTAGATTGGTCTACTCTACAGGGAGTTACAGTTTCGAGATGCCACAGGGACTGGTGTAGCGCAAAATCCATTTTTCATTGTAGGGGTGCATTATAATCACACGTGTAGACTGCATCCGCATATAACCTTTTGTCATGTTAACCTAAGTGTTAGGATCTTATAACGTAATAACATGAATGTGATGTGTTTAGACCAAAATGTAGGATATATGAAGAAGTAACGTGGAAAATCAAATGTAACCAGCGGCAAACATAAACTGAAACACTTGTGTTGTGCAACTGACAATCATTTTATTATTGAATGTGCTTATTAATCATGTCGCTTTATATGTAGATGAAGATATTAACTGTATATGTCTCTATTTCGACTTCGAAAAGCTCATGTGATGGGGCGTGGCTTGGTGCCGATGGAGCGAGCAGCAAGCTCAAGAGCTCCGGTCGGCCAGTCGCCATTCATCCACATCCTGACGCCTTATGCGAGTTTGGACCCCCTGCGGCGCACCCCCACAGCTGACGGGGGAGAGCGGTGTCCATCGGGGACTGAAAATCCCCTGAAAATGACCAGAACTAGTGGACTTAATTGCGCTGATTAAGTCCGCGAGGAGAGACAAGATGGCGACGCCCGTGGAGAGGGGCTGACACGAGGAGAAGTACCAGGCTAGCAGTGTTACCGGAGCTGCGGTGCCCATATCTGTGGGGACCCCCCTCTCCCGCCCTCTCGTGGGATTTGGCCGGAATATCAGAAGATCTCCTCCTGCAACTACGCCGGCAGAAAGGAGGGAGCCGAGCGCGACCGCGGGGCGAATTAAAATGGCGGCGCCTGTTGGAGAGGGGCCGATGAGGTGAGGAACAGCAGGCTAGCAGCGTTGCAGGAGCTGCAGTGCCCGGGTCTGCGGGGGCCCCCTCTCTCTCCTGTCCGCTAGTGAGACCTGGCCCGAGCAGAAGGAAACCTCCCTGCAGCTGCACCGGTGAAGAGGAAGGGGCTGGGCGTGACCACGAGGCAAGTCAAGATGGCGGTGCCTGTCGGAGACTGATGGGCGCGGAGATAGCAATAGGCTGACAGCCCTGCCTGGGCTGGAGAGGACGGCAGGCACGGGTGCTTCCCCTCCCTCTCTAACTTGAGATCTGCCCTGAGCAGTGGGATCCTAGAGGAGGCTGACCTGCAGGAAGGTGAGAGGATTCCATGAGACTGCTGGGAGGGCTTGGAAGGAGGCGCCTGCTGAAGGCTGAGGCAGTAGATAAGAGTGCCGAGCCGGCTGGACCGATTGGGCTCTGACCAAAATGCCTGTAGGCACCTTTCCTAAGGGATACACCTAATTGAACCCTAAGGTACGGCAATTGGAGCTATGGGGATTATTGAACAGGCGGCAGCGACTAAGCTGTGACTGTACTGGTGCATCTCTCCCCCTCTGTTCAGCCTGAGACTGCGACAGTGCACAGGGAGCCCCCGCGAGAGGCAGTATTACAGAGACAGGGCGCGGACTGCAGCGGGCAGGCCTGAACCTGCGACTCGGTGGATATGAATATGGAGCCGGGCGGCAGCCGGTGGTGCTGAGCCCCAACGGAGAGGGCGACTGACAAGGGGGGAGCACAGGGCACGGGGACCCCCGTGAGGTGAGCGGGCTGCGAGGGTGCCAGTGCGAGGCAACGAGAGCAGAGACAGGTGGCCTAGTGGGGACCCCCCCACTCTGACTGGTGAGACGAGGAGGGAGTAAGCCTAGAACCTCAAACAGGCATAGAGGGAGAAGAGAAATCAAGAGAAGGAGGACATGGTGGACGAAGGGGAGAGCCTCGGGCCACGTGGTGAGGAGCTTTATGTGACCTGGATTGCCTGACACCCGCTGAGTCTTGACGACCCCATGACAGAGGCCCTTAATAAAGGACCCAAGTAGAGTGTAGAACCAGCAGGCGAGAACTCGGAGACCTGCGCCCGTGCCAGAGGCACCACAGATTGAACTGACACCATGAGGAAGATCCCCAGGAAGAAGGATAGGGAGGAGGCTTCAGCATACAAACCGATGGAGGAGAGGAAGAGGGCCCATTCGCAGGCGGGCAGTCCCGGAGACTACATGTTGCAGGACATTCTGCATGCCATCACCTCATCCAGTGAGCGCCTGGAAACCAAAATCGACTCGCTCGGCCTGGCCTTAGGCCTACTCAGAGAAGACCATAAAAAGTTAGCGGACCGCGTCAGGACCACAGAGGGCCAACTCTCCGAGGCGCTACCGGACATGGTAAATCTGAAACAGCGCATAACGGCACTAGAGTCAAAAGTACGGACTTTGGAATCCCAAGCGGAGGATGCGGAACACAGATCACGCAGGAGCAACATCAGAATCATAGGCCTTCCGGAGAAAATAGAAGGCTGCAACATTCTAACCTACCTGGAAGAATGGATAAGAGAGGAAGTAGCTCCAGATGGTCTGTCAAGTTTCTTCGCTCTAGAGAGGGCACACCGAGTCCCGGCGAAGCCACCTGTGCATGGTGCACCGCCGCGGGTGGTGATAGCGAAACTTCTCCATTTTAGAGACAGAGACCAGATACTTACCCAGGCGCACCTCAAAGGGGACATAGAGGTGGGCAACTCCGTGGTGAGAATCTTCCCAGACTTCTCTAGAGAAGTCCAACGGCAAAGAGGGTACAACAGAGAAATCAAACAAAGACTGCAGCAGCTAAATTATAAGTATGCAACGAAATACCCAGCCATGCTGCGAGTCACTACAGAGAAGGGCACGGAATTCTTCAGGACATCACAGGAGGCGGCCGACTGGCTGCAGAAGCACGAAGGATGGGCGCCGCCAAAGGAGCCGGAGAGGAGAAGACAGAGAGATAACCGATCAGAGGTCGTCGAACCATAAGGGAAAACCTGGCCCGACACAGGAAGAGGTACAGATCGAACGCCAGAATGTAATGCAGGTGGTGGCACTGATCAGCGGCAAAGAGAGGAACCGTGTACTCCCTGAAGGAAGCGAAACAGCAGCGTAACACTGGCTCAGAACATGGATCTAGTGAATCTGAAACTTCGAGTGTGGTGCTTCCAGACGTAACTCCGCAGACGGCGGACAAAATCGCCTAGACGAAGTGAGTGAGGATTTCCCAAGAACAGGTTGGAGCTGAATTGGACATGTATGACCCAGCAATGAGGTACAGGGACTGCTGGGGGGGTGCGCTGTGGGGGGGTCCTGATGGGACAATGGAACTGAAGGGCAGCTGCAGAGACTGGGAGAGCGACGGACGAGCAGCCTTCCCCCTTACAATTGAGTGATCGACCTGCAAGTAGTCACTTGTGGACTTTTGACCTTAGTTTGGATGGGGGATTTTATCCTGCTTATCCTGGGGAGTGGGGGACAATGTTTAATGTTAACAGGAAGGGGATGCCTTGAGTTGCAGCATATCAGAAACCATGAGAGTTCGAGTGGGAAGAGCGGCCCGGGGACGGCATACAAGGAGGGAGAGGGGTTGAGAACAATGATACCTCCTAATGGCTGATAAGCAAAAGTATAAATGCATGACATGGAACATCCGAGGTATGCATACAATGACAAAACGCCACAAAGTTCTCTCGCACATACGAAGGAGGGGAGCCCAAATAGCCTTACTACGGGAGACGCACCTCACTCAGACAGAGGGACAAGCTTTACACAGGCGATGGAGGGGCCAACTTTTCTATACTACCTACTCAGCATATGCACGGGGGACCCTAATATGGATCCAAGCGGGGGTCCCATTTCAGTTGACGGATTCTCTGGTAGACCCGGAGGGTCGATACGTGGCTATAAAGGGGCGTCTAGAAGGTCGAGACATTAGTATGATTAGCGTCTATGCCCCCAATATAGAACAGCCAGCCTTCTTTACAAGATTGAGCCATTGCCTGACACAGTACCTGATGGGCATTACCCTGGTGGGGGGCGACTTTAACAGCATAGATGACACGCTCCTAGATAGATCGCACCTGCCATTGCACAATTCGAAAGCAGCGCGCGCCTCGCAAGCGTTTACGGCCTGGAGACAGGGGTGGGATGGTAGATTCATGGCGAACCCTGCATCCCCAAATAGAGACTACTCCTACTTTTTGGCGATCCATGAGGTTCACGCGAGGCTAGATGCCTACCTGTGCTCAGCAGACATGCAGCACCATGTCACTGCAGCGGAATACTTAGCGCGTACGATATAGGATCATAATCCATTGGTCCTCTCCCAGGGATGGATGCATCCCATATCAGTGATTCCTACGTGGAAACTTCGTCCGGATACACTCGAAGACCAGGTCTTTCATGAAGAGATCAGGGGGGACATAGCGCAATATTTCGAGGCCAATGTGAGGACAGACTCCTCGCCGAATGCCGAATGGGACGCCTTCAAGGTGGTCCTGCAAGGGCTAATGCATAACGCGCGCTACGGGGGTTAGGCGAGTCATACTAAAAGACGTGGAAGGGGCGGAGACAGCCCTCCGGGAGCTGGAACGTAGGAGGCCCGGACTCCCAGAGCCAAGGAGGAAATGGCGAGGCAGACAGAGAGGCTTAGATGCTTCGACTACAGGAAATATCTAGAGCGTACTCATGCCGACCGAGACAAGTCAGGGAGGCTCCTAGCGTGGCTAGCAAACCCGGTGAGTAGGACCCACCCACTAGAGGAAATAGAGGACGAGACAGGAAGCCGGCACTTCACGCAGGCGAAGATCAACAAAGTCTTTGCCAGCTACTATACATAGTTGTATAGAAGGTCGAGGGAGGGTGATCATGCAGATATGGGGGAATATCTTGCGGGCCTGCAGATAACACGATTGGCCCCATAGGAGGAGGAAGAGCTCGGAGCAGACATAACGCAGCAGGAGGTACGAGCTGCCATTAAGGGCATGTCAAGGAACAAAACTCCGGGCACTGACAGCCTCCTGGCCGAGTTTTACGCAACGTACGTAGAAGAGCTGACTCCCAGATTGATCACCATGTATCAGGAGGCCCTAGGAGCCGGAATGCTCCCGGAGAGTACTAGAGAGGCCCTTATCGTCCCGGTGCCTAAGCCTGGGAAGGAACCGCATGACTACACAGGCTACAGGCCCATGTTCATGCTAAATATGGATTACAAAATCCTGAGCAAAATTTTTGCAACGTGCCTTCTCCCACATATGCCTGACCTAGTCCACGCGGACCAAGCGGGGTTTATCCCTGGGCAGAACACAGCCATAAATATTAGATGACTCTTGGCGGTCATGGACACCACTGGGTATGATAAGCACGAGGCGGTGGTGTTCGGGGTGGATATTGAAAAGGCCTTTGATAGCCTGGAGTGGCCTTACCTCTATGAGGTCTTGTCCAAGATGGGATTGGGAGGAGGTTTCATAGCATGGGTACGGTTACTGTATACGTCGCCTATGGCCCGAGTGCGCACCTGACGAACCATTTCTCCCAGGCAGAGGGTGGAGAGGGGTACGAGACAGGGGTGCCCCCTCTCCCCGCTCCTGTTTGCACTGGCTATGGAGCCGTTGGCGTGCAAGGCGCGAAGCGGACAGGATTATAATGGTTTAAGAGTGGGGGAGGTGCAGCACTCTATTGCATTATACGCGGATAACCTCCTACTATTCCTCTGTGACAGGGAGGGCGAGTTGAGAGGGGCGCAGAGAATGCTAACCCAGTTTGGTGCCATTTCTGGTCTTAAGGTTAATTGGAGGAAGTCTAGCCTGTACCCATGATATCTAATGCGCTCCCGCCGCCTGTTCCTGGTCTCCTGAAATGGGAGCCCAGCTGCCTGCAATATTTGGGAGTTAAAATATATCATGAACTGCCGGAGTTACTAGAGGGAAATGTGGGTAGAGCAATCAGATCAGTGAAGTCTGCAATGGAATTCTGGAGCGCATTGCCGCTATCAGTAGCAGGGCGGGTGGCAGTCCTGAAGATGGTGGCGCTCACGCGCCATCTGTACTACTTCAGAACCCTACCGGTGTGGATCCCGAGAGCAATGTTCAAAGATCTTGACTCACTAGTCACGTCATTTATCTGGGGATCAGGGTGTAGAAGAGTAGCACTGACCTCATTACAGCACCCGACGGCAGAAGGGGGACTGGTGGTCCCAGATTTTGTGGGGTATTATATTGCCGCCCAGTTGTACTGGATGATCCAATGGTTTGTGGCAAGGTACCCAGAACGGGAACAATACCCTGCCGCACCGGACACCGCAACCCTAACAGAGATTTTCCTAAGGGTCCGACGGAACGCGTCTGAAGATACCATGGAAACCAGAGTGGTGGTACGATGCTGGGCTAGATACCTGAGACGGGTGGGGTTCAGGATTCCCTACTCTCCAGACATACCGATCACAATGTTGCGATGGTTGCCACAGGGGGCTCACTGGGCGAGGTTGGAAGACTGTGAAGCGGCAGGGCTGACAAAGATGGGGGACCTATATCAGGACTCTGAGCTACTCCCGTTTGAAGAGCTCCAGGCTGCATATGATTTGCCGGGAGGCCACTTCCTTAGGCATGGGGCGCTCACCAAAAGGATTAGACAACACTGGGGAGGAGGAGGTATGGAACCGCGGGCGCTAGCGGGATGTAGGTATGTAGCACTCTCAGCAGGAAGAATCAAGGCAGTCTCTTGCCTTTATAAGGCAATGAGGCAAGATATGCAGAAGCCTCTAGAGCGCTTGCAATTACAATGGGAGGAGGATTTGGGCAAACAGATACCAGAGGTAGAATGGGACAAGACTTTAGAGCGGACCCCGAAAGTGTCTAGAAACGCGCAATTCAAATTGATTAATTTCTACAGATTGCATAGGGCGTATCTGACCCCGTCCCGCACTAGGCGATACTTTGGCATAGACGCAGCAGCATGTCCGAGGTGCGGCGAGAGAGAGGCACACATCATCCACATGTTTTGGAGCTGCCCCACGTTACAAACCTTCTGGGAGGAGATCAGACAAGTGGTAGGGGACCTCATAGAGAAGGAACTCCCGCACACCCCAGAACATTTCCTCCTAGGGTTGTTCCCACACACAGCAAAAAACAAAACGACTGGGAGATTTCAGGATCTGGCCTATGCTTTGGCCAAAAGAGAGATAGCCAGAAACTGGAAGGCACCAGGGGGGCCTAGAATTGCTTCCTGGAAAAGGGAGTTAAAGAAGTGGGCGGGCGGAGGTAGACTGCTGCTACAGGAGGCTAACCGAGGAATAGGTAAGATAGATAGGGCCAGAGCCTGGGAAAATCTAGTAAGCGAGCTGGCAGCGGATGGACAAGACGATGACGAGGCGGGCTCCCCACCGCCGGGAAACCCAGAAGAGGAGCAGGGCGGACAAGAGCATCAAGAATAAGGCTGACAGATGCAGTAGGGTGCTGGAGAGGTCGCTCGACAACTAGGAACCCTTGAATACTCAGGGATCAGACTGTATATGCATAGGCGCAACTCAAGGGGGAAGGGGGGATAGTTTTGTTGGGACTAAGTGTTAAAGAAATACACCAAGATTGCTAATGACATGCACTGTGTACTAGATTGGAAGTGCGTAAGATTTATGACTGAAGCTGATGCTTTTAAAAACCAATAAAATCTGGTTGTAAAAAAGAACTTCGAAAAGCTCATGTTCTATTTCTCTTATGTTAGCTGAATTTTATAGGCCTGAAATGCATTTTCCCTGGAAGCTCTCGCATTAGAATTAATAGTTGAATTTCATGTGCATGTTGGATTCTGTTCTTTCTCATGTTTGTGGTGCAGATGTAAGAAGCGCCCCTGTTAGTTAGAATAATGTCTTTGTTTTAAGAGTTAGGTAAGAAGAGAAGAGGATACATTGGGAGATAATGCCAATAAGAAGAACTGTTATATTTTCTCACCAGAGAAGGCCTGGGAATCAAGGTCATCGTGTTACTGTTTGGGAGCAACCACCATCCTGCGGAAACTACCTATGCGAATGTAGCCTGATCGGATGGCGTGACCTGAAAGGAATCATGGAAAGACACCTGTGATATTGGAGTATTGCCAGTAGGGAAAGAAACCCACTTCTTCTCTGCCTTTGGTGAGAGAGGATCTTAGAACAAGCTCTTTCTTGGTAGCTTCATGCTGCTCGACCTAACTCAAGTGGAGAGACTTCTAAGGAAGTC
The DNA here is from genome assembly GCA_963921515.1 of Calotriton arnoldi. Taxonomy (NCBI): domain Eukaryota; kingdom Metazoa; phylum Chordata; class Amphibia; order Caudata; family Salamandridae; genus Calotriton; species Calotriton arnoldi. Next base: position 736,748 of record CAWUFW010004272.1, on the reverse strand, counting down.
TCCACATGCTGACACCTTAACCTATCCTGCTTCGAAGAATCCTTAAATAGGGATGTCAAGCTAGTGTTAGTGTAGGGACAGATTAATGCTATATTCCCACCAACCCTTGATGCAGGGGAACTTGGACTCGTGTTTCTTGATCTTTGTATCCGTCTCAACCTTATTCGTAGATTTGGCTATATGTTGGTTCCGATATACTTCTACACCCTCATCTTGAGGTGTCTGTATTTCCAGTTGTTTTTGGCTTTGTAATAAATCAACTAACCTTAACCCCTTCGCTGCTAGGCCTTTCCCCCCCCCCTGTGCTAAGCCTTTTTTTGGCTATTTGGGGTAGTTCGTGCTTAGGCCCCTGTAACTTTTTGACCACATAAGGTATCCACGCAAAATTTGCGTCCTTTTCTTCCAACATCATGGGGATTCTAAAGCTACCCAGGGTTTGTGGATTCCCCTGGAGGGGACCCAGAAATTAGCCAAAATACAGCTAAATTTTGGGTTTTTTGGGAAAAATGGGAAAAAAGTGCTGCAAATGAAAGCATCTGAGATTTTCCCTACAAATGGTATCAAAAAAGGGTTTGTGGGGCTGAAATCACCATTTTCCCAGCTTTTAGGGAAGGACAGACTTTTGTCAGAAAACCAAAATTTTTTACACAGTTTTGGCATTTTTCTGGGACATACCCTATTTTTGCTATTTTTTGTGCTTTCAACCTCCTTCCAGTTAATGGTAGACATGGGTATGAAAGCAATAATGGATCCTGGAAAGCTATATATTTTTTAAAAGTAGACAAAATTCTGAATTCAGCAAGGGGTCATTTGTGTAGATCCTTGAATGTTTCTTTATGGAAACTAACAGTTAAATATAGGAAAAATTGAAAATTAGTTGAAAAAAACAGCCTTTTGTGTCAACGTTTTCACCTGTAACTTCTTCTAATTATGACAGCTCTTTGAAAGCAATATACCGTTACATCCGCTGGACCTTACTGGTTGTGGGGATCAATAGGACTTGTAGGTTCACCAAGAACCCGACGAACCCAGAGCCAAAAACTGAGCAGCGACTTGCAATGGTTTTCTATTATGTACCGGGTATATAGCAATTATTCTGGGAAAATGTATACATGGAAAAATCGGTATGAAAGACACCTATGTATTTCTGAAATGGGAACAAAATATAGAGTTTAGAAACAGTAGATATTTGCACATTTCCAAAATTGGGAATACTCATACTAGCATGAGAATTACCGATCATTTTTCAAAATTACTTCTTTTTTACACATTGTCTTTCATTTGGAAGGCAGAAATGCATCAAAAGTCAATAGGTAATAACAGTTGCTTTACAAATCTAAATTACCCTAAGTCTCCCGATAAAAATGGTACCTCACTTGTGTGGGTAGGCATAGTGCCCACGACAGGAAACGGCTCAAAACGCAACGTGAACACACCACATTTTCACAATGAAAAATTACCCTTTTTTTGCAAAGTGCCTAGCTGTAGTTTTTGAACCCTAGCTCTGCCGGCACCTAGGGAAACCTAGCAAACCTATACATTTTTGAAAACTAGACACCCAGGGAAATCCAGGATGGGGTGACTTGACTGGCTCCCACCAGGTTCTGTTACCCAGAATCCCTTGCAAACCTAAAGAAATGTAAAAAACCCCACATTTTCCTCACATTTCTGTGGTGGAAAGTTCTGGAATCTGCGTGGATCCACAAATTTCCACACACCCCACGTTCCCCAAAATCTTCCGAGAAAAATGGTACCTCACTTGCATGGGTAGGCCTAGTGCCCGCGTCATGTAATGGCACAAAACGCAACGTGGACACACCACAAGTTCACAGTGAAAAAGGACCCTTTTTTGGCAAAGTGCCTAGCTGTAGTTTTTGAACCCTAGCTCTGCCGGCACCTAGGGAAACCTAGCAAACCTATTCATTTTTGAAAACTAGACACCCAGGGGAATCCAGGATGGGGTGACTTGACTGGCTCCCACCAGGTTCTGTTACCCAGACTCCCTTGCAAACCTAAAAAAGTGTCAAGAAAACCACATTATCCTCACATTTCTGTGGTGGAAAGTTCTGGAATCTACGTGGATCCACAAATTTCCACCCACCCTACATTCCCCAAAGTCTTCAGAGAAAAATGATACCTCACTTGCGTGGGTAGGCCTAGTGCCCGCGACAGGAAACGGCACAAAACGCAACGTGGACACACCACAATTTCACAGTGAAAAATGACCCTTTTTTGGCAAAGTGCCTAGCTGTAGTTTTTGAACCCCAGCTCTGTCGGCACCTAGGGAAACCTAGCAAACCTATACATTTGTGAAAACTAGACACCCAGGGAAATTCAGGATGGGGTGACTTGACTGCCTCTCACCAGGTTCTGTTACCCAGAATCCCTTGCAAACCAAATAAATTGTCAAAAAAAACACATTTTCCTCACATTTCTGTGGTGGAAAGTTCTGGAATCTGCGTGGATCCACAAATTTCCACCCACCCCGCATTCCCCAAAGTCTTCCGAGAAAAATGGTACCTCACTTGTGTGGGTAGGCCTAGTGCCCGCGACAGGAAACAGCGCAAAACGCAACGTGGACACACCACAATTTCACAGTGAAAAATGACCCTTTTTTGGCAAAGTGCCTAGTTGTAGTTTTTGAACCCTAGCTCTGCCGGCACCTAGGAAAACCTAGCAAACCTATACATTTTTGAAAACTAGACACCTGGGGGATTCCAGGGAGGTATGGCTGGCGTGGATCCCCCAACATTTCCTTACCCAGAATCCCCTGCAAACCTCAATTTTAGCTGAAAAAATCACTTTTTTCACACATTTTTGTGTGGGAAAGTTATGGCACCACCGGGCTGACACTAATTTCCTACCACCCAGCATTGCCCCGGGTCTCCTGATAAATATGGTGCCTCACTCGTGTGGGAGGCCCAAGTACACGCAGCAGACAAGGGCCCAAAACGTATTGAGGCGACATCAAAATTGCCTATCTCAAAACGACCTGGTTTCGCCAGGGGGGTCACCTGGGTTTTTGGCCCCGTGCTTGGCGGCCATCTAGGGAAACCTACCAAACCCACACATTTCTGAAAACTAGACATCTGGGGGATTCCAGGGAGGTATGGCTTGCGTGGATCCCCCAACGTTTCCTTACCTAGAATCCCCTGCAAACCTCAAATTTAGCTGAAAAATCACTTTTTCCACACATTTTTGTGTGGGAAAGTTGTGGCATCACTGGGCTGACACAAATTTCCTACCACCCAGCGTTCCCCCGGGTCTCCTAATAAAAATGTGTGCCTCACTCGTGTGGGAGGCCCAAGTACCCGCGACACTCAAGGGCCCAAAACATATTGAGGCGACATCAAAATTGCCTATCTCAAAACGACCTGGTTTCGCAAGCGGGGTCTCCTGGGTATTTGGCCCCGTGCTCGGCGGCCATCTACGGAAACCTACCAAACCCACACATTTCTGAAAACTAGACACCCGGGGGATTCCAGGGAGGTATGGCTTGCGTGGATCCCCCAACGTTTCCTTACCCAGGATCCCCTGCAAACCTCAATTTTAGCTGAAAAAATCACTTTTTTCACACATTTTTGTGTGGGAAAGTTGTGGCATCACCGGGCTGACACAAATTTCCTACCACCCAGCGTTCCCCCAGGTCTCTCTATAAAAATGGTGCCTCACTCGTGTGGGAGGCCCAAGTACCCCCGACAGGCAAGAGCCCAAAACGTATTGAGGCAACATCCAACTGCATTCATGAATAGCTCTGCACACAGTTAGTCAAAAATAATTATCAAAATCATTTAATGCATATTTTTAACTCATCAATTTCACCCACAACTCTAGTTTTCGGTGCTTGCCACCACAAATTGAAGGATAAGACACCAGACTAGATAAGTTTCAACCCTTTTATTACCAACTCTGCGAGGCAGTTTTTGACCACGGCCTCAAACTGCATGTGCTCCAGGTTCAAACAACAATTCCTATAAAAGAGAATACTAGAACAAAACACACCATGAGGTAGAACATGGGGAAGAGTGACATGCACATGCAAGAGGTTCTGCAGACTTTACAGCCTCCTCCTGCATTGACCATGCAATGAACGTATGGTCATGCATTCACGGCGGCATAATAACTGATGGCTGGGACATTATCTTGGAGACATCAGGTACTCCAACATGCTCCCCCCATGATCGCCCATACTAACACATTTTGTTTGTGTTTGTAGAATTTGATGATTCTTCCTAGATTTTTGCTTCTTGTACTATGTATTTCTTTATCCATCTTCTCTGATTTTTGTTCATGGTTAAAGACTGTGGGGCATATTCACAAGGACTTATCGCCGAGTTATCGGCATTTTAGCGCAGCAAAAGTGGTGATAGAATTATCGCCCCATTCTTAAGCTGGTGCCAACTGCCGACATCGCCACATATCCCGCTAAAGCGGCCGCCAAAAACATCGCCATGGATGACACCGCCATCTAACGCTAATGAGATGCAGAGTAGGCGTTTCCGTGCAAAAACACACGAAAACACAACACCGCGCGATTCCCAACGGCCAGCCAGATCTGCGATGCGAGTCCAAAACAGGCGATAATCCGCGGTAGCAGCAGGGAATTAACACCTGCCTTTTGCTGGTGTTAAGCAGGACGAGTACCTGCAGAATGTAAGGGAGGCCAGCCCACAGCCACACCTGAAGACCAACAGATGCCATGGAGCACCTGATCATGCACCTCGGAAATCCAAGAGGCCCACACATCCACTGCCACCACCCCCAGGACCCCCCCTTAGGTCTCCCCCGGACACCCCCCCCAACCAAGTCATGCCACAGCAAGTACACGGACCATGGGATGGAAAATACGCATGAAGCCGTTCAATTACAACAAGAAACATACATGTGTGTCCAGAACAAGGAAAATCATTCAGACATCTTCGAACTCACAAACAAATATTGTAATAGAAACTCAACAAAAAGAACATCAACTCTCAATAGACATGGCGGGTCTCCTCCGGACAATCTGTAAGTCACAGCCTGCAAGACAAAACCTAAGATAAGAACGTGTGCCATGCGCACATCAAAGGAGAGAGAGAGAGAGGAAGAGATGGAGAAAAAATGGGAGAGAGACAGAGAGGGAGAGAGAGACAGTGAAAGGATAAGAGGGAGAGAGACAGCCGCCCATGCGCCCCCAGGCCTCACTGCTCACCTTCCGCCACCGGTGTGTCTCCAACCACGTGCCGGTATCCACTGCAGTCCACCAGGTCCTTCATCTGAAATGGAGTCCAGATGTAATAATGGCAGAGTACATACCATTGCACACGACAACATCGCTTGCCCGCCCCTGCGCACACATGCTGCTGCACACCAGCCCCTCCCGCCACCCAGTGGACATTGTCCGCCCATGCGCCTCCAGGCATCACTGCTCACCTTCCGCCACTGGTGTGTCTCCAACCACGTGCCGGTGCATGCTCCGAGCCCGGGACACGCGACCTCGGCAGCCTCCACATCACGCGGACCCGCCCCGTGGGCCACTAGGTCACACACCTGAAACTGGGCTTTGATTTCGGAATGGGAGAGTCCATAACAGTGCACACGTCATCAACGCAGGCTACACACCCGCTCAGCACATTAGGTGGCCCTACCTCAGTGCCCCGTGAGTCACCGACCCGTGGCGGTATGCCCGTGCCGGCCGACGTGCTCTGGGTGCCACTAACCCAGTGCAACAAAAGTCACCATCCCATGTCGTGCGGCCCATGCCGCATGCAGTTCAACTCTGTGCCCCGCAAGTCATGGTCCCTTCATGATTGCGTCTCGTGACATGGCAGGCGGGCGCAGCATTGTCCCCTCGGGCATTGTGGAAGATCTGGTCCATGTAGCTCAGTCATCCCACCCTTTATACGTATACGGAGTGGGCTGGGCTTGCATACGCACGTCCAGCGTAGGGGTGAGAAGTATCATCTCTGGGCATGGTCCTGGTCTGGGCTGGGCAGGAAATGTACATATCCGTGTGTCTCTGACGCAGTGTCTGCGCCACACGGTTCGCAATGTGCAATGTTGCATGCAGCCGGAGGGCGCACGCGCAAGTGGGAATGTACAAGGTGCGCCAGTCCGCTCGGGCGCTTGGCTCATGCATGCCAACTGCAGTGTGTATCATTCTTGGTGCGCCATGGGCCTAAGGCCTAGCCTCAATTGCAGCGTGTAAGCCACATCACATTTCCAGATTGCAAGCAGTAGTCAGACTGACATTAGGGATGAATGCTCCTTTGTCGCCACACAGGAGGTGGACAGTCATCTGCACCTCCGACCTTGGTACAGTATGCGGCAGACACCCCCTGGGAGAGATATCATAGCAGATGAAGACGACTCCCACACTTCGCACAGCTATGATGAAGGACCAACGTATCCACACCCCACACACAGAGGCCCTTGCTCGGGGTACTCTTGCATGGAATGGCCTTCACACTTACGTACACTACAACACATATGTCCTAACGTCGCACACCCATACGACTCATTGCTCCGAGCTGTGGCTTTTCATCCACATGACTGCTGCAGGTCAGAGGAGTGCCGGTTCTACGAGTGCCACCACCGCAATGGCCGAACATCCCCGGCACATGCACAACCCCAGTCACGTGAGACTGTACCGTGCCCGAATGCTGCAAATGTTGGGGGCACTGCCACTTGCAGTGTTGCGCATCAGTTTCCGTCTGAGCTTCCGTCTTGCGTACGTCACCTGCGTCCAGCCCTGGTTCCACTGTCGGACATGCATATTCGAGTGGCCCATGGATGTCTGCCTATCCAATGCAACGGTAGCTGAACTGGATTATGACTTGTGTGTGCGCCCCCTGTTGGCCCACGACCAGGAGTGTAACCGGGATTCCCGTTCATGGGATGCCTGGATGTTTGGCATATGTGCTGGCAGTTGGACATGGGAGTTTGCACAATTCCTCGTGTGCAGTGACCACATTGAGGCGCCCCCCTATTGGGCTGTTTTGCGGATTGGTGAGACGGCTTAGATGGAGCACATCTGTCCAGACCAGTTGATGGATTGGCTCGCCCTCGTGTTCGTTGAGTTAGACAACGACGTACTCCTGGAACTGATTGCACAGGAAGCTGCGCTCGCTTTCATGGATGAGTAACGGCGGTCCAGCAGCCACGACTGATGGTAACCCAATTATGCGACAGTAGGTACTGTTGTCACATGTGATGGTGGACACACCTTTAGGCCTGCTACCGACTTTGACATTTTTACACACAGACCTATTTCCTACATGGACGTGGGGCTACGTTGGGGGGTTGTGAGTATGTTGTTCATGGGTAATGTGCCCACAGCTAGCTCAGACCTACACAATCATCTCATTGGACTGCCATATTTCCATTTGTCTTGCCAATGACACGGTGGTGGTGACGGACAGTTGTTGGTGGTGTTCTGTCCACACCGTGCGGTGTATCCGGTTTTCCTGCAGTCTGGAACCCCGTCTTCCTCTTCCTCTTCTCCTTGCCCTTCCCCGACCCCGGGGTTCCGGGCTGGTACTCCGTTGTGCTTGTGGGGTTCGAGTTGGCCTCGGCACTCGGCCCAGGTGCATCCATGGTGCTCCGCAGTTCATCTTGTTTTTGGTGTGGTCATTTTGGGTGCTTTTCTTGTGCTTTTCCCCTCATGATGCGTGGGACTTGCTGACCTCTCGCTAGTTATCACACAGATTTTATCGCGGTTGGGCCCATTGCAACATTTTTCGCGTCGGGGTTTGCATTTTTTTTGCCGTCGCGGTGGTTGTTTCGCGGACATTTGTTGCGTTATCGTGCGATCGCCGTGTTGAGAATGCCACGTTAACACTGCGTTATTTTCCCGCGATGGGCTGTGATGTGAGAAGTTGCGGTAAGCTATTTTGGCGATGTTTATCGCACGTTCTTGTGAATATACCCCTGTGTATTCTCACATTTTGTGATGTTGAAGCAAACCAAATTTGAGCAGCAGTGAGATTATCCAAAACACCATCTAATCGAAGTTCATTAAGTGTAATTGATATGATGCCATCAAAAGTAACCTGACACAACTGCAACTCTGGGGTTTATGGTGCTGGTCGCCACTCATTGGACAAACAATCCTGCATTTACATCCGTGTTAAAAGCATAGCACACACATAGGTGAAATATCCGTATTCAGGGCTCCCATTAATATGTTGAAAGCCCCAAGCTTAAATTTGGTAATCTCTACTTGAAGCTTGAAAATTTTCTTTGGAAGTAGTAAACTCATTGAGATGCTGGGCCTCATGTTGCTGCACGAAGCACAGGAAGCGTAGGACACGTCTACAGGCATACACATTTTTACATGCAAACACTGTGCCTACGGCCAACACTGAATATTACTTTCAGATTACTAGACCAGAAGGAATATTCCTTTCTCCTGAAGGTGTTTACTAAAGCTTGGAAAAAACTGCAAACACCGTTTTCACGCTTCAAGGCGAGACCAGCAAATACAAGCTTTGGACTCCTCAACATGTCAGTAGGAGTGCTGCATCTTGCGCGATTCTCAACAAATACCTACTTTATTTGAAAATAGAACTTGGGACCTGATCTTTTTTACATTTAATTTGAAGGATCAGCTTTGAACCTTAAAAAAGTCCTTGTGCATAGAATGTAACGTGTTAGATGTGTTGCTTGACTCAAAAATACATTTTAAAATCTTAATAAATATTTGTGATGAGTGAGGTCAAAGGGCATGTGATGTCATTTGCTGGATGACATGTGGCAGGTAAAAGGCTGTGTGATATGGCTTCCATTATTCCTGTGATGTTGTTGCTATGATGCCGTTGTTCTGGATCCGCTATGCCTGGTGAACGTTTAAGCTTTGCTGCCAGCTCTGTGAGGGGATGAAATAAGGTTATAAAATGCAATTTTATAGATTATTGAGTAAACATTTACTACCGACATATATGTCAGAAACCTTCCTTGTTAACTCTATTTATTAATATATAATTTAAAAAATGTGTGCCAATTCAGCTCCGAAAGGCAAGATATTTGTTTTCACACTGAAGATGGCATTGAAAACACAGTACATTGGCAGGCAGACAGATCTTTGTAATGCTGTTGTCTACTCGTAACTAAGTCCTTTTCTTTATTTAGCAGCCACTTATCCATTCATAACCATATCTGATAGTGATTAAAGTACTTCTGCCAAGGCCAGGCTATTCAGTGGCTCGGTCTATGTCGGCCCAGTAAGCCAACTGTGGGTACACTGCAGTAGCGGTCCGTGGTAGGAGTGCCGGCCGGGCGGTGAGGTGGGGTTGGGGAGGGGCAGGGTGGGGGGTAGTAAACCACGGATTACGGCCGAATACAGGTAAGTAAACATTTAAATAAATAAAACGAATTTCGTTGTGAGCGCTGCATCGCCAAATGCGATGCAGTGCGCGCAACGAAATTCGTTTTGACTCTGTGTACTAGGACTCTGCTAACCAGGCCCAGAGCATTTGCTGTAACCCCTAAAACATGTAGAAACTGGTAATATTCCCAATTGACATATTTAACATATCTATAAGTCCCTACTATATGGTACAAAGTGTACCCACAGCCTGTAACTTCCATGTCACTAGTGGACGGCAGCAACCATTGTGCCACCCACTACAGTGACAGCGCAAGGATGAATTCAGGCTTACCATTCTGGCCTGGATGTGGTAGTTTTTAACTACTAATTCGAACATTTGACAAACCTAAAAATTCCTTATAAATGTTAGTCAGTCACCCCTAAGTAGGCCTTACCGAACATAAGGCAGGGTACATGGCATTTAAAAGTAGGTTATGTAAAACTTTATTGTTAAATATGTCCTTACAGTGAAAAAGACCCAAAAGCTATTTTCACTGTAGCAAGGCTCACTGTTCCATAGGAAAACATTGCATTACATTTAATAGTACTAGTTTCTGTTAGGAAACAGCTAGAAATATAATTCAAGACTCTTTTTAATAGCTATTCAAAATCCAATTTAATGGTAAAATCAGATTTTTATTTACTTCAAAGAAGCCTCCTCTGTCACAGGTCAATGTAGTTAACACCTGGGCCAGCTCCTTCATTTGTCCGCCTAGTCAGATAGGTACCATTTCTCATATGAGCAGTGTTGCACCCAGAACTGGTTTAGAGTGACCATGACCACACCTCTGGGTGGAAATGCAAGCTCTTTACAGAGGGTGAAGGATTCCTCGATGTTGGATTTAGGTAGAGAGTTGCAGTGTGTAATTGTTTACCACAAGGCAAACAGGTACTGCAGCAAATGTATGTGGGATTACCCCTGTAAACATTTTCCCTATTGGTCAAGGAGGGGATAGCGCTAGGCATAAATGTGGCATGCCTGAGTACCTTCTTCAAAACACTACCGGACCTGGGGAAGACAGAAGAAGAACTTCACCTGCTGTTGAGAACTATATGGAAACCTGAAGGGCTGGTCATTCTCCAACTTGTACCCAGGACAAAAGAGTGGGCTCCAAGGGTCAGTTGGCTGACCTGTTAAGGAGATTAAGATTAAGGTTGCTCTGGCACTGAGATTTTTCTTTAGCAAGAAATCAGTTGCGGAGAGGTTATCTGGTCATTTGGAGCCCTGTTTGGCTATAACTTGCAGCCTTGCGGCGCTGAAAGAATCCAAGCTCCAAATAAATGACTGAGGGACTGATTTAGGGTTTGGTCTAGATTAGGGGTGGGCGGAGTTCGCAGAGTTGCACTACGTGGAGTTTCGCGGAGTTGCATAAAAACTTCATGGAGTTCCGCTCCGCTTTGCCACATGCTGCAACTAATTAGAAAATGACTGTAACTTGGATGTCAGTGGAATTGGAATTCAATTAGCATCAAAATCAGATTGTCGTACCCAACTCCAGCCTGACATTAAACTACAGCAAGCCCTCCCTGTGAATGCGAGTCTTCCCCAGGGGGCGGTTTTCCCTCCTCACCAGCTCATGTTGATCCGGATCAACTCTTCCTGAGTTCTACAGTCTACACAACAATTTCTGCACTTCTGCCACCCACACCGGAAGTGACCTAACACACAGATGGCTTCCACATCAGTAGAGGAGAAGCCCTGAGCCGTCTCCATGGAAACCAGGCCACACAGTGCGAAGAAGGAGGCGGTGTGTAGTTGCAATAAATCCCTGAGGCTGCAAAATTACTGCAGTTCTTGTAATCCCCGATGCGGTTGTCAGCTGCTGTTGCAAATCAACATGTCCTGGGCACTCATTGGACGCAGGAACAACCGCCCCGGCAGCAGCGTGTGCACCATGTAGCGAGTGAGGCCTTTTCCTGCCTTTTGTCCTTCACAGGCGTCCACAGTACGAGGGCTGCTGTTTGTCTGTGTGGCAGCACGAGGTAAGGGGACGACCGTGTGTGCCCCCAAACCAGGCAGGCACCCGGAGAGAGAAGGGGTGTGTGTGTGCATGCAGTGGGCAGTGCGAGGCCAGGAGGATTCAATGTGCCTCGAGAGAGAGAGGGGCGGCAACTCCAGGTAAGGGTTTTCCACATGGAGTGCAGGCAGCGCAAGGTGAGGTGGTGTACCCACAGGAACAGTAGGCGCCACATAATACGGTGAGATATGTGTGTATTCAGCATGGTAATTAGTCGTTCCGTACTTTCATCCTCATGGCGTGGTTTGCTTCTGAACCTCAGATGTTTGTCATTCTACGGAAGCCACTTCCTCCATTCGTGCACTACGGTGATTGAACGGCCATCTTTTATCTGACTAGAGTCGCGCTGCCTCTTAGGACCGTAAGCCTTGCCTTTAGTAGCAATCAGCAGTACCCCTACTGGGAAGGTGCGGGATTTGGGGAGGGGTAGAGCAGAAGGCATGGTACAAATGGGTGGTGGGGCAAACTCCTCTACGCGGATTCTGAGTTTTTTGCTGAACTCCGTTCTCCCAGCAGAACGCAGAGTTGGCAAAACTCTGCATACTCCGCTGGTGGAGCAGAGTTCACCGTTCACCACTAGTCTAGATGGCACTCCGTCTCAATGATGATGGAATACCCACTCCACGAAACTGAGGTTTTGCCCACCTGATTTACAGTCGAAAGTACCTCAAATATGTCAGCAATGGAGCCTACTCAGGCTCCTCCACTGACATGCTACTTGACAGGGTATAGGTCATCGGAGGTTCACCTGATTTAGAACATTGACCGGAATTGCTATTGACCATGTTTAGAGTTGTCCACAGGGCTCGTGGACAACTCTAAATTTGGTGGGTAGAGGACCCTCGATATGGTGATACTATATTACTCTGCTATACTGATGGATGTACCTCTATCCGTAAAGCAGCTCTCAAGTCCAAACATAGAAATCCTCATTGGGCGAACGTGCCAAAAGTATTTGGCCAATGATGGGCCTTCGTTGGCTGAGAATTTTGAATTTCCTATCAAAAGTCAACTGCTTCACCAGTACCTTGTACAACTGCTATCCGGCCTTATGGAGCACTTGTTAGCCAGAGCCTGCTGCCTTACCCTGCTGACGAGTTTTGGCTTCCATTTTAGAGACTTCAAGTCTGGCAGTAAAACTTTCAACTGGGTCTAACCTGGTTTCTGTATTCAACCCTCACTGCATCGAGATAAGCTTTAAATCATGCTCAGATACCGGAATCGAAGGGAACGAACGGTGCGGATTGGGCCTAATTTTAAATTAAGATCATAATGCGATCAAAGGAATAGGCACGTGGGGTGAAAGCTGTTACTGCTTGACCAAACGGAGATGCCAAAATCACTGGCCCATATAAGAGGCACGTCTAAAATATACCAGCAAAATCTTTACTCGATAATTGGACACGAACAAGGATGATCATAGGAAGACTCTGACTGTATAGTGGGGTTCTCTGATTTTAAAATCTCGTGCCACACCTCTTTAGGTGTGATACGCCACATACGACTCCTTGTGGAAATAAAGAGGAGTTTACCTATTGGGACTGATCACAGTCGAGAACTGTTGGGAAGATTACGAATCTGATCTCACCGTTAATAATTTGGGAATCTGCCGAAGTATTTTGAAGAGAGAGATTAACATTTTGTTGTCCTGAGGAAGGTGGCTTGATCCTGACTTGTACCACCGAAACGCGCCGAAGCTCATAGTTATGGTTAAATTTGAAGAACAAAGTGTTGCATACAGACAATGAAATAATGCAAAGATTTTAATTGATTTCTTCAAATTAACCGTTTTTAATGACAGAAGTATATGTCTGATATTCTGTCTCTCCTGTATAATCGTGATAGTTTTTTACTTGTTGAAAAAATCCTTTTTTATGTTATGTTTGAACGGTTTTATTGTGATGCTGCACATAGATGTATGATCAAAAGCTTTTTTGAAACAATATTAAGTATTGAATAATTTTCTATAATTTTTATGGTTTTGGCTTTCCCTTTCAAGATTGGTGGGTGGAATTTCTGTATGCTTGAAGGTATGTGAGATGAGCATTGTAATATAGGTTCTCCAAGGTGATTTTTTTTTACTAATAGATTATTAGTACCCTATCTCTTGGAATAGAGGGGTCACTCTCGTTTTTTCTTCACTGGTTAAACACAACCAGATGACCGCGGTTGGCTCTTAACACTTTGGGGTCGATTCCGATTCGGGCCGGAAAACGTACCGACCGACTCGGAGCCGGAATTATTTCCGACCGACACGTACCGGTGCAGCCCGACCCGCAAAGTACGATGAGAAGCGTGCAAAACCCGACCGACTCATACGGAACACAAGCCGAACGACCGAGCCGCGCGGAAAACAGCAATCCGGCCGGAAAAACACGCGAATTGAACCGACCGACACGCACCCGGAACAATCCCGAACGAAACGTACCCGCGAACTCCTACCCGCCAAATACGATGCAACGCGTGGAAAACACAACTGAGTCGCACGGAGGACAAGCCGTACGACCGACACGCATACAAAACTGCGAGCCGAAGCAACCCAAAACACCGAGGTCCGTGGAGGCTCCCATGTTCGGGAGCGTGTCTCCTTCGGGCCAGGCACCGCACCCCCTGCCCCTGTGTCCCCTGTTGCCATGAGTGAGGAGTCTGTGTACCTCCTTCGCCAGCTCCATGTAGGGCAGACAGCGATGCTGAGTGTCCTCCATGCACACACCACTCTGTTGACTCAACTGGTGTCGTTCATGGAGGGCATCTCATCGGGCATGTCTGCCCTACAGAGGGGCAATAGGTCCATGGACTCCTCCCTGACGGCAGCAGTGTCCCTCCTCCGACAGTCCCTCACCCCTCCTGCCTCTGCCCCATCCACACTCCCCAGCACCTTACCTGTCCCAAGCACACACACACCGGCACAGGCACACACCAGCACAGACACGAGCAGCACACAGACACACACGCCACAAACAAGACGCACACGCACGCACAGTCAGGGGACTGAAACCACACTCACAGGGGATGGGGCCCAGGCACACACACACGCATCCACGAGCACTGCGCAGTCCTCAGTTGCCTCTCCCTCCAAAGCCCCCTCCCTTGCCGCACCTGCAACCCCAAAGACAAAGGCTCTTCCTCAGTGACCTCGGCCTCTTCCCCTCCGATCCAGCTGATACAGCATTCAGGGGGAAGAGGAAGCCCACCCACACAGAGCGGAGTGCCCCTTGCCCCCGGACACCCTCCCCCAGGCGCAGACCGACTGACGCCCCCACCTGCAAGTCCCCCCGGACCCGGAAGAGCAAGACCCCGCTGCCGCCCTGCAGCTCAGGCACCAAGTCTCCTTCCTCCATCCCTCAGGCCCCCACTCCACAGGTGCCCCCACCACACCCTGCCCCAGGTTCCCCCACCCACAGATACACCATCCCCAAAAGGATCAGGCCTTCTCCCCTGCCACTTGCTCTTCCGGCCCCACACCCCCGCTGCGCTTGTCTGTGCCACTGGTGTGGTGAGGGTGTCCTCCCCCTCTGTCCTGCCCACCTTACCTGATCCCCATTCTCCTCCCCTGGAGGTAGGCACTGCAGTGGAGTCCACTACCACCCTGTCTGACTTGGGCACTGCAGTGGCGAACCTGTCCACTCCATCTGCACGGTCCACTGCAGTCGTGCCGGCACCCACACCATCTGAGTCATGCCCCCCAGTTGTGCCGGCACCCACCATGTCAGACACCTCCACTTCAGTTGTCAGTGGCTCTCCAGCACCCACCACCCCTTCCCTGCCTCCTTCTGGTGAGCCCTGATCCAGTCCCTTCGGTGCCTGGCCTGCCCCCCGTATGCCCCTCCGAGGGGATTGTCCCTGGTTTTTATCAGTGCAGGCATGCGTAGGGTGACATCTGCCACTGTCACCCTGTTTTGACTTTCATGATGGACTGGCCATTGGCCTTTGTTTATTTTTTACATGACTTCAACTTTTGAACCCACATATGCTGAATAAA
Organism: Calotriton arnoldi; assembly: GCA_963921515.1. Classification (NCBI taxonomy): domain Eukaryota; kingdom Metazoa; phylum Chordata; class Amphibia; order Caudata; family Salamandridae; genus Calotriton; species Calotriton arnoldi. The sequence goes on along the minus strand of CAWUFW010004272.1, from coordinate 721,402 downwards.
GCAACTTTCTGTTCTCTAGTGCTTTTGCTTCTGATGTACATGATGTTGATGATGCTAACCATGCCCTTGCTGCAGTGATGGTGATTTTTGGTCTCATGAAAATGAAGTGTTACTGTGCAGGAACCCATGTGGTCCAGGGGGACTGTGTCCTATCCTGTGGTGTATCCATGTCATCCTTAGCAGCATCTGAGGGTGTCATGTTTTCAATATTTGGCAATGGGATTTCCTACTTACATTAGCAATGTCACATCTGTGGCTTCTACCCCTGCACATCTGTTGTGCTTGCCATTGTTCAATTAGTCTACTTCCCTGACCGTGTGGCCATCTCCACTGGACATGCAGGTTTGGGCATCAATGGGGAAGGACTCATCTGTGTTGTCAGTGCAACTTGCTATACATGTGTGTTGGATCTGTGCTGATGATTTCGTTGACACTCCCATGACCAGGCTGATGTGACGGGAGCCTTCATTTGGTGCTAATTGTTGACTGTGTGACCAAGTGTTCTGCTGACATGATGGAGCCCTACTGAGGCAACATATGGCACAGCTTTCCTCACACAGGAGTGGAGTCCCCTCATGGCAGTGTGTACTCCTGTGACATCGCCTGCGCCCAAGGTGTGTGTTGTATGAGCATGTCTGTGTGTTCACTTCCATTTTGCCGTGCATGCTGGGATCCCTAGTGATGTTCCTGTTTGTGATGCTTGCTGAGTTGACCTATGTTCCCCCAAAGTCTTCTCCCTGGGTTCTCTGTGATGTGGGTGCATGGCACATTACTGGTCATCAGGGTGTCACCCATAGGTGTGTTTGCTGTCAGGGCTGAGTTTGTGGGCAGACGCTGATGGGTCACAGTCAGGATTCCCCTTGGCACTTGTTGTTTACACCTGTCATGTGATTTCCGGTTTGTGTTAGCTTTCATTGGTTGTGACACGTTGTGTGTGTGACTGCTGGCACTCCTCAGGGTCAGGGCTGCAATGTTGGTAGTTGTCTATGTGTGTTCTTTGTGGGTGACCTTGGCTTCTTCATTGGTGTGTGACTGTGGCTGGGATCCCATTGGTTGGTGTGGTATTGCCGTCAGGTCCATGTACAGCGTAGTGTGCAGTGTGTCAGACATTCAGGAGTCTTGTTGAGTGGCCATGTGTGATGTGTTTCTGCACCTTGCTTCCCACCACCCCCTGGGATTGTCATGGGTGCATGTGCAATGTCACCAGTGCATGTGAGCTTCACTGCTGCACATTGTTGGAGGTCGAGGTGTGTGGTGTTGAGTGTGTGCAGATGAGAGTTGTTGCCCGGCTAGACCCCTGCCTCCATGTTGGCCTTGGCTTACTGGCCGTGCTGATTGATTTGTGCTTGTGTAGGTGTGATGGTAGTTTGTTGCTCAGGACACATGACTGTGGTTCACAGTGTGAACGAAATCTAGCTTTGTCATCACAGTGGTATTGTAATGCAGACCAGGGTCACCACATTGTGGGGGCCCTGGGGGTAGTGCTGTGGTGTCTCTGTGTCTTGCTGTGTCAGTTGCTGTTCCTACATGCTTGTGTGACATGTGTGATTTGTGCTCCCTCCCATCTGACAATGCCTGATTACCCACATAGGGGATTTGGATCCATGAGTTACCTTTGTGTGGCACTGTATGCACATCTGTGTAATTGGTATTCAGGCCTCCTCATGTGTTGTGTAGTTGCCTGGGGACACTGGCACCCCCCCTCTCACCTGTTGTGTTTGATGTGCAGTGTGGGTCTGCCTGTTTGTGTTTGTGCATCTGCACCACTGCATTGGCATATCTTTAGTGTGCCATTGGCTGTATGTTGTTTGGTGTGTTTCCCCTGCTGTCCCTGGGACTCCTAGGTCATCAGTCAGCACAATGATCATTGTTTGTGTGTCCCATTGCTGCCATGGTATGGTATCTGTTCATCTCACATCTACAGTCTCCACAGGGTATCTGCATTTGTGTGCCCATTGGTGCAAATATGTGGGTCTGCATTCTGATGGTCACTTCTGTCATTGTGTCATTGATGACTGTTGACAGTGTCAGCCGCCATGGGTGATGTTTGTCTGCACATGGCCAAAGGTATGTCTTATTTGCACTGCACTGTTTGCCTCCCCCAATCTATGTTGCTATGGGACACAAGCACTACTTTGCCACTGATGTGTTTGTTGTTCTGTGACCAGGAATCATCCATGCAGTTTTGCAGTTGCAGCTTTTTCTTTGTCAACACTTACATTTTGGTCACTGTGATGATGGGGGTTTGGACCCCATTGCCACAATGTTCAAAATGTGCTTCAGCTATGGACCCCACACTTACATTTTGGTCACTGTGATGATGGGGGTTTGGACCCCATTGCCACAATGTTCAAAATGTGCTTCAGCTATGGACCCCACACTTACATTTTGGTCACTGTGATGATGGGGGTTTGGACCCCATTGCCACAATGTTCAAGATGTGCTTCAGCTATGGACCCCACACTTACATTTTGGTCACTGTGATGATGGGGTTTTGGACCCCATTGCCACAATGGTCATGGCCTGCTTGCATTGTGGGGGCCACACACATTTATGTGTGGCACATGTGATAGGGGGTCACATTGTATGTTCAAAGTCATGTTCAGTGTTGTAGGCATTTGACACAGTCTACACATGCTTGTCATGGTGTTGGGGGGGATGACTTTATGTTGCATTCTTTATGTTGGTGTGTGCTTGTTGTGTCATGTATTAGCCATCCTGTGAGTGGGGGTGTTGTTGGTGGTAGGCATCCAGCCCCCCATGGGTAGGGGTGGTAGTAGTGGTAGGCATCTGGCACACCCTGGGTAGGGGTGGTAGTAGTGGTAGGCATCTGTCACCCCCTGGGTAGTGGTGGTAGTAGTGGTAGGCATCTGGCACCCCCTGGGTAGAGGTGGTAGTAGTGGTAGGCATCTGGCACCCCTGGGTAAGGGTGGTAGTAGTGGTAGGCATCTGGCACCCCCTGGGTAAGGGTGGTAGTAGTGACAGGCATCCAGCCCCCATGGGTAGAGGTGGTAGTAGTGGTAGGCATCTGGCACCCCTGGGTAGAGGTGGTAGTAGTGGTAGGCATCTGGCACCCCCTGGGTAGAGGTGGTAGTAGTGACAGGCATCCAGCCCCCATGGGTAGAGGTGGTAGTAGTGGTAGGCATCTGGTACCCCCTGGGTAGGGGTGGTAGTAGTGGTAGGCATCTGGCACCCCTGGGTTGTGGTGGTAGTAGTGGTAGGCATCTGGCACCCCTGGGTAGAGGTGGTAGTAGTGGTAGGCATCTGGCACCCCTGGGTAAGGGTGGTAGTAGTGGTAGGCATCCAGCCCCCTATGGGTAGAGGTGGTAGTAGTGGTAGGCATCTGGCACCCCTGGGTAGAGGTGGTAGTAGTGGTAGGCATCTGGCACCCCCTGGGTAGGGGTGGTAGTAGTGGTAGGCATCTGGCACCCCTGGGTAGTGGTGGTAGTAGTGGTAGGCATCTGGCACCCCTGGGTAGAGGTGGTAGTAGTGGTAGGCATCTGGCACCCCTGGGTAAGGGTGGTAGTAGTGGTAGGCATCTGGCACCCCCTGGGTAAGGGTGGTAGTAGTGACAGGCATCCAGCCCCCCATGGGTAGAGGTGGTAGTAGTGGTAGGCATCTGGCACCCCTGGGTAGAGGTGGTAGTAGTGGTAGGCATCTGGCACCCCTGGGTAGAGGTGGTAGTAGTGACAGGCATCCAGCCCCCCATGGGTAGAGGTGGTAGTAGTGGTAGGCATCTGGTACCCCTGGGTAGGGGTGGTAGTAGTGGTAGGCATCTGGCACCCCCTGGGTAGTGGTGGTAGTAGTGGTAGGCACCTGGCACCCCCTGGGTAGAGGTGGTAGTAGTGGTAGGCATCTGGCACCCCCTGGGTAAGGGTGGTAGTAGTGGTAGGCATCCAGCCCCCTATGGGTAGAGGTGGTAATAGTGGTAGGCATCTGGCACCCCCTGGGTAGAGGTGGTAGTAGTGGTAGGCATCTGGCACCCCCTGGGTAGTGGTGGTAGTAGTGGTAGGCATCTGGCACCCCCTGGGTAAGGGTGGTAGTAGTGGTAGGCATCTGGCACCCCCTGGGTAAGGGTGGTAGTAGTGGTAGGCATCTGGATCCCCCTGGGTAGAGGTGGTAGTAGTGGTAGGCATCTGGCACCCCTGGGTAGAGGTGGTAGTAGTGGTAGGCATCTGGCACCCCTGGGTAGTGTTGGTAGTAGTGGTAGGCATCTGGCACCCCTGGGTAGAGGTGGTAGTAGTGGTAGGCATCTGGCACCCCTGGGTAGAGGTGGTAGTAGTGGTAGGCATCTGGCACCCCTGGGTAGTGGTGGTAGTAGTGGTAGGCATCTGGCACCCCCTGGGTAAGGGTGGTAGTAGTGGTAGGCATCTGGCACCCCTGGGTAGAGGTGGTAGTAGTGGTAGGCATCTGGCACCCCCTGGGTAGAGGTGGTAGTAGTGGTAGGCATCTGGCACCCCTGAGTAAGGGTGGTAGTAGTGGTAGGCATCTGGCACCCCCTGGGTAGAGGTGGTAGGAGTGGTAGGCATCTGGCACCCCCTGGGTAAGGGTGGTAGTAGTGGTAGGCATCTGGCACCCCTGGGTAGAGGTGGTAGTAGTGGTAGGCATCTGGCACCCCCTGGGTAGAGGTGGTAGTAGTGGTAGGCATCTGGCACCCCTGGGTAAGGGTGGTAGTAGTGGTAGGCATCCAGCCCCCCATGGGTAGAGGTGGTAGTAGTGGTAGGCATCTGGCACCCCCTGGGTAGAGGTGGTAGTAGTGACAGGCATCCAGCCCCCATGGGTAGAGGTGGTAGTAGTGGTAGGCATCTGGCACCCCCTGGGTAGTGGTGGTAGTAGTGGTAGGCATCTGGCACCCCCTGGGTAAGGGTGGTAGTAGTGGTAGGCATCTGGCACCCCCTGGGTAGAGGTGGTAGTAGTGGTAGGCATCTGGCACCCCCTGGGTAGAGGTGGTAGTAGTGGTAGGCATCTGGCACCCCTTGGGTAGGGGTGGTAGTGGTGGTGGGCATCCGGGCCCCTATGTGTATATGTGGCATTGGTGATGGCCATCCCGCCCCTTTGGTGCTGCTGTTGCTGGTGTAATAATTTCTGCATCCCTCTGTGTGTGTGTGATATGTCGGGTACGTGTAGTTTGTTTTTGTGGTTGGTGTCTGACTTACCTTCTGCGCCGTACGCGTCCGTGCCTGTTCCGGTAGTAGATGTAGAATATTGGTAGGATCGGCACGATGGAATTCATGGTTGGTTCGTCTCGTTCGTCTTTCTCGTTGCTTCGCCTCGTCCTCGTCGCTGGCGTGTTCGTCTCGTAGCCGTGGATCGTGTTGTGGCGCGAATCGGAGCTTATGTGCGCCTCTCCCGGATGCTTTGACGTGCCGTGCGTAGCGACGGGTTCGGCGCGTACGGGAAGCGCATCGTACTTCTCCGGCCGGACGGAGCTGCATTTTGGCTTCCGTGCGACTCGATTCTGCGTTTACGGATCCGGCTCGGTCGGGGAACAGGACCTGGATTGGGTGAGTACGACTGGGTCGGAATCTATGCTGTTGTGCGCATCGTACTTGCTCGTTCGGAATAATGTGCGGATCGGTCGGGAAACAGGCATTCGCATGGTTTTTTTCCCGACCGAATGGTGTTAGGTGCGCCTCCGACCGAGATCGGAATCGGCCCCTTTATTTTTTGGCACTATTTGTAAATTTAAACTTTAACGATTCAAATCTCTTGTTGCCCTTATTGGATGTTTGTCATATTGATGTCCTTTTGTTTGTTAAATAATTCAATTTTTTCAAAAATTACAGTGTAATTCTCATTGTGTTGTGTTTTTGACTTTTTACCATCTTTGGGAGGAATGCTTGCAATTTGTCTAGTCACTCTGAATCGCTTGAGGTAGCATTCAAACCCATTGTTCTTTTACTCACATACCACCTCAATTTGTCAGGAACTACAGTTAGAGAAGCGATCCCGTGAGGCTGAGACAGCCACAGAAGTTGACTCCCAGTTCCTCTGCCAGACTGCCGCAGCCACAAAACATTATCAGCACTTGAGACTGAGTAAGCCTTAGTGGGGAAAGAGAAATGGGACATTAGAAGAAGAGAGAAGAACAACTTCAGTCCGTTCTCCATTACAAAGTCATTAATCCTAAAAAATTAATAGCAGACATTATCTTAATTCCTTGAACCTGAAGATTAAACAGAAATCAGACCACAGAATTCTTTAGTATTTCACAACTGTTTGTAATTCTTTGAAACGTCTTTCGTTTTCATAGATGCTTTTAAGATGTTCTAATCTTTATTTTGTTTTATTCTTTTCATAGAAGGACCTGAACCCAACAAGTGAAGAGAGCTCACTTGAAGCGAAATAGCAAACCAGTAAATACTTGTGATTTAGCACTGCGCATGCACATGTTACAGTATTGAATATACTGATTTCTGGTATTTAATTTACGTTTTCTTGTTTGTTTCAAGTGCTGGAAGAATAGGTGCCATGAATAACCCATGCAGACCTTACAGATCCCAGTAACTTCCGACCGATCACCAACATCATGTCCCTAGCGAAAATGCTCGAGAAATGTGTTCACACACAGCTTTGCGACCACATTGAGAAATTTCAGCTCCTAGACCAACATCAATCAGGCTTTAGATCAGGTCATAGCACAGAAACAGCGCTAACTCACATTGTTGATGACGCATTGAGAGCTCTGGACCAAGATACACCATGTCTTCTAATCCTTCTGGACTTGTCCTCTGCTTTTGACACTATCAAACATGATAACCTGATTAACCTTCTTCAATACAGGATGGGGCTATCGGGCCCTGTCCTAAATTGGTTCTCCTCTTTCCTGCATAACCGAACACAAAGAATCAAAGTCAACCAATCTTTGGCGGCCAGCACTTCAGTCTCTATTGGGGTGCCTCAAGGTTCTGCACTTTCGCCCACGCTCTTCAACCTATGCATGGAACCTCTAACTGTCATTCTAAATGACTCAAACATTCAGTACCACATGTACGCGGATGACACTCAACTGTATTTGAAGATCTCCTCTCCAGAGGACATTAAAACTCTTAACGGAGCGCTTAAAAAAACTCAACAATGGCTAACACATAACCACCTATTACTTAACTCTCTCAAAACTGAATTTCTCCTGATTTCCCCACGTAACCACGAGGCCCCCACGCAAAACTGGATCAAAAAAATCTCAGCACTCAACTGCACCCCGCATTTGGTGGACTCCGCCTGCTCTTTAGTGGTCACCCTAGACAAATTTCTAAACATGCAAGGTCACATCAGTGCAACCATTAAGAGTGCCAACCATCAGCTCAACACTCTTAGGAAAATCAAACCGTTCCTACCTCCAGAAGACATGCAATCAGCAGTCCAATCCTTAGTTATATCACGAGTAGAATATGGTTTGGTGACCCTAGCTGGTCTTCCTAAATCTAGGTTAGCGCCGCTAAGAGCTACTCTGAACGCCTCTGCCAGACTAATCACAGGTTCAAGAAAGCATGATCATATCACACCTGACCTAATCCAGCTTAACTGGCTCCCCATTGAAGCTAGGATCCGCTTCAAGATAGCCTGCCTGACACATAAAGCTATACATTTCAATAGCCCCGTTTACCTGGCAAAAAAACTTGAGCTCTCCAGATCCAGAAGAAACCTAAGAAGCTCCAATACCCTTCTTCTGAAACCACCGAAATTCAATAAAAAGAACTTACAATCGTACCTTCTCAGGACTGGCTCCAAGAATTTGGAATGCCCTTCCAACAGAGATCAGAGTCAATCCTTCGACTGCCTCATTAAAAAAACAGGTCAAATGGCTACTATTGGAAGAACTGCATCAACAATAGCCTCCATGTCATTTGCTAGTCAATTACCTGCATTCTCGACAAGCATTTTTACTTTGTTGTGTTGAAATTTATGCTTGACAATTTACTTTCACTTTATGTTTGTAACTACTCTTCCCCTAGCGTCCTCATTTATTTTATGCCTCAGGTTCCTCTCATGTTGCCTTATGGGGTGTGCTTGGGTATGTTATTGTATGCTTAACAATTTACTTTCACTTTATGTTTGAAACTTATGCTTGACAATCATTTCTACTGGGGGTTTAAACTTACTTCGTTTGTCTTTGAAGTAAGTCTATGATGAAACTGCTTGGCCTCATATTTCCTTTTTGTAAGTGTATTTATATTGTCTCTGTACGTATACGTCAGCTTTCCTCTTTGTACAGCGCTCTGATACCCGGTTTGGTCTTGTTCGCGCTTTATAAAACTTTTCAAATAAATAAATAAATAAAAAGCTGATGGGGAAAATGCTGAGAATTAGAAATTTTAGAGAACTATAAATCAAGGGAACTGGAACAGGCAGGATGTTTTCCTCTCTGACGGGCAAACAATAACAGACATGATACTATGAGCAGATGAGACATAAATAGTGCACGCATTAAAAAATAGCCGCCGAACTCACGCGTCAGGATTCTCACCAGAACACAATTTTCAGAGTTTTATTCTTAAAAAGACACTGAGTACGTACTACATGCTAGTCCTACCTCACAACGGGACATCCCTTACACAGTTTGGACCCAGCTATATATAAATCAGTCTTGACCCTGATCCAATAGGAACAGTCCAGCTCTAACTCCCAGGCCAGGTGCTTACTGAACCTGAACACAAGCAGCCCGAGACCTGTTTCGCCCTCACTGGGAATCATCCGTTGGGTGTAGTTTGGTTCGAGTGGCACAGTGAGCACGGGACCCCCATATGGGCATGCCCTTACCACTTGGGGTATTACATCAAATACACAAAAGGTGATTGAAGGAATGCTTGTAACAAGTCTAACCACTGGCCATCGCTCGGAATACCATTCCAACCCATTGTTTTTTGCCCGTATGTCATCTCAGTTTCAACCCAGTCATATGCAAATCAGTCATCACCCTGATCCAATAGGAATAGTCCAGCCCATCCATCCACCCAAACTAGTAATTCACTTTCTCATAGCAAGATCATATGCAAACAAGGCTGTGTGCTCTTCTTTTAAAGCAACTGTTGATCAGAAGACTAGCATTGCCATCCAGCCAGTTGTGAGTCATCATTATAGGTTGATTTGAAATTGGGAAAGAGCTCTTTCAGATGTCAAAGTGCAGAATGAGGACAATTTGGAAAATCGAAGTTATGTTTTGTGTAATTATTCAGCAGACCCTCGGATTTAGTTTGATATTATTTATTTTCTGTAACTACGGGACCACCATTGTCTTACACTCACTACAACCAATTTCATTACACACAGATTGGCAATTTACAAATAGTTTTGTGTACGTAGGTGTCACAGACTGCTGACTTACTCTTGAATTTTCAGGAGTAAGTTGCATGTATTCCTAGAAATAGCTTTGTGAATTGGTCCTTTATTCTTCTGCTTAACAATGTGCATGCCTCCCACCTCAGAAGAAGTATATGCGATGGGTCTTACAAACTCATACCTGAAGCTCCAAGAATATTTACTCACAATGCATTGGAGTTGCAAGTAAAGTCAAATGAATTACTGATAGCACATTCTTCACAAGCCAAACCAGACTGCAGTCTGCAAAGGAAACCTCTAAACCGTTATTACTGTTCCATGGATACGAATGAATGAGTCAATATGTAGAGCGCAAACAGCTGCCTAAATAGGTGTGCACACCATGAGCAAAGAGAACGAGGTCAGTTATTTCATCCATCACCAACTACTGAGCGGAAAGATGCCATGTTTTTAACAGTTTCCTAAATTTAGATTCATCTTACAGGTCCTCCAATGATAGTGAAAGGTATTCCATAATTTGGCCACCAAATAGGAAAAGCCTTTGCCTCCTATTCATTTTAATCTAAAAGTGGGGAGCTGAAACAATCTTGCTTTCCTAGATCTGAGCTAGTGGTCCAATACTATAGAAATGGCAGATTGTGAGCTAAACAAATGCCAATAAAGTAACATAAGGAAGTATTGCACCTATCATGCCGCAAGGCACTTGGGATGAAGCAGGATTTCTCAGAAAGGGAGAAATGCAGCAGTTTCTGTCTAGCAAGTTTATATACATAAAAAAAATTAACATATGCAAATGCTGAAAATAAACAACAGAGATCCTAAGATACAAATGTAATGTGGCTGTAATATTCCGCAGTTAACATCAGCATCTATATTGGGCAAAAGGGCAATCACCCTCTGCCTTGCCCGTCTGCTGCCAGGTCTATTGTTCAGACTGTAGGAGAGAGCAGCCTCTGACCGCACAGCGGTGATTGGCTCTTTTTGCTCAAGATGAAGGGTGGGGGCTCTACTCTCCTCAGCTTGGATAATAAAATAACTTTTCATTGATGGTGCAGTCCATAGGCAGGCGGATAGCTCTTTGTTCGGTATTGCTTTCTTTGGAACTGAACAACAAAATCATTTTTGTCGCTAAGCATCTCTTTGTCTATTCATGGCTACCCATCACAGTCATTCGAGTACTTCTGCCGAGATTGCTCTTGTCAATGGGGAGGTACATAAGGGCACAGGAAGCCAAATGTTAGCTCATTTCATGTGGGAAAAAGAGCACAGATCCAGCGCTCTGTCTAAATAATGTCTGTACAGTAATGCTTTTTAAAAGGATAAATATATTGAAAGCAATCATTGTCTGGGGTAGTCAGCACTGCATATATGAAATTACAACTTAATACAATGTTATGCATTTGTTTTATTTGTGTCTTCAGCTAATGCATTTACAGGCTGTGGGGGTCTTGATTGAGAACTAAGTGGAATGAGGAGTCACTAAGCGGTTGCAAGGTTTCAAAAAGTTAAACAGTCCAGTGCCTAGAAAATAAACATTTCTGTGTGAACTGATTGAGAATTCCTGGGCCATTTGTTTAACGGCACCAATACAAAATTGAAATTTAAGAACTAATATAGATACAAAGTGTAAAACAATTTAGCGACCCTCAATGATTAAAATAACACTGAAGTCATAAAATATTGTTCAAGTGGATCACAAGGGAATAATTTCTAAAGGATCCTAGAGGCCTTTACATACTTCCCACAAAAGACCTAGGGTAGGTGTAGTGTTTCATCAAGGTCAACCTTACTACTTGTTCTCATTTTCAGAAGTCAGTCAGTCAGTCAGCACTTTATTTCGGTCAAATTCCTTAAAAGCGACATAATAAATACAGTAAAAATCAATCATAAAAATACAATTTTCACTCGACAATAAAATCTCATAGAAATGAAAAATACCATATAAATACTATAATGTACCTAGGTAAAATATGATTTCCAGATACTACGTCATACCTCCTGTGTACAGAATTGGCTATTCTTACTTCAGATCTTGTCTATATATCCGATAAAATCTAGCAATCAAAGTGTTACAACGTAAACACAAAAGCATGGCCAGATCAGAAATAATTTTAGACAGAATGGGCCAAATACATTCTAAGTATTTTGCAACAGAGAAATATTTTCAGGAGTCACAAAGAACAACAAAAAACACCGTTCAGATCTACTGTTTCTGAGTTTGGAATCTTTACATGACCGGATCAGAAAGGTTATAGATTATTTTTGCAGGTAATTCTACAACAAAGTACTGCATGTGCACAAAAACCTCTGATTTCTCCTGTAAAGATCACAGATTAACACAGAAGAATCTGAACCTGAACATCTATGCAACGTTGATGTTAATGCATTGAAGCCACTAGGTCCACAATTTGTTGTGATCAAGGCTGTGGAATGGACCTCATTGGGTTATAGAGTTGAAGAAGTTAACAACCTATTTTATTGCAACTTTTACAATTTGCTGATTGCTACTGCTACTTTAATTCGATTCAAGAATATTTTTGCAACTCAATTGAACTTGAATGGGTTCATATGCAGTACCATGCTACGTTAGCACCTTCATGATGAAATTTGAGGAAGAACACATTTTCACTCAAACATAAGATGGAAAAGAGAATTGTCAGACAGTGGTTTATTAATTTAAGTCGGGGGAACCCTCATCAACGTAGTAAACATGCCTGTTAGGTCTCAACACAAGTCTCAGTGATACTTTGCTCAAGTGCTTGTAGGCATGGCACATGCGGCAGTCAATTCCCTGGAGAAATGTTTGCTAAGTTCAAGCATTACTTACAATTTTAAAGTAAGGAACACAACACAATAAAATTACCCAACTAATTTAGAAAAAGACAGCAACATGTAATAAACAAAAGCACGCCAAAATGTTTACAATAAGATAAAGGAAACCAGAGACATGAATTTTTTAAGTTTCAGGGCAAAAAGCATATACAAAAAGGAAAGGACCATTGAACAACATCAATTCTCAGTAGAACTTGGATCTAAGCATTATTTCAAGCTAACTATGTGGAAGTCGGATATACTAAATGAGTTATCCAGTCAAAGTTTTATCTTCTGACTTAGAACCCGATTCATATGTTAGTAGGTGTGGAACTCTGTCACATTAATTTCCCGCCAATAAAATGGCACTGCCTCCCAATTTAAATTTGGGCAGGTAATTCTTTGATGGCGTCAGAGACTACTCTGTCTCCGATGTGATTAAATTTCTCCGGCAGCCCGACAGAGTAAGAACCGTCTGAGGTTTGGCAGTATGTCTGCCCACCAAATTTAGATGGGTGGACATACAGCCATTTTTCAATGCCCGGCACCACCAGGAAAAACTTGTTGGTAAGGGGCACTGAAAGGTGCTCAATGCCCCCCTCATCCATGGTGAGGGGGCATTGTTTTTAATTTTCAAAAAGAAAATCCCACTTTGGGATTTTCTCTGTGAAAAAAAAGGAAAAGTTGTAAGTTTGAATGATTGCTCCTCTGGCAAACTTAAAACATTGGCAGGAACCTCCGCAACAGTGTCTACTGTCAAAACTTGAGATGTCTGCTGGGTCAACAGATATTTCAAAATTTGGCGGGCAACACCTTTGTTAAGGTGATGGAGTAATTAACTCCATTGCCATGGTGAAAGACGGGCCATCTGCCAACAATTAAATCAGGGCCTTAATCTAATTTTTGGAAGTCTAAATCCTCTGGGGTACAGTATCCAAGGCTGAAGCCAGCAATGGTCCCTCAAAGTCAAATACAACATTGTTGCGCTCACCTGAAGCTGATTGTTTTGGCGCCCAAAGCTTTAGGTGTTACAAAGGTTACTTATGAAGAGGCAGATGTCACTTTTTGCCTGGGATAGATTATTTGTTTTGTCCCAGTCCAAGGTCTTCACTCTTACTCACCTTTTTGGTTCTCAAAATGCACCCGTGGGGCAAAGCTGTAAGGTGTAGCTGGGTAGGCCCAGCAAAAAGCTCCAAGTGGGACAAAACTGCTTTTCTTGTCTACCTTGGGAGCACTCTGGCTCTCCAAGCCTCAGCACCTTATACCGGTCCTCAGGAGGAGAAAAATAACTAAATCCCACTTTTCTACAATTTTTCAGAAAACTCTCTCTGTTCACTTCTTCAGACATTAGGCCCTCAGGGTAAGCTTCTAGCCCCTAAGTCTCTCTCCAGTCAAGCCCCCAGCAGAGTCCAGTCCTCAGTAATCAGCTGGACTTTGTTGAAGTAAGAAGCCTTTCTAGTTTTTGTTTCCTGGGGCAGACTAACAGGAGGTCAGTCACATGGCCTTTGGAGAGTAGTTCTAGGGTCTGGACGACTGAAATGTCAAGAGTGCTAGTGTCTTTTTTCTTTCAGCAGAGATTTCTTCTTTCAGTGTAGTCTTCCAAGCAGCTGCGGCCGCTGCTGGTAAGAGCAGTGGAGCAGTGGGGCCGGCTGGGGGAATTTCGAGAGACGTCCATGAGGGAAAATTAATTATTTATTTTATTTTCCCTTGTTGTCGTCTCTCGAAATCCCCCCCCAGCCGGCCCCATCGCTCTTACCTGCAGTTGCCACAGCTTCTTCCAAGGTCCAGGAATGTTCCGCTACAGTGGTGAGGAGGTGCTAATCCTACCCTTTGACCAAAATCCACAAGGACTAACCCCTTCTTCATCAGAAGGTTCTCTGGCTATCCCTAAACCACTCCCCTGTTTTCTGTGTCAGGGCCATGTACTGGTCTTCCCCTTGCAGGGTTCTAGAGAGTCTAGGGGTGCCTAGAGAATGTTGGGAATAGATCCCGCCACCTCGATATACCTTCTCCAAGTCAAAAGTGGTAGGATGTTTTGCCAACAGTTCACACCCCTTTTGCCCTGATTGCTAATAGTTGCTAAGTGGCCATTTGCTGGAACAACCCTGCCATTCTCAGTCCAGAGACCAAGTCAGGAATATGTATTGAGCCTCTAATGGTGAGATGAGAGGCAAAACTGGTTCTAAGCCAGTATTGATTTATGCCGCACAATGTACATAAAGTTGTTTTCCAATAATGTTATCAGAAATCTGGTGTAGCCATAAAGGTATATGTTATAACTGAGTGGAAATTAATTTTGAATAAGGGTGCTAGATGTTTTCCAGATAAAGATAGAAATTAAGGATTTTATTTTACCTAGACCTGGTTATGGTGAATCTAGCAGAATCTACACAGTCACTGTACATAATACAAATATGTATTGTGCCACTTTTTTTATACATAAAGCACCCATCCCTGTAAACGTACGAGATGCCCATTAGGGATGCCTTATTAGCAAATATAAATAGATTTTCCTACACTGCATCACAAAGACATTTTTCCTTTCCATGTGCCACTGCTATCCTTTTAAATTGTAGACCAGCCAGAGCACAGTAGTGCTCCTAGAAGCAATATTATTTTGTAATATATGAGGGTGTTCTAAAAATCCACTGCAGCTCACATTTTCCTTTAACTTCTATGATATTGGTGCATTTTCTGAGCCATCTACCATGACCTTTAAGGAAAATTGAATAGACCAACTGGGTAAAACCAATTTTGACGTTAACAGAAGTTTGACAGAGAACGCACGCAGTAGCACTGAACAGTAATGTCATTGTGCGCATAGTTCTTATACCAGTAAAATAGGCCTAGAAAAGGAACACAATCTGTTGTGTTCATGCATAAAAGACAAATGGACTGATTGAATCTCTAAGATTAATTGATGATATTTCCCAATGTAGAACGGTGATGTGACTCACTTAGCAAAAGAAAGAAAATAATAGCGGTGAAACAAAAACATTACAGAATGAAGTTCTGCCACTTTATACAAGCAAATATGGCACTCCTCAACATAATGGTGACCTTAAAAGACAGACATCTACAAATGAATGCAAGGAGTGTGGGAGCACACTGCCTCACACCCCAGTACTCAATTTATGCAATGCATGATAACACTTACTTCAGTAGTAGTCTTTAATTGTTCACCCTTGTTGGTGCAGCCTGTGCTGAGTAACTCTAGACACATGTTTCTGGGTTCATTCCCTCCTCAGTAGAGAGCATCAAGTCGTTTTGGGGGTGCTGGAAATGCTGACCAAAGTTTTCTCAAGTTTCTGTACCACTCGCTGAGTGCAGGTGCATCAACACGAGCTCATCAGCTCAGCTTTTAAACAAAAGAAGGGTGGGAGCAATATTATCTCACATCCCAGCACTCAATTTATGTAGTGCATGATGACACTTACTTCAGTAGTAGTCTTTAATTTTATTCCCTTGTTGGTGCAGCCCGTGCTGTGTAATTCTGGACACGTGTTTCTGGATTTCTTACTTCATCAGTAGAGAGCAACAAGTCATTTTGGGGGTGCTGGAACTGCTGCCCAAAATTTTCTCAGGTCTTTATACCAGTCACTGGGTGCAGGTGCATCAACACAGGCTTGTCAGCTCAGTTGCTCAAGGAAGTCTTTTCAGACAGAAGGAAGGTGGGAGCACACTGCCCCACATCCCAGCACTCAATTTGTGCAGTGCATGATAACACTTACTTACCAACATTATGCAGGATTACGCCAGCGTAACTGAAATTTCAGCCAGGCCTAGTTGTATGTTACTTCTGTAAAAGAGAATGTATTCCCACATAGTTTCTCAGACAAGCACATTCAAGCATGGGATTATGTAGATGCATGCAGGCTTAGGTATGCAGGCTTAGTTATGCAACATTCTCAGTCTTATGCTATTAAGCCATGTTGTGTAATTACTTTCTCTGTGCAGCAAAATCTAGCACAAGCACACAGGAACAACCGAACTAACTAGAACATGAGTGACTGCTGTTTGTGGCTTTTGTGTTGTCTCACGTTTTGATCCTAAATGCGTCCTCATGTTCAAAATGGAAGCAAGAACATATTTCGCGCTAAAATATAGCAACAAATGCCAGCCGTGCATTTTACATAATTATAAGTAATTTACCATAATAAAAACCCAAAAACAAACTATGCAGATTTCACACACATCTACATACAACCACATAGCACATAATCGTGAGCCAGATATTCATCATTCTCTTAAGTAAGAAGATAAGTAGTAGAAAGCACCCCAACGTACATTTTATCAGGATTTCAAAGAAAATATATTTAAATATTGAAGAGCCATGCAGATGACCACATCAGTCTAAGGTTACTTGCAGTGTCCTCCGAGATGATTTCTTTTATGTCCCTCACTTTGTCTCTAATAGTACACAGTTGTGAGGCCTGAAGCCCAAATCATTAGTGTCATGTATCCTCTCCTTCAAGATCGTATTACAATTATTTTTGGGGCTTCATGTGAATCTGAATTTTGACTAAATGGATTTTTCATTCAATATTGTGCACCTTAATTACTCCACCACATACATGCTACTCATAATAACTTTGAAACAGCCATGCTTCAGCGGAAACTTGTACAAAATGCACACATGAAAGGCTTGTGTTGCTGAATGTAGGTTATCAGAGTGAAGATCTATGAGGAGAGAAGCCAACAGTCTTGCTGCTTCCACAAGGCTCATATAATCTGAACCACAAAGGTATTCCAGATTCTTTGAGGAACCTCTGTCTTGATCGATTAATGGAAAAACTGAGCCTTTTTCAAAGAACTATGTGGAACAGTACCCAAAGCAACTATATTTTGTTAAGAAAAAAAAAAACCCAGTTCAAACTAAGTTAATTAAAAAGGTAAACTCTAGCACGAGAAATGGTGCAAACCTTGAATGGTAACAGTATATTGTTCGTCTAAATATTGTATGACAAATTTAAAATTATTTAAATACCGTTTACAAAAGTATTGTCCTATTGGCATTAATAATAGAAATTCTACACCCAATTAAGCTATTTTTTTTAACGATTTATAGGCCAGGATAATAATGTCTGACAATATTTTGTTATTGGTATTCTGACATGCAACTGGTCAAAAGCTAAAAGCAAAATAAAAAGCCACCCACAGAAAGACATTGCAAAAAGGTGTTCAATGTTATGCAATTGGAAATACAAAATATTGAAAAAAATGTCTAAGGTGATGGTTTACAGTTTTTCAGACAGCCTGCCTACCTGCTAGGATGGTGTAAGCCCTGCATCTGCACTGCTGGCCAAGGTGCTCTTACGGGGATTTCTGTGATGAAAGTGCATGCGCTTCTGCAGCTTCACTACGGAATGGCATGTTTATTGTCATGCTCATCATTATCTTTTCTCACTGTATGTGAGGGACATTTAAATGAGTCCCAAAGTATCTTCTCTCTGGTTCGCTAGGGCAAAGGCACAACATGCTTCTGAACTGTTGCTGACCTACAAGATTAGAATCTGTTTTTATGCCAGCTGAATGTTTTAATGTTTTATAAAGAAATATTTCTCTAGGTTTTAAGTTGTTCAGTTTTTTGGTTTTTAACTTGTAAGATGTAGTAGGGTATGATGCTGCGAAGTCAGTTGGTGGCTCTACTGAAGCCTCAAACTTCCCTCTAAAAAGCTCTGAGTGCGAAAAACTGATGCAATGAAACTTCTGAGGCTGCATCATTCTCAGGTCCTCCACGAGATAAACCTTTTCTAAATTCAAACTATTCATAAGTCAAGGTTGCACTGTAATCTTCTAGTAGAAGAGACCTGAAATCTTCAGTGGTGTTAACAGTTTTGCCTTCGGATCCACAGGCAAATGTCCAGTTGCTGGTCCACTGGAATCCCCAGAGGCAGGTAACAGATTCCTAAGCCTCAGGAAATCCTACAACCACCAGCAACATGCAGGAAACTGCACATCACAAACATGCCTACTCTGGCCCTCATTAAATCCTGCAGATCAGCAAGAGGCTGGCATAATTAGCCCAGGTAAAAAATGCATGAGCAGTATTACATGACAGTGCTTAAGGCACCCTTCTCCATGAAGTATGGACTTTTTAAGGCAGCAGGAGACAGGTAAGTCTTCTCTCCTCTTCATTCCTGTCAGATTGTCTACGTGAAATGTGTTAAGATGGGGATGGAAATGATAAACAGTGTCAGCGACTGGTAAGGAGTTCCTAGCTAATCCTAATGACATTTCCAATTTTCCATATCTCAGTTCAGTTTCTCAGCATTTTCTTCCTCAGGACTTTATTAGTGGCAACATTTCTATGCATCCTGTCTCAGCTGTGTAGATCTCTTTCATGTCCCTCAGCTCCACTCCTGACACTTCTAGTTGAGTGCAAATGACTTCTATGTGTGAGAAAGTGTATTATTAGTTGGGGTCGATGGTAGTCCATCACAAGTAATAATGTCACTACTCTTGCTAGGTCCAGTAAATGTTCAGGAATTTTGACCTAATTTCAGCCCCTGGTAGTTTTGCCATAAATCTGACAGGCTTATCTTAAGAAAATGTGTAAAGAATATAGAAGTACCAAAACAGCAAAAAATTCAAAAACATCACATCGTAAAAACCCCACTCCGATTTATAAAAGTGGAAAAAATTAATCAAACAAAATGACACCAAAATAACAGAAATCCAAGTTGAGGCAGACTGGCAATTTGATGCTAATGGTTGTGATACCAGTCTCCATAGGTTCTCCAGGCAGTAACTTGGCAAAAAGATTTAAAGTCCCACTTCTTACAATTTAGGGACAGGGGAGTACTCTCTACTACCATCCAAGAGTCAGGCAACTGGGGGCAGCACTTTTTGAGGGATATGACTCACTCTAACAGAAGTCACCAGCAGGGTTCAAGGCAAGTACGGTTGAAACTGGACAGCTGGGCCCCTTCAGGAAAGTGGGCTTCTTGCAGATTTTTTGTCCCTCTGCCCCTATATCTTCAGGAGATCAGCCAACTGACACTTTTAGTCCACTTTTTTGCCCTGGGTACAAGTGGGAGTAGGCCCAGTCCTTAGGGGTCTCCTCATAGGTCTCCATAGCAGGTGTAGTGCTTCTGCCTTTCACAGATCCAGTAGTGTTCTTAAGAATGTATCCAGGGATGCCAATTTTATGCTTGGCAGTTGCCTGTGGGCATGGATGACTCCTGGATCCTCCCAAATCAATTGGGAAAGAGTTCACAGGGGTTACCCTACCCACTTTTCAGCAGGTCCTGTGTGCCCTACTGAAGACTATCCCAGAGTGCCCCTCTCTCCCTAAATCTAACATGGTACAGCATTGTTTCCCAGAGCTCCTGTGCCCACCCTAGAATTGTGGTAAAGGAAAGGAGCAACCTCTCCTCTGTGGCGACTCAAAACCAGTTCAGGGGTACCTCCTCTCCCACTGGGATTGTGAGTCTGGCTGACTAGCAAGACAAAAGAGAGGCAGGCCCATGTGTGAGCTGCATCTGCCAGTGCCAGGGTAGGCATCTTTTGAAGATATGCAAGGGGGCTTGCCATCCTGTCAAGGGAAGATCAACCTTTCCCCACACCCAGCACCCTTGTCTCAGCTCTGGGAGCCAATTCACATTCAAGGAGCTATTTGGCTCTTGGGGGACAGCTGAAAACTCAGACAAATGGGCTTCTAGAGGCTTTAGGCAGATTAAAGGTGACTTTTCAACAGTACCTTTGGTAAACTATGTAGCAAAAATCTGACCAATGAATCGGATTATTAATAAATATTTTAAAACGTCCAAGAATTAACATTTTATCTGGTTCCTAAGTGGAGATAACAGTATTTACTTTTTTTATATATGCAGTATTTTGTTGATTTTTTCCTAAACGTTTACAACTGTAAATACCATGCACATGTTAAACTGTACATCTGCACAGGGTAGTAGACACATCCACCATTTCGAATTCAAATGAATCCAGAGAACTCCCACTATCTGCCCCAAATACATTTGTGATTGTGTGGGTAACCCCTCACTCTGTAGATGGGCTCCTCCATTTTGGCACACCAGTCCATCGCCATACATCAGACCATAACTTTTAGAAGTGGAGCAGAGTTCCACTTTCATGCAATGTCTCTTTTTGCTAATAGAGTCCCAACCCCCACCAACGCCCGTTCCGCCCTGCTTCCTCCAATAAACATTATTTACTTGTAATAATGTATCCCAAAACTTTACTATAGAACATCTAACCCACCTACAGTGAAAATAGCTTTTAGGGTATTGTCAGTGTAAGGACATGTTCAACATTAAGCTTTTAGATGTCCTTTGTTTAAATTACATGCATCCTCCCTTATGGGCATTCAAGATCTACTTGGACTAGGCCTGTCCCATGTGGTTATTGTTTCAGGTCGAATTTGTAGTTTAAACGTGCACAGCCACTTTACTGGTGGCAGGCCTGCAGTTATATTTTGCATTATGTGCTGCAGTCCACTAGTGGCATTTAACTTTCAGGTCCCTGGTACACTTTGTACCATATACTAAGGACCTGTAGGTAAGTTAAATGTGCCAATTAGGAATATAAATAATTTCAACATGTTTTAGGGGTCAAAGCACGTGCACTAGGGCCTGGTTAGCAGAATCACAGTGCACAGACTAAAAAAAAACAGCAACATCAGTCTAAATAAACGGAGATGACCATGCAAAGAGAGGTATTGACTTACACTATCGAAAATCCTCTGTCCAGGGCCAGTACTCCAGGAGGAGCCTGGAATTCCAGTAAGCAGATTTCACACACAGGTTCCCCACAGGAAATCTGCTTTCAAGAGCACTCTCAGGGGCCTTGCAGTGTAATTGCCTGGTCCCTGACAGTGCTCCTAAAGCAGATATGTTGGGCTTGGAGATTGTTTTTTTGCCTCCGGAGTAAGTCTAATATTGCTCCGTAGGTATAAAAAAAAAAATGAAAATTGGATATTACTAATCCTGGTTTGTGCCAGAATATTTCACCCACCTATGTTTACAATCATCACACCATGGAAGAACTTTCAACAAGTGACTTACCCTATTGAGGGCTTGCTCTGTTCTTTATTGCAACATGTTCTTCTTTTGGGACTGTGATCTGTACATGACTTCGGGCCTCCTGGATCCAGCATAAAATGTATGATGTGTATAGTGGTGTGAGGCGGTGCCTTCCTGAGCTAATGGTTGAAAGAGGTTTTAGAGATTGCACTGAGCAGATCAACCTGCTCATGGTATAAATAGAAGTAATTTAAGATCAATTGGATTAAATAAATATTTATTGAACATGATCATGCCCTGTCATGCTTCAACAGCAAGTATAGCAGCCACTTCATTAGATGAGGATTAAAAAATGACTTTCAAGGAATTGATGACACAAGTACTCTGCCATAAGAACAAGAGAAATGACTGAAAAAAATGCCTTAGCCGTTCATTTTACACAGTGCTTAATTTGTAAAAGAATAAGTACCAGCGCCCTCGTCAGGCGGCCACCCCAGCTGGCACCACCCACTGCCACTGCAGTTGTTGCCAATGACAGTACTTACACAAGTACTAGCCATCACACTGCTACAAGTGTGAAAATTCAGACTCTTCGAGGCCCCGCAAAGCTACAAGACTGTCTTAAGAGGCAGGTATTAGTTTTTTAAATGTCTATTTGCTTAATAAACAACTTTTGTTGTGGTCATCTCTATATTAAACAAACAGCGCCCCCATTTGGTAGCTGTCATAAGTCCCGGTGTTGTCAATTAAGTGCCGGTGCCGAGCACCAGAAGCCACCGGCTCAAATTAAGCATGGGTGTTACATCAGTAGAAACCAATTAGCGGTGCTCTTTAGCAACCCAGGTGCTTGTGCTGCCCTTACTAGACCTTGTCTCAGAGGTAGTAACAAGTGTGGCAGGGACATAAAAGAAACAGGGCCTTAAGAACCCATTTCACTCTATAGTTCCCACATCTTAACCTCTCCAGCTTGTCTGGAAGGCAATTGAAGGCCTAAGGGTGGAAAAAGGCCTCAATCTTGTAACATCTTTAGGTGGTCAAAGGATCTGGTATCTGACTTCCACTGCCATTCGGTTGCTGTGAGAGAGTAAGGCATTTATTAGTACTTTATTCCATGCTCAAATTATGAAATATTCTCTATATTTGTAGCTATGGCTTTTTGGCATGTCTTGTGCCCTGGAGTGCAACGTGTTCTAGGAAAATGTCAAGCCCTAGAGTAAGTGTGTGCGAAACACACGTAATTTGCTTCTGCGTAATTACAAGCTATTATGCATATGTTTATTCCTGATGCCTTCTGTTATACACAGAAAGCATCATGCACCATATGCATCTGCTTAGTCTGTGTAGACTTCAGACACAAGGGAAACAAAGTTTTCCATTGTACATCAAGAGCAGATAGAGGTATAGTTGCTGACCAATATCATCAAGGTTTCCATAGATGACACAGTGTTGTCCTAATGGGGGACTGCACTGTTTGGTTGACATGGGACACAATAATTATTGGATCCGCAAGCTCTGGACCTAATAATTACGGACATTTTGAGTTTGAGTGGAGACACTGAGGTTGTGAGCAGCTGTTGCACTTGCCCCTGCATACATTCTAACAGCAAAGTTAGCGAAAAGTGATGGATGGAAAGCTTGAATTATTCTCAGCCATTGGTAATTACTCGGCAGCATCCCAGTCCATCTTTTTTTTGCACAACAAGCCACCTCAGTTTGGACCCAGCCATATTCAAATCAGTCTCAAACCTGCTTCAATGGGAACAGTCCAGCCCAAACTACCAGGCGAAGTCCTTCCTGAACAGGAACACATACAATCTGGAACCGGCCACCAGTGGCTAAGACTAATTCAATAATTCCATCCATCACTTTTTTGTATATTTCAGTGCATTCCAACAGCAGCATGGGGGAACAGAAAAGACTCCCTCCTCATGGACCGTGTCCTCCCCCCATGCCACCCCCACAACCTACATCACAGTCCTCTAAACAGGCCATGCACATGGTTGTGGATGGGGGCTCAGTATCACTTTTTTTTATTTTCCATTCAAATAACATGCTAATATTTAACATGTATAATCATTGCTTAGCTATCTACTTGTATGATTTGACTGATTATAATGGGTGATTTTGTACTAATAGCTAATTATAGTTAGAGAAGAGTCATACTTTGCATAGCCAGTGTTGTTGTAGGCCTCGGATGACTCACTCCATTTTAACAAAATGTTGATTTCTTGTTTGCTCTGCATAATCTTCTTAGGATAGGATAGGATAGGATAATATTTATAAAGAGCACTTATACCCCGGGGTGTAAAGGCACTGTAGCAGACAATCGAGGAGAAAGTAAGGAAAAAGCACCTGCAGCTACCTAAGATGAGAAAAGCCCGGTTTCAGATGTTTTTTAAAAACTGGATAAGAGTCTGCGTTGGAGATAGAGGTGGGCAGGAAGTTCCAAAGCTTGGCGGCCGCTACCAAAAAGGAGCGTCCGCCCCATCTGGTCCTGCGAAATCTGGGAGTCACACGTTTTTTTTGTGAGGAGGATCTCAGGAGCCTCCCAGGGGTGTACCGTTGAAAAAGAGTTTCAGATGTGGAGTACCCTTACTATGTATGGCCTTGAATCCCATACTCAGCACCTTAAAGCAGATGCGTTTCCTGATGGGGAGCCAATGCAGGGAACGAATCCCATTTCCGGCTGACTGATGCTTTCTCGTCCCTGGCACCAAGAGTTGCTGTGATTTCAATAGCCTTAAAAGTGATTGATAGAATTATATACAAACGTTCTTTTGCAACTTAATGATTTGGATGTTAGCTCCCTGCAACTGTGAAAGAAAGAAGTTAGAGAAGAAGTCCTCCCTTTGTCTAAGACAGTTGGCTAGAAGCTGTTTGTTGCCTGACTCATGGAAAGGAGGCCTACACCGAGCTAATCGTGAATGTTTCGTTTTGATTGGTTCTTACTCTGTTGAGAATCCTTGCAATTGTATCTTTTATATGTAATTCCATGCTTTAATAGTGTGACTTTGCCCTTAGCTACTTAAACTTGCTGCTGTCCACCTTCAGTAGCGGACGTCCCTTTTCTCTGCTCCTAGGACCCCATCTACCTTTTAACTTTGCTCCTGGAAATAGGTTTTTGTGTGAACACCTTTTCTTGTTGTCCCGATAGGGACCTTTATTTGGTTCCTTTTCACTTCTTATATTTGCTGACACCTGCTGCTTACAAATTTCTCCAACTTTGCCCACAACCTTAGTTTAGGGAGTTTTTCTTTAAGGGAACAGAAACTGCATATTTTTCCTATCCTATCTTTAAATTACCTATTTTCACATTTGCCTTTTGACTTGTCTGGATTATATTTATAGATGCTGTATTCAGGTGATTATCAATTCATGACTAATTCCTTTGATTGATAACTTTACTAATATGTTAATAAACCTTTATCGTTTGCAAATGTACTCCTCTTTGTTGTTAGTGTGGGGCAAAATATGCTTGACTGTCATTGATACATTGTTACCTGTGATGCTTTAAGCCTCAATTTAAAAAAGAACAGTTGATGGACAGAATGTTGAACAATGTTAAACATTTACTCCAGTACAGAGATCTGGGCCTGAATCCATTGTTTTTTTGCTCCCCATGCCAATCCAGTTTGAACCCAGCCATATGCAAATCAGTCTTGACCCTGTGCCCAAGGGGAACAGCCCAGCCCGAACTGCCAGGCCAGGTCCTCCCTGGACCGGAAACAAGCATCCTAGGATCGGTTTTGGGGTTTCACCCCTCTTCAGCCAGGATAGCTTGACTCCAGTGGCATGGAGAGCACGGGACCCACGCCTGGGCATACCCGTCCCACTCGGGGTGACAAATGCAAAAACAACAATTGATGGACAGAATGCAGAACAATGTCATACATTCACCCCAGTACAGAGATCTGGGCCTAAATCCATCGTTTTTTTGCTCACCATGCCATTCCAGTTTAAACCCAGCCAAATGCAAATCAGTCTTGACCCTGCTCCCCATGGGAACAGTCCAGCCTGAACTGCCAGGCCAGGTCCTCCCTAGTCCAGAACCATGCATCCAGGGACTGGTTTCAGGGTTTCACCCCTCAACAGCCTGGCTAGCTTGACTCCAGTGGCATGGAGAGCAGGGGACCCACGTCTGGGCATACCCGTCCCACTCGGGGTGACAAATGCAAAAAGATCAATTGATGGACAGAATGTTGAACAATGTCAAACAATCACCCCAGTACAGGGATCAGGGCCTGAATCCATCGTTTTTTTGCTTCCCATGCCATTCCAGTTTAAACCCAGCCAAATGCAAATCAGTCTTGACCCTGCTCCCCATGGGAACAGTCCAGCCCGAACTGCCAGGCCAAGTCCTCCTTAGACCAGAAACAAGCATCCAGGGACTGGTTTTGGGGTTTCACTCCTCATCAGCCTGGCTAGCTTGACTCCAGCGGCATGGAGAGCAGGGGACCCACGTCTGGGCATACCCGTCTCACTCGGGGTGACATGCAAAAAGATCAATTGATGGACAGAATGTTGAAAAATGTCAAACATTCACCCTAGTACAGGGATCTGGGCCTGAGTCCATCATTTTTTGCTCCCCATGCCATTCTAATTCAAACCCAGCCATATGCAAATCAGTCTTGACCCTGCTCCCCATGGGAACAGTCCAGCCCGAACTGCCAGGCCAGGTCCTTTCTGGACCGGAAACAAGCATCCAGGTTTTGGTGTGTCACCCTTCATCAGACAGGCTAGCTTGACTCCAGTGGCATTGAGAGCATGGGACCCACGTCTGGGCATACCCATCCCACTCGGGGTGACAAATGCAAAAAGAACAAGGCCTCAGTTTGACAAAAAGATTCAGCCAAGTAAGATAGCAGAGTTTTAGATTTTTCACCAAATTTGCATGGTGCAAACACTATTCTGTCTTCCTGCTATCATGGACTTGATTCCTTTATTTCCCCAGAAGCGAAAAGTCATGCAGAGTTTGACCTGGTGTTCCTGGCTCCACGTTATTCCTCATTTTGGGGGATACTGACCAGATATTCCCATCCTCCAATATCCCCACACTTAAATTGAGTGGAGCTGATAGTGAGGCTCCACTTATTGGTATGCCTCACAGAGAGATTTACTTCATGTATCTTGTTCCACTTTGATTCTAGACCACCAGCTTGTCTTGAGCCAGGCTACGGCAGAAAAGAGCCAAACCCAATTCAGAACGACTCATCGAGGCAACTTGTGTTTTGGCCAAGAAGCACCATGTTTAATTCTACAGGTATGTTGCCATCTCATGCTTTCACTATATTAACATCAATTTTACATCTACTCACAGATATTTTGCCTGCATTTAGCAAGCTTGTAACTCCAAAACTGCTGACAGGTAGGCCTGGGCGGAAAACTACGCTACGCTCGCGTAGTTTGCGAAGTTTGCGCTACTTCGCACAACGCGAATTGCACGTAGCACAGTGCAAACACGCGTAGCGTAGCGTAGTGCAGCGGTCATTTTGCTTGCTCGCGGTCCTCAACGTCAAGTTGGCGACCGCGAGCAAGCAAAATGACATCCCGGCGAGACTTTTTCTCGTTCGCGATCAGCAACACAAGTTGCCGATCGCGAGCGTGGAAAATAAACCTCCCGGCGAGATTCTCAACGCGGGGAGGTCAGGTTTCTCATTGCGAGTGGTCGCGTATGCTCGCGATGAGAAACTACCAGTCCGCGTTGAGAAAGCTGCCGCTCGAGTAAAAATCTACTCGAGCGGCAGTAAAAGACAGCTCGCACTGTGCAAGATGCCGTTTTCAATGATTGTACAGTGCGGACAAGCATCCGGCACTGTGTAATCATTGCGAACACGCACTACGCAGTTCGCGTAGTGCTACGCGAAGCTCGCGTAGTGCGAACTTCACTTTGCGTAGCTTCGCGAAGCGCTACTTCGCGAACTACGCCCAGGGTTACTGACAGGTCAGTCACCGAAGCCTGCACATTTGGGGCAAAAACCATATTCTCAAATCACAACATTGAGCAGCGTGACACAACTAGAAACATTTTAAACTGGTCCACCAAATCATGGTTCCACATGGTAAGGGCATTCGTTTTCTTGCTTTTGAGATATTGTTCTTTTATATGTGTATAATGGCACAAATCAATGTAAGTCAATCATATCTCCTGTATGTCATCAACCATGGGCAGCAGGAGGTGCAGTTGGATTAATACTAGCCAATTAACTCTTGAAATAGAGAGGAACCCCATTGAGTGTAATTATTCCAGTTGTAAGGCTTCCTTTTGTACTGTACCTAGTGTGGCGTTCTGGATCAATACTCTCATCTACTCACAGTATACCTGTGTGTGGTATGTCCTTATACCGCTTAATAGATGCAACAAAGACAAAGGGGTTGAAGCAATAATAAACCGCACTTGTCAACACTGGTATTCTTGGGGAAAGTAAAGTATTCCCTATGGTGCAACGAACCCCCCCCTACCCCCAACCAACACACACACACGGGGAGATTGTTCCTCATGTTAGCAGGATTCCTGTACATTTTGAATTAACATAAACTTTGATGTTCTTAACTACTATTTAATATAAAGGAACCAGTGAATCTAATGCACAATTTGAAGCCCTGAAGAAGTCCTGTGTGGACGAAGCGCATCGGCTACTGGATTTTATCCTTGATTTCATTGATGTACTTTTCCATATGAAGTGAATTAATAAAGAACTATTGAAGAAAGAAAGTTGTGACAACTACACTGTCTATCTGCTGCATACATATGCACTGTGATCACTGTGTCAGTCAATGAGAAATTTACTTGCTGAACCTAGCTGCAATCTATAGAATACATCACTAAATTTGAGTGCTGACTCAATCTTTTCTAATACCGCTTCATAGATGTATAGGTGGAGATAGTGTAATTGTATTGGGTTTTGAAAAGAATTCCTGAATATAGCCATGAAATGGAGCCTACATGTATGTAAAGAAATTTAAGACTCTGGGGCAAGATGTCATAAGGACTAGTTGCAGAATACTGGTCGCACTTTTTGACAAGCATTATTGTGACCAGTATGTATTTTCTGAATTGACCTATGTACTAATAGGTTGGTTTGCAGAATAGCAAGTCGTAGTGAGTAGCAAGTCGACCTACATCATGAATATTAATGAGGTGGGTCGCAAATCGTGACCCTTTCAATTCACAGCCATCACAAGATGGTGCCGTGATGGGGTCAGTAGAACACCATGTCTGTAACTTTAATTAAAATAATCATTTTTTTTAAAGGCAGGTGGTTTTCCATAAAGGAGAATGTAATGTGTTTAAAAAAACAAAAAAGAAAAGTTAAACAACATTTTTTAGGAGTAGGCAGTAGTCTGTTGGACCACTGCCTACTATTAAAAAATGTTTTTGGCAACATTAATAAAGGAGAAGGGTTCCATGGGTATCCCTTCCCATATGTGAATGGGTTACCACTTCCTTTGTGTAGTCTGTAATATATTAATGATTTACAACTGGATTTCGGTTGCAAAACATTAATATGCTCCATTCCAAATCGGTATTTGGAAGGGATGCCATAAATACGCCCTTTCAAAATGCCTTTTAGGTATATAGTCGTAAACCAATATTTTGATTCAGTAAGGTGTTTCCAAATCGCACTTTGTGTCTGCTACATACTGAAGACCTTTTTGCAGTCACTAACACCCCGATTTTGTGAATAAGACCCTTTGAGAATGCAAAAAGCCTGAGTACATCTGGCCCAAGATGTCTTCAGTAAGGTTTCCTCACCTGCGTTCACAGTACATTTAGCAAAGGAAATCTCTTTCACCTTGTCTGAGCTGGGTCATTATGCATCACTCCGTGCTGTGTCATGTTTTCTGCTGCTCTTGTGCACATCTTTTCTGGTTGGGAAGGGAGCTTAAATGGTGTGGGAGTTTTGATTGTGTCGTGCTGCTGAGGTGTTGCTAACTTTTTGTCCCTTTGTATGCTCTCTCTGGTTGAGTGTCTTGTGACAGTATTGGAGGTGCAGGTTTGCTGAATGCAGGAGGAATTCTGTGTGTTTACTTGAGATTGGGAATGAAATAAAGGGAGCATGATTAGCAGACAAATAACGGTGGCTTACTTATAGCATGACAGATAAGCATCTGGTCTCTGGCCCAAACAGAAGCTACCATGATCAGCTTATCTGGACTGTGATTGGTGCTTTTCTGGCATAGCCTGGCTGGAGACACAGGGGTGGTCTGAAAGATAAGAGGAAGAGGGTACATAACACAGTTCACTTGTGGTCTTATCTGCTAACCAGAGATAACTAGCTGTGCAAATGGAGGATGCCCCGTAAGAGAAAGAGGGTACATAACACGGTTTACTTGTGGGCTTATCTGCTAACCAGAGAGAACTAGCTGGGCAAATGGAGGATGCCAGCTGTAACAAAAAGCAGCGGATTGTTGGAATAAAATGCAAAGTTGTGTGTATTTTCCAATGAAGCAGGTCAATTATTTTGTACCTTGGACATTTTGGAGAACTGCTGTTAACTTTTCAGGCAATTTTGAAGCTACAAAATTTGCAAATCACAACATATGACACAGGTCACCTGGAGGCTCCTCAGCAACAAGAGGTGTCAAGTTGGACAAGATGAAGTATATCAAGGGAAGCATGAAATTGCCACTTGTAAAGAATCGTATAAGATTTTGCACTTTGGGGCTGATTACGATGGCGGGCAGACCGCCACCAATAGGCTGTCGGTGGTGGTCCGACCGCCGACAGCCCCTCGGTCTGACTGCAGGATTACAATACCAGCGGTCGGACCCACAGCAGTCGGGGGGAAGACCGCCGCCTCCATCAGGATCAGTGATCCCGAAGGGGTGGCGGTCGGATTCACAGTCCCGAATGGTGGCGGTGCCGAGGCAGGGACTGCCTTCGGGATTATAATATCCCTTCCGACAGCCTTTTCATGGAGGGAAGACTGCCATGAAAAGGCTGTCAAAAATGGAATTTGCGGGCCTTAAACATCAGTCGTGGGAAGATGTAGGGCCCCCATGCACCTCCATGCACCGTGTAACATGCACCACATGGCGCATGGCATATGGTCCATGGACGTGCAGGAAGTGCTCCATTTCACAGCAGCTTGTGCTGCAACTCCTGGGCTGTAGCACAAGCCACCGTGAAAAGGAGCACTTTGCACCCGCCAGCCTGGCTGTCACATCGTGATTAGGCAGTCGGACCGCCACCTGCTTGTCTGGTGGTCTCCTGACTGCCGTGATAGTGGGTGGCAGTCTGACCGCCCGCTATCGTAATGAGGGCCTAAGTCTTGGTACACCCCCTATGATGTACTTGGTGTCTTTGTGCAGTGCTGCTACTTGATTTTCCCATGGTTATGATGCTAAAACGGCCTAATCTGCTCAATAGGCTCACTCACACAATATTGAGGTAAACAATATCGTTTGACACAAATATTGTGTCAAATATTTTGTTAACCAAAATATTTTGTCCCTATTCTTATAATAAAAAGTACGAAAATATAGGAAATGCAATTTTGATTCACACTATATCGTTTAACAACATACAAAAATATTGTTTTTTTAATATATATATAGTTTAAATTAGTAATTCTTAAATATTTTGATATATTACTTTAATATCAAGTAAAATAAATATATTCCACTAATATTTCATATTATATGTAAGTATACTTATATATACACACTAAACACACACACATGTATATATGTGTGTGTGTGCTTATATATATATTTATCATTCCCACTCAAACAGCATAACAGTATGGAAAGTGTTGGACTTCCGAGGGGTTCGATTTACTATTCCCACTCCAGTCTCAGCAACAGTAGGGAAAGCATTGTACTTCGGAAAGGTAATATTTACTATTCCAACTCCAGTCTATGCAACAGTAGGGACAGCGTTGGACTTCAGAAGGGTTACATTCTATTCCCTCTCCAGTCTCAGCAACAATAGGGAAAATATTTTATTTCGGAGGTATACATTTGCTATTCCCACTTCAGTCAGCACAACAGTAGGGAAAGTATAGGACTTCGGAGGTGTAAGATTTACTATTTCCACTCTAGTCTGTGCAACAGTAGGTAAAGCGTTGAACTTCAAAAGGGTTACATTTACTATTCCCATTCTAGTCTGTGCAACAGTAGGGAAAGAGTTAGACTTTCGATTTAAACATTATTAACATAATTTTTTTTATATTTAATATAAAAATGAAAAACAATTAAAACATTTACATAAGTTTTTAAACAAGTAAATAATTAATTATCAATTAAATTATAGTTGTTATTCAATTATTAAACCTAGCGTCCTACACCAAATCATAACAAAACTATATCCTTATTTCACAATTTACATGATAAATAATCAATTAAATAATTATTAATAAATTGATCATGAATTCTACATGAATTATTGCATATGTAACTTCCCAACCTATACTCTACAAACTCACATGTAAAATATAACTAAATATATAATTAAACTATATAGCGCAATTTACATAATTGATAATCAGTTAAATTGTATATTACCTATTCATAACTAGGTGTTAATTATGAATTACTTAAAACATAACACAAATACATAATTAATACACAATTTACATGATTGATAATAAGCTATATAATTATTAATAAAATAATAATGCATTGATAATTATTACTCAATTAACTTCCCATCCTATACTCCTACCAGCCTACGAGCCTAGCAACCTGCATCTACAATTTAACTATACTAAACAAGTATAGCACAAATTACATAATTGATAACCAATTAATTGGTTAATTAACAATTAATTAATTGTTAATTATTACTTAACTTCTCACTCTATACCCCTACAAACCCAGCAGCCTGCAGCTAAAATATAACTAAAATCCATAAGTATTGCACAATTTACATAATGAATAATCAATGAAATAATTATTAATAAAATATTTTTTATATTATTTATTACTTAATTAACTTCTCATTCTATAGCCCTAAAAACCTAGCAACCTTCACCTAAAATATAACTAAAATAAATCAGTATTACATAATTTACATAATTAATATCAATCACCTAAGTAATTCAAAATCCTTAATTAATTAATTATTAGTTTTTGCCTAAATAACTTCACCATATTTCCCTACAAAAACCCCACAACCCTCTAAAACCCTATAAATCACCATTAACAAATCAAAAATTCTGAATCACTTAAAATTACAAACTATATTTAAAAGAAATAATAACAATTATATAAACAAAAGCAAAACATATAATTAATATATAAACTAAAACACAGTAAAATAATTTAAAATCAGTATTTTTTAACAACTACATTATCGAAAACAATATTAAAAACAGCAATATTCTTAAAAACAATAATATCTAAAAAAAAAACATATTTTCTTGACGATATTTTCGCATCACAATATTTTTGTCACAATATGTTTTTCCAATATTTGTGTCTCCCAATATTTGGTCCAAAAACCACTTAATAGACACAAGTTGCTTGCAGGATTTTTAGCCAATCAGAAGCGATAAGCTGGGCATGACAGATGGCACCAGCGAAACCAGATCACAGCATTTATGCAAAAAGGGCAGGGATTTTTGCTTCTTTT
Source organism: Calotriton arnoldi (assembly GCA_963921515.1). Taxonomy (NCBI): domain Eukaryota; kingdom Metazoa; phylum Chordata; class Amphibia; order Caudata; family Salamandridae; genus Calotriton; species Calotriton arnoldi. The sequence goes on along the minus strand of CAWUFW010004272.1, from coordinate 688,753 downwards.
CTTAATGTAGACATATCCTCTGTGCCAAAGTGTATTGTAGTGGTCTGCGGTTTGATTTTCTGACTTTGAGCATAATAAACACATATCTAGTCACATGATACAGCTCATGTGTACCTCTTCAGCCTTTCAGATGAGACAAGTTGGGGAAAATGGAGGCCACCAAGGTAAGTAGGAAACAGAGACTTGTTGCAAAAAACCTGGTATTTATAAACGCTATCACCCCAACTTCTGTCTTTGCCTATCAATCCTGGTTTCCTGTTTCTGTGCCTCTCTCTTCCACAGGCTCTATACCCCAGGCTGGGTGATGCCTATAAAAGAAACAGAAGCTTGAGGCAGAGTCAGTTATATAATAGGGGTGGGCAGAACTCGCGGAGTTTCATTACGTGAAATTCTGCAGAGTTACATAAAAACTCAGTGAGATTCCGCGGAGTTCTGCACGTGGGCAGAATTCAGCATGTTGCAATGCTTGCGCAGATTGTGAGCATCAAGAGCTTGCTCCATGCTGTAAAATCAGCACGAACTGTACCACATTGCATGCCAGAGGGCGCTGCTTCTTTCTGCTGCTCGAGTAGATTTTCTACTAGAGCAGTATGTTTCTCAACACTAACGGTCGAGAAATGCCACAACCGCCCACATTGAGAAATCTCGCTGGGAGGTATTTCAGCACCTGAAAATCACGCTGGGAGATGCAAATTCTCACTCGTGGTCGCCAACTTAATGATGGTGAGCCTGCGCGAGAAAAAACTGCCACACGTCGGTTGGCAGAGTTTTGCTGGAACTCTGCACTCCAAGTGGAACGTTGAGTGGGCAAAACCCTGTGAACACCACCGGCTGTGCGGAATTATTTGCCCACCCCTATTACATATCACAGCAATACCTTACATGGTCCTGACTGCTGAAGAATGAATGGCCTAATATAGGCAAGGCTCTAGCCAGAACGCCCTTAGTTTTGTTTGAGGCTAGTTTCACTCAGTTTTTGTCATTGGCAAAGACAACAAGTTTGGCTTTCCATTAGGGCACACACAGACCAACAACACTATAGGCTCAAATGTCCGAAAAGAGAACAAGCACATAGGCAACAAACACAGACAAACATGCAGATGCATGGGCATGCAATATGAACAGGCCCACAAGCATGCAGACAGCATGAATAGATCCACCATAAAGGCAGCCCACCTGCATGCCAAGGCACATACATGTAAAAATGAAAGAACATGTACATGAGCTGCCAGTGTATATATGGCTTTTATTTAAAGCCATACATATTTCACCTAGCTACCGCTGGAACCCCTCCATACTCACCTTACTCTATTTCAAAAACAATGGTTCACATCAGTATTATTCATAAACAAATTACAATAGTCATTGGCATCGCTGTATACAATAGAACGCTCACATTTGTTAAGTCACATAAGGTCAGCACATTTGATTTTTTTATAAGGATAAACCTGGGAGTGTAGTCAATAAGTATTTAACAAAGAATACTGTCCATTCGTTATTCAATTCAGTGCGTGAAATGTGTCCCCAGTGCAAAAAATGGAAAAATCACAACCAAGAAATAACAATGACAAGAGGTGACATAGATGCGAAAATGTGTGTGCTCATAACAAAAATCTACATGTAGTCCTTAAATGTTAAACAATGAATTGCAATTTGTATGATATCCATTTGTCAGACCACTGTCTCTACCCAACTTCTCTCCAAGTCTGTTACCCATAGTATATTAACTGTATCTATAGTAAACAGACCTCAATGAAGTACCGCCCTATAGAAGGCAGCTCTTATCTGAAGGTGTTAAACTAATAGGCACACTGGCCCAATGTTGCCTGCCTTCTCCCCAGGGCTGTAAAAAAAGCTTTGGAAAAAGCAATACTGTGCCTCAAAGACACCGCTTTTCTCATAGAGCTGGGAAAACAGGGAATTTGTCTGGTAAGAGCTATGTAAGCGTTTCCTTTGTTCAATTTTTTAATGCAGATTTATATCGAACTCGACCTGAAGGTATTGGAGCGCTTTACATGAGCACCGGTTACGTTACACAATGACACATTCAGGTACGGGGAGATTAAATGATTTGCCCAGAATCACAGGATGTGGACGCGACCCCGAGGCTCGAACCTTGGTTTCCAGCACCAAAGTCGGCAATCTAGCCTACGGACCACATCCTCTCCCCCAAATGACACAGATTGAAGCAAAAAATATTCAGTTCAGTCGCGAGGCGATTGAGGGTAAGGCCCCGACCATGGAGGCGTGGGGGGTTGTTATGGGCATTACCACACGCAATAATTTTCAATGCTATGCCATGCAATAATAGCAGTAATAGGGAATTGCATGCGAAATCAGTGCTTACTGTATCAGATCACGCTTGTATGGATGTTTTTTTAAAGTGTTCTCCCTTGGTAAATTTTTGCAGCTCTGGAAATTATCAAGAGCAAAACTGCTGAGTTGTAGTGTCCACCGCAAAACTGCGGCACGTGCGCACACTCCTCTTTGTGAAGGTGCCAGTATTTACCCACATCTGGTTATCAGGGCCTCAATGGCGAAATTAGAAGAGAAAAATAACAGCAGACGGTTATATTAATGGTGATGTAGTACTGTGTTGGAGAGGTGCTCAAAGACTGGCCCGAGGACAGCATAACTCGAACTTTCAAAAGTTTTAGACGATGGATTGCAGACCTTGAACACTGCAAACGGGTGCAAGTAAACCATTTTTTCCAGGTCTCATTAAGAGGATTTTCACTGCATTTTGTTCCTTGAACAAAATAGAAGGTCGGCATTGTGGAACACTTTAACAGAACTTTGAAAAGCTAAATGGTATTTTATTTCACTGCTAAATGCACCTACATTTACGAGGCTGTGTTAAAAAAACTTTAAAGCTGTGACGATAAGCTGTGTGTAAAAGGGGTGGTATAATTTTCACACTGACATGCTGCTGCTGAATAATTAAAACATCTGCTCTCACAGGTGATTGTTAGCAACATTTTCTAAGCTCACAAGGACTTCTAAGACAGTTTACCAATAAAAATAAATTGTTTACATTTGCGACAGGGATGAGATGCAACATCACGGGTGGCTCCCCCATGACTCCTCTGCCTCTGCTCTGCAGTTGAAGGCAAGAGCAGATGATTTTGGTGGCTGTACATAACATCAAATGATAGATGTTTTAAACGTGATTTATGAGGATGTTTTTCACCTCATTGAGCTCACTCTTCGCTCTTCTTGTCTTTTTGATGTCAGTCAGAATCCCTTGGTGAAACATCCTTCCCTTCATTCACTGCTACCCATATGTTATCAACTGTTGCTCTGCCACAGCAGTGAAACACCAGATTTAGAATCTGGTGTAATGACCGCAGCTTCCTATGGAAGCCATGCATTACAATATCTCTTTCCACAATAAATATTACAGAAATCCCACTGTGCTTGGGTCTTCAGTCATGCATACGTGAGATGCATTGTGAGTATAAACGAATTATTTAGAAGACAGATTCATGTACCATCTGTTACTAAGAACATATTCTGATATACCCAACTATTAAAACAGCTATAAAATGCTATAACATTATTCACTATTATGTGGTTGTTCTGTCTAAGCAATTGCCATTCAGTAGAATTGCCCAAGGGCTTTCTGGTTTACTCCAAGTGACATCATTCAAGAAGAAAGGGAAGGATTCCAAATTATGTGGACCTGTGAGGCTTCTTAAAAAATTCTTTCTGGCCCTTCATCTGAGACACTCCTAATCAACCATTGCTTAGAAACTCTGTGGATGAATTGATAAAGTATAACTTTGGAAACGTATAATCCATGGCTCCATTATTTGTACCTCTAGGTAAAATATCAAACCACAACTTGTACAATTCAGACAGACCAACAGGAAAAAGAGTTTCGTTTTAAAGCTCTTTTCAATGAGGGACCTCCTTTGAACTCTAACAATATCAAATCTGTACCTCAGTTTGAACGGTATAGTTCCTAGTACTTGACATAAACATTGTGTAAATGTTCAACTCTCTAGAATTAGCAACTGTGTATCTATTGATCAATAATATCTTCAACCTGGTGGACAGTGCTTTTAGAAACTGCCTGATCCTGCAAGCCAACAACTGTTGTGCCTACAGAACATTTGTAGACCTTCTTTTGAACCATTAAAATAGTGATACCTTGAAAACATCTTCAGGGGATTTATTCAAACAATTGAGTATGCCTCTGATAGAAAGAAACGTGGTTTTCTAGGCTACAAGAACTGTGTTCTGATTGTCTTAGGAAAGCTTAAAATTAATTGCTCAGATCCCAACATTTAAATTCACCCAGAAGAATAATGCGTTCTGTCTAATGAAGAGAGTTTCTAAAATGTAAAAGTTGACAACCTGTTCCCCAATTTTTTTATCTGGCAAACCTGAGTATCCTCCGGCATGTTCCTGGCCAATCATAAGTCCCTTCAAATGACCAAAAGCAAGTCAAAAATCAAGAGGAACTGTCAAGGGCCATGAAATCGCAAAAACCCCTTCAATCAAAAACTGCCTGTCACCGTTCACCTCAATCAGATTGTCTGATACTCCATACACTACCATATTTATAGTTCTGGATATGACTATAAAAACCCATATTCGGCCATCAAGTTAAAGCTATTCACAAGTACATGATGACATGGTATTTAAAATCACGACTAAAATCATGAGTGATGAAAGTGTCACCTTTTTCAGTCTACAGAAGTTGAACAAAGTGCGTTTTTTTTCCTGATCACAAGGAAAATCTACTTGCCTATGCTGATAGACGCCTTCAAGGAGAATGTCAAAGCTCAGGAGGGCAACATCATGCTGAATGTATAGAGAAATAAAAGTTTATTTTTTTGTGTTAAAAGTTGAAACGGTTCTAAATGTAGGCAACATAAATTGTAACATTTCCCACAGAACCTGTGACAACTAGTTTTGTCTGCTGCTTCAAGAACATATATCCTGATAGCTGATTCTATTACCTGTTAATCGCCTGAGAAGTCCAGACAGAGCCTAGAAACGTTTTCCTTCGCAATAGCTCACCAATGCCAGCAGGTGGAGTCATTAACTTCAACTGCCCTGGATATGATGTCTTAATTGTATATATGGTGCAAACTTACACACTAGCATCAATTCCTGTCTTTCTTTGCCTCATTGATGATGGTCAGGAGCAGTCTTAGTGGTTCACCGACACAATTCCTCCATCCAAGGGATCTCGTGGTTTAAACCCCATTGAAGCTGCCACAAGAAGATGTTTTGTTGGATCCACACTATCTGTATTCAGTGTATTGCATCTGACCACAACCCATCAGCCTATGTCTATTGCCCCTTAACTAATCTGAAGTCCACCAAGAAGCTATAGCCCAAACTATTTGTGGCGATGACATGCAAATATACCCTGAACTATTCTCAGTGACCTCCTTCAATTAAATCACCTGCCACGGGCATACCACCCAAAGGATCTTGCCAACAAAAAACACTCAAAAACACCATACTAAGGTGAAATATTCTTCTTTAGCGAGAAAATGGAGACCTTGTAAATGCCTAGTAAGGATTATTGGCACAAGGCTGACAAAGCCACAGCCTTAGGAAACGAACTTAGTGCCGCCACATACTCTCTACTCCCTCCTGACCTGCCTCCTCGTCCGGCGCTGCCCCCACAGACTTCACCTAAAAATCAAGCACTCTGGACCGATTTCAAACTCTATGATGAAGACTCTGTCGCTAAAATCCTATCGACCTTAAACCCGAACAGCCATTTTAATGACCCTCTCCCCCCCAACTGCCTAGCGGCCGCCGCCCAATCCATTATTCCTAGCTGGACTGCAATAATTAACGCCTCTCTGCGGCAGGGATCCATTCCTGACTCTCTGAAAGCCGGCCAAGTCCTCCCCATTTTGAAAAAGCCGTTGCTGGATCCAGCTTCCCCCGACAACTTCAGACCTATCTCCAACATCCCTCTCTTAGCTAAAGTGTTGGAGAAATGTGTACAACAGCAACTAAGTCAACACATCAACAACTTCCACCTACTTGATGACTTCCAATCTGGATTCAGACCCGGGCACAGCACCGAAACGACCATGCTCCACATCGTTGACGATGCCGTCCAAGCCCTTGACCAAGGGAAAACCTGCCTCCTAATCCTCCTAGATCTATCCTCGGCCTTCGACACGGTCAACCATGTAAAACTACTCGAACGCCTCAAACTCAGGATGGAATTGGATGGCTCCGTGCTAGAATGGTTTAGGTCCTTCCTCAAAACCGATCACAGAGATTCCTAATCAACGGCAACCTATCGGCTCCCTCTCCGGTCACGGTTGGAGTCCCTCAAGGATCAACCCTGTCCCCTACCCTCTTCAACCTTTACCTTGAACCTCTTGCCGAAGTTCTACGCACAGCGAATATCTCCTACCATATGTACGCTGACGACACTCAGATCTACATCAAAACCTCATCCCTCGAGGAGATTCTCTCCCTGAATGAGGCCCTGAAAGTGACTATCCAATGGCTCGCCTCCAATCAACTCAAACTCAACGCAAAGAAAACAGAATTTCTCCAAATTTCCCCCCCAAAAACCAATCCCGAGATGCAGACATGGATTAAGGCTATCACAGCCTTAGATTGCCCACCGACCATTGTGGACTCTGCCAAATCTCTGGGAATTACCCTGGACAGCAATTTGAACATGCGGGACCACATCAACGCAATGGCCAAATCAGCCAGATTCCACCTAAGCTACCTTAGGAAACTGAAACCCTTCCTCGACACTGCCGACCTAAAAATGGCAGTCCAAGCACTTGTCATCTCCAGACTGGAATATGGCTGCTCTACCCTCTCGGGTTTACCTAAGATCTCCCTGGCACCTTTAAAAGCCTGCCTCAACACTGCCGCCAGACTTCTTACCAGCTCAAGAAAATTCGACCACATTTCTCCACACCTGAAAACTTTGAACTGGCTTCCTCTTGAGGCTAGAATACAGCTTAAACTGGCCTGCATCACACACAAGGCCTTATACTCAAACTCCCCTGCTTATCTTGCACAGAAACCTGTGGTATCCGGAGGAATCAGAAACTCCCGATCCGCCAGAGACCTCCTGCTACAACCTGCATGCTTCCGGAAAAAAAAACTTACAATCGGGCATTCTCTGGGGCCGCTCCAAGAATATGGAACTCTCTTCCGCCCGCCATCAGAAGAATCCCTTCTCTGGCACGCTTCAAAAAGGAGGCCAAAACCTTCCTTATGGGTAAATTCCTAGGTTAAATGTTGCCTCCAACCAGCACAGAGACCCTGATCAACTCCCGACTAGCGCCTCCCGTCGGATTACCTAGTCATCTCTCCTAGAAACCTGGGGACTTGTCTCGAGCAACTATAAAATGCAAACTGTACATACGTGTCCTCTATCCTTTATATATCCTGCACCCGGCCCTTTTTACCTTTTTTATATTATTGTGATTCCAAGTCTATTGTACATTTCTATGATTCCTGTAAAGCGCTCTGATACCCTAACGGGTCAAGTTCGCGCTCTATAAAACACAAAAATAAAAATAAAATAAATAAACAAGGAGGAAGACTTTTTTGAGGCTAACAACCTCCGTCCTCCATTTAATATGGATGCTGGTGTCTATCTGTGCTTACAGAATGTGAGTGGCTTTAACACATCTCCATAAGGTTACATTCCCTAAGTCCCTGGACCACATTAAGAAGAAGTCTGCAATTTTAACTCTGTAGATCGTAAAGCAGAAAAAGAAATAGATTTACCCAGGCATACTGTGGAACTGAAATCTAACGTCCTCATAGATATCCTGCCACGGTCATTGTTAGTTTCAGGACCCATGCTATTGTTCAAAGAGGCACATTTGGAGTGAGTTTTGGTTGGCTGAGAGAAGCCTTTATTTGGTCTAGCAGTCCAGAGAGAGATCAAGTGGTGCCATAGACAAGCACCGTCTGATCAAAAATTCTGGTCCTCACACATATTACCTGAGTTTTGTGGTGCAGGGATCTTCTATCAAAATGAACCCAATCACCCTTCCAATGGTTCTTTCAAACTGTGAGTCAAAAAGACTCTAAGGGCAGAATGATTCTTGCTTCTATTAGTCTAGCCCTATGAAGTGCCAATGCAATGTGCTTTTCCAGCATATACACCCATGCTTTGTTGAATTTCATGGAAAAATTACTATCCGCCTTCCATAATGTATTCAAAGCCCTTTTCAGTAAGAGTTGTCAGTGATGTTCTAGATGTCTCTAACCAAATTCTAACGTGCAGCTTGCACTCCACTAATACAGTGGCCCAGTCTTTGCCTCCAGCTGCTAATCTGCGCGCACATACTAGAATATGCTTTTCAGGAAATGTCTAGGCAGCCCTCATGGACATGCCCTTCAAAGACAGCAAGCTCGTCAGAGAGGAGACTGACTCATCTCTGGAATGCTTTAAGAAGAGTGTCACGACAACTCACTTGCCTAACCTGGGTATTCTAGATTTGCTTTCAGAAAACAACCCTCGCAACAAGCTTAACAGTCGATGCAGGCTCACCAACAACTACATTGCTATTTTTAGGGAAGGGCTGGACCTAGAAGAGTAAACTATCAACAGCTGATCCAGTTACCACCTTTTTCTGCTGGGGCCGCTGCTTTCAAATGTCTCTAAGTCCATCCTTTTCCATCACCTGCTTCCAATAGTGGGAGGATCTCCCACTTTGTCATCAACTAGGATGCAATTACAATAGATATTTAGTGCTCCTGCTTATTTACAAGGGCTATGTTTTTCCATTCCTTTCCCTCCCTTCTGTCCATCCTCCTTCAGCAAAGACATGCTCTCTGATATTGGAGCCAGAGGTTATTGTGCTGTTGATCAAAGGCTGATCGATAAAAGAGGCACAGCCTGTTATTCTGTTGTCCCTTAAAAGTCTTCATTTGGAATGACAAATTCAAAACACAGTCCCTGAGACAGGTGCTGTTGGCCCTCAGTGAAACATGTTGATCTCCAGGATCCCTGCTTTCATCTGTCAATCCTTCCCATCCACAGACATTACTCTGGTTCGCCATGCGGTGACAGCACTTTCAGTTCTCAGTTCTACCTTGTGGTTTTACGGCCACTCCTTGAATGCTCACCATAGTGATTGGCATGCTGGCAGCTTCACTCATGAGTTTGTATGACCTGCTATTGAAAAGCAAGTCTCCTGCACTACTCTCAGAATTTCTTCAGTGCACCACGACCCTCCTGCATGACTTGAGTTTTAACATTAATAGTCAGACGTACCTCCTAATCACCACATAGAGGCTGATCGTCTTAGGCGTAGTGTCGGTCATGACTTTAGGGAAGGCTTTCCTCCTCCTTGAACGATTCCATAAATTTCTGGTTCTGAATCTTGTTTCATTCCTGGTTCTGCAAATCTTATGCTTGTTAGGCCTAATTGGATTGTGCATCCTGTTAGGTCTGCACATCCGCTAAAGTATGTGGTGGGATGGAAGCTCTTTGCTTGAAACAACAGCTGAGACTGGTCAAGCAGTACATCCCTAAATGTACCAATCAAGTAGAGTGCTGGCTAAAATGTCCCCGCAAACGGATGTCAGCTTCACATCCCTGCCTGTTCACCAGGAGGGCAGACTTGGAGGAAAGTTCCTTCGAACAGGGATGGAAGGCAGCCGTGGACTGGGCCCCTGATGCCCTGGGGCAGGCCAGCCCAGTCCCCTGCAGCACCTGGAAAAACAAGCAGATGACACTGGGGTTCCTAGCGACTTGTCCCTACTAATCTGAAGGAAGGCTACCTGCCGTTCTTGTAGTCCATGCAAGTCAAGTGACAAAGGGGGGGCAATGCGTCTGACGTCCTGAAGCCCTGATCTAGCTCAAAGAGTTAAATGAGCCCTCATTGAGATATTCAGGGCAGCCAGGCCACCTGGGTGCATCATTCATTCCTATGGCTTGCATGACCAATGGCCGGGTTAAGAGCGACCAGATGGTGGTGCTTGAAGGATGGCCATCTGTTCACACCATGTCTTATGAATCATTTTCTGCTCAGCCTTGGATGGGACAGCAGCTCGCAGGGCATGGTTCTAGGGGCCTGGGCTGGGCCTCAGGCATGGGACTGTGGGGAGGCCACACAGAGCTCTGACTCAGGGCTCTGTCAGAGGTTTTTTCTTCCAGCCAAGCAGGGGAGTCTTGCCCGGGCTTGCGGGACCTAATCCTGGGCTCTAAGTGATACAGTGGGCTAGGGACAGGAGCCCAGCGCCAAAGCCTTCCTCCCCAGGGCCTGACGGAGCTACGACTTGGGGCGTGGTCAGAGCTTCTTAACCCAAGCAGGCAGGAGAGCTCTTCCTGGGCTTGCAGGACCCCGTCCTGTGCACTTTGGAAAATGACAGTCTAGAGAAGGGAGCCCAGGGCTGGATCTTTCACCCCTGGCCCTTTCAGAGATCTGAACCGGGGCCCGAACAGAGCTTTTTAAGCCGGGCAGACAGGGAAGATTTTCCCGGGCCTTTGAGACCCCATTCCAGGCACTTTGTGACACAACGTGCTGGGGAGGGAGCCCAGGGCCAGGGGCTTCCACCTCCGAGCCTGCAAGAGCTCTGACTGGGGTTACGATCAGACAGGGGATGTCTTTCTCAGCCTCCAGGAGCACATCCTGGGCTTAAAGTGATATGTTGGGCCAGAGAATGGAGTCCAGGGCTTGGGGCTTCCACCCCCAGGCCAGCAGAAGCTCTGACCCAGATCCCAGTAAGAGCTTCTTAAGCCAGACAGGTAGGGGAGATCTTCCCGGGTCTGCAGGACCCTGTCCTGGGCACTTTGGGACATGGCAGTCTAGAGAATGGAGCCGAGGGCCACAGGCCTCCACCTCCCAGGCCTGCCGGACCTTGAATGGGGCCTGGTCGGAGCTTCTTAACCCAGGTAGGCAAGGGAGGCCTGCTTGGCCTGCAGGATACAATTCTGGGGTCCAAGTGATACAGCGGGCCAGAGAATGGAGCCCAGAGCTGGGGGCTTCTATCCTCTGGACTATTGGAACTCTGAGGCAGGGGAGGTCTTCCTGGGCATGCAGGAGCTTGTCCCAGGCCGAGGCCCAGTCAGAGCTTCTGAATCCAGGCAGGAAGTGGAGGATTTTCTGGGCCTGCCGGACCCCATCCTGGGCTTCAAAGTGACAGAGCAGGCCAGAGAATGGATCCCAGAGCTGTGTGCTTGCACTCCTTGGACAACTGGAGCTCTGACCCAGGGCTCAGTCACAGCTTCCTAACCTGGACAAGTAGAGGTGAGGATGAGTGAGAAAATGTGTCCTAACGGCTAGAACGGTCAACCTCGAAGCTGGGGAACTGGGTTCGAGTCTCAGCAGGGACGCTCAACATCCTGTGATTCTGGGCAAACCACTTAATCTCCCCATGCCTAACAAAAAGAATGTGTCCATCTGTAACGTAATTGGTGCTCATAAAAAGCTTTCTGATACCTTTAGGTCGAGTTTGCACAATATATAAAACTCACCAAAAAAAAAGGATAAGCGACCTTCCTTGGCCTGCACTACCCCATCCTGGGTCTTTTGGGATATGGCGTCTAGAGAATAGAGCTCATTGCTGTTGCTTTCCACCCCTGGGCCTGCCAGAGCTCTTACCCGGGGCACAGTCAGAGATTCTTATCCTTGGTAGGCAGGGTAGGTCTACCTGTGCCTGCAGGAACTCCTCATGGACATTTTGCAACACAGCAGGCTGGGGAAGGGAGTCCAGGGCCAGGGGGCTTCACACCAGGGCCTGCAAGGCCTCTGACCTGGGGTCCGGTCAAAGCTTTTGAACCCGGAATGCAGTGGAAGCCTTCTTGGTACTTCTGGAACCTGTCCCTGGCACTTTGGGACATGGCAGCCTGAAGAATGGAGCTTCCACGTCAGGGCCAAACAGCACATAACCTCGGGTAGGAATTTATTGTTTAATTTGAACTTCGGAAAAATATTTTAATTTAATACATTTAAAATAATTTAAGATTTAATTTTAAATTAAGTTACAATAATATTTAACATAAAAATATTTGACTGATTTGTTTTGGTTAAACAAATGTTTTTTTCCCCCTATATTTTACCATAAGGAGGCTCGACAGTTGGGTTGGAGATGTTTCAAGATGCTGTATCCACAAAAAATCAATGCCTGTACACTCCTATACAGGAAGGAGTTGTTGGTGTACTCTGGGGTGTTCTGGGATCCTTCTGTGTTTTGCTCTGGCAGTTTCTGCTCTCTAGGGAGTCATTTTATCACTCCAGGAACTCTCAGTACCTGAAAATGGGCATCTGCTCATGTTTTGTGCATGTGTTAGTCATCATGTGCAATATATAGCACATATTTGGTATTTAACACATAGTAAATACCAATTCCACAGTATACAGTAAAAACATAAATAATCATTGTTATTTAACACATGTTATTCACCAAACCGTGCAGAATCGGTATTTACCAGGTGTTCAAATTTGGTGGTTTATTACAAGCCGACACATAATTAAGGCCATAGACGTGGATACGACTGTGAGGGAGGTGTCATAATGCCTATCTAGTTTCTCCCACTACTTTTGTTTTTAACCTTGTAAAGGATAGGATTTCAATATTATTATTAATAAATTAACTTACATTTTACCTCCTGAAACAATTTTAACAGTGTTCATCGAGACCCTCCATTTGTCTCCACCAAATATACATAAAAGACTCCAAAAGCTCTGGATAAGCTTGCCTAGCACCAAGGTGGTGGTTGTGGTGAGGCAATAACCCCAATGATAAAGTATGCCACCTAAAAGTGGATGATGGGTTACTTTTTTTTTTTTTTTTAAATGTCAGCACTCAAGAACTTTCATCATTAATTTAGTTACTCAATATAGAATTAAAATTTTTGGTTGAGGCCCTGGAACACAAAGTGTGCTTCCAATTGAGCCAGAACCTTAATGTTTTTTTAACTGATGCTTTATACAACTTCCATCAGAATAATTTTTTATGTAAATGTAAGCCACCAGTCGCTTGCTATAATGAGACAGATGGAAAACATGAACAGGGTTGTTAGAAGTACATGTCACATTTCACTCTTCATATCAAAAATATAAAATGTAAGCAGGATGTTGTGCGTTTTGTTCTGGCCTCCAACTCTCCTGTCCACTAAAAATCAGAACTCTAGAATACACTGAGAACCTTTGGCACTTCTCCACTTCCCCTTCACAGAAAGATATTTTGACATTGTCTGTCAGTGAACTTACAAGGAGATGATAGAATATAAACATGTGAAAACTTATCTTTTCAACACATTTTGGGCAAGAAGCAAAAATTTCTAATTTATGAAGAGAGTGGGTCTCCAAGAACCCTGATCCTAGATAGAATTATAGAATTAGCCTGTTCTACAATGAAAGGGTGGTCCACGGTACATGTAACACTCAATCAGGAGCAGATTAGTTGCCCTGTTCTATCATATTAGGAACATTTAGACATGCAGAGTGTAACAACATTTAATGTCAAATCCCATCAGGTGTCACTCTCTACAATGGCTTGAACACTGCCATATCTCAGTAGAAACATTCCTGATAAGAGGGAACTTCAACTCCCATAAAAACTTGCAACTGGAAGTGATGCGCAGGTATACGAGCGTCAACCAGTTTGCCGATAAAATCGCTTTCATGTCAGCGGACGCGGCCGATTATTCTGAACATTGTCCCGCCCTGTGGAAAAGGGAGAAGTCCGTTACCGGTCTGGTAAGGGTGCTCCATGCACAGTCTAGTTTGCTCTCTCTGTGTGCGATCCTATTAGGAATACTGGCGGTGAGGTAACTGCTGGCTCTGATGGAGCAAGGACTCGACAAATTGAGACTTGCTCGATAGAATCTTCCATTAAACTCTTACTAAGCATTAATTGACAGATAAGGCGAAACTAACATGCACCCAACACAGAAACATGGGGAGAAAGGCTTACGCATGCTTGAATTAATGAGAAAATAAAACGCAGCACGATTAAAACCCGCTTTAACTTGCTAAATTGCTTTACGCGTGTGCGAACCCGAATGACGCATAGAATAACGTGACTAACTCGCTTTGAGAGGGAAAAACCCTCACGAATGCGCAAGAAGAATTGAAATGCGGTCTTAAGGTACCGCATGCTCGGCATATGCTTGCTTGATTAAAAAGAAAGCTGCTGCTATTTAAGCTTTTGCACAAGAGTAATAATAATTACATGGGATAGAGTAGAAGTGGGTGATGAACAGTGAGAATTACATGTTCAAGAAAATAATATTTGTTTTTGATTCTTTTATTAATAGTGAATATTTTGGCCTGCTGGGCCTTGACTAAAAAAGAAGATGGCGAAAGCTGCGCATGAGCAGTGAGTCCATGAGATGACCGATGACACAGAGGGAGCTGAACGCTTGCCAAACTCCAAGGCCAAAAAGGATGGGAAAAGAAGAAGATGTAGCAGCAAACTGTGAAGCTTGTATTAAGTGAATTATGGCATTTGCAACAAAATATGCATGTTTCAAATAAAATTATGAAAGAGTAGAAGGGGCAGGATTAACAAACAATAGGTTTGACTAATAAAATGAATACGCCAGCTTGGGATGATGAAGACACCCCTAACCCCGTCCAATCATATTCCGTAGTTTAGTGAAGTCGCAACACTTGAGGGTGGGACATGAAGAAATAAAGAATATAACTAGAGTGATTTGAATTGAGAAGTATTGCTGCTGCTCATATTGACGATGACGATGATATGATGCGGACAACGCTGCTGGGAGCTGAGCAAGAGAGAGAGAGAGAGAGGGAAGACGAGTGTAGACTCAGAAGATCCAGACTATTGCCTGATTAGAATTGAAGATTGCGGAAGAATATCGAGGAGGGAGAGAGTGAAAGAGAGGGAATCGCCCTGATGCGTCGGGTTGTAGAGAAGTCTAGTAAGTATCAGACCTGTCCTGATCTTATCCTTTGATCTTTGTCTCCCGATCCTAAGTCAGGGGACCTCCACCAGCCCTTTGGCCAGAGAGTTGGTTTTCCTGTTATCCTCATTAGGTAAATGTCATTCTATCTAGTATTTGCATATTTCGTTGCAAATGTATTTAATGTGCCTTATGTCTCTTCATCTATCCACTCTTATGCATTGATGTTTGTTGAAAGCTTGTGTAATTGAATGTATTTTGCTTTATGATTGCTCTCTCTCTCGTTTGATAAAATGGAGTTTGCACTGTGTATTTGTAATTGATGAGCGTTCAACTTAATGACTGAAATTTTAGATAAATTCATCATAATTATTATATTCAGAGTCTGTGGTTATTTCTTTACGAAGTTTAGTTAAGAAGTTGTTAATATCACCATCAACTAACTCAACTCATGGTCCATCGACCAGAGGAAGAGTGTTGATTTCGTGAAGATTAGTTAGGCACAATATTGTAACTGATTTGTGGTTACAGGGAAATAACTAATCAGAATTTGTGGAATTATTTGAAATCAAAACCCTTCCAGCGGGAAACTGGCCAAGGAAAATATAAATAAAGGTATTTGGATAAAGGTATATGGGCCCATTGAAAAAGTTCCGTTTTGGTGTGTAAGGTATCCAACCTTGGCCACTTCGCGCTGGATCAGCTCGTTGTCGCATTGCTCCGAGCTCCTCTTTCCCGTTGGAGAGTTTCGCGTTTGAAACTCATGCAGGAAAGAACATTGGAGAAGCTATAGTTTTGGGCAGAACATTTGGAAGACACAAGGTGATCGATACTTGAAAATAGTGCTTATGATGGCGAATAAGTGAGGTACTGGTATTGTCATGTAGTTCCTATAAACCTATATAGGATCTGCAAGTTTAGACAACATACGCTGTAGGACTGGTGTCCAGTCTGATTCTAGTCACCCCCACCGGGTATGTTAGCCTGTATACCGGCTAGCTCACAGTGCCACTAGAAACCCCTCTTACCAAGCAGAGAATAGTTCTTGGCAACTATCGAACAAGACAACCCTGATCCCTCAGGATCGTGGAAACAGTGCAATACTTTTCGCTCAGTCACTCATGCTCACTTTGTCTCAGAGAGATACACAGAATAAACGGTGGGAAAGTTTTTCAATAAGCATTTATTGAACCAGCTTCATTCTAGTGTAAAATAGGTGTGCTGAAACAACCACTAGACAGAAACAGATATAAATGATTAGAAGCACTAACAGAGTAAAAGGATGGTAGATTTCTACCATCATGCTAAAACGATGAATACAGGCAAGTATATAAAATACATGACAGTAGAATGCGTACTCCTATGATGCGACCCTAACTAGATGTACCTAAGGGTACCTAGCTTGGATGTAGGTGTAAAGCCAAGAATCCCTCTAGGATAAAGTCAACCCCGTTACCTGAAGTGAGAGACTGTGGGACCCCGTCTTGGTCTCGAGATGGACACCCCGCAAGGGATGTCAGACCACTGCGAGCTGGAGTGTCTGTGTGCAGGAGCCTCAGCGTCTCGCATCAGTGTGTCAGCATGGAAGTCCTTTTCTCTTCTGACTACCTCAGCAAGATATGGTGTTTATATACCCAAAGTGGTACCCTCAGGGGCTCTACCTTGATGTGTCATGTCGGACTTAGGATGATGGAAGGAATGACCCTTATACATAGTTATTATGCAGGAGATGGTAGTCCTGCTGAGTTTCCAAGAATGCTCATGCAAAATGGATGAGGCTAGTTTTCAGGGTAAACCCTATGTCCTGTAAGCAGTATCGTAACTAGGTAAAAGGTCAGTCCCAAGAACCGTTATGTAGTGTAATGGTAGGGGAGAATATAGGTGAAAGGTTAGGTGACTACCTGAGCCTATATTGGGGTACCTATATGAAACATAACAGTATCATCCAAAGAGAAAATACTTTATGTGAATACGGAAGTAATTTGGAATCATGTGTTTATGTCTCGTCATTTTTGCCTATTAACAGGGGATTGTGAATGGACCTATTGATGAGCATTGCTCCACCCCCCCCCCTTGATTTCTGGCTTATCTGGATTATGGGTAGGTAGGAAGAACAAGAAATGATAAGAGTTAAATAGAGACATGAGCTACTACTGATTCGATAATTGTTCTTTTCCTTCTTACAGCTTAGCCTGGTACGACATCCATACTGATACGATCCTCATTTCAGTTTATGCTTAGAAGGTAGAATCTTATTTTATTTTACAGGTACTTTCATGCATACATGTTGTGTAATAAGTTCCAAAGAGATAGAATCGAGGTTGTGTATTGAAGTATATTCTTTCTTCCTACAGATCTCCCTCCCTGCTGATTCTTACCCTTCCTTCCCCCACCTAATCACTTCAAGAGTTTGTGCTGAAATAGCAAGTCAGACTTGAAGCTATTGAGAAGTGGACCATTATCAGCATCGTCTCGACCCCGAGGATACGGGGTCCAGGACATTTAAAGTGTTAATTACAAAATATTCCACTGACAGTTCAGTTTATTGATATAATACAAATCCTTTATTTTGTTTGTTCTTCATTTGTGTCTGTTTCAAATACATCTTATCTTTCACAGGTTACATAGGTTACAGTCTTTCTTCAATTTCTCAAATTGCAAAGATTATTGTATTTTACAGTATTTTATTGTATAGTGGATGAGCTCGCACTTGTTTCACTCTTTGGCGGGTAGGCCTGGGACTTTTTCAATGCAATGTTGCAGTGAGTGCTACTTTTAACCATGGGGAGATGTTTAGTTATGTTAAAACAGTTTATAAGTGGAGTTGTTTTGATGGGAAGTGGGTTTGCTGCCCTGGTGGGATTGGGCCGCCAGTGTGAGAGAGTTTAGGGGTATGAGTTTTGGAGGGAATTTACTGTTCAAGAGAGTCTAATAGGCTTTATACAACCACAACACAGGGGAGACAAAGGATAATCATCTAATGCAGCCAGCCAGACTAAACACGAAGACTCCCACACGTGTTAAGACTGAGTAACACTCAAACAAATAAGTTAATAACAGTCCAGGCATGGGTTGTCAGAGGCTTAATAACCCCTGTAAAATTCACCCACTAGCAGCATATCTCGATAGACACCATGTCAACATTTATCTATTACAGGAGACCAACCTTACACTGAAATAAAAGTGGGATCTAACCGATCGATGGGCATCCTGTGGAGTGACTTCATCCTATTCTTCCTAGGCTCGGGAGTGTGTTGTTGGAGTTCTATATGATGTGGAATTTGGAACTGGGAAAAGGTTCTAGAGTGTATGGGGGAAACTGATGGTTGGAATGGTAATTCAGTTGGAAGGGATCAGTGAAAGAAGAAGACATGTGCCAGCCCTCCAGGAAATTACTTGCTCCTCTTTACTGCGTACGTGTCGCCAATACCTGTTGGCGACAAGGAGCTTACCTGCTGTGTGCAACCGTGTTCTCTATCCTCGACACCATCAGAGTTCCTCCGACAGGGCAGGCAGGCGATTGAAGGAACTCATGTTGTGGTTCAGCGTAAGACGCTGTGTCCTGTGATCCACACAGTGACACGCTTTAACCACGTGTAACATCTTTAATGTTGTTTTGACGTGTGGGTGATCGCAAAGGAGTTGTGACATGTACTTGGGCATGTGCTTTCTGGAGCTCCTGTTGTGCCGCAAGCCTTCTGTTCTTGTGATTTGACACATGCTCTCACATGCTGCCTTGGAAACCAGATCACCGTTGCGAGGTCATGCTATTTGCTGCACCAACAGCCATCTTGGATTGAGTATGGTATGGTATGGTAGTGGTATGGTATTTTGGACTCTTGATGATACACACACCTACAACAAGCATGCCAATTGTAATTGCTGATTGTCCGAAGCTTACTTCTACGGTAATGTGCTCACCCGTTTTGTTGAATGCAGTGATGCACACACCATATGGACTTGCTGAATTGTGCAGACCTTAATTCATTTGTTCAAGTGTTGGATGCAATGATGCTCACACTTAGATATGATTGATTGTTCATTGGGGGCTTATCTGTTGTAAGTTGTCTATTTAAGCTAGTGTATTTTACATATAGGTATGTGTGCCCAAACATTACTCTCAGGCCTCCTCTACCTACAAATGAAGTGGCTGCAATGGAAGGAATGTTTCCTTAACTATCTATCTGCCATAGACGAGGAAGGCACTGAGGACTTCACTCCAAAGCGAAAAAAAAGGTTTTGCTACATAGTTTGGGACCTGAGAGGCTGCGCTTTAATCAGATGAAAAGAATAGCTAGGACTGAGGGTGAAGGTGATGTTTCATGCTTTGGATGACCTTGACCTTCACTATCAGCCTACTGTGTTTGCGGCCATAGACACATATAATTTTTTCCAATGTAAACGAGGTAATTCCGAATCTATGGAGGACTACATGGCGGCTCTTAAAAATAATTGCTGTCTCATGTAAATTTGGGCTTTTATAAGAGACCAGATTATTATGCACACTAACAATCCGAAGACTCAAGAGATTTTGTGGGTGAGTGTAGACACCTCACTCAAGGATGTGATTACTTTTGTAAAAAAAAAAGGGTTCTTCGTCTTCAAACCAGCATGTAAAATGAAGATTGGGGGTGTTGACATAATTATTGTGGTGGACTCTGGTTTGCCTTATACTATTGTAGATAAGATGGTGTGGAATGACAAATTTGCATGTGTTCTAGGATATAATTTCCTTCCTACTGACGTTCACCAGGTAACCTTCACTGGAGAAAAGATTCTGAAGGTTGGATTTAGGACCTTCAATTTTGAATTTAAAGGGAGAAGAACTATAGGGAAATTGTGTGTGGTGGAAAAATGGACTTCAAAGCTATGTTGGATTGATCAAAGAGCTTTAGGCATTATATTAAACCCCAATAGTAGGGAGCAGGTTTGGTTGTTAAATGATTAAGAATCATCTGGAATAGAAGGTAGGGTGAAGACGGAATTTCCCAATGTATTTTCTGGAACTATGGGGAAACTGGAAGGATTTTTGCACGAAATTGTGCTCAATGAAAATGCTAAATTGGTAAGTAATAAGGTTAGGAGTGTGAAAGAGAAAGTGGCTAAGGAGTTGGAGAAGTTGAAACAAAGTGGTATCATTGAACCTATAGAGTGTGCAGAGTTGTTAGCATCCCTTGTAGTAGCTAGGAAGGCCAGTGGACAAATCAGGTTGTTTATAGACTTGAGGGGGTACTTACATAAAAACATTGTAGTGGATACATTTCCATTGCCTAAAATCAATGAGATGTTGGCTAAAACTAAAGGCATGAAATGGTTTTCTACGATCAACCTTACCTCAGCTTATTATCAGATACCATTAGATTTCACTAGTAGAAATTAAACTGCCTTCCTCACTCTTTTGGTTGTTATAGGTATGTGTGTATGCCATTTGGGCTGGCATCTGTGGCAGCCATATTCCAAAGACTGATGCACAAGTTGTTCAAGGACCTTATAGGAGTAACATATTTTCAGAATGACATCTTGGTCATGGGCAGAGATCGTAGAGGACATGACGAGAGACTTACAATGGTCCAGAGAAGGTTAGGTGAGGTTGAATTGGCTGCTGAATGGAAAAAATTACATTTTCTGTGCTGTCAGTAACTTATTTGAGACACGAAATGAGTGAAACTGGTATTTCACCCAAGAGGTATGCTGTGGAGTTGAAATGGGATGCTCCCATACCTACCTGCAAGGAGGATGCAACATCTTTGATTGGACTCACTGAATTTATTATAAATTTGTAAGGAACTTTGCTGTGAAAACTTACAGGTTAAGGTAATTGTTAAAGGGAAGACAGGAATTTGTTTGGAATGGGGACTTACAAAAAGATTTTGATAATATTAAGTAGGAGATTTGTTCTGCTGTTCCTTTACAAGGTTTCAATGTGTCGGCCCGCAGCATTTTGGCAACATATGCGAGCGGTAAAGGATTGGGTGTGATGTTGTCACAAATTTCAGGAAAGGGAGTGGAGACCACTGTGTCTTTTGCATCTAGATCTTCACCCCTACAGAAGAAAAGTATTCAGTCATCGAGAGGGAAATGCTAGCATGTGTTTGGAATAGAAAAGTTTAGGCAGTATCTGTGGGGGTCATGATCTTCCTTCCCCACAGATCGAAAGGCATTTAGTTAAGGTTCTGACTATGGAAGGTGCTCCTTAGACTACTCCCCATATTGCTAGGATGTCCTTAAAACTCCTGGATTACACTTATTATGTTGAATATTTGCCAGGAGTTAGGTATAGAGTTGCAGATTACCTTAGTAGATCTCCATTGTCCTTACAGGAAATGAGTTCCAGTGATTGGGATGAATACTGTGTGGCTGTGGTAGCTGATGATTGTGAAGCCATCAGAAAGGATGAGAGGGATACAAGTTACACATATGATAATACGGATTGTGCAAGGTGAAGAAATTTGTTACTAGTGTATGACCATGCAAGAGCAAGCTTCCAGAAGATTGCAAGACGTTTTGGGAGTTAAAGGATGAACTATCTGTGTCCAATAGAGGGTTCATCCTTAGAGGAGATAGAGTGATGCCTCCAGTGAGCCTCCGGCCTAAACTTCTTGGTATTTTATTATTATGCATGAAGGGCACTTAGGAATAGTGAAATTAATAAAAAGAGTGAAATCCTTGTATTGGTGGTCAGGGCTAGACTAGGACATGGAGTAGTTTTTGAGATCCTGTGTGCAATGTTCTAATGCTGATAAACCTCATTCTGTTTTGAGGCCACCACTGGGTCTAATGGAATGTCCGGATAGTCCCTGGGAAATGCTGGCTATAGATATAGGTCCAATCTTGGATTCCAAAGGTGCACCTAAGCATATTTTGGTACTGATGGACATGTATTCCAAATGGGTGGAGATTGATATGCAATTGATTCCACCACTCTTATTGCCTTCCTGGAAAAAATTTCTTAAGAGAAGGGACTCCCAAATCACTGTTAATTAATAATAGTCCTCAATTTACGCCAGAGAAGTTGAAGGGTTTCCTGGTGAGGAATGGTTTTAAACTGAAACATACTTCTGTATATCATCCCAATGTGAGCATTAATGTAGAAAGATTCACTAGGGTGTTGATGGGGACTATTCAAGCAACCATTAATGCAGGAAAGGAATGGGAGAAGGAACTAGCTAAACTTATTTGAGCCTATATGATTACCCCAACCTTGACTGGGTATAGCCCTTTTAAGGTTTTTAGAGGCAGAGAACCATTCACAAAAGATAAAGAGGCTTGGATGAGCCCAGAACTTCGAATAGATGATCTCCTGATGTGGTGAAGGCTAATCTTATGGTAGTCAACAATAATGAGATAGGTACCCTTCTAACAAAAGGGACAAGGTTCAAAATTCATAAACAATAATAAATCCCTCTTGTGAAATCACTCACGTATTGTCACATCAGTATACTGAACTTTTTATGGGGAAACACTCATACATCTATCATCCATAACACTGTCTACACACTGAATCCTGTTTGATGCAACAATGTCTCTTTTTATTACATTAAATAATTCCTCAATTCATAAAAATATACTCATTACAATGATGTATCCAAAAAATAATCTCAAATCTCAACAAAGCGAATATTTTAAACTCTATGTGTTGTCACATAACTTTAAGGCCCAGTCTACTAAAATTGTGTCAGAACATTATTAGTTCTATTCTATATTTGTATACTAACAAGATGTCATAATTCACACAAGGGGAAACATTCCATTATTAAGTTATCCCTTGACAGTACAAAACAGACAATATCACAATTTATCAATAGACAAAGAAAAATATATCACAAATTGTCGGCGCTGTGTTTTGGTGCTTCGCAGTTGGTTCACCCCACCTTCTTCAGAACAAATTTATTAAAAACAATAGAATTACCGATGAATCACAGTGGACTTTTTCGTTCTCTTCTTTATCATTTGCGAGTTGGCTCACCTCCCTTCTCTCAGTTAGGACGATGATCTCATTAATTGATATTGTTTTTAAATGGTCACCCTCGTTTTCTACTCAGTGAGTCTCTAATTGTTCCTTATCTCAATTGTTTGGCTTCGAATAGGTCTTTCAAGTCTCACTCGCTGTGTACACACAGGACCAAATCCATTCTTGATTTAATTATATTTCCACACCGATAAGCTTTTCTGTCTGTTCTTGTTTGTCTGTTTTCTGCAGGGGGCTTTCCTTCTTTTCGCACTCTTCTTTATTTCACAGTTCCATCACGCCGATCGGAGCTTCATAGAATCCATGTATCTTGCAATCTAATGGAAGCACAAAGTATTAATGAACACTATAATGACAAAAAGCATGGTGTGAAAGAGGTTACTCTTAAGAAAGGAGATTGGGTCCGTGTGAAGTTGGGTCTCAAAACTAGGAAGGGGTGTAGTAAATTTTCTAAACCTCTGCAAGCTGTGGAAGTCTTCCCTAGTTCAGCTAAAGTAAGCGATTGTAAAGTGTGGCATTTTATCTGGCTGGTTAGATATAATAGTCTAATGTCCTGGAACCAAGTGGGAAGGAATAAATCTGTATAGAAGAACTGGTTGTGGGTTGAGGAAGTTGCAGCCCCTATTTGGACTGCGGTCATGGGGAACAAACTCTGTTTCCTTTCCCACCACTATTGCGAGACGGTCTGCTCTTACAACTTCTACATGTTATGGTGCAATGACCGACTGTGGAACTCTAAATGAGGAAGTAGAGCCAGATGTGTCTAACGGAAATTTGAGTAGTGGAATCGTAGTTGGGAGTTCTGCTAAATTCCTGGGCTTGTCTCCCAGTCCACTATCACACAATCTGGAAGAGTCACGGTTCTTCCTGGAAAACTGAAGGACTACTGGGTTGGGTGAATTTGTTTTGGGTATAATTAGTGTAATCTGTGTTGATTCTATTAAGGAATGTATAATTCTTTGTTTTTGTGTCCTTTATAATTAGATTGCATTAGATAGTACTTTACATTTGCTTATTCTATGTTCTTATGGATTCTATCTTTGTTAAATTAGGAGAAGGTCCTGATTTTTAAAGGGGAAGAAGCGTGGTATTGGAGTTCTAGTTGATATGGAACTTGGAACTGGGAAGAGGTTCTAGAGAGTATCGAGGAAACTGACAGTTGAAATGGTAATTCAGTTGGAAGGGATCGGTGAGAGAAGAAGATGTGTGCCTGCCCTCCAATGAATTACTTGCTCCTATTTACTGTGTATGTGTCGCCATTACAGTAGGGTTGCCATATTAATAAAGAATGGTACACAGTTTAGAATGATAGATCACATACAAACATGGTAGACATGCCATTGTGTGGGACAGGTTGGTGCCAACTCAGCCTACCATTGTCAATAACTATGGTTAAAATGTGGGTGACCCAGGTTCTATGACAAATTATGGGGTAGAATCCTTACCACAGAGCCACAGTCCTTAATCTGGGGAGGTGATTTTAATTGCACCTTTCAAGAGAGTATGGACTGGTCACAAAACTCCCCAAGCAGCAGATGTGAGGCCTCCATTCATCTGAAATCAATAATGACTGATCATAATTTAGTTGATATATGGAGGTATAAGCACCCCTTAAAATGGGAAGGCACATCCCACTCCGCAGTACACAATGTATGGTCCAGATTTGACTATTGGTTGGTCTCTTGGGATTTAGGGCCCTGGGTACATGAGGTAAAGCACTTGGCAAGTACTCTCTCATCGAATGCACTAGTACTCCTATCACTGAAGATTTCAGGTTTCATACTACTGGGAGGCCTGTGGTATCTAAGCTCAGAATCAGTACCAGACAGAGTATTTGTAGATGAGATTAGTATGGATTTCTTGGAATATTTTGAGCTTAATTAGAGTATGGGAGAGCTCAGGAGTATGATCTGGGATGACTTGAATACAGCAATTAGAGGCAAGTGCATCGCTAAGCATGATGGAGTAATCAGAGCTCTCCAAATGTACCTATTTTGCTCATTATGTTATAAATTAATTGAGTGCACTATCTCCCGGTAGGGTATCCTGGCGCTGAGTAGATGTGCGTCTAGACACACCTATGGCCTATTGGGGCTACTTGAAAAGCCAAGTTTTCAGCTTCTTGCAGAATTCAAGAAGTGAGGAGGAGGATGCTATGTGTTGCAGCAGGTGGTTCCATGTTTTAGGAGCAATCTACCAGAAGGCCCGACCACCAAATCTGGTTTTTAGTATGTGTGGGCTTTGTGCACATTTGAGCCCGGAGTAGCGGAGGTGTCTGAAAGGTTTGTGAAAGAAGATACAATTCTTTTTTTTTAATTTTAAATATCTTTATTAACATTTTCTTGATTATAGTACAGATACAGTGGAGATTTCTAAGAAGCAAAATCGTGTTCAATTTTACATTGACATTCTTATGCAACGGCAATGGCATATATGACAATAACAAATAATTTGTTGGAGCTGATAGTTCAAGTCCACATCTCTCAAACCCCTCCCCCCCACCACCCCCTGGCCGCGGGGGCTACTATGAGTCCTCTATCAGGAGACCATAATGTTTTATCCATGGTTTCCGTATTTTCTGGAATTTCTTGGGACAGCCACGAGCTGCATACGTTGTTTTCTCTCCTGACATATACATGTCCATTCCCTTCCTCCACTCATCTATGGAGGGGCTTTGTGCTGTTCCCCTTTTGCGTGCCAGGTCTCGTTTGGCCACCACGAGTCCTAAGTTAAGCAGTGTTAGCTTTTTTTGGGAAGATCAATGTCTGTATGGATACCCAATAGAACAAACTTGGGGTCGAGGGGTATCTTGTCCTCTAATATGTCCTCTAGCTCCGTCAATAAGGTTCCCCAGTATTCCTGTATGTGCTGGCATTCCCAGATCGTGTGAAAATAAGTACCACTAGTCATATTGCATCTAAGGCAATTGGGTGTATCTGCCCTCCCTATGAGATGCAGCCGTGCTCTATCATAATAGATCCTATGCAAATATTTAAACTGAATTAGTCTAAGCCAGGACTTAATGGCTACCTCCCGGGGGTGCATCAGCGCAATTTCCCAGTCCAGGTAGTCCATCTCGCCTAGTTCCACCTCCCATTTCACCCTCAGTTTCACAAGGGAGTCCGGTTTGTTGTTTATTATGGTGCAATATGTCCAGGAAACTGCCTTTTCCTTGATTTCACCCATCAAGAGCCGTCCCTCTAAAGGGGCATATTCAGGGAGAGCATCCATGTCTACACGCTGTGCTCTCCAAGCATGTGCTAACTGCAAATATTTATAGTGTTGTGTCTGGTGCATATCATATTCTTTCTGGAAGAAGGAAAACGCCGCGAGGTCAGTACCATCTAATATGTCTTTAATTTGTGAGATCCCCAACAGGTCCCATCTCCCAAACCCACTCAACTTTGTGAATTCTTTCAATCTCCCCCTTACCCAAAGAGGGGTTTCCCTCGTAACTCGATTGTTCCACTTCATTAATTTTTCCGCTTTCCTCCACGCTGTGATCACCACTTGTGTGGCCATTAAAAGTTGTGTGCGTTCCAGTGCGAATGTGGAGTGATCGCCCTGCATATGTTCCCAGTCGTTCACCACGATTAGCTGAGCCGCCCAGTAGTATGCCCTAATATCTGGTAGGGATATGCCTCCATTATATTGATTACGTTGCAATGTGGAAAGTGCCACTCTGGGGGGTTTCCCATCCCACAGAAACGTCCGTAGTGTACCATCAATTTTAATAAAAGCCTCTTCCGGGATCGGTTGATATGTGTTTTGAAGGACATACAGGAATTTGGGGAGTGTGATCATTTTATAAAGCGCCGCTCTGCCCAGCAACATCAGTGGCAAAGATTTCCATCTTTCTACGTCAGTGCTAAAGTCTCTGAGAACCGTATAGAGGTTGCGGTTTAGAGCTTCCGCTCTATCTGTGGTGGCGTAAATTCCAAGATATTTTATTCCATTAGTCGCTATCTGGAGTTGACTGATGTGTTCAGATGTTCCTCCATCCTGTCCCACTGGATAAAGGCAAGATTTCTCCCAGTTAATTTTATACCCTGCGTGTGCACCGTAGCATTCAAAACTTTCTAGGATATTCGGGAGCGTCTCTCCGGGATTCATAACATACAAAAGGATGTCATCTGCATATAGTGATATGCGCTCATCCAAGGACTCATCCCCCCTCCCAGGAAAACCCGTTATGTGCGGATGTGCTCGGATGACACAGGCAAGGGGCTCCAACACCAAAGCGAAAAGGAGGGGGGACAAGGGGCATCCTTGACGTGTCCCGCGTTCTATTGGAAATTCCCGTGAAACGACTCCGTTGACCCGTGTCCTGGCCTAGGGTCCTTCATAGAGAATAGCTATCCATCGCCTAAATGTAGGGCCAAATCCAAACCCCTCCAGGACGGACATAAGTAAAGGCCAGAGGACGGTGCAAAACGCTTTCTCAGCATCGAGTGACAAGATGAGATGTGGGTCTGCTCTGGTGTTCGCTACTTCCAGCCAATTGTGTAACCTCCGAAGGTTTAGTCTTGTGGATCTCTTTGGCATAAAGCCTGATTGGTCTGGATGGATAAGGCTGGATATGACTCTGGTGAGCCTGTTGGCTAATATTCTGGCTAAAAGTTTTGTTTCTATATTTATAAGAGAGATTGGACGATATGAGCTACATTTCTGTGGCGCTCTATCCTTCTTGGGTATTACCACTATTGTGGCTGTTCGCAGATCTTTGGGGAGACTACCCACCGTCAGCATCTCCGAAAACAGATTCAGCAGATGAGGGCTAAATAGTGCTGCATTTTGCTTAAAGAGTTCCGGCGGTAACCCATTCGGTCCTGGAACTTTCCCAGTTTTTAACTGACTAATGGCTTCCCCGATCTCTTCGAGCGTGATTTTGCCCTCCAGTGTCTGTGAGTCACTCACTGTCAGTTTGGGGTACTCTATTTTCTCAAGGTAACTTTTTATTTTCGACAGATCTGCCAGGGGGCGTTTCGCATAAAAGGTCTCATAATACCCGGCAAAGGCAATGGCTATTTCCGTGGGTGTCGTGTGAGTCCAGCCATCATCTGTCTGTATCTGAGCCACCCATCTACTATCCAAATCTTTTTTACTGAGCCAAGCAAGCAACCAGCCTGTTTTGTCCCCCGCGTCGTATAGGTGCCGGTGCAAGGCTTGTATCACTTGTTGCGCATCTTTCCTGGCCAGGGCGGAATATTCCCGCCGGATAATTTGTATTCTCCTCAACAGGGAGGGGTCCGCACCTGCAAGGGCTAGTGTTTCGAGCCGTAGGAGTTGGGATTCAAGCCCTATAATTTCCCCAGTTTCTTTCCGCTTCTTATAAGCTATAATGTTCTGAGCTCTATCCCGTAGGACGGGTTTATACGCTTCCCATAGCGTAACGGCGGATTCAACGGTTCCCACATTTTCCTGAAAGTATAGTTCCGAGTCCACCCGAATTTCCTAGGCCACCTTAGGGTCTTTTAATTTCCATGCATTTAGCTGCCATCCTCCGGCCGAGCGCTTTGCGTTTATACCCACTGCAAGCCATAGGGGGGAGTGGTCCGAGAGACCCCTCGCCATATATTCTATTTTTTGAATCTCTGCTATTTCCCCTGCAGGGGCTAGAATATAATCTATCCTCGAAAAGGCTTTGTGAGCGCCTGAGTAATAGGAGTATGCTTTAGTCTGGGGATGCTGTCTGCGCCAGATATCAGTTAACGCTAGCGTATCTGCGAAACGTTTAAGTTGTGTCTCTTTTGGGCCTCCGGTTGGGGTAGTCGTACGGTCAAGTAAGGGGTCCATAACATCGTTAAAGTCTCCCCCTATAAGGTGTGTACCCGACCCCGCTTCCAGGAGAATGACAGCGAGCTTTTCTAGTGTCTGTTTCTGTAATCTGGGGGGTGCATATACGCTTGCAAAAGTGACGTCCCCTTCTGTTCCAAATACCTTTGACCACTACGTACGTTCCACTGGGGTCTGCCCATGTGCGCTCGATTCTGAATGGTGGACATTTTCTAATTAGTATGGCCACTCCTCTCACCCCGGTAGAGAACCCTGCATGGGCCAGTGTCTTATAAGCCCCTCTGCCAAGAAACCCACAGTGTGTACCCTTTAAGTGTGTCTCTTGCAAAAGTATTACGTCTGGCTTCAGTCTCTTGATATATGCTGACATCAGTCCTCGTTTGACCTTGTTCCCCATCCCATTAACATTCCATGAAAGGACTGAGTAGGAGTCACTGTTAAGTGCTGTCATGGTGTGGTTGTGTAGTGCTGTTCTCATTGCCGAAAATGCCTCCCGGGTCTCCGTTGTCCCATATCTGTTGTTTCAAAAAATTTCCATCTATTCTAATCTGAATATTAACTGAACTGAATCCCCACCCCCCTCCCTACCCCCCCACACTCCCTCATTACCCAACCGACTACCCCTTGGGTCAACGTGACCAACTATGTTGTGTTCGGATTGGAGAGGTCTGTCGCCCACCCTCCCAAATTCCCTCTCATCAGTGTGTCCCTACTCTCCCAGCTTGTTGTTGTTTGGGACTAAATTAGGTGCCTTGGAGACCAGTGGTCAGGGTTACCTGTATCGACGACTACACAAAATGCAAAAGGAACACTTAATGAAAATAAGCAACTCAATAATTCTAACCAAAAGTATAAAACTGAAACAGATAGGGGAAAGAGGGGGAGGGGGAAAGAAGGAAGAAAAAAAATTCAAACACACCTAAAAACAGACAAAGAAAAGGATGAAGAAGATACAATTCTTGAGGTATGCTCGGCCAGTCGTGCCTTGAAAGTGTGTGTGAGGAGTTTGAATTGAATGGGGAGCCATGGAGCTTGTTCAGCTGTGGTGTAGTGAGAGAGCAGCCTGGGAAGTTGAGAGTGATTCCGGCTGCTCAGTTCTGAATGGTCTGCAGCCTCCTGGTGAGTTTTTTGTTGATCCCGGCATAGGGGGTGTTCCTATAGTCCTACATGCTTGTGACCAGGGCATGAGTGACAGGTTTCCAGGTACTGATTTGGATCATTTGAAAATCTTCCTCATGAGGCGGTGACGGCTTTCACTTGGGTAGTCATGTTGAGTTTGATGTCAATGATGATCCCAAGGTTCTTGGCATGGGTGGTGGGGTTGGGTGTTGGTCCTAGCTCAGTTTACCACTAGTTGGAGTCCCATAGTGATGTGCTGTACCTAAAGAACAGGATATCAGTCTTGTCGGTGTTCAGCTTTAGACAGCTGGTCCTTCCTTATTCAATTCATTGGGCAATTTCAGGCATGCAGGCACTTTTTTTCATTTTTTTCATTTCTCTTTATTGGCATTTCATATAACAATACAATACAAGACCACAACCTAAAACAACTACAGCAGGCAGGTGTAACGGGGGGGTGGGGAGGGAGGAGGGAAGAACAAAGAGGTCATGTACAGTTCAGCTCGTCGTTTCTCACCAAATTTCATAACCTGCTCTACACTGTTTATCAGTAACATTCCACAGATCAAAGTTAAAGTTAATGCCTGTTGGGGCAATCTTTTAGGAGAGACCAAGAAAGGCTTTATTAAACAGGACCACACGTCAAAGTAACGGGACATGCATTACCACCAGTTGTTAAACTGCTCATCTCGGGGCCTCCCCAGGACCTCATCTACTGAGTGCTCTCAGCTTGCGTGTGTGGTGTGGGAGCATCCCGCAATCTCAGGTACGCCAAAAGTGGTTACCATATATCTTTAGGTTGGGTGATAGGGGGCAGCAATTCCCAATAGGCAGCGAGTTGTTAATGACAGTAAGCTGCATCTTGCAGCCAGAGTGCAGCCTGAGGTGTGGCCTTTCTCCCCCAATGTTTGACAATACCTGACAACCCCCGAAGCGAATGACCTCACGAATAACAGTGTCTGGATTGGATTGGGGTTCATGAATGTACAATACCACATTGTCTATGTACATGGAAACTAATATTCTTCGCATTCTAAAATGAAGCACTCTATGGGCGCAATGTTGGCGCAATCGGGCTACGAGGGGCTCCATGGCAATGGCGAATAACACTGGGGATAAGGGACAGCCCTGATGGGTACCCCGAGTAATAGGGAACGGATTTGATATCATTCCATCTATGCGCAACCTAGTAGTCGTAGAATTTGTAATAAATTTATGAGACGACTGAAATGAGAACTGAAACCTAGGCGCCGAAGTAGGCCAAATAAGAAGGACCATTCTAATAAATCAAACGCCTTGGTGGCGTCTAGGAGAGCGGCGATTGCAGCCAAGCCAGGCTCCACACTTTGCTTGATCGCGAACATGTTGTTAGGGTAGGAGCAGATCCCCAAAATGTGAGCAATGGCTAAAGGACATGACGTACTGTAATAAGCAACTAGAATCTTATGCTGAACTTATACCGCCAACATCCTGTCCTAGGGACATTTGGGATCCATTTCGGTCATATCTGATTACTTAGACAGTATAAGGATGCAGTTGGTATTCCCACGGAACATTATTATGGGTGAATAATTTTTAATATCTGTTTATTTTGCGCCTGTCTTAGCCCAATGACTGATTATGTAGCGATATGTTATGCATCTTATATGATGTGCTCACAGCTTTTCTGGCTGTTACAAAAAATATAAGTGTATTGGGAGGTTGCGCTTTTTGAATATCTTAATGGGGGTTAGACTGAACTATTTACGGATGGGACAATGCTTTATATAATGTAGGGCATGTTGACTGTCTATGGCTCTTTCTCCACTCCTCTGTCCTAAATGCATACTTTCAATGTGTGAATGCCTCTATGAAATTGAACATATGTTTGTACTGTTCTGTGGAAAATGATGCATACAATAAAAAAAATTTGCTAATCCCTTTGGAACCCAAACACTGAGACTACCACACTCCACCTTGAGTCTCTGAAGCTAACTGCATACAAGCGAATGTATTATCAGGGAGGCCGATATGATGGTATGCCTCTGTCTAAGCCAATGTCAGTGGCAATATAAAAATCACAAAACATCAAGGGCCTCATTTATGAGAGGCTTGTGTAATGTTTGCACCACGCAACGTGGTACATGCGTGACGCAAACCTCCAAGTCAGATTTGTGCATCAACGCAAAGCCACTTTGCGTGACTCTGAGTGTCTTCAAAATCGGGAGTAATGCAACGCAGCGCAAATCTCTGCATTGCATTACTCTGCCCTGGGTAGGCATTCCATGGGCATTGCATGGGTGTTCCCACGCAACTGCCATGGATTTTGATGCATCCCCAGATTTACAAAAAAATGTAAACCTGGGTATGCGCCAGAAATGTACACCTTCCAAGGGGAGGCATAGCAAGGAGAAAAATCTATTTCTCCTCGTTTCATTCTGCAGCACACATAGAAAGCGGTATATGCCTCCAAGGATTGGTTTTGTGCACAAAAACACTACTGCATGCAACACAGGTACCCTTGCACCATGGCGCAAAGGGGCCTGCGTTGCCACTAGGCTGCCAAAAGGGCACCAGCGCAAGGGAAAGGACTGAAATGCGCCGTATTGACTTTAATACGGTGCATTCTTGCCCATTCCCTGTCATGTTGCGCTGCAATACGTGACTTCCTCTTAAATGAGGCCCCATTGGAGAATTCCAATAGAAGCCCATGTTCACAATAGAACATGGGCTTCTATTGGAATTCTCAAGGGCATATTATCAAGCCCATTATCGCCGCTTTAGCAGCAGTTTTCTGCCGCTAAACCGGCGATAATTTTTAACGCCGTTCTTGATAATATGCCCCCTGGACTTTAAAAGTGCCCTCTACTGCCATTAACTCACTCATCTGTCCTTCTACAGTTCTTACATTCAAAGGCATTCCCTAATGTAGACATGTTTTTTTAAAAAATAATTTAAAATAAAATATGGATTTTCCTAAGAGAGGAGAGAGCCAAAACAATATCCGCTTTATGAAATATTGTTTAAAATATTGCATTTTCTTCTGTTGCAGCATTAAATTTAGCACGTGTCAAAAGTGTGAACGTTAAATCGTCTCTGAAAGCGTCCTCTCTAAATGCATATGCATTGCATTTGTCTCTGACGATAAAGTCTGAGTCATCAACAACAATATGGAGAAACGTACATGAATGTTTCTAATGCAATTGACCGTGGCTTCGTGTAGGATGTTGCTGAGTACAAGATGCCTGTAAGATTTAATGTTTGCACGATCATTACATTCTAAAGCACTTGCGATGAATCATGCATAAAAGTCACGAAATGAAAATAATTATATTCCATCCCTTTGACGCCTCGATAAAATGCTGCAGGCATCATTTTCAAACAGGAATTTTGCTGACTTTATGTAAAATGCCGATGGAGCTGTCATCTCACTTTCAATATACTCACTCAATGCTATTATTTGAAAGTTGGGCAACAAAAGAGTTGGAAATGAACAACAGCTACGATCTTGTATGACGTGCATTACATTAAAAGTATTCAACGAAGCCCTCAGTGGGTGTCATTGGTTCATGAAATAATTTCCACATTTCTTTCACAGTAAATGAGGATGACGGGCCTGATGCCGACCAGGCATGCACAAAGGGCCTCTTTGTGGTCGTAAATGGTTTTATGAGTACAGCATCTCGTAATCCCACTTAAGGTGTGGGGAGAGATCGTTTCAAGGGGTGGTTTGTCTGGAATGTTTGGGGATAGACACAAACGTATGCTCCAGAAATTTCCTACCCTGGAAATGCTCAGAGATTTGCTAACTTCCTTTTTGCCCCTCCTCACCCTTTAAATGGTCGGAGATCCGAGGATGGAAGGGAAATGGACGACTCCCACATTTGGTTGGGGTGTAGCGCAAAGGCTTTCTCCAAGAAAGAAAAAGTGTCTTCACATTCTCAATAATACTTATGGAAACCTGTACCTGGCACTACGTTCCAGGTGTGCCACTGAGAAAAGTGGTGAATAGAAAAAAGTAGTAATCTACACCGAGATAGATGTGAATCTACAGCTATGTTTTTACTACCTTGTGCCATGCATTGGGAACACAGTTTCTGGCAATGTGCATAAGATATAATCCTAAAAGAACGATAACCAGCCAGTTTTACGTCTGGAAAAGCTCAATTCACGGTGA
The DNA here is from genome assembly GCA_963921515.1 of Calotriton arnoldi. Classification (NCBI taxonomy): domain Eukaryota; kingdom Metazoa; phylum Chordata; class Amphibia; order Caudata; family Salamandridae; genus Calotriton; species Calotriton arnoldi. The sequence continues at coordinate 654,871 of CAWUFW010004272.1, read as the reverse complement.
CTTAAATGATCAAATATGTAATTCATTGAAAAGAGCATATGAAAAGAACCTATATGATGTGAAATGTAGGACAATAGTGGTACAAAACGGAAAAACTCCATAAACATACATACTATGCAATTAGAAAATGACCTTAATGCCACTAAATTGGTGAAAAATCCACTAAATTCCCGCAGTCCTACAAGCAGCATCCCACTTCATGTTAGGACACAAGAATTGGACCACATCTCTCTCCCCCATTCTACCTCCCTTCAGTGGCTTCCCGTAGAAGCGAGAGCTCAACTTAAAACTGCCGGCATACTCATTAAGCTCTGCACTTCTCTTTACCCTTGTACCTCACCAAAAAATTGAAATTCTCAAGCGCCAGCCGAGACTCACAAAACACTAAGGGGGATATTCACAAGAACGTGTGATAATCATCGCCAAATTAGCTTAACGCAACTTTGCACATCGCGGCCCATCGCGGGAAAATAACACCATGTTAACGTAGCATTCACAACCCGGCGGCACCATGCGATAGACCCACGACAACGCGCCAAACGACCGCGTTAAAATGAACGCGACGCCGAAACAATGCGAAACACGAGCGCGAAAAAAGGTGCGATGCCCCAATTCGCGGTACAAAAATCAGCGGTAACCAGCGACAGCCCTGCAATTCCTACGCGTCATGCGGGAAAATGCACTATAAAAGCACCGAAAAACACAAACAAAAAAAATCAAACTGCGTAGCACCATGGATGCACCCGGACCGAGTGCAGAGGACATCGCGAACCCCACAAGCCCCACAGATGACCAGCAAGGTACCCCGGTGTCGGGGAAGGCCAAGGAGAAGAGGAAGAGGAAGACGCGGTTCAGTCCGCAGGAAAACCGGATCATCGTCACGGAGGTGATAGAAGACTACCAACAACTGATCCTCACCTCCACTGTGTCATTGGCAACACAAACGAAAACATGGCAGTCGATCGTGAACAACGTGAATACAGTCGGAGTGTCGAGGAGGTCAATGGAGGAGGTCAGGAGGAGGTCAAGAGGAGCTGGCATGATGTGAAGAGCCAAACCAAGCAGAAACTCGCTGCCAACCGGAAGGCAGCAACGGCGACTGGAGGTGGGAGTCCTGCGCCACAGGAGGAGCTGGATGAGCTGGAGGAAATGGTGGCCACAGTCATCAGTGTGGAGACGGTGGCAGGAGTCGGGGGACCGGACACAGCTCGACATGACCTGACCCAACAGCAACAGGGTGAGTAACGACCAGGGACTGGGGGGGACAGGGGAGATGGGCACAATGGCACACATGCTCAATTATGCGTAGCACACTGCCCACCCACTATGACTGTGGAACAAGTCCCTGATACCCTTGGGACACTGCAGCACACATAGAAACACCAAGTAGGCCCCCGCCCACTATGTGCACACAGGGGCCCTCCTCCCTATCACCAATCTCACAACCAACCCATGTACATGGGCTGAATCCAGCAAAGTAGCGGCTCTGTGAGCCACACTGACAATGCAAGTGACACTGCATGACCAATAGCAGGGATGCAGTCAAAATACAGGACATGGTGCACGACACGACACTGAGGTGGCCCAGTGTGGAGCACATCCTCAAAGGAGCAGGTCACACTCTGACACATCCATGTGCACATACAACCCCTGACCTCAACAACACATCCGCAGACAAACAATGCACAAGAGTACAACAACCGTCCAAGAGCACAAATGACCCAAGTCGCCAACATCTCAGCACCTTAAAAGCACACAAGTCAAAGTCACACCGCCTCAAAGGGATAAGGGGCCGTTAAATAAGAGCCGCAGGGGCAACTCTCCCACAATGCAGCACACACACATAGCAACCACAGCTTATCAACATTGACGACAATGTGGTACAAAGTGCAACACTTTCACTACAGAACAAAGGACACAACAGGTGCCGCTTGTGCGTAGAAACTGGCCAATCACATCTGGCATAGCAGGAAACTGTGAGATGATAATGTACAAGTACAACCTCACCTCCGCCATGTCGTCGTAATGTCCACTGTCTCCCATCAAATAGCCAGCTCAGCCCAAACAGTCACAACGTACATTGTCATGCAGTCTGTATGTAAACATGTCCAATGCGTCAACATACATGGAACACACTGTTAACCTGCATCTCCCCTTGACATTGCAGAGGGACAATCTACACCACCTGCAGGTCAGATCAGACATCTCTTCAGTGATGAGGAGGAGGACCCCCTGGCCATCTGCTCCGACACCCTCCAACAGATCGTGGACAGCCTCCGCACCCCACCTCCAGGAGCAGGGCAGCCCTGCTGCATCGAGGTGACCCCACCCCCTGCACAGCCCACACAGCAGGAAGCACCCACCACCATGGCTAACTTCCAGCACCTCATGGAAAGACACATGGCATTCCAACGCCGTGTGTTAGAATGCCAGAGGGGGCTGGCCGAACAGGTGCGTGTGGGTTTCGACCTCGTGGCAGCCAAACTTGATGCCATAAGTGGGTGTGTGAGTCCCATCAGGGACCACTTACAGTCCATAACGGACACCCACAGTCCATTCCATGCACTACAACAATCTTTGGCTGACCTCGCTGGAGCCATTACTCGGATACAAGAACTGTCCAGTCAGACAGGCTCCAGCGATTACAGCACAGAGGTGGCACAGATGCGGAGGACAATGGAGAACATGGAGCGGATGCAAGCCGGAAGGATGGCTGCCATGGCTGTACACCAGCGAGATGTAGCTGGGATCTTCCATGCCCTGCAGGACCTCATCTTGCCATTGCTGCCACAGAGCCTGTCCCAGATGACTGCTGCAGGAACTCCGACACACACATCTCCGCCACCAGATGTGTCAGTGGCACACAGTGATGCAGCCATACCACCACTGCCCCCTGATGTGTCAGTGGCGCACAGTGATGCAGCCACACCACCACCTCCCCCTGATGTGTCAGTGGCACACAGTGATGCAGCCACACCACCACCGTCCCCTGATGTGTCAGTGGCACACAGTGATGCAGCCACACCACCCCGGCCCCCTGATGTGTCAGTGGCACACAGTGATGCAGCCACACCACCACCGCCCCCTGATGTGTCAGTGGCACACAGTGATGCAGCCATAACACCACCACACACACCTGACACATAAGACATATCAGACGACTAAGATGTGGATGGCAATGACCCTGTGTGAGAAAGGAGGTCGTAGCACACATCCCCGCCATATGGCCTGTACCTGCTTGGTTCAGCCCTCTGCATCATGCCCGGGAACAACACCTTCCACTGTCCCCCGCAAGACTCTGCGACATTCACCTGGACCCCCACATGGGCTGCCATATCTGCTCTGGTCACCAATGACACAGCAAACAGGCTGCGGACTCAACCCTTCCTCTACCGATTAACTAGTCATTCCCCAAAGGACTCAGTTTGGCCCTCCACTGGGCAACCATGTAATGTGGGGTGTGCATGGCCACGTACTGCTCTAGCTCCGACACACCACAGAATGTGAATAAAACATTCCAAATCACACAGATGTGTCATGTCTATGTTCAATCAAGTATGACAGTATGTATGACTGTAGGGACATTGATTGCACAAAAAGTACACCCTGGGAAATGAGATCAATGCGCATGTTTGACCGTGACACACATGGCCAATTCGATGACTGTTAAGGTTTGAACAAGCTGTGGCCTCATTGATCATGAACATCAATCTCGAAACCCCCCAACGTAGCCCCACGTCCATGTATTGAATAGGGCTGTGTTTTCACAAATGTCAAAGTCCGTAGGAGGCCTAAGGTAGTGTCCCACATCACATGTGTCAACAGAACATCCTTTCGCATACCTACACATACTCAACTGTGTGGACACACCCTGGTTTGATGGAACACAGTGATCCATATGGCAAGAAGTGTGACACCATACTCACATTGCTGAAGACACGTAAGCGCACAGGTCTACCAGCACCTCTCCCAACCACAATGTCTGGCTCACAAAGGTGGAGCTGACAATGGGACTCACCCCTAAGTGAAATGCGTCAGTCAGTCCCTCCCTGTGTATGGACAATGCTCATTGAGGCACACGACTTGGCATGCTAATCAACACTCATCACAGTTGAACACTAGTGAAGTTGTGTACACATCATTGGCATGTGCGTGTCAGTACGGGCAAGACAAGGGCCACGACATGCAGACCAATGCATCATACACTAACACGCAGCAAAGGAACATGTAGGGGTGCAAGACATGGGTAGGCACAAATGAACACCAGTCATTACAGATGCCAACGGGCTCAGCCCACCTTGCCTTGCTGGACGAGTCATGTGGTGTTTGGCGAATGCTCATTGCACCATATGAGGGGACACCACTCACAGCCCATGGGATCTGTATAGTCCCGTACCACCGGGCTGCGCTGACTCTCTGCTCTGCTGACAGTGAGCAGGTGAACGAGTCCAACAAGGTCACATGTAGTGCTACATTGCCATGTGTGTACTCTCCCACCAGCGGTGTGTCAGGTTGAGGAACGTTGGCAGGCGCCGCTGTCCACTCACCTTCCACAGGTGTGTGTCAACCCGCAGTGTTGCACGCACATGCATTCTGAGTCCAGGCGAATGCAGCCATGTCCACTGTAATGGTGGGATATGTGTCCATTTCTCCAAGCTGCAGAAGGGTTTTGGGACCTGTGCTATGGGTCACAATCCTATTGTGGCTGCAGGAACGTAGTTACTCGTCCATGAAAGCGAGCGCAGCTTCATGGGCAATCAGTTCCAAGAGACGTCGTTGTCGACTTCAACGGACACCGGTGCGAGCCAATCCATTAGCTGGCCCGGACAGATGTGCTCCGTCAACGCCGTTTCACCAATCCGCAACACAGCCCAATAGGGGAGCGCTTCGATGTGGTCACTGCACACGAGGAATTGTGCAATCTCACATGCCCAACTGCCAGCACATACGCCAAATATCAAGGCATCCCATGTACGGGTATCACGGTTACACTCCTGGTCGTGGACCAACAGGGGGCGCACACACATGTCAAAATCCAGTTCAGCAACCGTTGTGTTGGATAGGCAGACATCCATGGGCCACTCGAATATGCATGATCGACAGTGGAACCAGGGCTGGACGCAGGTGACATACGCAAGACGGAAGCTCAGACGGTAACTGATGCGCAACACTGCCAGTGGCAGTGCCCCCAACAAATGCAGCATTCGGTCACGGTACAGTTCCACGTGACAGGGGTTGTGCATGTGCCCGGGATGTGCTGACATTGTGTTGTTCGCTCTCGTCAAACCGGCACTCTTCTGACCTGCGGCTGTTATGTGGATGATATGGCACAGCTCGGAGCAATGAGTCGTATGAGTGTGCAAAGTATGGACGTATGGGTTGTCCTGTACGTAAGTGTCAAGGCCATTCCATGCAGGAGTACCTCGGCAGAGACTTCTGTGTGTGGGGTGTGGACACGTTGGTCTGTCATTAGCGCTGTGCGTAGTGTGGGAGTCGTCGTCATCTGCTATGGTATCTCTCTCAGGGGGTGCCTGCCGCATGCAAGCGCAAGGTCGGAGGTGCAGGTGTGCTTCCGCCTCATGTATTGAGACAAAGGAACTTTCATCCCGAATGTTAGTCTGACTACTGCTTGCATTCTGGAAATGTGATGTGGCTTTTGCCCTGCAATTGTGGCTAGGCCTTGGCCTTATGGTGCACCAATGGCGATGCACACACAACAGTTGCCATGCATGAGCCAAGAGCCCGAGCGGCCTTGCGCTCCTTGTGCAATCCCTTCGTGCGCGGCAGCACTCCAGGTGCATGCTACCTTGCAACATTGTCGATTGCGGGCCGTGCTGCGCAGACACTGCAACAGAGACACATGCATCAGTTGGTTTCCTGTCCAGCCCAGGATGAACCATGCCCAGAGCCCAGGGATGATTGTTCACACCCCTACGCTGGCCTGGCGTATGCCGAGCCTGCCCACTCGGCTTACGTATAAAGGGTGGGGCGACGACGCAACGTGGCCCAGTTCTTCCCCACTGCCGGAGGTGACAATGGCTGCGTCCGCCTGGCTGGACACGGGACTCAATCAGAAAGGGTCCATGACTTACATTGCACAGAGTTTGTGGCACCGGAAACACTGCGGCCGGCACGGGCCTACCACCACGGGACGGTGACTTACGGTGCACTGAGGTAGGGGCACCTTAGGTGCTGAGCGGGTGTGCAGCCTGCGATGATGCGCCGTCCTGGCAGTCCGGACTGGTAGAGATTTGTGTGAGCCCTGCTGGACCGCAGTGTGGGCCTGAGCCAGCGGGCAGCGCGGGATGACCGCCACGTGGCGTTGCCTCGCGGTTCACAGAGTTGGTGGCACCTATAGTGCTGGGCGGGTGTGCAGCCTGCGATGATGCCGTGTGCACTGATATGATCTCTGCCATTGCGAAATCAAGACCCAGAATCACGTGTGTGACCTAGTGGCCCGCGGGGCGGGGCTGCATGATGTGGAGGCTGCCAAGGTCGCGGACCCCGGGCTTGGAGATTGCACCGGCACGTGGTGGGCCCTCTTGGAGACACGCTGGTGGAGGAAGGTGAGCAGTGGGGCCTGGGTGCGCAGGGGCGGGCAAACACCGCTGGGCGGCGGGAGGGGCTGGGGTGCAGCAGCCTGTGTGCGCAGGGGCGGCCAAGCGATGATGGCATGTGCAATGATTTGTACTCTGCCATTCATGCATCTGGGCTCTGTTTCAGATCAGGGACATGGTGGACTGCGGTGTATGCCGGCACGTGGTTGGAGACACACCGGTGGCTGCAGGTGAGCAGTGAGGCCTGGGTCCGCATGTCGGCACTCTCTCTCCCTCTCTTCCTCTCACTGTCTCTCTCTCTTCCTCTGTTACTCTCTCTCCCTCTCCCTCTCTTCCTTTCACTGTCTCTCTCTCTTCCTCTGTTACTCTCTCTCCCTCTCCCTCTCTTCCTTTCACTGTCTCTCTCTCTTCCTCTGTTACTCTCTCTCCCTCTCCCTCACTCCCCCCTTCACTGTCTTTCTCTCTTCCTCTGTTGCTCACTCTCTCCTTCTCCCTCTCTCCCCCTTTCTCTCTCCCCCTTTCTCTCTCTCCCTCTCTTTCACTCTCTCTCCCTTTCTTTCTCTCTCTCTGTCCTTTGATGGGCGCATGACACACCTTCTTATCTTGTGTTTTGTCTTGCAGGCTGTGTCTCACAGATTGTCTGGAGGAGACCCGCCATGACTCTTCCGAATAGTTGTTTTGAGTTACATTTGAATAAAATTATTTGTTTGGCAATTCTATGCTGAATGTATGATCCTCCTTTTTCTGTGCACACATGTATGTTGATTGTTGTACTTGTGCGACATCTGGCGAAGTGTTTTGTTCATGATTTTGTTACGTTGATGTGAATTATCTTTGTCCGTGGTAGGACCCCGGTGGGGGGGCGGGGGCGGTCCGGGGGGAGGGGAGGGGCGGTGGGTGTTGTGGCCCTCTTGGGTGTCCGGCTGCGTGATCAGTTGCTCCATGGCCTCTGTTGTTCTTCTGGTGTGGCTGCGGGCTGGGCTCCCATTTCTGGTGCAGGTTATCGTCCGACTTAATACCAGGAAAAAGCAGGTGTTATTTCCCTGCTGCTAACGCGCCTTATTGCATGTTTTGTGCTCTTCTCGCCGATCTGGCTGGACGTTGAGAATGTTGCGGAGTGGTTTTTTCGCGTTTTTTTGCACGGGAACGCCTACTCTGCATCTCATTAGCGTTAGTTGCCGGTGTCATCCGTGGCGATGTTTTTTGCGGCTGCTATCGCGGGAATACTGGCGGTATCTGCTGTTCGCACCAGCTTGTGAATAGGGCGATAAATCTATCGCCACTTTGGCTGCGATAAAGTGCCGCTAACTCGGCGATAAGTACTTGAGAATATGCCCCTAAATTGCTCCTCCTCAAACCCGCCACCTTCACGCACCAGCAATACATGAGCCAATCCTTCTCGGTAAGAGCCACTAGATGATAGAACTCTCTTCCTCCAAGCCTCTGCCTGACCACATCATGTCACCCTCAAAAAAGACCTCACAGCTCTTCTCTTTGAACCGCACCTGGTCTAACCTGCTCCTACCCCCTCACGCTCCTGACAAGTACAGACTAATCTCAACCAGCACGAACAATTGTTGTCCATCTTATGGGACTGTACCACCCATCTGCCACTGTTGTGTTTTACTATTTAAAACGTGTGATACACTCCACCTCACTGGGAGGCTAACCTGGAGTTCACTCCACATTTAACTTTACATGTATATTTTCTATGTGTTATTGATACGTTCTGCTTTATTGTGAAGTGCTCTGATGCCTACAGGCCATCTTTGCACTATATAAGATCACAAAACTAAATAAATAATAAATTGCAAAGGACCTAGCACAAACAGGTTTATTGAAGAAACACAATAAGCAGTGCTACTCAAAATTCTGGTCTCACGTAGAGTGAAAATGCATGAGAAACTGATTAATATTAATATTATTTATCAACATAGCAAAGCACATTTCCAAAGTTCTGTTAGCATATATATCAGCCATTGAAGCCAGTTTGAAAACCACTGTTTAAATTTCGATCCGCAAAAAGGTCGGAGAAAATCAACAAGGGGCTGGTACAACAAAAGGAATAAAATCCTCGTTATCCTTAAAATTTTAATTTTGCTAGTACATCTTCTACCAAAATATGAATGTATATACGGCTCAGAGAAATTGGGTCTTCTTTATTTTTCCTTACAAAAATATATTTTCATATTTGACATCTTTCATATACGAAACATTGATACATTAATACATCATAGTCAGACAATCCGTCCTGACTGTTTTAAGCACAGGTCTCAATGAAAACATACATTTTATTTTATATAAAACATGTTATGTCATTTTCAAGCATACACAACACATCCACATTCATACTTCAATACATTCATACATATACATAAAACTTTTCTGATATTTGTAACAACACAGGCCTTAGTAATTTCACGATGTCTCAATCACTTGATTGCATTAGTCAAGTCTCATAGTTGCATTTCTAAACACAGTGCAATTCTTTTGGAGCACCTCGTTTTTTGCTTTTTATATTACTGTGCCTTAAAAAAAGTTTTCAACGCGGGTCTTTGCGTAGGAAAATTTATGTTTTCAAGTGAGAATTATCTAAGAGGGATTAAATGTTGCTTTAGTAAGACCGTTTCCATCTTTAATCTTTACATTGGTTGTATATACTCCTTTCAATATGAAAAGTTGCAGAATTGAAAAGGAGCGGGAAAATTAGGGGTCCATTTGATACTGCTGAAAGCCACAGACCCCACCAGGGCTCTAAGATGGCGGCTGAAACACATCAACGATGTGGATGAGGGGAACGTTTTAATCTTACCATAGAAAACACTAATAAAAACAAATTACTTCATCTACAGATAATTATAAAAGCATATGCATAGGAGCCAACTTCATAACACTCAGTCATAAAATCTTGATCTAAAAGATCTCTACCAGAAGCTCCTTCATTGGAGTCCACCTGGCTCAAGTGACATTTTAGGTCAGGTGAAGAGCAGATCCAGTGATGAACCATGCCACCTGGGTGAGTGAGGGCCTCACATCCTGTTAAATGAAACTCTGCAAAACAGATTTAACTAAGAAGGTTATTTGGATCTAAGAATAAAGATTTATTAAATAAGATGTTCTGGGTCCCTATGTAACATTGGTCATACTCTTCCTGGTGTAACTGGGTCTCGCCAGGAAGCAGGGGCAGGAGCTGGAAGAGGAGAAGCTGCCACCCACAGGACCAATTGAAGCACAGGCCACCGATCCGCTGCTGCAGGCCCAACTTGGACCCCGGACTTATGCCCAGGGATCTCTGGCAAAGAGTTAGAGGCTGCTGAGGTGGCTAGGCTGGCCTCAGTTTGTGCCAGTCCCTCGAAGCGACTGGGTTGTGCATGGTCGCGGCCAGACAGCCTCACCCTGTGATTTGGCCCTCCTTGAGCTTTTTTCTTTTTTTCCTGGACCCCTGCTGGCGCTACCCTGGTTGAAGCTGCAGACCGCAGAGAGATGCACAGCCCCGTTCTCGGACCCCTATTGGCAAGCCTTATGGGTGAAAGGGGCAGGCAGATTAGTGTGGCATTGATGGGAGGCAATGTTCACAAGGGGGGGAAGGCATGTGGCCTGTAGCCTTAGGGGTTTAAAGGCAGGAAAGGATATAGTGAGTTGAAGGTGGTTAGGTGGCCGCGCTTAGCTGGCTAGCAGTCTCAGTGCGGCTTACAGAGGGTGGCCCAGAGAAACAACTACTGCACATGGAAACAAACAGTTGAAACTAGAGGCTATTGGCACCAAAGAATGCTCTGGAGAGAGGAAAAGATCTCCATTTGCCTGACTGTGTCCCTTAAAAGCAAATTTAGTAGGCTTTCCAACAACGAGGTGCACTCCACTTCGTCTGTTCATGACAAAGTGGGAATGCGCTGCAATAAGCTCGTAGGAAGAAAGATGAAAAACAAACGCATTGCCCACCAGCCATGCATCATGATCCAATGTCAAACCTTCAATGTTTAATGAAGGTGATAATTAAGAAGGATGCAGCAATCCAATCCTTAAGGAGTCTGAACCTTAGTCCCAGCGCTTGCTGGAACAGAAATAAAGTGATCGTATCTTCCATTCAGCATCCCAAGTGCTGGACCATAGTAAACCTCAGGCATGACCTGATATAGTGAACCTCTACTTGATGTAAGATTGAGGTCACCGGGAAAGAATGACAGCAAAACTGAGGGCTGGCATCATTATTTAATAAAAAATAACGATGCGGAATGATGGGCACCGTGGCCTTCACTTACAAAAGTAAAAAGAATAATGGCCAGCTCCTGCCACGGTGGTAGGCCAACATTTAAAAAAAAGTGTGGGTGCTCCAGGTGGGCACTGGGGTGCCCAAAAAACATTTAAAAGAAAAAAAAGGCATAATAAATGTGCTGCAGGAGACGCTGATTTATTATTCATTCCTCCAGACAAGGAGCACCTCTTAATGCCCTTCAAGGGCTTTTTGTTAATATATTTGTATTCTGGTGGTGCCCCTGGAAGGGGCAGGGGGGTGCCTGGAGACCACTGGAATTCACCACCAGTTATAGTTATCTCAAGTAACTATAACACGTGGCCTAAAGTAACTATACCTCGCACCCTCGTCATGCACTGCTAGTTGGCTACAACATTGCATCACTCATGACGTGTTCAATGACATCATTGATAACATCAATGCAACATCTGAAATGACGTCATTGACACCACGACCATGACATCCCGACAATACTGTGCATGGTGGGGGCACAGGATATAGTTATTTTAGGGCACAAGTATGGTTACTTGAGAAAACTATAGCTGTGAATATCAGTGGCCTCCCTACAGCCCCTCAAGACATTAAAAAATGCTTGGTGGTAACCCCGCACCCTTTGTTTAAAACAATATGTTTTAACTGACATATTAACCTAACTATAACATCCCTTTACCCTTTGGCATCTTCAGTGAATATACATATTACTGGGTAGTTTTAGTTAGGACTACGTTTCTGTAAAAAAGCATTTTTTGTTTTGCTTATAACTTTGGCGCTGACTGATTAATCCCAAAAAAACAAAGTTCATCCACCTCAACTCCTTCCTTCTAAGTTTCGGGGTGATCCGTCAAGTGGAGGCTTAGAAAAATGGGGGGGGGGGTCTAAAAACACGTTTTACCTATGCAATTTACAATTGGAAAATTAAACACAGTTACAGCATTAGCGGATGCTACCAAACGGGGATCGAGGGGCGGGGAGGCGGGGGGAGCGGAGGGAATAAAAGAAACCACTTAGAATACAGCCGGATACAGCCGGCCGACCACCGCCTCTCCTCCGTCCTCTTCTCTACTCCAGGGCAGCAGGAACCAGGAAGCACACAGCCTCCCAGACTCCCCTGACCAATCACAATGCTGCCATACAGCAGCACTGTGATTAGCCTGAGCGCCGTGGTTCAGTGCTCTGTCAGGGGCTGGGAGGCTGTGCATGTTCTCCACCCAGGCTGTAATGCAGCCTAGGTGGAGAACATGCAAAGTGCGCATGATTGTTTCGGGCCGGCTAAAATGGCATGCCCACTTAGGAAGTGCCTACCACTCCTCCCCCAGCTCTAAACAGCCCCGCCCCCAACCAACTGAGCCGGTACGGTTAAATAAAATGATAATAATGTTGCATTACTATCATTTTATTTTTCCGTTTTGAATTGCTCAGTTGGGTGACGCTCCTCCACCATAGAGGAGGAGCCGCCACTGATTTACAGCCAAAAGGGCTCAAAGGAATTACACCAAATTTGGCAGAAAGCTAGGTCTTACTTGAGAGAGCATGCATTTTGTGATTTGGTGTAAATCTGTTCAGTAGTTTTTGAGAAATTAAGGTTCAAAATTTAATGTACATCTGACTCTGCAGATCAGAAGATATGATCTGATTGGCTGCCACCAAATCAACAAAGATGCTGAGGCAACCATTTTGATACTCAGGGATTCATTCCTCTGTCCTGAAGAAAGATTCAGAAAAACATACACAGGGGCAGGGTAGGGATGCCTTGTCACCCTATGCCTGGTGGTGGTAGTGTCCCAGAAGGACTGCACCTGGAGCCAAAACTGGAAATATTTTTTAGCAGCAGAACTGATCTGCAGAGGACCCACAGATGGGGAGTGAGGTGCACAGCTCCCACCCTGGGAATTTTTAGGCCTCAGGAACGCTACTCCCTAGGGTCGCTTTATTTTAAATGGGGAAGGGATGCACAACCCCCATTTCCAAGTAATTTTTAGGCGCTGGGACCCCATCCACTAGGGCTGCTTAATTTTTAATTCAGAGGGGTTGCACAGCCCTCTTCCCTGGGGCATAGGGGGAGGGTGTTGGGATAGTCCCCTCACTGGGCCTCACACTCCCCGGGTGCCAGGACCCCATCCCTTGGGGCCAAAGGCATTTTTTTTATTGGTGAGGGCGGCAGGGGCCCTCCTTCCCCGAGCCATTTTATGGCCCCAGGGACCCTACTCCCTAGGGCCTGATATCAGTAGAAGTACCTTGCTCCCTTGTCGTGCACTGCTTATGACCTCACATATTACATCACTCATGACATGTTCTGACATCATTGATAACATCACTGATGTCATATGAAATTGCATTTTTGATGACAACACTATGCCTGGCGGGGGCATGAATTACATGAGCTACATGAAATAACTATAACTGGTGAATCTCAATGTTTTTTTTGTTTAAAATTTTACGTTTAAACTGACATTCTCACTTAACTATAACGTCACTTTAACCTTTGTTTGTTTCAATGAATATGTGTGTATATATATGTGTGTGTGATGTGTGTATATAACGGACATCGAAATGCGTAACCACAATAATTCAGAAATTCTAAGCTGTATAGTGTTGTTTCCAATACTTTCAGGTTCAGCTCAGCGAGGCTTATGCAATGCACTTCAAGCTTTTGTTCTTGAAAGGGTTAAATAATGACTTTGGGTTCAAAATCAAGAGATGTGGGCACCCAACAATCTCAATTATACCAAACATTTCTATAACATATCCACTTTCCATTGATTGGTGATATGACAAGGTACTCACTACTAACCCTGGGCGTAGTTCGCGTAGTAGCGCTACGCGTAGCTACGCGAAGTGCACTTTGTACTACGCGAGCTACGCGTAGCACTACGCAAACTACGTAGTGCGGTAGGAAATGCTGTTCGCAATGATTGCACAGTGCCGGATGCTTGTCCGCACTGTGCAATCATTGCAAACGGCAACTTGCACAGTGCAAGCGGTCGTTTTCTGCCGCTCGAGTAGATTTGTACTCGAGCTGCAGTTTTCTCAACGCGGACTGGTAGTTTCTCATCGCGAGCAGTCGCGAGCATACGCGACCACTCGCAATGAGAAACCTGACCTCCCCGCGTGGAGAATCTCGCCGGGAGGTTTATTTTCCACGCTCGCGATCGGCAACTTGATGTTGCTGATAGCGAACGAGGAAAAAGTCTCGCCGGGATGTCATTTTGCTCGCTCGCGGTCGCCAACTTGACGTTGAGGACCGCGAGCAAGCAAAAAATGCCCGCTACGCTTTTTTGCACTGTGCTATGTGCAATTCGCGTAGCGCGTAGTTGCGCAAACTACGCAAACTGCGCGAGCGTAGCGTAGTTTTCCGCCCAGGCCTACTCACTACCATCCCTAACATGATCCTGGTCCTTTCAGTGGTCTCAACCACAACTCAATATCCAGCTTTGATCTTACATCTACATTAGAGGTCTAATTGTTCTTGGAACTAGTTTAATCATAAGTGCCACATGACCATTAAGTGGTAAGATATTACATGTGCCCATCCTATCATTGGAATCGCATAAGCATCTTTGCGGCCTCAACTATTATGAGAAACCATTTTCAGTTAGGATGGCTGACTAATCAACGGCAGCATACTGTGGTTCTGCTTTCAGTCCCTTTTTGCCTATTTTTACCTATTTCTGGGTGGTTTTCTCTGAGTCGAGAGCTCTGAGTCTTGAAAAGGACAATCTAGGGAATATCACAGCCAGGTGGTAAAAACTTCAGTACTTTCTCTGAAGGGTCCCTTTCAGCTAGAGATTAGGGTCAGCCTTGGTCACACATACTCCTAAATTGACAAAAGGACAATTGTGCTGCTCATATAGTCTGCACACATCATTCATACCAATGGTGTGACTTATTCAACTGTTGTCAACATGAGACAAACTTCAAAGTATGCATATATGACTGGACAGCATTGAATTCCCAATCTGAGCAGTAATAGTGAACTTTGTGAATGGATTTACACTCTCAAAAACAACACAGGATTATCTTTAACAGCCAATTAAGAGCTCAATACTCTGAGTGGCATCAACTCAGAACCTATTGAGATTATGAAAGTAACTGATACAAATGTGCAGTAAATTGGATGGCTCATAGCTTTATAGATGAATGTGTGCTTGTTGATGAAAACTGCTATTACAAGGCGACTCTTAGCTCTAAAAAAGCCTGTCTTACTTTTGTTTCAGTTTCCGTTTTCCAGTAGGTACACCCCTAAGTCTCCATTTCTCATTTAGCCACTCTGAGACAAATTTATCAACATCTTGCACAGGGCGATGCAAAATCTAGATTCAGATTTACCAAGCCACGCATGGTCACCCTGTGCAGCCTTGTGGTTTGGTAAATCTTGTGTTTAACGCAAGGCATCCCAAGTCACTGCCTTGTGTTCCACTATATGGTATGGGTGTTACGTGGGTGGGGTGTGGGTGTTCCCACATAGCTACCAATGATTCCTGACACATTCCCAGATTTACCGACACTGGTATACCTGAGAATGCATCAAAAGTGTACGCCTTCCCACCAAAGGTGCAACGAGGAGAAATATCTTTATTTCTCCTCATTGTTTCCTCTTTCTAAGTGTTCTGAGTATTATTTTTGTGCAGGAGGGTACCCATTCCTGAACAAAAACAGTCCTGCCTCTAACGCAAAACGCTTGCACCATGGCGCACGGGTGCCTGCGTTGGTGTTAGGCAGCACATTGTGCAACAGCGCAAGGAGTGGAAATATGGAGCATTCCTGCTCTCTCATTTTCAAGCATCACAGCAGGGTGGCTTGCTGTGTTACTTGAAATCTTGATAACTCTCAGGGAAACAGAGCTGCCTTTGGATTCTGGGAATGTGCTCGCACCTGAGATATTGGAGCACTGATACCATCACACTATGAGGTGGGTGCAAACGAGAGCATGGCCCAACTAAAAGGTGTGTCACCTTTTATTTAAAGCTCCCAATCCAACAGAATTACTTATCATCTATTGTGAAATTCCCTGAAGTTTCCAGCACAGGAATGAGGTGGAAGCAAAAGATAGTGTAAAAGATGTGCAGTAGGAAGTTACAGGAGAGGCATCTTAAGCAGCATCTTAAGCAGGGCCAATTTGCTGCTTGAGGAAAAAGGAAGTCTTGTTTTGTTCAGACAGCCAAACTGGTTTTAATCAGTTGTTATTGCAGTGCAGATTGGTGGGTTCTATGCTAATTATAGCACATAAGCAAAAGACACAGACCAGGAGGGCTGTAACAATGGCAGCGAAGATAGGCAAGCTTTAATAGCAATTCATCTTGGGCAACATGTGAAATGTCCTCTCTGAAGGCACCTTTCTCACTACATACACTCTCCATATATACAGCACATGTATGTATTTTAACAGGAGGTTCAATAGACATCTTTCCAATTAATACAGGTAGGCAGCGCTCTGCCCCTGCGCATCAAGTTTTCTGCCAACATCTGCCAGGCTTCTTATAGCCGGGTGAGAGAGTTGTAGGGACCCTTCTCTATGGGTAGGGTTCAAAATGACTGACTCTTGTTGGCTGTGGACATTTGAGGCCCATGTAGGAAATTTTGGAGGAAACATATACTACCTTAGGGAAGCTCCTGGAACTACCTGGTGAGGGACCTGATGTGCTCCCAAATGTGAGCCAGAAGAGTAGATGTACAGACCATGTCTGGGTAGCCAGTGCACAACCATATCTTGGGGGAGTGCAAGGCATCTACTAATGAAACAAGCATTAGCAAATCCAATAGGTCTTGCCTTTGAAGGGGGTTTACAAACCTTTTGGCTTTGCCAAAACTTGTTGCTGATTCTTAAAGGCATTGCCAAAAAAAAAGCCAAAATGAAAAATAAACACCAAAATAGCCAGTCTCAGCGTAATGATATATGCATGTGCACGCTTCACCATGCATTCCAGTTTACTGTTCCAAGATGGAAGATGATCGTCTTGGAGCAATCATTTAAAAAAAAGAAAGAAAATGTGTGCGGAACTGCATTTTAAACGAAAGAGCTGACTGATAGCAAAGTGAGCTGTTGGTCCGTCCACAAAGTTAGAAAAAAAATGAAATAATAAAATATAAGAAGGGGCAGGCAAGCAATGGAGCTGTCAGGGGAGGTGGAGAAAGCAAATGAAAAAAGCAAAAAGACAGCCAAGCAGGCGAGAGAGTTGGGGAAGCAACAGACGAGCTCAGAAAAGGGATGAGCATCATGAAGAGTGCAGGGAGTGAGGATGTGGAGGGGAACCAGCATAGGAGAGAGACAGCACAAAAACACACGCACGCCCGTGGAGTACTAAAAGAAAAAGAAAGGTTTCCTGTATTTCAACTTCAAAGGATACAAGTCATCCAATCAAAAGTATGGTAAAGAAGCTATGCTCTCCGGAGGGACAAACACAAGAAGAGGATGGAAAGTCAACAAATACGAAAAAGTAAATAAGTCTAACAAGAAAACCAACAGAGGATAGGCAAATGGGCTGACCCAAAGCCCACTCTGAGTATTGGTACTGTACACAATATCTTTCGACAACAGATAGCTAAGAGCTGTATGGAGGCTAGTTCTAAAAACAGTCACCAGCATACTATCACAAAGCCCTCCATCTTCATGGGTGACACACTCGTCCTCATAGAAAAAGGCTATTACAGCAGAACACATACCCTTTACATAAAGGGACATGCATCTAGTGTCAATCTCTGTACCAGGCTACAGCTGTCACTTGTGAGTGCTCTACTGGAGCCCCCATCTTTTTATTTAAAATGTAGACTATTATACAATGTTACTTTGTAACTGTGATTTAGAGAATTACAGCTTTAATGCGGTCCTTGAACTTTTACATGCGCAGTTTTGTTTCTAAATACTGTGGAGAACACCAAGCACCTGCTGATGTCAAGCAAATGTCCAATAAGTTGGAGAAATTCTAGTTCTTAAAGCTAAAATGGTTAAAAGAAGAGATGAGGTAAATCTTGTCTATTTACTTCCATTTGGCACTCTAAGGGCAATTATCTATTGGTAGGGCCGGACTGGATATAGCAACCAGCCCTGGCAGATAGCTGCTCGACCGGCCCTGGGAGTGAGGGAGCGGCTGCTAGCAAGAAGCACCGCTCCGCTTTTGTTTCAGGGGGTCTATATTGCAGCACTGCTGCAAAACCGGCCCCCATTGAAAAAACAGGCCCCCTTGGGCACAAAACCGCCTCCCCACCCCTCAGGCCCACCGGGAAAATGCCTGGTGCCCGCTACGGCCAGTCCGGCCCTGTCTATTGGTAATTTTTAGAAAGGACGAACAGTCTAATTGTAAGCTTTACAGATTAACAAAACAGGGATGGCAATACATAACTTTCTTCTTCCAGGCATTATTATCAGAAAATTATCTTTTATCAATTTCTAATATTTCTTGCAGAACTGGAGTACCCTGTCATGCCCTTGCAACGACTCCCTGAAAGTCAAACATATATGGAGGCTTTATAAACCACTGTTGAAGGGCAAATCATATAGTGCAAACAATTCTTTCTCATGACGGTGACTGAATGTCTTTCCTTCCAGCTTTGGATTGGTTTGTGGATAACCAAGTATCCTGATAAATCTTATCTATAGTTTATTACCATATACTAAATATGAGAATCAAAAAATGTTAAAGGATGCCCTATTCTCTATTTGGCATCCAACACTGGTTTGCATCAGATTATAGAGAAACCCTGGTTCTTATGTGCATCCCTATGTTATGTATGAATAAATTAAGAACATTGCACAGAACACAGAACTTGGTAGAAGTACACAATAATATGCAGAAAATATGTCAATGATTACTACTTGACATATATTAAAATCACTGTCAAGCAATTTAGTAACTGAGAATTTATTTTAGAATGCTTTTAACATGGGACTGTATCAACCGCTGTTAGACTTGACAGCCTTAGAGTCGTCTTCCCCCAAATGTTTGCCTTCCTCCTCCATTTTTGCTGATCTTGATTTTGTTGGCCATATGACTGCAGTTTACCAATGATAACAAGTGCTAAAGTATGTGTACTCCCTCCTCTAAACATGTTAAAATTGGTATACACCCATTTAATTTACTTGTAAGTCCCTAGAAAAGTGGCACTACTTGCACCCAGGGCCTGTAAATTAAATTCTACTAGTAGGCCTGTAGCACTCATTCTGCCACCCACTTAAGTAGCCTTTTAAACACATCTCAGGACTGCCATTGCAGTCTGTGTATGTAGTTTAAACTGACATTTTGACTTGGCAAAATAACCCTTTTGCCAGGCCCAAACTGTCTTATTTAATACTTATAAGTTACCCCTAGGGTAGAACATAAACAGCCAATAGAGCAGGGTGCAGTGTATTTAAAAAGTTAGATATGTACTTTTAAGAATGATATGTCCTTGCAGCGAACAGCTCTTAAATTTGTTTTACACTACTGCAAGGCCTACCTCACCCACAGGATAACTTGGGTTGACTGATTACATTTAATGAGTGGTAAATTGTAATTGGGAACAGGTAAAACTTTCATGTTTGGTGTCTAAGAAATTTTTATTAAAACTCCTCTTTAAAAGAAAGTTAGATTTTAAGTTACAATTTTGAACATGCCACTTTTAGAGAGTTGGCATTTTCCTGCCCTAACAATTTGGTGGCTACAGCCTGTTCCTGGGTCACATGATTGGGTGTAGTTGACAGTTGGACTTTGTTTATTCCGCCCAAACAGCCACACAATAGGGGGATCAGGTGTGCCTAGATGGACCTTCAACTGGCAGGATGGGGGTGTGGAGCTGGGCTCAGACCCACTTGCAACTGAATAGGCTGTGCCCTGCCTTCAGACAAAGGATTTGTTATCACTGCATTTTTCATGCAGCCAGATTGGAGCCAGGGGAGAACAGGAAACTTCAAGGACTTGAAAAGGAATTCTCTAGAAACTTTCCCTACTTCAAAGTGGGCCCTCTGTATAAATTATTAGACCCTCAGACCCAACTCCTCAGAATACTCCTGGGCCTGTGGATACTACAGAAGAAGGACTGCTGTGCTGCTTTTTGCCAGAAGGACTGCTACTCTACTGTCCTGCTAATGTTGTGCTCTACTGCCCTGCTTGTTGAGAAGAAAGACTAGACCTGCACCCTTCATCTCAGGCTGTAATGACTCCAAGGGCCAGCCAGTTGACCTCCTATTTAAGCTATAGGGACATAACAGGTTCAGAGGCTCCCTGCAGCTGCCCAGCTAACCTGCTGCCTGGAACTGCAACTGGACATGCCTTAGCCTTGCTGGCTTCTGCTAGAGTGAGTTCCTGACCCCCAAGTAAAGCCCCTCAGGTCCAAGACCCTTGGTTTGCCCTCAGTTGAGCTCTCATCAAGTATTGGTCTCTTTGCAAACGGGTCAATTCGCACCAAGATCTTGCCGCCAGTGCTGCCAGCCTATGCGAAGTTCTGGTGAGCCTGACTCTTTGTGGTACAGCAACTGACAACAGCAGCATGAGATCTGTAATTCACGCTACAGCATCCACAGCTCGCAGTGGCCGTCAACGTGAAGATCCAGCAACGACCGTCCATGACACCCCAAAAGATCTTCACTCTACAGCGACGACCATTCACAGCGCCCAGCCTGCTCTTCATGCTACATCGACCACCATCTGCAATGCTCCCCCTGCTCCTGGCAGCCCCTTCCACTGCGAATGGAACTCTTGGTGCTGGACTTTGAAGGTAGATGTTTCAGCTGGGCTAAACTGGTCCTTGTATTCAGACCCCATCGCGGTCGGCCTGAACTTGTGACTTTCACCCAGTGTCACATGACCAGATAACTGTGAGTGGTGCTTTGTGCTTTTAGGTGCTTAACTTACCTGAACTCTAAGGTTCTACTGATTGGATTTTTGTTCTTTTGGTGTCAAACAATGTATTATATTTTACTCTATTGTTCTACATTTTCACTTTATTAATGTTTGAAGTGCTGCATAAATACTTTACACATTGGCTCTAAGTTAACCCTGACTGCTTTTGTGCATAGCTACCATAGGGTTAAGCACAGCTTAATTTGGGGTTTGCTTGTGACTTCACCCTGACAGAAATTATGACTACTGCTTAAGTAGGGCTTCACCGCCTCTGAGCCAGTAGCTCAATTTCCAACAACCGCCTTTACAAAACTAAATTTTATATTATTTCCTAGATGCAAAAAAAACCAGTCTCAAAAAGCCAGACAAACCTACTATGCATTAGTCAATGTACTTAACTTATGCATGTATAGTTCAAATAAGATTTTGTTTGCCCAGGTGATAGAAAATATTCTCCTGAACAAGACTTCCTAGATGTATTCCAAAAATATGCACTAGATGATGGCAGCTTGTAGTAACTAGGTCATTATCTTGTCCAATTGCACAGGGTTTGCTTTCCCCAAATCACCTGATCCTAAACCAGGTGGAGTTATTATTGATACTCATTTCCACCCCTCTTTTTCATGTTATAACAATGATAGTCCATGCTACAAAAAAATAAAAAAACAATCTAAGTAATATCATGTTGTTAGATTTGAAAATCCCATTCCTGCTATGCACTCGTATCATGCTACATTAGGTTAGCAGTGTGTGGCTAAATAGATGCCATTTGTATTCACGTTCTGCAACCCACTGAGTTATCCCTGCAACGTGCAAGCAAGTGTGACTTCATTTTGTATTTCGTAATCCATATTCTGCTGTGTGTGAACTAGGCCTCATTATTCGTATTGCTTGCCTCAGCAGAACACTGTATTTAGTTCTTATTTTCTCTCTCGCTCAGGGCTGTTTCTGACTTGCTAATGAATAGGCCATTCTGCCCTCGCATACCTATCCATGTGTGTAGTTCTGCTCCCACGTTAGGAGACGCTGAAACCCAGCACAGTAGCCTTGAGCCTCTGATAAGATATTCCCATCTGGCAGGTGGTAGCCCATCTTTCTGTGCCTTCTTTGTTCATGTTTGGCCTGAGCTGGTAACTTTCCACTGGTGGCGTAGTTGGAGGCTCCTTGGGAGGAATTATTATTCACTGTAGACGGTTGGGGAGTCAGTCCCTCGGCAGACATCTTAGGGTGCAGGTCATGATGGACTCCTCTGCAGAGTATTTCTAATAAACATGTAAGTTTGTATTCTCTACTGTCTGACCGACTCTTCGTTCTTGGGAAGGCATAGCAGGTGGTTGTAAGTAACCCGGGTGGCCCCTAAGGGCCACTTCCTTCAGTTGGTGCCCGAATAGGGACCCCGCAAGGTGATCCAGCTCACCCATAATCAGGTTGCAGGGTCGGGGTTGCGTCTGGTCGGTCGGGCGGATCAGGGCACCCCACACGATCGGGCTTGGTTCTCACAGCTGCCCCGCCCGTCTGATCGGGCGCTTCCTCATCTAGTGGTCACCGGCTGGCGAAACCTTGGAGTTGACCATTTGGTCCGAAGAGTCGGCAGTGGAGAATAACTTAACTCGACCTGTGAGCACCAGGTGAGTGTTTTGATTCTTGGAAAAATGGCGCCATTCTTGGACGGCACGAGCCTGCGGGCTGTGTCTTGGTACAGTCTCCGGACTGCCTTGTCTAGAACTTGGTGGGTTTGATGACCCTTGAAAAGGCACAGAGTGTTCGCGAACACTCTGCCAGGCCAACTGGTAATTTGGTCAATGCTTGAAAAGGTCTGGGGCACGAGCCTGTCTTCTTGAATTTGGTACAGTCTCCGGACTGTCTTCTTGTCTTGGTGCAGTCTTTGGACTGTTTTGTTCTGATGCAGTCTCCGGGCTGACTTGTGGTTTGATTGTTGTGTTTGGGTGCTATGGGGTTTGTGGACCGACGTCGGTGGTGGTGCTTGTGAAATGATTGTTTGAGTGAGTAGCGACTGTGCTCTTCGTGTGGAGGTAAGGATGCCTTGCCTCAGCAAGCAGTGTTGTGTGGGGTTTTTGTTTGACACGGTCTGAGGACCGTCTTTGGGAAAAAGTACTTGTAATCCCTTTGCCAGCCAAAATAATGCATTTGGACCCTTTCTTGAAAATGTCTGGAATGAGCTTAATTTGGTCTCTTGTTGTCGGTGTTGCTTTGCAGATGCCCATTGGAAGGAGGTTAGCTGGCGCCTCCTGACGACACTTTAAATTTTGAAGAATGGAAAGAATAATAAATAAATAAAAACCTGGTTTGATCAGAAATACTAGCAAGAATGTCCATTTGTTTTGACATAGGAAGAGTACAACATGAGAAAAATGTAAGGAAGGGATGCGCATTTAAATGGAAAACAGTGTTGTGATGATTCAAGGTAATGTATATTTGTGCTGAACAGACACGCATTCTAAAGGTGCAGTAAGGAGAGGTGAAATACACGCTCATAATTCAGTAGCGCTGAATGTGTTCGGTCTCTCCATGAAAGGGAGGAACAGGAGTTCTGGAAAGGGAAAAAGGGAGCAGTGTGTTGGTACTTAGAGCTTTCCAGCTTCAGACACAAACTGCATTCTGAAATTGGCACGTAGAAATTCGGTGCAATGCTCAGAAGTTAACGTATGATTGATCTGAGTGGGTGTGTTTCATTTGGATTTGCCCACAATAGAACATGTATTTAATTTGGAAAAAGTGTTTCAAGCACTCCAGGCAGTGTGTCTTTATGCTGAATAAGAGAGATTTTTAAAGTTGAAAAACCTAGCTTGTGAATTCAGTGTGTGGCAGGCTTGCTATGGCCTTCGGGGAGATAAGGAAGGATTTCCCAAGGAGGGTGCTCACGCTGGGGAGAGAGTTCCGTGAGGCCAAAAAGAGAGGTGGGGCCATGCCTAGCTCCTGACACAGACAGGCAGAGATGCGCAGCGCGGACTTTCCTAGGGCAGAGAGCCAGCAAAAGATGTTAATTGGGAGCAGATTAAAAGAACAACATAGGAGCTAAAAGAATTGGTTCATGAGTTTTGTGGAAGTGTGTATCTAGAGTTTCCACAACACTGTGGAATTGAATGTCCTGGAGCCGGTGGCATGAGATTCTTTGTGACTCATTTGGTTATTGGATTAATGTTCTCTGATCAGATTAAGGTGCACGTGCAGTAAATATTGGTTTGTTTTCAAAGAAAGTTGATAGATGGTATACTGAAGGATGAAGGGTACTATAGTGCTGGACAAGGAATGAAGTAGAAAGAGTTTAAGAAAAAGGAAAAATATGATGGTACAGAGAGGGTTTGCTCAGAAAAATAGTTTGCAGGGAGTGAAAGAGAGTTACAAGGTATTGTTTCAGTAGCAGAAATACAAGGTGCAATATCAAAGTTGTTGGAGTTTTAAAAGGAGCAATTACAAAATAAGTTTTAGAGAGGGTTGCAGGTTCATTTGAGAAAGGTTACCAATTTGTTGTTTGTGACTCAGGCCTGACAGGAAAAGATTTGTTTTGTGAATGAAAAAGAATAGATTGCCTCTTTCTGTTACGTATTTAACATAGCACAGTACTATGAGTGTTTTGGTGGGTGCTTCAGACACATTGGTTGTAGCACATGTTTTGCACTTTCTTGCTCTGATTATTGGTCCTTTTTACAGTGGATTTCTGTTTTAGTTAATGTCTAATTGTGGTGAGCATGTGATGGGTTTGGCAACATACTATTACTGCTCTCAAGCAGGTGAATGTGTGATGACGGGCCTCAATGTAAGTAGTGAATGGTGTTTGCCCCCGAGTTTTGCTAATGTGCCATCCACTTTGTGGGCAACAGGCGATGTAGAGCTGGGATTCCTACAGATTTCACGAGTCTTGTTGTGTATGGTACGGGATTTGGTTGAGAAAGGTGTTGGTGAAGAGACGGCTGGTAGATAGTAATAGTCCCATTCTTTTGATTGTGTTTACAATTCTGTGATTGGTTGGTGTGAAGTTCATGATAAAGTGGTTTTTCTGCATCCTGCTGTTCTAGCCTTTGCTATGCCTTTGCTAATGGTTCCTTCTGCTGCTCAATGTTTTTCTAGCACTGATCTAATATACATTCTTTGCCGGTATTATTTATTTCAATAATAGGTTTTTGTCCGGATTTCACATAGACTGGTAGGAGTCATAGGTTCTTCTGCGTTTCTTAGGACTATGAAGGAGGACGGAGCATCCATAAACAGGTTTAAAAGGGGTAGTTACTTACTCATCGTTTCAGACAAACAGCAAAGTTGTAGGGACAGTACAGTTACATAGTGTTAGACATGGCATCCTTGGCGTGGTTTCCCCTGACCTTTTGCCTCTACACTCTATGTTTTGCTGTGGTGCTGGTTTTCATTTTTGCTAGCTTAGATGCTTTGGGTATTTTGCCACTGCTGATCAGTGTCACAGTGTGAGTGCTTTCTGTGTAAATTGATATTGTGCTTGGTTCTCCCTGATTGGCATATTAGTTTTACTAGTAGATCCCTAGTGAAGTGCACTGATTGTGCCAGGGCTGGTAGATAAATAGCTACTAGTAGGCTTGCAGCGCTGATTGTGCCATCCTCATGACTGTCTCGGAAAAGATGTCTCAGAACTGCCACCGCAGTGCCTGCGCGTAGTATGTCCATAGGGCACCCCTTTGGTGGGCCCAGGGCCCCCCTGGGTGGGGCACGGTATATGTGAGGAGTGGGATGTGTGCTGGTGTGTGTGGCATGTCCTGGTAGTGAAAAGATACCGCTTTCCTTTTTCACTATTGAAGGGCTGTCCTGCTGCTAGGACAGAATGGGGAATTTTTGTAACATTTTACGAGTATATCCTTCATAGGGATAAGATAGAATATAGGAATGAGCTCAGAATTTGATAATACATCTTTTAGTAAGTATGGTTTTTAAAGTCTGTGTTTGACAACAGCACTTTTGGGAAGCAGATATTTTCTTGTCCAACTTTTTTGTGCGTTTCTGTCTTTTTGTGGATTGATTGTCTTGTTTCAGTGTGACAGAAGAAGAGGATGTGCATTTGGTGTAGTGTCCTTTTGTGGTGTCTTCACTGTGTTACTGTGAGTGTTGGAACAAATGCTTTGTACATTGCCTTTCGGATGAGCTTGTCTGCTCGTGCCAAGCTACTAAGGGGGAGAGTAGGGGTTACCTAAAGCATGTATTCCCCTTACCCTGACTGGAGGGACGGGTCCCTGTTTGGACAGAGGTACCTACCTCTACCAACTAGAGACCCCAATTTCTAACAAATTGTTCTTGTGCTTAGCTATGCATGGCTAGGAAGTCTGCTTTTTCAAAGGGGTAAGTATTGTCGACAGGAGGTCACCTGTTAAGGTTACCTGCTGTCGAAGGGGGATAGGAGATTAGCTCCTTGGTGACTAGGGGACTAACATATTAAATGGGGTGCATGCGGTGCATGAGCCTTAACTCTGAATGCCTAACACTTGAAACTGCATTTTTTTTCTTTGGCTTCTGTGCTTGGTACATATATCGTTGTGTACTGTTTTGTGTTGTAAGTACACAAGACGGTTTGTTGTGCGCGCTTTCTGTCTTTGACGCTACCACAAGAGCCCTCCTGAACTGTCTAGGAACGGTCATGATGGTGGCCGTCTCCATAAGGCAATCAGTTGGACTCGCTTTAGCCACTAATTTCACAGATATGGTACTCCATGCTGTGACCTTGCCCTTGAATAAATAGAGACACAGCACCTCACCAGTGCACATCTAATTGGCTATAGAATACCACTGTTTGAAAAAAAATGTCATGATTAGAAAAATGTGTCACCTTGATGTACGCCATGTTACTGCCCCTCCTTTCTGTAAATTGATGGAATTGGAATTGAGATGGAGATGAAAGGACGGGTAGACTAGACTGATGTTCCCTTATTTGATCCTTTAGGGGAACTATATGTCGGTGGCTTTCGTTTGAATACCCAGGTTGCACCACCATTATTGCTCATGATACCGCAACGCTACATACAGTTGTAGAGACATCACAAATCCTTTATTAGTTAGCCTGAGTAACTGGGTTGCAACAGATGCTGTGGGTAGGAATAATAAGTTTGCAGAAAATGATTAGAATGAAATGAGAGAATGTTTTTAGTAGGCCCTGCTGGGTGAGCACTGGAAATAAAGATGTCTAAGTTGACAGTAAGGCACATTGTCAGGATGAGGCATTGCTTAGCCCGTGTACTGTATGGTGCACATGATGCACATTACTAGGAAGGGTACCTGTATGCCCCCAATAATGTCGCATCACACATTCCCCTTTTGAGGTTCTTCAGACAAATAATATAGGAATGGACAGATGCAAAAATCCAAAGTATGCCTGAATTGTTCTTTCAGAGCTTAGTAAATGAATTAAGGCTTACCCCATTACTTGGTGTTGGGAGAGAAAAATAAATTATATAAAGTTTTATCCTTGCCAGTTAACTAAAAGTTCATATTATACTCGCTAATAGGTCCGGGACACCCTGCAGTCACAAAGAGAGAGAGAGGGGTCGGACGTGATGCACAGCCTGGCTGCTTGTTATGGAGCATCTATGAGGACCGTCTTTGGGAAAAAGTACTTGTAATCCCTTTGCCAGCCAAAATAATGCATTTGGACCCTTTCTTGAAAATGTCTGGAATGAGCTTAATTTGGTCTCTTGTTGTCGGTGTTGCTTTGCAGATGCCCATTGGAAGGAGGTTAGCTGGCGCCTCCTGACGACACTTTAAATTTTGAAGAATGGAAAGAATAATAAATAAATAAAAACCTGGTTTGATCAGAAATACTAGCAAGAATGTCCATTTGTTTTGACATAGGAAGAGTACAACATGAGAAAAATGTAAGGAAGGGATGCGCATTTAAATGGAAAACAGTGTTGTGATGATTCAAGGTAATGTATATTTGTGCTGAACAGACACGCATTCTAAAGGTGCAGTAAGGAGAGGTGAAATACACGCTCATAATTCAGTAGCGCTGAATGTGTTCGGTCTCTCCATGAAAGGGAGGAACAGGAGTTCTGGAAAGGGAAAAAGGGAGCAGTGTGTTGGTACTTAGAGCTTTCCAGCTTCAGACACAAACTGCATTCTGAAATTGGCACGTAGAAATTCGGTGCAATGCTCAGAAGTTAACGTATGATTGATCTGAGTGGGTGTGTTTCATTTGGATTTGCCCACAATAGAACATGTATTTAATTTGGAAAAAGTGTTTCAAGCACTCCAGGCAGTGTGTCTTTATGCTGAATAAGAGAGATTTTTAAAGTTGAAAAACCTAGCTTGTGAATTCAGTGTGTGGCAGGCTTGCTATGGCCTTCGGGGAGATAAGGAAGGATTTCCCAAGGAGGGTGCTCACGCTGGGGAGAGAGTTCCGTGAGGCCAAAAAGAGAGGTGGGGCCATGCCTAGCTCCTGACACAGACAGGCAGAGATGCGCAGCGCGGACTTTCCTAGGGCAGAGAGCCAGCAAAAGATGTTAATTGGGAGCAGATTAAAAGAACAACATAGGAGCTAAAAGAATTGGTTCATGAGTTTTGTGGAAGTGTGTATCTAGAGTTTCCACAACACTGTGGAATTGAATGTCCTGGAGCCGGTGGCATGAGATTCTTTGTGACTCATTTGGTTATTGGATTAATGTTCTCTGATCAGATTAAGGTGCACGTGCAGTAAATATTGGTTTGTTTTCAAAGAAAGTTGATAGATGGTATACTGAAGGATGAAGGGTACTATAGTGCTGGACAAGGAATGAAGTAGAAAGAGTTTAAGAAAAAGGAAAAAATATGATGGTACAGAGAGGGTTTGCTCAGAAAAATAGTTTGCAGGGAGTGAAAGAGAGTTACAAGGTATTGTTTCAGTAGCAGAAATACAAGGTGCAATATCAAAGTTGTTGGAGTTTTAAAAGGAGCAATTACAAAATAAGTTTTAGAGAGGGTTGCAGGTTCATTTGAGAAAGGTTACCAATTTGTTGTTTGTGACTCAGGCCTGACAGGAAAAGATTTGTTTTGTGAATGAAAAAGAATAGATTGCCTCTTTCTGTTACGTATTTAACATAGCACAGTACTATGAGTGTTTTGGTGGGTGCTTCAGACACATTGGTTGTAGCACATGTTTTGCACTTTCTTGCTCTGATTATTGGTCCTTTTTACAGTGGATTTCTGTTTTAGTTAATGTCTAATTGTGGTGAGCATGTGATGGGTTTGGCAACATACTATTACTGCTCTCAAGCAGGTGAATGTGTGATGACGGGCCTCAATGTAAGTAGTGAATGGTGTTTGCCCCCGAGTTTTGCTAATGTGCCATCCACTTTGTGGGCAACAGGCGATGTAGAGCTGGGATTCCTACAGATTTCACGAGTCTTGTTGTGTATGGTACGGGATTTGGTTGAGAAAGGTGTTGGTGAAGAGACGGCTGGTAGATAGTAATAGTCCCATTCTTTTGATTGTGTTTACAATTCTGTGATTGGTTGGTGTGAAGTTCATGATAAAGTGGTTTTTCTGCATCCTGCTGTTCTAGCCTTTGCTATGCCTTTGCTAATGGTTCCTTCTGCTGCTCAATGTTTTTCTAGCACTGATCTAATATACATTCTTTGCCGGTATTATTTATTTCAATAATAGGTTTTTGTCCGGATTTCACATAGACTGGTAGGAGTCATAGGTTCTTCTGCGTTTCTTAGGACTATGAAGGAGGACGGAGCATCCATAAACAGGTTTAAAAGGGGTAGTTACTTACTCATCGTTTCAGACAAACAGCAAAGTTGTAGGGACAGTACAGTTACATAGTGTTAGACATGGCATCCTTGGCGTGGTTTCCCCTGACCTTTTGCCTCTACACTCTATGTTTTGCTGTGGTGCTGGTTTTCATTTTTGCTAGCTTAGATGCTTTGGGTATTTTGCCACTGCTGATCAGTGTCACAGTGTGAGTGCTTTCTGTGTAAATTGATATTGTGCTTGGTTCTCCCTGATTGGCATATTAGTTTTACTAGTAGATCCCTAGTGAAGTGCACTGATTGTGCCAGGGCTGGTAGATAAATAGCTACTAGTAGGCTTGCAGCGCTGATTGTGCCATCCTCATGACTGTCTCGGAAAAGATGTCTCAGAACTGCCACCGCAGTGCCTGCGCGTAGTATGTCCATAGGGCACCCCTTTGGTGGGCCCAGGGCCCCCCTGGGTGGGGCACGGTATATGTGAGGAGTGGGATGTGTGCTGGTGTGTGTGGCATGTCCTGGTAGTGAAAAGATACCGCTTTCCTTTTTCACTATTGAAGGGCTGTCCTGCTGCTAGGACAGAATGGGGAATTTTTGTAACATTTTACGAGTATATCCTTCATAGGGATAAGATAGAATATAGGAATGAGCTCAGAATTTGATAATACATCTTTTAGTAAGTATGGTTTTTAAAGTCTGTGTTTGACAACAGCACTTTTGGGAAGCAGATATTTTCTTGTCCAACTTTTTTGTGCGTTTCTGTCTTTTTGTGGATTGATTGTCTTGTTTCAGTGTGACAGAAGAAGAGGATGTGCATTTGGTGTAGTGTCCTTTTGTGGTGTCTTCACTGTGTTACTGTGAGTGTTGGAACAAATGCTTTGTACATTGCCTTTCGGATGAGCTTGTCTGCTCGTGCCAAGCTACTAAGGGGGAGAGTAGGGGTTACCTAAAGCATGTATTCCCCTTACCCTGACTGGAGGGACGGGTCCCTGTTTGGACAGAGGTACCTACCTCTACCAACTAGAGACCCCAATTTCTAACAAATTGTTCTTGTGCTTAGCTATGCATGGCTAGGAAGTCTGCTTTTTCAAAGGGGTAGTATTGTCGACAGGAGGTCACCTGTTAAGGTTACCTGCTGTCGAAGGGGGATAGGAGATTAGCTCCTTGGTGACTAGGGGACTAACATATTAAATGGGGTGCATGCGGTGCATGAGCCTTAACTCTGAATGCCTAACACTTGAAACTGCATTTTTTTCTTTGGCTTCTGTGCTTGGTACATATATCGTTGTGTACTGTTTTGTGTTGTAAGTACACAAGACGGTTTGTTGTGCGCGCTTTCTGTCTTTGACGCTACCACAAGAGCCCTCCTGAACTGTCTAGGAACGGTCATGATGGTGGCCGTCTCCATAAGGCAATCAGTTGGACTCGCTTTAGCCACTAATTTCACAGATATGGTACTCCATGCTGTGACCTTGCCCTTGAATAAATAGAGACACAGCACCTCACCAGTGCACATCTAATTGGCTATAGAATACCACTGTTTGAAAAAAAATGTCATGATTAGAAAAATGTGTCACCTTGATGTACGCCATGTTACTGCCCCTCCTTTCTGTAAATTGATGGAATTGGAATTGAGATGGAGATGAAAGGACGGGTAGACTAGACTGATGTTCCCTTATTTGATCCTTTAGGGGAACTATATGTCGGTGGCTTTCGTTTGAATACCCAGGTTGCACCACCATTATTGCTCATGATACCGCAACGCTACATACAGTTGTAGAGACATCACAAATCCTTTATTAGTTAGCCTGAGTAACTGGGTTGCAACAGATGCTGTGGGTAGGAATAATAAGTTTGCAGAAAATGATTAGAATGAAATGAGAGAATGTTTTTAGTAGGCCCTGCTGGGTGAGCACTGGAAATAAAGATGTCTAAGTTGACAGTAAGGCACATTGTCAGGATGAGGCATTGCTTAGCCCGTGTACTGTATGGTGCACATGATGCACATTACTAGGAAGGGTACCTGTATGCCCCCAATAATGTCGCATCACACATTCCCCTTTTGAGGTTCTTCAGACAAATAATATAGGAATGGACAGATGCAAAAATCCAAAGTATGCCTGAATTGTTCTTTCAGAGCTTAGTAAATGAATTAAGGCTTACCCCATTACTTGGTGTTGGGAGAGAAAAATAAATTATATAAAGTTTTATCCTTGCCAGTTAACTAAAAGTTCATATTATACTCGCTAATAGGTCCGGGACACCCTGCAGTCACAAAGAGAGAGAGAGGGGTCGGACGTGATGCACAGCCTGGCTGCTTGTTATGGAGCATCTATGAGGACCGTCTTTGGGAAAAAGTACTTGTAATCCCTTTGCCAGCCAAAATAATGCATTTGGACCCTTTCTTGAAAATGTCTGGAATGAGCTTAATTTGGTCTCTTGTTGTCGGTGTTGCTTTGCAGATGCCCATTGGAAGGAGGTTAGCTGGCGCCTCCTGACGACACTTTAAATTTTGAAGAATGGAAAGAATAATAAATAAATAAAAACCTGGTTTGATCAGAAATACTAGCAAGAATGTCCATTTGTTTTGACATAGGAAGAGTACAACATGAGAAAAATGTAAGGAAGGGATGCGCATTTAAATGGAAAACAGTGTTGTGATGATTCAAGGTAATGTATATTTGTGCTGAACAGACACGCATTCTAAAGGTGCAGTAAGGAGAGGTGAAATACACGCTCATAATTCAGTAGCGCTGAATGTGTTCGGTCTCTCCATGAAAGGGAGGAACAGGAGTTCTGGAAAGGGAAAAAGGGAGCAGTGTGTTGGTACTTAGAGCTTTCCAGCTTCAGACACAAACTGCATTCTGAAATTGGCACGTAGAAATTCGGTGCAATGCTCAGAAGTTAACGTATGATTGATCTGAGTGGGTGTGTTTCATTTGGATTTGCCCACAATAGAACATGTATTTAATTTGGAAAAAGTGTTTCAAGCACTCCAGGCAGTGTGTCTTTATGCTGAATAAGAGAGATTTTTAAAGTTGAAAAACCTAGCTTGTGAATTCAGTGTGTGGCAGGCTTGCTATGGCCTTCGGGGAGATAAGGAAGGATTTCCCAAGGAGGGTGCTCACGCTGGGGAGAGAGTTCCGTGAGGCCAAAAAGAGAGGTGGGGCCATGCCTAGCTCCTGACACAGACAGGCAGAGATGCGCAGCGCGGACTTTCCTAGGGCAGAGAGCCAGCAAAAGATGTTAATTGGGAGCAGATTAAAAGAACAACATAGGAGCTAAAAGAATTGGTTCATGAGTTTTGTGGAAGTGTGTATCTAGAGTTTCCACAACACTGTGGAATTGAATGTCCTGGAGCCGGTGGCATGAGATTCTTTGTGACTCATTTGGTTATTGGATTAATGTTCTCTGATCAGATTAAGGTGCACGTGCAGTAAATATTGGTTTGTTTTCAAAGAAAGTTGATAGATGGTATACTGAAGGATGAAGGGTACTATAGTGCTGGACAAGGAATGAAGTAGAAAGAGTTTAAGAAAAAGGAAAAAATATGATGGTACAGAGAGGGTTTGCTCAGAAAAATAGTTTGCAGGGAGTGAAAGAGAGTTACAAGGTATTGTTTCAGTAGCAGAAATACAAGGTGCAATATCAAAGTTGTTGGAGTTTTAAAAGGAGCAATTACAAAATAAGTTTTAGAGAGGGTTGCAGGTTCATTTGAGAAAGGTTACCAATTTGTTGTTTGTGACTCAGGCCTGACAGGAAAAGATTTGTTTTGTGAATGAAAAAGAATAGATTGCCTCTTTCTGTTACGTATTTAACATAGCACAGTACTATGAGTGTTTTGGTGGGTGCTTCAGACACATTGGTTGTAGCACATGTTTTGCACTTTCTTGCTCTGATTATTGGTCCTTTTTACAGTGGATTTCTGTTTTAGTTAATGTCTAATTGTGGTGAGCATGTGATGGGTTTGGCAACATACTATTACTGCTCTCAAGCAGGTGAATGTGTGATGACGGGCCTCAATGTAAGTAGTGAATGGTGTTTGCCCCCCGAGTTTTGCTAATGTGCCATCCACTTTGTGGGCAACAGGCGATGTAGAGCTGGGATTCCTACAGATTTCACGAGTCTTGTTGTGTATGGTACGGGATTTGGTTGAGAAAGGTGTTGGTGAAGAGACGGCTGGTAGATAGTAATAGTCCCATTCTTTTGATTGTGTTTACAATTCTGTGATTGGTTGGTGTGAAGTTCATGATAAAGTGGTTTTTCTGCATCCTGCTGTTCTAGCCATTGCTATGCCTTTGCTAATGGTTCCTTCTGCTGCTCAATGTTTTTCTAGCACTGATCTAATATACATTCTTTGCCGGTATTATTTATTTCAATAATAGGTTTTTGTCCGGATTTCACATAGACTGGTAGGAGTCATAGGTTCTTCTGCGTTTCTTAGGACTATGAAGGAGGACGGAGCATCCATAAACAGGTTTAAAAGGGGTAGTTACTTACTCATCGTTTCAGACAAACAGCAAAGTTGTAGGGACAGTACAGTTACATAGTGTTAGACATGGCATCCTTGGCGTGGTTTCCCCTGACCTTTTGCCTCTACACTCTATGTTTTGCTGCGGTGCTGGTTTTCATTTTTGCTAGCTTAGATGCTTTGGGTATTTTGCCACTGCTGATCAGTGTCACAGTGTGAGTGCTTTCTGTGTAAATTGATATTGTGCTTGGTTCTCCCTGATTGGCATATTAGTTTTACTAGTAGATCCCTAGTGAAGTGCACTGATTGTGCCAGGGCTGGTAGATAAATAGCTACTAGTAGCCTTGCAGCGCTGAATGTGCCATCCTCATGACTGTCTCGGAAAAGATGTCTCAGAACTGCCACCGCAGTGCCTGCGCGTAGTATGTCCATAGGGCACCCCTTTGGTGGGCCCAGGGCCCCCCCCTGGGTGGGGCACGGTATATGTGAGGAGTGGGATGTGTGCTGGTGTGTGTGGCATGTCCTGGTAGTGAAAAGATACCGCTTTCCTTTTTCACTATTGAAGGGCTGTCCTGCTGCTAGGACAGAATGGGGAATTTTTGTAACATTTTACGAGTATATCCTTCATAGGGATAAGATAGAATATAGGAATGAGCTCAGAATTTGATAATACATCTTTTAGTAAGTATGGTTTTTAAAGTCTGTGTTTGACAACAGCACTTTTGGGAAGCAGATATTTTCTTGTCCAACTTTTTGTGCGTTTCTGTCTTTTTGTGGATTGATTGTCTTGTTTCAGTGTGACAGAAGAAGAGGATGTGCATTTGGTGTAGTGTCCTTTTGTGGTGTCTTCACTGTGTTACTGTGAGTGTTGGAACAAATGCTTTGTACATTGCCTTTCGGATGAGCTTGTCTGCTCGTGCCAAGCTACTAAGGGGGGAGAGTAGGGGTTACCTAAAGCGTGTATTCCCCTTACCCTGACTGGAGGGACGGGTCCCTGTTTGGACAGAGGTACCTACCTCTACCAACTAGAGACCCCAATTTCTAACAAATTGTTCTTGTGCTTAGCTCTGCATGGCTAGGAAGTCTGCTTTTTCAAAGGGGTAAGTATTGTCGACAGGAGGTCACCTGTTAAGGTTACCTGCTGTCGAAGGGGGGTAGGAGATTAGCTCCTTGGTGACTAGGGGACTAACATATTAAATGGGGTGCATGCGGTGCATGAGCCTTAACTCTGAATGCCTAACACTTGAAACTGCATTTTTTTTCTTTGGCTTCTGTGCTTGGTACATATATCGTTGTGTACTGTTTTGTGTTGTAAGTACACAAGACGGTTTGTTGTGCGCGCTTTCTGTCTTTGACGCTACCACAAGAGCCCTCCTGAACTGTCTAGGAACGGTCATGATGGTGGCCGTCTCCATAAGGCAATCGGTTGGACTCGCTTTAGCCACTAATTTCACAGATATGGTACTCCATGCTGTGACCTTGCCCTTGAATAAATAGAGACACAGCACCTCACCAGTGCACATCTAATTGGCTATAGAATACCACTGTTTGAAAAAAAAATGTCATGATTAGAAAAATGTGTCACCTTGAAGTACGCCATGTTACTGCCCCTCCTTTCTGTAAATTGATGGAATTGGAATTGAGATGGAGATGAAAGGACGGGTAGACTAGACTGATGTTCCCTTATTTGATCCTTTAGGGGAACTATATGTCGGTGGCTTTCGTTTGAATACCCAGGTTGCACCACCATTATTGCTCATGATACCGCAACGCTACATACAGTTGTAGAGACATCACAAATCCTTTATTAGTTAGCCTGAGTAACTGGGTTGCAACAGATGCTGTGGGTAGGAATAATAAGTTTGCAGAAAATGATTAGAATGAAATGAGAGAATGTTTTTAGTAGGCCCTGCTGGGTGAGTACTGGAAATAAAGATGTCTAAGTTGACAGTAAGGCACATTGTCAGGATGAGGCATTGCTTAGCCCGTGTACTGTATGGTGCACATGATGCACATTACTAGGAAGGGTACCTGTATGCCCCCCAATAATGTCGCATCACACATTCCCCTTTTTGAGGTTCTTCAGACAAATAATATAGGAATGGACAGATGCAAAAATCCAAAGTATGCCTGAATTGTTCTTTCAGAGCTTAGTAAATGAATTAAGGCTTACCCCATTACTTGGTGTTGGGAGAGAAAAATAAATTATATAAAGTTTTATCCTTGCCAGTTAACTAAAAGTTCATATTATACTCGCTAATAGGTCCGGGACACCCTGCAGTCACAAAGAGAGAGAGAGGGGTCGGACGTGATGCACAGCCTGGCTGCTTGTTATGGAGCATCTATGAATACGACTGAGGCAAAGCTGCAGAGCAAAGAGGTGCTGGCCGAGGCAGTATCACCGAAAACAAACAGAGAGAAGGGCTATCCAGGAGCCCCAGCCTGTTGGTCTACTTGTGCCTGAGTCCCAGCCCATTGAGCCTAGTCTGTGGCCTCGCCTGTGTTTGAGTCTCTGCCCCTTGGTCCCTCTTGAGTCTGACCCCCCTTCTTCCCTTGACCCCTTTGTGCAAGGTACAATGTACGCCCGACGGAGGAACAGTGCACCAAGGTAGAATAGGATTAGTAGGGATGGACTTCATGGATGAAGAATAGGGTGCGGGTACCCTGTCTAAGGTACCAGCGATAGAGTGGAGGAACAGAGTTTGGTGCATTGTTTGGACAGTCAACGAACGGGGCAAAGGGACTGTGATTCTAGAGAGAGAAATACCTTGCCCTGCAACGTGGGATCTAGATCCGAGCTAGACGTCCAGCTCCACCGCTGGTGCTCAATAGCGCCTACGCTAGATGAACAATAGGAGCCTACCAGTGATGGCTCTCTGAAAGACACTGGAAAGAAGAGTTTTGCCCATCCTCTTGTTCCCTGGCCACCAATTCCATTGTGTTGCATTTCTCTCCCAACCATCATGTATCCGTTTGGTTCCCCAATTGACGAGGAAAACAGCCCTTTTGCACCTCCCTGTTCAGAGCGGGGTCAGTACATAGAAAGAACAAGTTGCATCCATAGCTGTTATTGTGCTAATAATAGTGTTAGGAACATCCTACTCCCTGAATGAGAAGTATCCTGTACATTCCCAAGTTTATACAGCACCAGTTTCTCTTGTCTACATGTTTGTTATTTTGGCTCCTCACACAGGGGAGCACCGGAAGGCATAAAGCGATAATACAAGTGCTCAGATTGGTGTACCTTCAATTCCGTTCTCCAGTCCTAGATAATGCATTTAGTGATTTGCGCACTCCAAAAGAATGTGAATATTAGGCAGAGGCCTGTCATGATAGTTAGTATGACAGTTCGTTTTCGTATTCCCACTGTATTTGCTGCCTCATCTACATATTGCGCCTATCCTCATTTATAATTTAAAATATGTGACACGATAAATAGACCCTTGTATGCACTGTCTCCCAGTTTGTTGCATTTACTGCGTAGGTACATTAACTGCTAAGGAAAGGATATCCATGCAATATAACCCTAAGATCATGTTTTAGAAGGAGATAGAAGGGTTGATGAGCATTGATGTAGATATCTTTTAGGTCAACACGCCTCTTATAGTTTCCCTGCTTAATAATGAACATTTGAATAGTTCTGATACAGTCTGATTATGATGCAGTGTTGGAGTATATAGTAGTACACCTAGATCAGATGGAAAGGAGGGTACCTTACATCCAGAAGATTATATGCATGTTTACAAAGGTAATAAGAATGCCACCTGGCTACAAAACGAAAAGTTGGATTTTCAGAAATTCAATGTGACCAAATACTTTAAATGTTTACGTGATAATAAAGCATCAATGACAGTATTTTTGAATATTAAGTAGATTTTGATATTCATGTGCTGCTTTATTTTCCCTTGCAATTTGAGTGACTATGCAGTTTCCTACTCCCCACTTAGAATTGTAAAGACCCTACCGGATAGCTTAACAAAGCATTTAGCCACCACTGCTAAAAGGAGGGTCTGTTAGATGTGAAAATCCCATTCCTGCTATGCACTTGTATCATGCTACATTAGGTTAGCAGTGTGTGGCTAAGTAGATGCCATTTGTATTCACGTTCTGCAACCCACTGAGTTATCCCTGCAACGTGCAAGCTTTAGTTAGCAAGTGTGACTCCATTTTGTATTTCGTAATCCCTATTCTGCTGTGTCTGAACTGGGCCTCATTATTCGTATTGCTTGCCTCAGCAGAACACTGTATTTAGTTATTATTTTCTCTCTCGCTCAGGGCTGTTTCTGACTTGCTAATGAATAGGCCATTCTGCCCTCGCATACCTATCCGTGTGTGTAATTCTGCTCCCACGTTAGGAGACGCTGAAACCCAGCACAGTGGCCTTGAGCCTCTGATAAGATATTCCCATCTGGCAGGTTGTAGCCCATCTTTCTGTGCCTTCTTTATTCATGTTCGGCCTGAGCTGGTAACTTTCCACTGGGGGCGTGGTTGTAGGCTCCTTGGGAGGAATTATTATTCACTGTAGACGGTTGGGGGGGTCAGTCCCTCAGCAGACATCTTAGGGTGCAGGTCATGATGGACTCCTCTGCAGAGTATTTCTAATAAACATGTAAGTTTGTATTCTCTACTGTCTGACCGACTCCTCATTCTTGGGAAGGCATAGCAGGTGGTTGTAAGTAACCCGGGTGGCCCCTAAGGGCCACTTCCTTCAGTGTACTAATCTGTAAATTAATGAATTTGATTTCATTTGAAGTAATTTTCATTATGAAAATTAACCTTGTCTCACTTGAATACTAAATGAGACGTAAAAGAACCCCACTTCATCAAGAACTATTGTCAGTGAAAAGGAAATATGCTGGGGGGTAGGTAGACCATTTGTGGCTAAAACCATTGAAAAAGTAGTGATTTTAAGTTCGGGTTCTGTGAGATTCTGAATCATCAATTCGGGGGAAGGGTCTCATGAAATTAGTAATCAAAGGGCCAAAACAAAGGAACATATTTGCAAATGTTTCATACAACGCAGGAAAGCAAGCAAAGTAGCTGACCTGCGTTGGGTGAAACGGATAGAGTACATGTTAGAAACGATGTCTCTAGTAGGCAGAGGTATGAACCCTGTCTAGTAGGGACCACCACTCTATTCAGGGCAAGTCAGATACACACTAAAAATAATATGTCCTCACCCTCTTGTAGCTTGGCACAGATCAGTCAAGCTTATCTAAAGAGG
The DNA here is from genome assembly GCA_963921515.1 of Calotriton arnoldi. Taxonomy (NCBI): domain Eukaryota; kingdom Metazoa; phylum Chordata; class Amphibia; order Caudata; family Salamandridae; genus Calotriton; species Calotriton arnoldi. Next base: position 615,853 of record CAWUFW010004272.1, on the reverse strand, counting down.
CAATGTGTAAAATATCTGTCCAAACACACACGCACACACGCACACACACACACACACACACAGTAATACAATGAAAACACTAAAAAAAGACTCCACAATGGTTTAGAAAAATAGACAATAATTTTTTATTTATAATCTAAGACCAAAATGACAAAAAACCAGGAAGTAAATGCTGAATTATGAATTTTTAAAGAATAAAAAGAGTTCTAGCACTTAGAAGCAATAAACGTCTATGGGGGTTATCTGGTCGCACTGGACTGGGGCAAAGTCAACTGTTCAAGCCAACCGCGATGGAGCACCTTGATCCTGGCCGCAACAGCGAGATGTAGGGTGCAGACGAGCGATGCATTAGTGTCAAGCCAGCAGTCAAGGTAATGCGTTGATTTTCTTCATGCAGTGTCAGCGATGCATAGGGTCTCATATTGCTCAAAATATGTTTCTGGAACTAACCTTAGAAATTTCAATGAAAATGATAAAAATCTCTCACCATATTTTTCTTGCAATTACAAAGAGAAAGAGTGTCTAATATGGAAGAGGAGAGTAACTAATGTCTGGGGCTTCTGGAACAGGTAAATGTTTTTCTGGGGCAAGGACAAGGTTTTATCTTACCTTCAGCCAGCATGAGAAGTTCAGCGCGAAAGGATTGGTCACAACATCATTGCATCAACTAACTGCTTTTGAGCAGAATGATGGTTTCTAAATACAGAGAACGAATTGTGGGGTGGAGGGCAGCACGTGTGGTGTTCTCCTATGATTAGTTTAAAAACAAAAATTGTCCATTGCTTCCTATATGCAGGACAATTACAGGGGTGTAATACAGGCTCTGCAGCCCCTGAAAGGCCCCCAACCCTCCAGGGGTCCCCCAAAACCTTAGGGGCCCCTATTCAGCCCATTCAGCTCAAGGCCAATGATTACCTATGAGATATGGCTCAAGAGTAGTACACCACAGAAGTAAGAACTACGAAACGCAACTGCAAGCGACTAGAAAAGAAATGGCATACTACCAAAGAGCCCACAGACCGCACCACCTTCAAGACATCCCTCAACCACTATCATCAACACCTGATGTGACAAAAAGGGAAGCCCTAGGCGACCGGATTGAAGACAGCTCCAACCACAGTGAAGATCTCTTCAACATCGTCAGAGAGTTCTCCAACCCTTCAGTCACCGAAAACGTCATCACCCCTTCCCAGGAACTGTGCGACACCCTGGCAGACTTCTTCCACGACAAGATCTCCACCGCCTACAAACACTTTGAACCCCAACCCACTGCCACTGACACCCTCAGACTCCTCGCTCCCTCAGACACCATCTCCGACCACCAGATTACCACCTGGGTCCAGCACACCACTCAGAACACCTCAGCCACCATGCACTCTTTCCAATCAGGAGCACCAATGGACCCCTGTCCCATCCACATGTTCAACCTTTCGGAGCAAGATGATTAGCTACCAACTCCTCGCCATCTTCAACGCCTCCATCTCCACAGCCTCCTTCTCCGAAGAATGGAAACATGCAAAGTCAAACCCCTTCTCAAGAAACCATCTGCCAATCCCAGCGAACTCAAGAACTACCATCCCATCTCTCTTCTCCCCCTCCCAGCCAAAGTCCTCGAGAAAGTCATCAACTGTTAGAAATGGGGGTCTCTAGTTGGCAATGGTTTGCACCTTTGTCCAAATAGGGACCCTTCCTTCTAGTCAGGATAAGGGGGAAGCACTACTGAAATAACCACTGCTCACCCCCTTGGTAGCTTAGCACGAACAGTCAGGCTTATCTCAGAGGCAGTGTGTGAAGCATTTGCACATAACATGCAGTAATACAGCGAAAACACTACAAAAGGACACCACACCAGTTTTACCAAAAAATAACCAATATTTATCTGTGCAAACAAGACCAAAATGATAAAAGTAAGTCCAACATTCACTAATCAAAATCTGTGCTCTGCAAGAATAACCTTAAAAATGCAGTTCCTTGTAGTTGGTAGCTCCTTCCAGTGCTACTGCGGTGCTGAAAACAACCAAATCCAGCTGGGTCAGTCGACCGCTTCGGTGTGGACCGGCATCGGTGTCAGAGGACATGTAAACAGTACCTTTTTGTTGTTCCGGCCGACAAAAGTGGTGTGTTCTGGCGACGGTGGTCATCGAGGATCCGGTGCGGCGTGCCGTGCCTTCAATCAATCAATCAATCATGTCACTTATAAAGCGCACTACATACCCGCGAGGGTCTCAAGGCGCTGGGGGAAGAGGGGGGTGGTGCTGCTACTGATCGAAGAGCCAGGTCTTGAGGAGTCTTCTGAAGGCCAGTAGGTCTTGGGTCTGTCGGAGGTTGGTGGGGAGGGTGTTCCAGGTCTTGGCGGCGAGGTGGGAGAAGGATCTGCCGCCGACGGTCGTTTTCCGGATGCGGGGGACTGTGGCGAGGGCGAGGCTGGTCGAGCGGAGCTGGCGGGTGGGGGTGTAGAAGCTGAGTCGTCTGTTGAGGTAGGCTGGTCCGGAGTTGTGGAGTGCTTTGTGTGCGTGGGTGAGGAGCTTGAAGGTTATCCTCTTGTTGACAGGGAGCCAGTGCCTTCAGGTCACGATGCAGGCAGCGGCTCAGTGGCAGTTGTCTAGCGGCATTAGTGAGACCAGGGCTGCGGTGCGAAGCGGGGCAGTGCTCTTTGTGGTGCTGACGATCACGGTGCAAGCTTCGGCCGCTGTAGAGGATCGGCGGTCAATGGGGCTGGCATCGGTGGGCTGCTGTGTGTAGCTTACGAACAGTGTCCCTAGACCACGGTGCAGACCACGGCGGGGCTGCCAGCTGGCCACGGAGTGTTGGTGAGACCAGGGTGGTGGAGTGAAGCGAGGCGGTGCGGAGTGCGGTGCCCACAGGTCACGGTGCAAGCAGCGGCTAGGTAGCAACGGCGGTCATTGTCGTGGGTGAGACCAGGGTTGCCGTGCAAAGTGTGGCAGTGCGCTCTGCGGTGCCTTCAGGTCACGGAACTGCCGACGGTCTTGGTGATGGCATCAGGTTGCGGTTTCCTTCTGTGGCAACTAAGACACTTGGTACCCAGAGGTAAGTGAAGTCTTTGCTGTAGCTGACACTTGGTGAACAGGAAGCAAGCTCTATCTCAAGCCCTTGCAACAAGTGAAGAAAAGTTCAGTTTTGTCCCTTCACTGCCAAAAGCAGAAGCAGCAACTGCAGGCCAACCCAGCTAAGCAGCAAAACAGCAAAGGGGCAGTACTCCTCCTGGCAGCTCTTCCAGCTCATCTCCTTGGCAGGTTCCTTGATCCCAGTAAGTTCTAAAGTTCTGGGGTCTGGGCCCCAATATTTATACTCAGTTTCTTTTTGTTCTTTTGGGCAGAGTGTGTCTGTGCTCAGCCCAAACCAGTTCTGTACTCTCTGATCCAGCTTCCTGGCAGGAGGTGGCAACAGCATTTTCCAAGGCAGACCAGGCCCATTCAGGTGCAAGGAAATCTCCTCCCACTACTTTAAATGCAGCCCAGGTCTATTCAGCCCAGCCCTGACTCATCCAGAAAAGGCAGGACACACCTCAACTCCCCCAGTGGCTGTCTACAGTGAATGCACATCCCCAGCGCCTTTCACTCCAAAGCCAGTCAATCCACAACCCAGCAGAGGCACACAGGATGGCTAAGCAAGAAAATACCCACTTTCTAAAAGTGGTATTTTCAAACACACAATGTAAAAATCATCTTTACTAAAGGATGCATTTTTATATTCTGAGTTCAGGCATACTAAACTCCATTCTCTATCTTGTCCCAACGGGAAGTTATACTTGAAAGATGTTACAAAGTATTCCCCATTCTATCCTATGGGACAGATAGCCTCTCAACAGTGAAAAACAAAATACACTGTATTTCACTATCAGGACATGTCACACACACCAGTACATGTCCTACCTTTCACATACACTGCACACTGCCCACAGGGGTAACTTGGGCCTACCTTATGGTGACTCACATGTAACAAAAGGGAAGGTTAAGGCCTGGCAAGTGTGCACTTGCCAAGTCGACATGGCAGTAAAAACTGCACGCAGACACTGCAGTGGCAGGCTTGAGAACCCTTTGAAAGGCTGCTTGTGTGGGTGGCACAATCAGTGCTGCAGGCCCATTAGCAGCATTTGATTTACAGGCCCTGGCACTCTATGTGCACTTTACTAAGGGCTTACCAGTAAATCAAATATGCCAATCACGGAAACATCAATCTATAATATAATTTACCATAGGAGCACTTGCACTTAACACTGAACAACAGTGAGAAAGTGCGCAAAGACACAAAACCAGAAAAAACAGAGTCAAAACCAGGAGGTCAGAAAACAAAAAGACAGGGGAAAAGATGCCAGGTCTAACATCAACCATCAACTCATGGAACATCTAGAGAACAACAATCTCCTGGACACATCCCGATCCGGATTTCGATCCAACAACACCACAGAAAATGCCCTGAACGCCACCACCAACGACATCAGAACCCTCCTAGACTGAGGAGAAATGGCAGACCTGCACCTCTTTGGCCTCTCAGCAGCATTCAACACCATAACCTACCACAAACTGATCAAAAGGCTTCATCACATCAGAGTCCAAGAAGACGCCCTCAAATGGATCACCTCCTTCCTCACCATAATAACACAGAGAACCCACCTACCTCCATTCACCTCTGAACCCAAGAACATCATCTCCAGCATCCCTCAGTCCGACACTGTTCAACAACTACATGACCCCCTTGGCCAACATCATCAGAAACCATGGGCTAAACATCATCTCCTATGCAGATGACTCCCAGCTCATCCTCTCTCTTTCTGAAAACCCCTCCACACCATGGCCAACTTCCGCTAGTGCATGCCCAGCATCGCTGCCTGGAAGTGAAACAACTGCCTCAAACTCAATCCAGACAAAACGGAAGTTCTGATCTTCTGGAACAACTCCTCCCCTCGGAACGACTCCTAGTGGCCCGCCGAACAAGGACCCTGACCCACCCTGACAGACTACGTCTGCAACCTCTGCATCATCCTGGACAGCAAACTCACCATGAAAAGCCAGATCAATGCAGTCTCCTCCACCTACTTCCTCATTTCTTGTATGCTCCATAACATTTTCAAATGGCTCCCCGTCAGCACCAGACAAACCGTCACTCAAGCCCTAGTCACCAGCCGCCTGGACTACGACAACACACTCTACTTAGGAATCACAGTGCACCTCCTGAGAAGACTGCAGACCATAAAGAACTCAGCAGCCAGGCTCATCCTTGACCTCCCCAAACAGACCCACATCACCCCTCACTTCAAGAAGCTCCACTGGCTCCCTATTCAGAAGAGATGCCAATTCAAAATGCTGACCCACACCAACAAAGCCCTCCACAATCAAGGACCTTCTTACATCAACCAAGCATTGGCAGCTAGTAGGGAATGGGGATGGGGGGATGATGAGGGGGGGTTGAACATTTTTTTTTTCAAAACCCACTTACCTTTTCTCTGCCAGTTGCATTGCTCCTCTGCTTCTCTGCTCTTCCTGACTACAGTCCGGAAGAAGCTGCAGAAGCTCCCGGGCACACAGGCTCCCCTGAGCCAATCACAACGCTGCAATGCAGCGTTGTGATTGGTCTGAGCACCGTGGATCGGCACTCAGATCAGGACAGGGAGCCTGTGCATATTCCCTAAAAGGCTGTCCATTACAGCCTGATAGGGAATATGCAAAGTGCGCATGACTGCTTGGGCGGCCAAAATGTCCGGCCAAGTAGTCATGCGCACTTAGTGTGCATAGTACACTCCTCCGCCCACCCTGAGCCACCAGCGCTGCCCTGCCCTAACCCAGCCAGCAGAAACCAAAAATAAAACTATAATAACCTTGTTATTATTGTTTTATTTCACCCCTTTTCACAAAGTAGTGGGGCGACACTCGTCCGCATTAGCAGAGGAGCCGCCACTGCAACCAATGCTTGGACTTCCACCCTCCAGACACCTGAGCTCCACCTCCCTCTCCCTTGCACACTCTCCCTGCATCCACCGAAGCAATAGTGGAGGACGTTCCTTCTCCTACCTTGGTGTGAAGTCCTGGAACAGCCTTCCCCTCCACCTCTGGATGACTCCCTCTTTATTGGAATTCAAGAAGGGACTCAAGACCTCGCTGTTCAGCCGAACCCTCCCGATGTAGCTACACTCTCAGTGATAAATACCTTCGCGGGTGATTAACTGTGCTACATAAACCCATTTGATTGATTGATTGAGGAGCCCCTCGTCACATTCTGTAGGGGGGCACTATTATTTAGCATTACACCACTGGACAAGTCCCTCTTCAATCACGGATACCGTGCCAATCCAGCCTTTGGTCTGAGATAAGACTGCATGGCCTATGATTCAGCAGGAAGTACCATAAATCAATGTGTTTACACCATCTTCATGCAATTACAGATCACAAAACATGTTGTACTGGCATTGTTTCTTGCCCTTAGTGGTAAGGTAAGCAGGGCTGGACTGGGAACCAAAACCGGCCCTAGCAAAGAGTTCGGCCGGCCCCGGGGTGGAGGGTGCTCCTAGTGTAAAGCTTTGTGACGTTTTTGTTGCAGGGGGCCAAAAACCAGCCCCGGGTAACAAAAAAGGCCCCCCAGGGGTCTAATAACGGGCCCCCACCCTGGCGGCTCACCGAGAAAACGCCCGGTGCCCACTACAGCCAGTCTGGACCTGAAGGTAAGCCAGTGATTTTGGAGGTGATAATGTGTGACAAGTATATTTGTTTGTGGCATTGTTTGCGGTGGTGATGTGTTCTGTTGTCTTTTATGTTTCTGGTTTTTGTGCTGCATTATTACAATGTGATTTTATTGCATTGTACTTGAGTAATGTTACATTCTGTTTTGACTATTTTCGTGTGATGGGCTCTGTAATTATGCTACGTTGTTTTGTGCATTATGTTCTCTTGTTTACTTTACATATGTCAACAAATGTTGCTACGTTTCCATCCAAAAATAGCGCACACTTTGAATGTTCCTATGACAAACAATCATTTATTACAGATTAAGTTGGTAAAATAGCACTGCTCCAGCTCTTCAGCTGCGTAAGATACCAATCACCCTAAATCTGTAGAAACTGAAGGTCTTATTCACAATTCACACTTTTGTGTAAGTTTGATTTTTGTTTTGTTTTTGCAAACTACAAGTTAATAGTAATTTACAACTGCAGAAATGCTGCAGTCAGAGCAGAGAACTCTGCACATAAAAAAACAGAACAAAGTGTAAGTTTCCTTAAGTCGAAATCTACCATCGACAGCACTCGCTTTGTGTGATAGGGCAATAGGATTGTAAAAAAGGCCATGCCAATGTTAGTGGTAGACCGAAGGCCAAATTTGAGTGTTACAAAAAAGGCACATGCATGCTAAACTAGAAAAGGCTTAGTAGACGTAGACATTCTGAAAACTTGTAAACCCTAAACAAAAGAAATATATAAATATTGCTATGTTATTCTTACCATTGTCCATCCTATAAGCAGAACTGTAACAGCAGAGAAAAATATAAAAATAGGGGAATGAACTGGAGAGAGGTTTTCAACATTTAACTCACAAGTTTACCTTCTTAAACTTTATAGAATACACTGTCCAGCGGCAGCATTTCAACATTGACAGATGTAGTTCTTTTTAGCATTGGTAGATACAATTAAAGAATAACCTGGTCCACTTGGGACATAAAGCAAGAGAAAAAGCAAGGCAAAATATAAAATAAAAGATAAGGATAGCAATTTTGGTAAGATGAACAAAGGGGACTTGACACTGATGTATTGCCTGAACATTTCACTAAATTAACTTAAGGACAAAGGCTTCAGAGAAAAGTCAAACTTCAACTCTGTTTATTCAAGCTCAAAAAAGTATTGAATCCACAATTAGAAGAGTGTTACTTAAATAGATTTTTTCACATTGTAGAAGAACTAATTTGCAGGAAATGTCACTGTCTTGAATTTAGAATTTTTAGCTGCTTGTTATAAAGTACCTCAGCTATCAAGTTGTCACATAGAACATTCTAAATCAGTCTTTGCTTTGCTCATAGGGAGGCTGCTGATAAGTAACTATTGGTATATATTGATTTAAATCAATTGTCATGACAGCATGTTTAAGCCACATACCTATGATTGCAGATTCCAGCCCAGATTTCTGAAAAATTGACTCAATGCAGAACAGCAACTTAAGTATTTCCATTGCATCACATGAAAGGGAGAGTGCAAAACAGCACTTTATGTAGTGTATGGCACTGTTTTTCTATCACTCTGCTTTGGTGCACTTTAGGTTGCCCAACGTACACACCCTTGCATCATAGTGCCCATTCTGACTCCTCCCCGGATGCTGCAGTTCCTGCCGTGCTCCTGTCCGTCACACCACTCAGCACCACTTCCTTCTCCTTCACGACGTATTGCATCGCGTCTCATCCACTCATTCATCTGCTTTGCATGTGCTCGCCTTTGCTCTCCCTTTATTAGATTGACCCACCTCCATGCATGTAGAGAGAGTGCAGTGTTGAGGTGCTAAGGATCTACCCTTCTGGATTAGTAGGATTAATTGGGAGAATGTAGATAATTGAAGAGCGTTCTTTGTAGCAGTGTCTCGGTAAGGCTTGGCACTTGGGGCGTGGTTCAGGGGTAAAGTACGCTGCCTCTCTTCTCACTCCCCAAGGATGCTGAGGGAGTTGAGTGTGCAGCAGGGTGTGCGGGTTTGCTCCCTGGGCATAGCTCTGTAGCCTTAAGTTTAAAAAGTGTTGTGGTCACTTCAGGATGCTGCTAGGCTTTCTGGGTCTGCAGAGTAGCCCAGTTGGTCACTTTAATAGGCGATTGTTGGGATCTGGAAATGTGAAAATCTGAAAAAAACTTTTGGTCCTATTCCCAGATTCTTCACGGACCTCAGAAAATAAGGAGGCTAGAGGTGTCAGATAGAGGTAGTGGCAGCAGCAAAAAAGGGAGGCGGTAAGCCCTTATAGTGTGTTATGCAGCTGGCAGCAACAGACTTGTTTGTATAGTAGAAACTATGCCAACTGGAGTTGTTGCAGTGCATGTGCTTTATTGTGTCTATATGGCGAGGCAGCAGGCTGCAGATATTCCTGTGAACACCCTCGGATCTGTTGAATTGGCAACTATTAACGTGGGCCACCTTGCTTGATCAGAGGTATGAGGGTGAAACAGGCCTTCAGAGAAGTGGAGAGCTGGCATACTGAGCTCTACGATCATCTAATCAGTCCTATCCAGACAAGCAAGTTCGTAATCTAGCTCTACGAGCAAAGGGGGAGAAAAAGGAGAACTCCCCCCTTAGAGACTTGGAGTGAGTAGGAATGTTGTAAACTACCTGGTACAATATAACAGTAGAGACCATATTTATATAAGTCATAAATCAATCACAAAGGTTTATAACTGTGCAGCGAGGAGGAGCAGGAAGCTAGGAGCTGTGGTCATACCAGGGATTCTGGACTTGTGCGGACATTCTGGATTGTGGATTGAGGACATTGGGGACTTTGTGATTTGAGGAGGGTTTGTGTGTGACGGAAAGGGAGCAAGTCTCCACAACTATATTAAAACCTCAGTTATTAGGACATCAACTACCTAGAGGGTAAACTAGGTACTTTAGGCAATAAGGAGATGCCTGTTAGTAGGAAAAGGCAAGGGAGACATCCAAATTTAAGAAGAGAAAACTCACTTAGGAAGGGGAGAATCAGGAGTTGCAAGTTATTAAGGAAGTTAGGAGGAGTGATGACCTACCGGTTGAGTCCCCTAAAATGAAATGAGTGGCAAGAGGTAAAGAGAAAAATACATCTCAGTACCAGTCCCAGACGTAGGAAGAAAGTGAAGAGACAAGGTCAACCCCCTCTGTAAGAGCTTTAGCATGATCAATTAGACAATTTGTAGGGAGACATTTTAAGAAAAAAGAGGATGGTAAGGCAGCAAAGATGGATGAACCTAGTGTTTGGAATGCCCTTTAACAAGGAGCATCGGTACTGCTATATAGTGGGCTACAACTCAATGGATCTCTATTTATGGAGGCAGCCCTACTGGCCCCTAGGTTTTCTTCTTTAACAAATGTATGGATAGGATCTCAGAGAATCATAAATACAAGGGAACAGGTAGGGGAAGATAACCTAGAGGCTAAAGATAGAATCAAAGGCCCAAATACAAGGCTTCATGAAGACATAAGGCAAGAGGAGGGGAAGATGGAGGCGGAAGTAAGGAGGTGACGGGTTCATTCATAATTTCATATGCTAAATTCAGCAGTGACTCACTGAATATTTTACCAGAAACCTCTGCCTGCCCCTCTACATCCATGCTGGATGTTATGTTATTAATGCCGTGAACAATTCATGGGATATTAGAATCTGTGCTATTAAATAATGAGGCAATGAAAATCAAGTCACTGTTTTACAGACTATAGCAACTGAATTAAAAGAAATAAATGAATGCATGCCTACCTTGATTAGACTAGGGAGTACAAGCTGATAATCGAAGGGAGGACACATCTGTATATGTGTCACACCAACCAATGCTGATTAAGAAAAGAGGAGTCTGTTAAAAGAGGAGACTGTTTTATAAGAAATGCTGGTCCGATGGATTGGTAAAAAAAAGAGAAAGGGAAAGAGAAAAATTGGCGTATAAAAAACTAATTGGGAAAGAGAGACTAATGCCAGTAATCAGAAGGAGAAAACCATATCGCCGGTTCACATACAGAAATGCACTGGTATAGATATTATGGCTCACAAGCGGTAGGCCCACAGAAAAAGATGTTGCCAGGCAACAAAAGGCAAAGAGGTGCTCATTCTGTACAAAAGAATAAACATGTAGGTGAGGAAGGGATGTTGGGAAAGGAAAAGAAAAAGAAAGGCTCAAAATTGAGCAAGCAGGAATAGGAGCCAAAGGGGCCAATGCAAACAGTAAAGGGAAAGGGAATGAGACACTCGAATCCAAAGGGGCCTAAGGAGGTGGGGAATCAAAATCAAAGAATAAGTACTAAACAAAGAATTAATAAAAACTTTTTTCCGCAAATCAGGAGGATGGGGAGTATTAGTGATTTCTGGGCATGTTAAAGAAGAGGAACAATCTGCAAAACTGAAACCGTTACATAGGAGTTGTTTCCTAGCTACATTTAGGACCTGTAAAAATCATCTTGAATCAATTTAATCTGAAGATATAAGTACATTTGGCTTTGTGACAAGAATCGATGGGAAGAAAATAACAAAGAGTGTATGGCATTCGAAATTGGTAAAACATTTAGGGGCCGATTCCGATTCGGGCCGGAAATCTCTCCGACCGAGCCGGACCCGGAGAGATTTCCGACCGAATCGGACCTGTGCAGCCCGACTGAACAAGTACGATGCGTCCGTATGCTATCGTACTCGAGTCGGTCGGACTCCCATTGAAATCAATGGGAGCCGGTCGTACAACGCATACGTGGGCTCCCATTGCCTCAATGGGTGCGAGGCGAACAAGGGCGCCCCCTACAGCGGGTACGCGGCGAAGCGACTCGCGCCGTACACGCACAGGTAGGGGGGACCCATGGGTCCCCCCTGTATGCGACTCGCGCGGCTACGCATACAGGGGTGTCCGACACAGACCCCCGAAGTACGGCTCCGACTGCTCTTTCGAGCCGGACGGCGCTTGTCGGTCGGACTGCTCGCGGCGCGCATCGTACTTACCCGGCGGGGAACGTCTCCATTGCGCGGTGCGAGTCGTGTCCGAGCGAGTCGGTCAGTGCGGTTAGACCCGGGGAAGAGTCGGTCGGAGCGGTTGGGACGCCCGAAAGAGTCGGTCGGCGATTTTGCATCGTACTCGCTCGTCCGGACGCGCGTACGGATCGGTCGGGAAATAGGGCTCCGAATCAGATCCGGTTAAGCCGAATCCGATTCGGAGCCCTACCGGCCGAGATCGGAATCGGACCCATAGTATCCAAAGAGGAACATGAATTAAATAGGAAGGTAATTCAAATTATCCCATATGATGAAGCAGAACTGCCTCAGCAAGGAACCTTCCTCCAGTGTCATGCAGGATTGTCTATATAGCAAATTAAGGAAGTATGACAGGTAGGAAGAGGGTCAAGGAAGAATAAGGAGAAAAGTAAAAGGTATACAATAACAACAATAAGCAAACCCTACATGTAAGGCAATACGAACAATTCTACTATGAATTCAGTGAAGTTGGGCAGGGCTAGATCAGTGATATATAATTGGAGGAGATTGCCTCCCCACATGACCTAAGAGTAACAAGTTGGAATGTCCAGGGCTAAAAAGGGTTAAGGAATACTGGAAATGTAATGATGATCTTAGAAGGAAATTATGTGATTTGTATGCAAGAAACCTGGCTGTGTGGGGAGGAGATAAAATTTGAGATCTTCCTTCAGTCTACTGCGGAGGCTAAAGCAAAAAAAATGAGGCGTCCCTCAGGTGGGCTGCTGACTCTTTTGTAAGGATAGTGAACATTCTGAAATGACTGTCAGCGAAGTGTGAGTGGGTACAAATATGAAAAGTAGATTGTTATAAAAATTCTGCAGATATCGCTTACTTGATTGTGGTAAATGTGCAAAGGGCAGTTATGAAATACAAAAAAAAGAGCACACAAGCTTTGTAGAGGAGTTTGAGGAATGCATGTTCACTTATGCAAAGGGATTGCTAGTAATAATGGGCAACTTCAATGCAAGAATTAAGCCAAAAATCAGAAGCCAGGTGTGAATGAGTAGTTCAAGGTATACAATATACCTGCAGCAATCTTTACTGATGGAACATGTGACAGCATAGATAAGAAGTGGTCTGTGGCTGATGCATATCCTAGTGTTAAATTGCTTAAATGGCCAATTTCCAAGAGATGTGCCAGCACACCAAATTGCATAAAATAGAACAGGGCAAAATAAGGAAGAAGGGAACCATCAGCAATCAACAAATCAGAACAAGTGGTTTGATTCAGAGTGCCAGAAATTAAAGAGCTGGTTAAGGAAATTGCAACAGTGTTTGAAGAGAAGACAGGATAGTGAGATGGCAGGGAGCATATGTAAGGCATGGGGAAAGTATAAGGAAATAATTATGAGAAAAGAAATGAGCATTCTTTGGGTTGAGATGTTGGATGTAAAGTCAAAGGATGTATGGGAATTCTGAAGACTGGTACATTGCGGTTTGGGAAATAAACAAATTACCATATATTGTATGGACCCAGAAGGGACTTTGGAGAAAACAGTTGGAGGATATATATGGAAAGAGTTACTCAGAGCTGTGAACAGAGGAATATGAAGTAGCTATTGAGTTACTGAAAGAGTAACAGCTAAAAATATAAGGAACATTATTAAAACTCTATAGAGAGCATCTGGGCTAGATAACCTGCCAGCGCTAATAATAAAAATTAACCCAGCATGGCGGAGTGAGATCTTGGTGATATTATTTAGAACAATAATTACGCCTAGCATAGTACCTGAAAGTTGGAAAGTGGCAATTATTAAACCTATACACAAAAAGGGACTGGCTCTCAAACCAATAGAATTATAGATTGATAAGTCTCTTGGATGTGGAGGAGAACATTTTTTGTAAATTGATTCTAAGATTGGAAAGCTGGACATACGAAGAGAGATTGATACCCATGCAACCTGGGGATTTCATAGCCGGCCATTTGACGATAGACCATTGTTTTGGTCTATGAGCTGTTACGAGGAAGGCAATTGATATGAGGGTAACTCTTTACTGCTGCTTTGTAGATTTTTGGGTGGCTTTTGATTTGGTGAACCGTGAAATTCTATGGGGTGATCTGGATAATTTAGGCATCCCTAGGGGGTTGTGCAGTATCCTGAAGGATCTCCACCAGTAAAATTGGGCACAAGGGGAATTAGGCAAGGATGGAACCTTGTTCTACCAGATTGAGATTTGAACTGGTTTATGGCAAGGGTGTGTGCTGGCCCTGATTTTGTTCACATTATATTTAAGGTATCTCCTTGAAACCCTAATAGGACCTGCCTCCTCCTCCCCCAAGATAGGTGGCGGCCATATATACTATCTGCAGACAATATTGTTATTATGGATATGACTCAAACAGGGCTTTAGCGGAAATTAGATGCTTTCCACAAGTACTGAAAGACAAAAAAACTTGTGGTTAATACGGAAAAAACTAAATATTACTATTTGGTGAGAAGAAGAAAGAGTTCAAATGGCTTCTAGAAAAGAAACGGATGAAGAGGTGAAAACATACAGCTATCTGGGTCTTCAATTTACATCTAATTTGAGATGGAAGATACACTGTGAAGCGGTTAAAACAAATGCCTTGCCTACTGTTGTGGGGATAAATACATTTAGGAAGAAGTATGTCAGTCGCGACCTGTGTCCACTTTTAACTGCCTTTAAAGTGATGGTTCAGACAGAATGGCTGTATGTGGCAGAAATCTTATTTTTGAGTGGGACGCCTAGCTGGGAAGGAATTGAAGGCCAGTGTTTGCAAAGGTTTCTTAATATGCAATATGCCCAAAACAGTAATAATCCAGGTGCTAAGGTTGGAATTGGGAATAACATCATGGTCTTGTCTCTCAGAGAACGCTACCTTGAAATTTGGAATCAGATGAGCACAAGGTATCCCAGTTGTGTAAAGACAGGATTTTAAGGAGCAAGATGAACTGAGCTGCGAGCCTAATTAAGAGCGTAGTGTCAATAAAGGAGCTCTACTTATCCAGCTCTCCCAGGTGGGATGCCCCTCTCCAAATCTCCCAAAATATCTATGGGTAAGTATGCAAGAAATCTCCAGAAAGGGTGATCTTAGGTACATCCTTACAAATACGGCTGCCCAACCTTCTTGGGACTCAAGGCAAAACAATATGGTATTCCCATATTTATCATCATTGTCAAACCCCACCATGAGGCAAGAACTCCTAAGGTTTTAAATAGGGATATTGGGGAGTTGAGATGTCCAAAAAGCTACAATTAAATGGGGGTCTATGTGAATGTGGATTGCAGATTTAATCTAATAATGAGCACTTAGACTGTTTGTTTAGGGGTTAGCGGAAGAAGTATCTGAAACTGGTTTTAAGAAAGGATGGAATAACCAACCATTGAAAAGCTTCAGAATTTTTATTTCATATGCGATTTCTAGATGTGATTTGCTCAATAGTTGTTTTTTTTGTTAACAAACAGGAAAATGTGGGAGAAATTTTAATGGGGCAGGGGGTAGCGGCTTCTGGAAATATAGTTGATTGGCTAAGTAGAGTTATGAGTATTAAGTAAATTAAATGTTGCTGCATCTTAACCTGTTTTTGTACAATTAATGGCATTTTATTAATGAATATGATGTTGTAAGCTTTAAATCATATTGAATTTTATTTTTGTATCGATTTTAGAGTTGTGTATTTATTGTTGTGTTTTATGGACTAAGGTCTAAATTTTTGACTGACACCATAATGCATGGGTGTTTGGATTCTGTAAGGAATAGTTTTTGTACTGGCAGGAGATCCTTCCAGTACAAAACTATCCTTTAACACGTTTCCTGCTTTGTATGTGTGCTGTACAATGCAGCACACATAGGAAAAAAGAGGAGAAATGAAAACACTTCTCATTACGCCTGCCTTGTGGACACATAAAGGTTTGGTACAAATCCCTCTCTAGAAATGTTTGTAGATAGGGATTTGCGTCAAACCCATGGGTGAGTGCATTGGGAAGCCCATCAACAACTCAGGGAACACTCCCTTGATGCAAAATAACACAAAGCCGTGCATGGCACAACTTTGTTTTACTCAGGAAAACTACCCAACGAAAATCCTGATTTGCTTTGGATAGAAAATCTAAGCATAACACTTTACATCAGGTTTGCATTACATAAGTAGCACAAACCCAGTTCAAAGCATTTGTAATTCTGGCCATTAATACCTACGGCACCAATAACAAAAATATCTTTGGTTTCAAATGTAAGTTAACAAACAAGGACTTCATTTACAAGCCCATTGTGCCGTCGGCGCATCACTTTTTTTATCACACCGGAGGCACAATGGGCTTGCCCATATTTACAAGGCCATATAAAATCACCCTGCATGTCTTTTCATGGCCTTGTAAATAAGGGCCCCTTTCACGCATTACTCTGCGTGAAAGGGGCGTTCCATGGGGGTTGATGTGGGTGTTCCCACTCAATATCCATGGAACCTAACACATTCCCAGATGCGTTTGAATCCTATGCATCCCCAGGGGAGGCCTGGGAGTGGTGCAATGAGGAGAAATACCTTTATTTCTCCTTGTTTTGTCGTCTTTCTATGCATGATGCATTCTGGTCCCTTCCTGCACAAAAACAATCATCCCCGCAACGCAGGCACTCTTGCAAAATGACACAAGGGTGACTGCGCTGGCGCATGGCAGCTAATTGTGGGCCAGCACAGGGAAAAGCACACGGATGTGTTGTATTGTTGTTAATACGAAGTATCCCTGTGCTTTTAAAATGGCAAAACTCGGCGCAGAAAAATGGCTTGTGGCACCGTGCTGTGTCATTTTGTATTAAATGAGGCCCCAAATGTACCTATTTTAAGCCTGCCAGGAACCCACAAAGGGTCCTATTGAGGAACTACATAGCTTTGTGTTGTAATCTAGTAAGTGAATGATGCATCCTCTCTGTTGTTGCCCTTATGCCTTGCTGCTCAGTCTATGTGATGTCATCAGAATGTTGAGAGTGTTTGAGTGTAAGAAGGAATCAGTTGGTGTGGAAGGGCTGAGAGGCAAGGAGGCTGCTCCTGGTGGGGCATTGTATGAGGCCTAGCATGAGACTTAATATGGATCCTATCTGAAGAATAAAGCTGTGATCCTGAACTACATCACCGGACTACGTATCCTTCATTTAACCGTAACACTGGCGACGATTTTAAAGAACCTGCGTGCTACTTCATTGGAGATTGGACTTTTAAAACTGAAGAAACTACAACCTGTGGATTTGAACAAACCTGGCACCCCTAATGCCCCACCAGTGACCATTTCATCGGTCGCCCCAACCAGTAAGTGCCAGTTTGTCTTAGACTTTCCTTCATTATCTTTGTTTGCCTGTCTTTGCTGAACTGTTCCTGTCCTGTAACATGTTGACAGAGAACATCATCTGTGACCTGGACATTATTTGCGTGTACTAGTGAGTACTGTACATTTGGATTTGGGTTGGTTCCTGCTGCCTGTTGGATTTTGGGAACGTTTTACCAGTGATCTAAGGTGCCAGTTCCTACCTGACTGTCTACTGTCCACTGCCTGCCTGTCTTGGAGGAAGTCTGCCCTCCTGCTCCTTGGGACAGTCTCAGAGTAGTTTTGTCGTGTTCCCAGTCTTGTGCCCTTTGAGCACTCTTCTGCAGCGTTTTGTACTGTGCAGCATCGGCACTTCTCTGATCATCTAGGGTTTTGCTGTGGCACTACTTCCATTGTGTTTGACGCTTTCCTGTCAAGACTTTGTTGCTGCGCCATTGAAATATAAACCGCCGCATTGCAGTTTGAATTACACATCTAGCGCGTGCCACTTACCTCAGGTTGTCGCGCGATGTGTGCCCCATTACGTTCTTTCTCCTTTCCTTTTGCTCCTGTTGAGAGACGCCCAGCTGCTTCAGAGTGCCGTGAGCCACCCGGCACGACGCTGAAAACGTGCCGCCATCTTGTGGCTGGCATCCATCTTTTCCTTTGGCTATTGCCTGATGCACGCTCCCGTTTTGCCAACCATGTTTTTGCCAACCAGGCACTTCGAGGATCTCTGTAATCCAGTTGTATTCCGGTTCACATCTTGAGGCGTTTTCTGATGTCCGCTGACCGCCTCCTTACCTCGTGGACATTTGGTGATCCAGTTAATTCAAAAGAAGAAATTGAAGACGTTTTGACAGTCACGATTTTCTGCTGAACTGTTGTTGTTGTTGCTTGATCCTCCTACTAGGTACTGTTTTTCCTGGTTGTGGCTCACATGTTCCAGACTTTAGCTGTTTACTGACAACGGTGACTACCTTCTTTATTTTAGCTTATTGTTTTCTTGGGACAGTGCATTTTTCATAATGTTGTTTGTGCTCAGATGCTTTTATTGTGTCATTACTTAAGGTTCAATTTCATGTGTGTTTCTTATGTGATGATTGTACCATTCACTGGTACCTGATCCTGTATTTGTATGAGAGGGGGAGAGAGTGTAGTGTCCTTGTTTTGTATCTGTATGAATAGAGGGAGAGAGAGTGTAGTGTCCCTGGACATGTCATGTTCTGAAACTGAAGCTTCTCTGACTTGCTTGTTTTGGTTTTACCCTCTGAATTGGTTGTTACCTCGTGTGAGGTGTTAGACTGTGCGTTACGGGTGCGCACATGAGAAGACTTCTTCTTTTGAAGCTTCTCTGACTTGCCTGTTTTGGTTTTACCCTCTGAATTGGTTGTTACCTCGTGTGAGGTGTTGAACTGTGCGTTACGGGTGCGCATGAAACTGAAGCTTCTCTGACTTGCTTGTATTGGATGTACCCTGTGAGTGGTTGTTGCCTCGTGAGAGGTGTTTGAACTGTGCGTTACGGGTGCGCACATGAGAAGACTACTTTCTCTTTAGCTTCTCTGGATTTACCCTTGTTTTGGTTGTGGTATGTGTATCGCCCTGTGTTTAGGGGTTGCATAATTACTCTTAGAGTGTACGCCTTCGAGTGTTGGGCGTGCGATTTGAAGAACACAACACTTTTGTGTTTCTCTCATCTTTTCAAGATGGGATGGGATGGGGTGTTTGACGATGCTCTTGAAGATTGATGTTATTCTTGTAGCGTTATGTTATTTTTGAAGCTCGTTGACTTTCGTATGTGTGTATGTCCACCTCCGCACATTTATTTATTGTCAGTCATACTGCATGTAAGTGCTATGATCTCGCATGCTTGTATTTTTACAATTTTGATGAGGGGGGGATGTGTTGTAATCTAGTAAGTGAATGATGCATCTTCTCTGTTGTTGCCCTTATGCCTTGCTGCTCAGTCTATGTGATGTCATCAGAATGTTGAGAGTGTTTGAGTGTAAGAAGGAATCAGTTGGTGTGGAAGGGCTGAGCGGCAAGGAGGCTGATCCTGGTGGGGCATTGTGTGAGGCCTAGCATGAGACTTAATATGGATCCTATCTGAAGAATAAAGCTGTGACCTCATCATAGGCTGAGCAGCCAGGTAGAGAGAACCACTGTAGGGAGAGTGCATTGGGTAATTAGTACATTACAACACATCTCCCCCCTTATAGTGATCGAAAACATTCAAAATGTATGAAGGTGATAAAACACACATCTCAGCAAAGGAGGATGCATTAACAACAAAATAATTATACATCACCCCCTCACCCCCCTCCTATAATGATCATAAACAATCAAATGCATGGAGATTGTAAAACATACAAATGACAGCAAAGGAGGATGCATAAAACAACAAAATCATTATACACATCTCCCCCCTTATAATGATCATAAACAACAAAGAATGCAAGGTAAAGAAATACATTCTTAAAAACAGTGGATGCTATCCACCATAACTCACACTACAAACTGCGGGTACAATACCACCACACCACACGGAGTACCCATTGCGCCACAAACTAAGGCACAAGACTGCGGCAGAACAGGGATCTACAACCCTCAACTGCACATACTAATGGCAAGACAGGTCTACCTCAAAGAAGAGAAATAAGACTCTTCCCATACCAAAACAGGGTAATTATAACCCAAAACACTCTTGAAACACTCTTGAAAGTTAATATGGGTATCTTTAAACCCAAAGTAAATCCAGGGTATCCTTTAACCCAAAGCAAATCCAGGGTAACTTTAAACCCAAAACACACACAACACACTACGGGTATCTTTAAACCCAAAGCAAATCCAGGGTATCCTTAAACTCATGACACTCTCGCAACATACTATGGGTATCCTTAAACCCATGACAATCCAGGGTATCCTTGAACCCAAAACATACTGGCCAAAACATGGAATTCAGAAAATCTAACACAAATGCGCACAGTCATAACACAAGGGAAAAGGAAAGTCAGTCATACTGGTCCTATTGAGTGCCTCCCAGAACTAACACTAACCACCCATAACACCCTAACAACCTTAACATAACAGGGTACCGTAATAGGTTATACAACACCCTGTAAGGTGGAATTGGGGCACTCGCCCACAACCTCACTGTAAAAGACTGTATAATCACTTAAAGTTAAATCCACACCCCATATACAACATGTCAAGCAAGACAATTAAAGGAGAAAGTCATATACTCGGTGAGCGATCTCTCACCCGACACCTTGACACGAAGAGAAACTCTTCTCCATGAGCTGCATGTAGCTGTCGCGCATAGCATGAGAAAATAAACTCCAATGCAGTGTTAACATGAGTAAATTGCATTAAAAGGCGAAGTATACTTGCTACAAAAGTCAAGGGAATACTTCTAAAAGAGCAAAAATAGCGTCGTACTGAACTTTTGCAGGAGTCCAGTGCAGACTAGATAATGAAATTAAACCTTGTTGCCCTGTAACGACGACGTTCCCAATACTTTATTGTCCTTGACAACCTAAAAAAAAAAAACGTGGTTGGCAAAATGTGAAAACGTGGTTGGCAATGTGAGTAAGTTGCAGGTTTAAAACAGCACGATCCAATGTATGGTAAAATGGCGGCACGCTGATTGACGTGGGGCAGGGTGGCTCCCGGCACGCCAAAGCTGGAAAGCAGTTCCCAATCAGTCACCAATTACCAAGGGAACATCCGGAGTTACGTTGTCAAGACGCGTCTCACTATGACGCACATCGAATTGAAAGCGGCAGGGAAACCCAGCTCGTGATCCCCACGCTCTCAAGAGAACCTCGCGCCCTCTACAGAATGCCGGTAGGTGTTTGAATAAAAACATACGCTAAGGCAAGTGCTCACCATTGTCTCCATCGTCTCAAGTCACTAGTGTACTCCGACAGTGGTAACTGTGAAAATTCAGTGAAACACTCCTTGGGGCTCTACTTATGCCCCCGACTGCGGAATGCCTCTCAGATAAGCTCACGCACTGTCAACACCTCAGTTAAAGTTCAAAACATCTTTGTATGGCAAGCTTGAAAAACACACGCTTCCGGTACACTGCACATCCAAGGCAGCATATTGGTTTTAAAGTCAAAGCTGTTCAAACATTTACCTGCTGACAAACTAACTGCCGGATTACTCCATATGGTATGCAGACCACAACATAACGTGCCTCCTTTCAATGCTACAGGATGACTTCAGATAGTTATCACGCAGGTTAAACACGCAAAACTCAATAGTTTGTTGGTAGGCAGATTTCAAACATCAGGAGATACTTTATGTCTTCTGCTCTACAAGCATGTGGGCTCACCTTAGTCAAGCAGATTTCAAACCAAATAAAGTCTAACAGGAACTGGCAGGCCCAGGCTAGGGCTCAGGTGATGAGGAATGTCAGGAACTTCTGTTAGTCTAGTTACTCATATGGGGAAGACTCACCCAAGCTCAGCAGGCACTGGCACGTCCACGATGGGGCCGACCGGTCTTTTGGTCACTGGTGGGGCTTTTGGACTTCCAGCTTGCTTCTTCCAAATGCGCTTCTTCTATTTCTTAGATACCAGTCCATTCAAGGTAATTCATGTAGGTTCTTTCAGATCGTCGCCAGTGTTAAAACGAAGAATGATGCGCAGGCTAGTCTTGTAGGAAAGGTAGTAGATTTATTCTGACTTGCCTGTTTTACCTGTTTTACCCTCTGAATTGGTTGTTACCTCGTGTGAGGTGTTGGACTGTGCGTCACGGGTGCGCACACCTCGTGTGAGGTGTTGGACTGTGCGTTATGGGTGCACACATGAGAAGACTCCTTCTTTTGAAGCTTCTTTGACTTCCCTGTTTGGGTTTTACCCTCTGAATTGGTTGTTACCTCGTGTGAGGTATTGGACTGTGCGTTACAGGCGCGCACGTGAGAGATCTACCTTTTGTGAAGCTTCTCTGTCTTACTTGTATTGGATGTACCCTGTGAGTGGCTGTTGCCTCGTGAGAGGTGTTTGGACTGTGCGTTAAGGGTGCGCACATGAGAAGACTACTTTCTCTTTAGCTTCTCTGGATTTACCCTTGTTTTGGTTGTGGTATGTGTATCGCCCTCTTTGGTTTTGGTTTTACCCTCTGAATTGGTTGTTACCTCGTGTGAGGTATTGGACTGTGCGTTACGGGCGCGCACGTGAGAGATCTACCTTTTGTGTAGCTTCTCTGGATTTACCCTTGTTTTGGTTGTGGTATGTGTATCGCCTTGTGTTTAGGGGTTGCATAATTACTCTTAGAGTGTACGCCTTTGAGTGTTGGGCGTGCGATTTGAAGAACACAACACTTTTGTGTTTCTCTCATCTTTTCAAGATGGGATGGGATGGGGTGTTTGACGATGCTCTTGAAGATTGATGTTATTCTTGTAGCGTTATGTTATTTTTGAAGCTCGTTGACTTTCATATGTGTGTATGTCCACCTCCGCACATTTATTTATTGTCAGTCATATTGCATGTATGTGCTATGATCTCGCATGCTTGTATTTTTACAATTTTGATGAGGGGGGGATGTGTTGTAATCTAGTAAGTGAATGATGCATCCTCTCTGTTGTTGCCCTTATGCCTTGCTGCTCAGTCTATGTGATGTCATCAGAATGTTGAGAGTGTTTGAGTGTAAGAAGGAATCAGTTGGTGTGGAAGGGCTGAGCGGCAAGGAGGCTGCTCCTGGTGGGGCATTGTATGAGGCCTAGCATGAAACTTAATATGGATCCTATCTGAAGAATAAAGCTGTGATCCTGAACTACATCACCGGACTACGTATCCTTCATTTAACCGTAACACTTTACAAGTGCAGATATCTCTACCATGAGTATAGAAACCAATAATCCTAAACCTCACTGGAGTGAAAAATAGGCGTGTCAAAGTGTGCTTGGTCTGGAAAGTTTGCTAATGCCCACAAACCTGTACCTTTGTTGGCATTCTCAAACTCTAAACCAAACCCTTCCCTTGGGTGGGAAGGGGAATGGTTTGCCCCACATTTGGTGGGGGTGCAGGGGAGGGGGTTTCTCAATTTGGAAAAGAAAATTCCTCAGGAAGAAAAAAATGTGTGCGTTAGCAAAGGCAGCTCATTGCCCCATATGCAGACTTCTCCACTGTGGAGAATCCTGAACATGGCAAATAGGACTCTGAAAGAAGAATCATCTGACAGTCCCAGTGATATCCCTGGAAACTTGGACCTTGTACAGCGTTAAAGCATACTTTTCGAAATGTTAATGAACGCCAAAAAGTAGTAGATTGAACATCAGCACATAAAGGTAAATCCATGGGTGCAGATTTACTCCTTTATTGTGAATCAAGCCCCATACATTTTTGTATCGTACTTGCACTACAGACTTACTACTTCACAGTGCTGTGAACATCAGGAGCAAAATTTCATAGATTTATCTCAAGTGCAAAAATGGAGCACATGCTGTTTTGCACCAATTTTTCTCCCTGTGTTTTATAGAATGATCCGTCAATATTACATATCATTTACTGCTTATATATAAATTCTACCCTTTGTCTGGGAGTCCAACAGTACTTTTCAATCTCAAAATTACCTCAAACAATCAGAGACTTCCTAAGATATACTAGCCTTCTCCAAGAGATGAGGCTCCTTTACTATGTATTTGATTTCTGCTGGAGACCTTCCTCATTAGACAGCTGAATCAGAATTGGGCTGTTCATTTCTGGCAAGGCGCTGATATCTACACCCATTTCTGTAAGAGAAAATATGAAACTCTTGCTCCTTTAGATCTATTATTTCGAATATGCATAGAGTGGGCTTTGAGTCAGCACCTTCTTCCTGATGAGATAGCTTTGTTACCTATCTGTTATCTCTTCTTAAATCAATGTTTTTCCTCTCTATTTTTGTGTGTGTCCTACTCAGGAGCATTTTGGTATCCCAGTATTCTCACTGGTTTACCCGTATTCTTCCATTGGTGACAATGCCTGCATTAAGAGAATTCTTTTCTCTTTTGTATAAGCACTTCATGGGAGTGCATGTCTTTTCTAATTCTCTCCCCCAAGGTGTGCTTCCCCCTTCACTTTCTATCATCCAGCCTCACTCTCTGTGTTGCTTACCCCCATGTCCCAGTTCATCTGTTGCTTCTCCCACTCATCCCCAACCTTCTATTTCTGTTTATTTGCCACCAACCCTGCCCCTCCATTGCTGTCCCATTCCTCCAAGCTTGATGCCTGAAGGAAGTGGCCCTTAGGGGCCACTCGGGTTACTTACAACCACCTACTATGCCTTCCCAAGAAATGAAGAGTCGGTCAGACAGTAGAGAATACAAACAAGCATTTATTAGTAATACTCTGCAGAGGAGTCTAATCTGACCTGCACCCTAAGATGTCTGCCAAGGGACTGGCTCCCCAACGGCATGCAATGCATGATCATTCCTCCAAGAACCCCCAATCACGCCCACTGTGGAAAGTTGACTGGCCTGGGCCGAACATGAACAAAGAAGGCACAGAAGGATGGGCTACCACCTGCCAGATGGGTACATGCTATCAGCAACTCAAGGTTACCATGCTGAGTCTCAGCGTCTCCTAACGTAGGAGCAGAACTACACACTCGGATAGGCATGCGAGGGCAGAATGGCCTATTTATTAGTAAAGTCGGGAAGCAGCCTTGAACAGGAAAGAAAAATAATAACTAAATACAGTGTTCTGCTGAGGCAAGCAATACGAATAATGAGGCCTAGTTCAGACACAGCCTAATAGGGATTACGAAATACAAAATGGAGTCACACTTGCTAACTAAAGCTTGCACGTTGCAGGGATAACTCAGTGGGTTGCATAACGTGAATGCATATGGCATCTATTTAGCCACACACTGCTAACCTAATGTAGCATGAAACAAGTGCATAGCAGGAATGGGATTTTCAAACCTAACAGACCCTCCTTTTAGCATGGGTGGCTAAATTCTTTATTGAGGCCATCCGGTAAGGTCTTTACAATTCTAAGTGGGAAGGAAGAAAAGGCATGTTCAGTCAAATTACAAGGGAGAATAAAGCAGCACATGAGTATCAAAATCTACTTAGTATTCAAAAATACCTTCATCAATAAGCATCATATCCTGAACATCCTGCATCATCATAGCAGAGACCTTAGTATCACGTCCTGGCAATTTAGGGGTTAGGGGTAAGCTTGCTCACACAATAGGTGCAACATGCTGGAAGGCAATTAATACATAGGCAACATGTGAAGATGACACCTGCGATAACTATGAGGGCAAGTAGTATCTTCCAACCCCATGATGTCAGCATACCCCAGAACCACCCTGTGAGGGACCATGATCCATTATCCTGATGGATATCTGAAGAAAGCCTGTGTAATTTCTGTATGGCGGAGTATACATTAGGGGCGTTATCAGGAATGTAAACACAGCAACTGCTGCCGATGACGCGACAGGCTCCGCCCCTATCAGCAAGGATGACGTCTAAAACCATCCGGTTTTGAAGAGCAACAAGTCTCGTAGCCTGAAGCTCAACTGTAATATTAGTCAGTATACCTGCAGTAGTGTTAATGACTCCCTCAACTACCCTAGCAAGGCGACGGATATTACGGCTATTGAACATGGGGCCCCAGAACGGCAAAATGCCCTTCATGATGTCAGTAAATTGCTGTAGGGAAGTATCTATTTGATCTATATCTTCTGGATTGACAACTCTATTGGCCCGATGCAAATGTAGATCCCTACGCTGTAGTCTATGATCCTTGTGATAATTAGATGGTGCAATATAAACAGGGGGCAAAAGAAAAGAGACATAACACTGGCCAGACCATCCCCTGGGAAGCCATGTATAAGCCTGTCCTCCACAGACAAAGTATACATTGGGAGGTGTGAGCAAATGTGGGCTACTAGTAGTGTTCAATCGGTATGTATAGTTACAACTGCTCCGACCTACTGGAATGTTCCCTCTACCCTCAACACAGAAACTAGCTGTTGTATTGATCACAGGGACGGGCATGGATTTATCTTCAGTTATATTTCGTTCCTGGAAACATTTAAAATATTCAGTAACATCAAATCCTTGAAAATCCAGCATTTCAATTTGTAACCAAGTGACATCCTTATTATCCTCAAAAATATTCATACAAGCTTCTGGATGAAGGGTACCCTCCTTTCCATCTGCCCCAGGTGTATATCCTTGGTGTACCACTATATACTCCAACACTGCTTCGTAATCAGACTGTACCATATTCATCACGTCAGCATGATAGTGCATGTACAGTATAGAAAGCAATTAGAACCATGCCTCACAGCTACCCAAGTATGACAGGGGCAATGACACCAGTAGATCGTTCCTGTGCATAACTGAGGGAAGTAACCCACACACCCAACAATTCGTGGCATTAGTTGCACTGTGCACCTGATGAAGCATCTGCAGAAACGCATTCTTGACATAGGTCTGTCTATGTCTTTCTTTATGCGGGGCCAGTGTAACAAACGAATGCTCAGGTGGAGCCGGGGTAGTCCCTAACAATGTGTGCAGAGGATGCTGTTCTTCTAAATACCACACCACCCCGAATAGTGTTATTGTTACGATGAGAAGGACCACTACCACTACCAACCTACTCCCAATAGACCAACTAGACCACACAGGACCATTCTGCTGTAATGGTGGGGCCACCAGAGGCTGTTCCTCCTTCGTAATAGCGCGGCCAAATGGGTACATGGAAAGAAACTTTAGGAATTGGAGCCACAAAAATACAACCGACCAGAGGGGTACAAATCACCCAGTGTCCTTCAGATCCTCACTGGTAGACCCTTATTGTTCATCAACGACGGTGCTATGAAGCACTCCCACGGGGGAGCTGCACGATCGCAGCCCTTGCTGGAAAACAAATCCTCTTCTTTCAGGATAGGGCATCCTCCCTCCTTGGAAAGCACCCTCAGCTAATCCTGTCCAGTGTCCATGGCAGTGCACTAGCGTAACTCACTCTAATCTAAAGCAGGCACCTTAGGCATAGCACCTACGCCCTAAACCCGAGTCCTTCCCTAACTCCTGGACTGCCCTACTGGCGCACTGTCCTTCCGTCGGGGCCGTAGGTTGTACCTGGCAACCCCAGGCACTTCTTCATCAACAAAAAGGGGAAGAAATTCAGGCTCAGCAGGGCATTGAGACTCAGGTGTCTGTGCACCAGAAGCGGGAGCATCCGGGGCGGCCCTTATCTCTGGGGGACCGCTTCAAGTAAGACCTCGTCGCTCTCCTCGTCTGTCTGCGCCCACCTCAGTTGGGCATCAGAGAAGGGAATGAAACGGGGCACTCGCTCCCCTTCCTGGTCAGCAATGCCGTCGAGGACCCTCTGGTCATACGGAAGTGGGAGAGGGATCCTTTTGACGTGTGATCCGTGTACCCAGTGCTTCCGGCCTTCAAGCTTTACTGCGGTGCGGGTGGCGAGCAGGACCAAGAGTGGCCCTTTCCACCGAGGCTCCAGGCAGCTCTTTCACTGAAAATTCTTCACGAACATGAAGTCCCCGGGCTGTAGCTGATGCCCGGGCCCCTCTGGTACTGGTTGCAGCATGGCGTGAATCTGTTGGTGGACAGAACGAAGATCTTTAGTTAACTCATACAGATAGTCCACAAGTAGGGGGTACTCTAGCTCGGAAAAGCGTTTGGGCTTGGGACGCCCCAGACGTTGGCGGGGTGCCCAAAGACCACCTCGTATGGGGACAACCCTGTTCTAGAATGCGCTGTCGCTCTGGTAGACAACAAAGCCAAAGGCAGAGCATCGGGCCATCACAATCCTGTGCTTTCTTGAATCTTCGCTAACTTCAATTTGAGAGTACCATTGTACTTCTCAACCAAGCCTGCTGACTGGGGGTGGTTCACTGCATGAAACTTCTGTCTAATATGCAAGCCTTTACACACCAATTCAATGACCTTTGAATTGAAGTGACTTCCGTTGTCACTCCAGATCACACGTGGTAATCCATAGCGTGGGAAGAACTCTTTCAAGAGAGCTTTCACCGTTGCCATAGCCGTATTCTCCTTAGTGGGGTAAGCCTCAATCCATTTACTGAATGCGCAAATCACTACCAGCACATACTTCAGGTTGTTAACTCGTTCCATTTCGATGAAATCCATCTGAAGAACCTCGAAAGGGAAGGAAGGCTGTGCAAAATTACCTGCGGGTGTAGGATTACCTTTGCCAGGATTATGTTTCAGACAAAGGATGCAGTGTTTCACTAGGTGTGTGGCTACCTTAGGGATATTATCGTTTCGCCATACTGGGTCCAGTAGCTTACATATTCCTTTGGCACTAATGTGTGCTGGGCCGTGGATCTTAGTAACAACAGGGAGCCCATAGGCGTTAGGCAGCAACCATCTCTGTTTCCCAGACAAGTCAGTTCAACATCCATCCTCGTCCAAACGCCCTGTCCTCTCCTCCCATACTGCCAGTTCATCTACTGTCGCCTCGCTCTGTATTTCCTTGACATTTTCTAATGTGTCCTCGAACATTCCATTGTCTGGAACCCACCTAGCGGGCCTGCCACGAACATCTTTTTCATCTTCGATCTAGCTGTCTCCTTAGCTGTCTGATCTGCAAAAGCATTTCCCCTTCCAACATCGTCTATTATTGCTTTTTGAGCGCTACATTTTATTATTGCCAACTTATCAGGAAGTGTCAGTGCGGAAAAACAATCTATGTATCAATGGACCATGCTGTATTCGCAACCCATGCGAGGTCAAGAACCCTCTCTAAGCTGCAGTGGTAGTGCCATCTGGTAGTTTGAAACAAGAGCCATCGACATATAGTTCCCCTTGGGGGTCAGATAAGGGAACATCAGTCAGGTCTACCCGTCCCTACATTTCTTCCTCAGTCCGAAATAAATAATCATGGACATCATTGTCCTTTTCTTCTGAAGGGAGGGGTAGTAACGTGGCTGGGTTCAGAGTAGCACAGCGTTTGATGGTAATGTGCGGAGCGAACAAATTTAATTCATATCCAGTCAGACGCGCACTAGTAAGGTGCTGTGTCTTTGTCTTATTCAACAGTGTGTCCACAGCATGAGGTACCATGACTGTGAGATCCGTATCAAGGACGAGCCCTGCCGATTGCCTGATAGAAATGGCCACCGCCGCGGCAGCCCTCAGGCAGCTCGGGAGAGCTCTGGCTACGTTATCAAGAATAGCAGAGAAATATGCGCAGGGTCTCTGCTTCCCACCGAAACCCTGTGTTAGAACAGAAAGAGCGCAACCGTCCGCCCCATGTACATAGAGCACAAAAGGCTTCTGGTAATCAGGAGTACCAAGCTCAGTAGCAGAGCAAAGCGCAACCCTTAATTGCTCAAAAGTTTGCTGGCATGCAGATGTCCAAGGTAGGGGTTCATGCACTTCTTTGGTGGTCAGGTTAAGGAGGGGTTTCGTTAGTAAGGAATAGTTAGGGATCCAGTGACGACAATATGAAGGTATACCAGTGAAAGCGCGTACCTCGCATTGGGTCTTAGGAACAGGCATATTAGTAATAGCAGCTATGCGTTCAGGTGTTAGTCTATGACCCTCCTTCGACAGTAGGTGACCTAAATAAGTGACCTCCTGTCGACAATATTGAAATTTCAAAAGTGACACCTTGTGGCCATGGTGTGCCAAATGTAACAGCAATTTAACTGTGGCCTCTTTACAACCATCTTCAGTTTCTGAAGCCACAAAGAGGTCATCAACGTACTGCAACAGCACATTACCAGGGGGACATTCTAAGGAATCCAATTGAGCTTTCAAAGCTTGGCTATAGATACTAGGACTCTCCGTATAGCCTTGTGGAGCATGACAGAACCTAAAGCTCCTTCCGGCTATTTCAAATCCAAACAGATATCTGCTATCTGTATGTATTGGAATGCTGAAAAAAGCATTCTTCAAATCTATCACAGAGAAGAATTTTGCAGACGGGGGAAAGATTGTGGTAATGTCTGGGACTACAGGATACTGGGGAATCACTATTTTATTCACCTCTCTAAGGTCAATTACGAAGCGGTAAACGTCAGGGTGAGCATCAGAAGAATCCAAGGGTGCCTTTTTAAGAATAGGAAGAATAGGGCTGTTACACACATTCGCCGCTGTCTCCTCAACCACACCAGACTTAATCAAATCCTGTATTATTTGCAATAAGGCCTTTTCTCCTGCCTGGGATATCTTGTGCTGGGGAATACGTGGCCATACAGCGTTGTCCTTAATCTTTATAGAGACCGGTGGTATCTGGAGTAACCCCACATCCGTGTCTCCTGTAGCCCACAGTGTGCGTGGCACATCTTTAAACTCAGCGGGGAGGGGGGCATCCTTTGCGAGACATTGTGTGGCACGGGCCACCTGTGGTCCAATAGTCATGTAAACACCGTCTGGAGAACAAAAAATTGTCTCATGCAACCTTTTTAACAAATCCAACCCTAACAAATTCTCCCCACAATTTGACGTTAATAGAAATGGTGAATCAACCGTGAAGGGGCCAATAGTCAAAGCAAGAGGTTTGGAAATGGGGCTGACAACCGGCACGCCTGAGAAACCCACCAAAACGTTGTTTTGGCCAGACAGAGCCGCCCCCGGGACCAGTGAACGGGAAACAGAGCTATTCATAGCCCCTGTATCAACTAAGAATTTCTCGGTCGTACCGTGTAAATCTGCAGTGACATAGGGTCCACACTGATCTACAGGCACCGGAACTGGTCCCTTGCCCTGTCCCTGGCTATCCTAGCTGTGAGACATCCCCGTCACTTCATCCATGTCATAGTCATCATGATAGTACTGCCTCCCTCGGGGGTCATCAAAATAGTTCCCACTCTGTCTATTAAACGATGTATTCTCCGATCGCTTCTCCCCCTCGTCCTCCTCCTCTTCCACGTCCTTTAAAACCCCGACCTCTCGGGGCCTCGTCTTTCTGGACTAACTCTGGACACTCGTTCTGCCAATGTCCCTCCTGCTTGCAATAAGCACATTGATTGAGCCCAATAGGTGTGCTCGAGGAACCACCCCTGTTAGACCTGGGTAGCCGCTGGGCCGAACCCAAACCTCTTCCTCTTCCGTTACCCCTCGCAAATTGCTACATCAACACCCTCGTCTTCAAGTCTTTCGACTTTTTCTCCACTTTCTCCTTCTCTTCATTCTCTCTATGCTCGTAGTACTGTGCCATGCTCAATATCACCGACGGGGAAGAGGTGCTCCAAGTGCTTTCTGAAGCCTGAAACCTAGTCGCAATCTCAGGAAGCAAATTGGTAACGTACCTGCTGACAAACAACCGGACACCACCTTCCAATGACAGATCCTGGCCACTAAAGTCGAAAAACACCCCTTCAAACCTAGTAAAGAAGTCAGACACACTCTCGTCTTTCTTCTGACGACATGCAGTCAACTTGTCCCAATCCACCCGTCTCGGCGGGATAAGGGAATGCATATAGGTGATAATGCGGCCCGGTAAAGCCAATATCTCCGCCCTCGGCTTGTCACCAGGCTTGCGGTCCTTATCCCACACCCTGATCTGATCCCATGTTCCTCCCAATTCCACCACATGATCCTGTGTATGCACTTGTCTCCATATATCCACCGGTACCAACAAGCCAAAGAATAACTCAATATCTGCTAACGTCATCACCGTGGAGGAGGCCGCCTCTGTCAACTCTTTGTAATACGCAGTCGGGTTTTTCCGAGGGTCTGGCAACTGACTTTTAAGGGATATTACCTCACTCCTCTTCCAAGGAGTATAGATCCACTGTTCCTGGAACCGAGCATCGACTCGCGGCCTAATTACAGCATTTGTGGAGTCGCGCAATTCTAGTATTTCAGGATGATAAATGGGATGGACCTCTCTCATGGGGTACTGGGTCACCATCGTCGGAACCTTTTGGTGCAATCTGCCCGATAGCCCACCAATGTCGTTACATTGCTAAAAACCTCATTAGGAGCCATATCTGCAGCATATACCCTGTCCCGTATGTCATAGATGATTTGCGGTGCAACGCCCTGAAAACACTGCTCCCACAATCCTATTAGCGAGGCTGACATGTGCTTAAGGGCATGCTGCTGTATGAAGGGCTCATAATCTTTCATCACACTCCACACATCTTCCACACTATAGATCGGGTTCTGAGCCCACTGAGCCGCCTGATTTGCCACCATTTGCTTCTCCTCATCACCCACAGCAGAATGCACCAACACTTTGTCCATACGGTCTTGCGCTGCCGTCCAGTTCCCTTCATGTATCCCACGTACAGGGGTCTCACCATTCGGCAGTGCTAGGGGTGTCATACTTGAGGGAGAAAGAGCAGATGAGGAGACAGGTATCATCATGAAAGGAGACAGTGTTGTAGGAGTGAAAGGGGGTGTAGCAGTAGATACTGAGTCAGTAGACGGAACAGGAGAGCTAACGGCTCCTACCCCTGTTCCCAGCGTGAGCAGGGAGGGAGCAGGCGGGGCTGTGGCCAAAGCAGTTTGACTAGAGGCAGAAATACTAGGAAGAGCGGCACCAGAGGCCGGAGACTGAGATGTGGGAACCCTTGGGTATATCCGCTCAGGAGCATAAGGTGGAGGAGGGCGAGAATCCAATAGCTCTTCAACGAAAACAACACCTTCCTCTCTAGTAACATAACATTTATCTGTCTGCAATCGATACTTTCTATCTGCACATTCTATGCCTTTCTCTATCTTTGCCCTTTCATAGGCCACTGCTTTCTGCGTTATAGTTTGCGTCTGCCTCTTCCGGGCCACTTTTTCTGCTCTCATACGCCGCTGCTTTGCTTCCTTCTGCCATACTCTTAGAGAATCAAACATCGACTGCCTGCTCTTTTTGACGAACAATTTGTCCTGCAAGAAATTCAATTTTTGCTCATCAAACGAGCTAGTAAGTGGCCATTGTAACTCAGTATTGTCCCTCGTATATTTATTCCACAATGTGCTAAACATAATAGGGCCAATACCGTGCTTGACGTATACATCAAAATTTGGGGTACCCTCCGGAGGCACAGGCTGGCTCTCTTCCAATCAAGCCTCCCTAGAACAACACCGACATCCAAAACACCCCAGTTTCTTTAGACAAGGCATCTTAATATAAGACACATGCGCTGTCCCCAATGGACAAATATAACACCAACAAACAAAATAATAAAAGGAAAAAAATAAAGAATACAAATATTATTCAAAAACCAAACAAAAACGGTCCGAGGACCGCTTCCTACAGTCCGTAGACTGTACCAAGTTCAAGAAGACAGGCTCTAGCCCCAGACCTTTTCAAGAGTAGACCAAATTTCCAGTTGGCCTGGCAGATTGTTCGCAAACAGCCCCAGGCCTTTTCGAGAACAGGCCAAATTTCCAGTTGGCCTGGCAGACTGTTCACAAACACTCTGTGTCTTTTAAAGGGTCCGCAAACCCACCAAGTTCAAACCAAGACAGCCCGAAGACCGTACCAAGACACAGCCCGTAGGCTCGTGCCGTTCAAGCAAGGCAGTCCGAAAACTGCTCCAAGACAGTCCGTAGACTGTACCAAGACACAGCCCGTTGGCTAATGTCGTTCAAGCAAGACAGTCCGGAGACCGTACCAGGACACAGCCCGTAGGCTCGTGCCGTTCAAGAATGGCGCCATTTTTTCAAGAATCAAATCACTCACCTGGTGCACACAGGTCGAGTCAAGTTATTCTCCAATGCCGACTCTTCAGACCAAACGGTCAACTCCAAGGTTTCGCCTTCTCAGGACCCCAGCCGGTGACCACTAGACGAGGAGTCGCCCGATCAGACGGGCGGGGCAGCTGCGAGAACCAAGCTAGATCGTGTGGAGTACCCCGATCCGCCCGACCGACCAGACGTAACCCCGACCCTGCAACCTGATTACGGGCGAGCTGGATCACCTTGCGGGGTCCCTGTTCGGGCGCCAACTGAAGGAAGTGGCCCTTAGGGGCCACTCGGGTTACTTACAACCACCTGCTATGCCCTTCCCAGGAAATGAAAAGTCAGTCAGACAGTAGAGAATACAAACAAGCATTTATTAGTAATACTCTGCAGAGGAGTCCAATCTGACCTGCACCCTAAGATGTCTGCCGAGGGACTGGCTCCCCAACGGCCTGCAATGCATGATCATTCCTCCAAGAATCCCCAACCACGTCCACAGTGGAAAGTTACCGGCCTGGGCCGAACATGAACAAAGAAGGCACCGAAGGATGGGCTACCACCTGCCAGATGGGTACATGCTATCAGGAACTCAAGGTTACCGTGCTGAGTCTCAGCATCTCCTAACGTGGGAGCAGAACTACAAACTCGGATAGGCATGCGAGGGCAGAATGGCCTATTCATTAGTAAAGTCGGGAAGCAGCCTTGAACAGGAAAGAAAAATAATAACTAAATACAGTGTTCTGCTGAGGCAAGCAATACGAATAATGAGGCCTAGTTCAGACACAGCCTAATAGGGATTACGAAATACAAAATGGAGTCACACTTGCTAACTAAAGCTTGCACGTTGCAGGGATAACTCAGTGGGTTGCATAACGTGAATACATATGGCATCTATTTAGCCACACACTGCTAACCTAATGTAGCATGATACGAGTGCATAGCAGGAATGGGAGTTTCAATCCTAACATGCCCCCTGGCTCCTGCCCTCTCCACTTAATTTTTGGGTGTGGCTTAACAGTGTTGCTTCCACCAGCCCTTATGTGATCTACAGACACAGAGCTTTAAGAGGCACAACTGTGTGAGAGGCTTTGGCTCTGCTCACATGTTGCTTTTCTACCCTACTATATTTGATTGTGCATGAGTGGTATGCTTCACTGCTGTAACAACCTTTGAGGAGCCCCCTCTGTAAAGTACATGGAGGGGGCCCCCCTCTGTGCTCACTCAGGAGCTCTCAAGACAATGTACTGTGCTGAGGGGGGCCCCCCTGAAGCTCAGGACCCCTGCACTGCAAGGGCTGCGGGGGCCTTTGTTGCGCCACTGGTGTGCTTCTGTTGAAAAGATTGCTTGTATTGCACAGAATATGCTCACTACAGTAGGCCGAGTTGATTATGGTGACAATTCAGTGATCAAATCTGTAAGCCTGATTGATTCATTGGGAAACGTTATGTCAAATGTCATACTGCTGATAAGTTTATTATGAATTATAAGAAAGGGAGTAGGCCTGAATTATTTGTTCTGAAAGGCATATGTTAAAGTGAATAGCTCTTTAGGTATGAATTCTCTTTACACTGTGTTAGACTAATTTCTATCATGAATTTCCAAACATAACAGTAGGAGACACTGGCTTTGGTTTTATTCTCTGATAAATCCTGTTTGGTTTGGAATTTCATTGTTGTTAGGCCTGACTAGACAGTCCATCTGTCAGTGAGGGTTTATGTGATCACTAGAGAAAGAGCTGCAATACGTTGTAGTAAGAGAGGGGCTGTTGCTCCCCCCACATGTTGATCTTCTTCTCCACAAGCAATTGACTGAAAGATAGTTGTGTTAGTTCACCTAAGAAGTAGTTCCATTGCTCATAAATGATAGGGACCTTCTTAACACAGACCCCAGGCCACAAATTAGCAGGGGCCCTTGAATTTTGGAACTCCTTGGCCAATACAATCGGAAGAGGGTTCACTTTGTTAACTTAATCACAAATATTATGGAAAGGGGTTTACATTGAATTGTTTGTTAAAACTATATGATGTGGCTTTACCTTGTGAACTTTCTGACAAAATGAATAGGAAGGGTTTTAACGTTGTGTGTGAATTCCTTGCCAAATGCCATAGGCAGGTGCTTTACATTGTGAACCCTATCTTAAATGCAATAAGTAGGAGTTTTATATAGTGAGTGCTGACAAAAGCAACTGGAAGGGGTTTTAGATTGTGAACACCATGACAAATGCCATAGAAAGAGGATTTCTATATTAGGAAGGGGCTTTGCATTGTGCAACCACCTTGATCAATACGATTGGAAAGTGTTTCACTTTGTGAATTTTCTCACAAATATTAGGGAAGGCGTTTCACATTGAACAGCATGATGTGGCTTTACATTGTGACCTCTATGACAAAATCAATAGGAAGGGCTTTACATTGTGAACTCCTTGCCAGACACCATAAGCAGAGGCTTTATATTGTGAACTCTGTCACAAATGGAATAGAGAAAGGTTTTAATTTGTGAACTATGACAACTATGATAGAAATTTGTTTTGCATTGTTAACTTTCTGACATATGCAATAGGAAGGCTTTTAGAACATATATCCTTTATAGGTGAAAGACAAAAAACGTATGCATGATCTCATCCCCACAAAAAAATGTGTGAAAAAGTGATTGTTTTCAGCTAAATTCCAGGTTTGCAGGGGATTCTGGGTAGGGAAACGTTGGGGGATCCACGTAAGCCATATCTCCCTGGACTCCCCAGGGTGTCTAGTTTTCAGAAATGTGTGGGTTTGGTAGTTTTCCCTAGATGGCCGCCGAGCACAGGGCCAAAAACCCAGGTGCCTAGGTCGTTTTGTGATAGGTAATGTTGATGTCTCTACAATACGTTTTGGGCCCTTGCGTGTCACAGGTACTTGGCCCACCCACACAAGTGAGGTACCATTTTTATCAGGAGACCTGGGGGAACGTTGAGTGGTAGGACATTTGTGTCAGCCCGGTGATCCCACAACTTTCCCACACAGAAATTTAAGAAAACTGTGATATTTTCAGCTAAATTTGAGGTTTGCAGGGGATTCTGGGTAGGAAAACGCTGGGGGATCCATACAAGCTATAGCTCCCTGCACTCCGCTGGGTCTCTAGTTTTCAGAAATATGTGGGTTTGGTAGGTTTCCCTAGATGGCCGCCGAGCCTGGGGCCAATAACCCAGGTGACCGCCCCTGCAAAACCAGGTCGTTTTGTGGTAGGTCATTTTGATGTCTCCACAATATGTTTTGGGCCCTTGCCTGTCGCGGGTACTTGGTCCACCTACATGAGTGAGGCACCATATTTATCGGTAGACCTGGGGGAACGCTGGGTGATAGGAAATTTGTGTCACCTTGGTAAACCTACAACTTTCTCGCACAGAAATTTGAGAAAACGTAGATTTTTTCAGCTGAATTTGAGGTTTGCAGGGGATTCTGGGTAGGTAAACATTGGGGGGTCCACACAAGCGATGCCTCCCTGCACTCTGCCGAGGCTCTAGTTATCATAAATGTGTGGGTTTGGTAGGTTTCCCTAGATAGCCGCCGAGCCCGGGGCCAGAAACCCAGGTGACCCCCCTTACAAAAACCAGGTCGTTTTGTGATAGGTCATTTTGATGTCTCCACAATATGTTTTGGGCCCTTGCCTGTCGCAGTTACTTGGCCCACCTACATGAGTGAGGTACCATTTTTATTGGGAGACCTGGGGGAACACTGGGTGGTAGGAAATTTGTGTCACCCCGGTGATCCTACAACTTTCCCACACAGAAATTTGAGAAAACTTTGATTTTTTCAGCTAAATTTGAGGTTTGCAGGGGATTCTGGGTAGGAAAACATTGGGAGGTCCACACAAGCCATACCTCCCTGAACTCCCCCGGGTGTCTAGTTTTCAAAGATGTCTGGGTTTGGTAGTTTTCCCTAGATGGCCGCCGAGGGCGGGGCCAAAAACCCAGGTGAGCCCCTTTGCAAAAACCAGGTCATTTTGTGGTAGGTAATTTTGATGTCTCCACAATACGTTTTGGGCCCTTCCCTGCCGTGGGCACTTGGCTCACCCACACAAGTGAGGTACCATTTTTATCAGGAGACTTTGGAGAATGTGGGGTGGCTGGAAAAGTGGACCCACGCAGATTCCAGAAATTTCAATCACAGAAATGTGGGAAAAATGTGTTTTTTTTTTTTACAAAGTTTGAGGTTTGCAAGGGATTCTGGATAACAGAACCTGGTGAGAGCCACAAAAGTTACCCCATCTTGGATTCCCCTGGGTGTCTAGTTTTCAAAAATGTATAGGTTTGCTAGGCTTCCCTAGGTGCCGGCAGAGCTAGAATTCAAAATCCACAGCTAGGCACTTTGCAAAAAAGGGTCAGTTTTCATAGTAAAAATGCGGTGTGGCCATGTTATTTTTTGGGCAGTTTCCTGTTGCGGGCACTAGGCCTACCCGCACAAGTGAGGTACCATTTTTATCGGGAGACTTTGGGGAATTCGGGGTGGGTGGAAGTTTGTGGATCCACACAGATTCCAGAACTTTCCATCACAGAAATGTGAGGAAAATGTGTTTTTGTGAAAAAGTTTGACGTTTGAAAGGGATTCGGGGTAACAGAACCTGGCAAGAGCCACACAAGTCACCACCTCCTGGATGCCCCTGGGTGTATAGTTTTAAAAAATGGACAGGTTTACTAGGTTTCCCTAAGTGCCGGCTGCGCTAGGGCCCAAAATCCACAGCTAGGCACATTGCGAAAAAAGGTCAGGTTTTCTGCTGCCCTCGGGGGGGGCAGATCGGGGGCTATTGCCCTGATATGCCCCCAAGGGGGGGCAGAAAGACTGGGGCTATTTTTTTGGGGGGTAGGGCATTGGTATGCCTAGTCCGGGCAGCCCCCACCCTTACGTATAAAAAAGCCAGCGTATTCCCTGGTGCCTAGTGGGCTCTCTTCCCTTCCAGGGGGGCAGATCAGGGGCTATTGCCCCCATATGCCTTATGGAGGGGGCAGAAAGGCTGTTGCATTTTTTGGGGGGGGTGGGGGTATTGGCATGCCCATTCTGGGCAGCCCCCACCCCTGAACTTTGAAAAAAAGAATCCCTGGTGCCTAGTGGGTTTCTGCCCCTCCAGGGGGGCAGATAAGGGGCTATTGCCAACCTCTGACTCATGGGAGGGCAGAAAGGCTGTGGCTATTTCTTTTGGGGTGGGGCATTGGCATGCCATTTCTGGGCAGCTTTCAACCCCTACATATTAAAAAAAATAATAAACCCTGGTGCCTACTGGGCTTTCTGCCCCCCTGGGGATCAGATCAGGGGCTGCTGCCTCCTGGGAGGGCAAAAAGACTGGAATTTTTTTGAGGGGGTGGGGGCATTGGCATATCCATTCTGGGCAGCTCCTACGCCTGAACTTTGAAAAAAAATAATTCCTGATGCATAGTGGGCTTTCTACCCCCCCCCCTGGGGTCAGATAAAGGCATATTGCCCCCAGCCGCCTACCGGTGGGGGAGGGACAGAAAGACTTTGGCAAGTTTTTTGGGGTGGGGCATTGGCATGCCCATTCTGTGCAGCCCCCACCCCTACGTATAAAAAAATAAGAAGAATCCCTGGTGCCTAGTGGGCTTTCTGCCCCCCCTGGGGGCAGATCAGGGGCTATGGCTATGGCCCCCTGTTAGACTTGGCATCTTTTGGCGTGTTTCCCCTGACTTTTTGCTTTCTGACCTCCCGGTTTTGACTCTGTTTTTGCTGGTGTAATGATTCTGCGCACTTTCCTCCCTGCTGTCCAGTGGGAAAGTGCAAGTGCTCCTGTATAAAATGTGTTATGGATTGGTGTTTCCATTATTGGCCTATTTGGTTTATGTGTCAGTCCCTTGTAAAGTGCACTGAGAGTGCCAGGGCCTATAGATCAAATGCTGTTGGTGGGCTGCAGCACTGGATTGTGCCACCCACGCAAACAGCCCGTAAAGTGTAACTCTGGCCTGCCATTGCAGAGCCTGTGCGCAGCCTGGGGCTGCCATGTCGACTTGGCAAGTGCGCACACTTGCAAGTCCCTAAACCTTCCCTTTTCTACATGTTAGTCACCCCTAAGGTAGGCCCAAGGTACCCCTGTGGGCAGGGTGCGTTGTATGCGAAAGGTAGGACATGCCCTGGTGTGTGTGGCATGTCCTGATAGTGAATTACAGCCTAGTTCGTTTTTCACTATTGCAAGGCTACCTGTTCCCCATAGGCCAGAATGGGCAGTTTTGATTATTACAGCTTATAATCCTAACTGACCCATGGAACATGGTAGAAATTCGAGTTTAGTATGCCTGGACTCAGAATGATAAAATGCATCTTTTAGTGAGGTTGGTTTTAACATTCTGTGTTTGAGAATACCACTTTTAGAAAGTGGGTATTTTCTTGTCTAACCATCCAAGCCTGCCTCTGCGAGGTTGTGTATTCCTTGTCTGGAGTGTGAGTGACAGGGGCTGGGGGATGCCAGGAGACAGGGTGAGTCAGCACAGGGCTGAATAGCAAGATCTACATGTAGATGGGTGGGAGGAGTTGCACCTGGGCCCTGAATAGGACAGTGCCTTCCCTCCACAATGCTGGCTCCACCTCCTGTGGTGCGTCTGATGTCCCTGGCCTACTCTCTGAAAGAAAGGACGGAGACTTGTCAACAAAGTGCTCCAGACCTGGTTTGGACTAGGCAAAGGCCTCTCTGCCTCCCGAGAACAAAGGAATTTGGGATATAAATATTGGGGCCCTGACCCCATGAATTTAGATCTCGCTGGAATCAAGGAACCTGTCAAGAAGAAGAGCTGGAGAGCTGCTAGGAGGAGTACTGCCCCTTTGCTGAGTGACTGCTTTGTTGGGTTGGCCTGCAGTTGCTGCTTCTGTCTTGGGCAGTGAAAGGACTGAACTTTCTACAAACTTGTGCTGAGTATCTCCAAGGGCCTGAAACCGAGCTGGCCTCCTGTTAAGAAGTCTCAGGGACTGCAAAGACTTCACAAGCCTCTGGGTATCGCTTCTGGAACGCTGTTTCAGTTGCCACAGAGGAAGGGAACTGCAACCGACTCCGTCAACCGAATCCATCCCTGACCGGTGACCTGTTTGCACTGCAGACCGCATCGCCCCGCTTCGCATCGCAACCCTGGTCTCACCGTAGGCGACATCCGACGCCGTCAACACCGAGCTGCTGCTTGCACCGTGACCTGTGGGCACCGCAGTTCGCATCGCATCGCTTCACTGAGCCAGCCGGACCCGACCGACGCGGTCGCTGCAACTGGCTCAACAGTCGTGACCGCACCGCTCCGACTCGCACCGCTGTCCGACGCCAGCTCCCGCACTCCGGCTTGGTCGCCTGCATCGCAACCTGTCAGCACCGCATCGTGCACCGTCTCACCCTGCACCGCACGCCTTGGACTCACCGACTCCGTCTGCACGACGCTCATCGAGCCGCTGCCTGCACCGCATCGAGGGACACCGCACCTTGCATCGCTCCGTCTTGCACCGCAACCGCGACGAACGCCGACCGGCTCGTACACTCCGTACCAGCCACAACGAGAAAGGTACTGTGACCGAGTCAGTTCACGACTCTGCTGGCCCGTAGCGACGCGGTCGGCTGGAACTGTTAGACTCTGTGTATTTCAGCATCGCGGTAAACCCGGACGGGGCTACCGACTCGCACGAACTTTGCTTTTGTGTTATTCCTGCAAAGAAGAAGTTACCTTATCAAGCATTCATTTTCAAAGTATAGTATTGTGGATTTTTGTCGTAATTGGTCTTGTCTTGAGTATATAAAAATATTGGTTATTTTTCTAAACTGGTGTGGTGTCCTTTTGTAGTGCTTACACTGTATTACTGTTGGTTATGTGCAAACGCTTTACACACTGCCTCTAGAATAAGCCTGACTGCTCGTGCCAAGCTACCAAGGGGGTGAACAGGGGTTATTTTAGGAGTGTAACTCCCTTACCCTGACTAGGAAGAAGGGTCCCTACTTGGACAAAGGTGCAAGCCCTTGCCAACTAGAGATCCCATTTCTAACATTGGTTGTCAGCGGTGAGGATAGGACTTGTGTTTGCACTTGACTTACAGTGATTGGTGTGCACTACTACCATATCGCAGACCATTAGGTACCACATACTGTCTCTTTTTCTTTTGGCCTATTTTTGATCTTGCCAGTTTTCAACTCACTACTTTCATCATGCCTGAATCAATTGCATCATCCGTTGCATCTCTGGAAGTTATCTTTGAGGAGGATAGGTTGGAATCCTATGCCGTAAAAGAGCTACGAGCAATTTGTAAAAACCTGAAAGTCCAAATTAAAGGCCTCACAAGGAAGGAGGAGCTACAGAAGGCACTGAGGGCCTGGGTAGCAGCCAGACATGCCAGTGGGCAGCCTGGTAATCTCAGTGAGGAGGTGGAGGAGCCTATTTCCAGGGTGGATGTGCTTTTGGGTGAGGGGGAACCCGCCAGGTCAGGCAGCAGCAGTCTGTCCCCAGAGGAGCTGGAGGACAGGCGGGAGGCAAGGCAGTTTGAGCTGCAGAAGCTCAGGCTGGAGAGTGAACGGGAGGAGAAGAGGGAGGAGAGGAGATTGGTCATGGAGGAGAAGAAGATGCTCTTAGAGCATGAAAGAGAACTGAAGGAGCTAGAACTTAGGAGTAAGTCAGGCTCAGATGGTGGCAGCAATTCGTCCAGAAAGGCAGACAGAATTGTGCACATTCCCAAGAATGTAGGCAAGGAGTTCAAGAAGGGGGATGACATATAAAGGTGGTTTCAGGGTTATGAGGCAGCTATACACATGAATGGGGTCCCTGAGGAAAATTGGGGAGCAGGATTGTGGCCACTTTTCCCTGAAGAAGCAAGGGATGCTCTGATAGCTTTGGGTAAGGGGTATCACCTCACCTATGCTGACATGAAGGATGCCCTTCTCACTAAGTATGGTCTTACTCCTGAAAAGTACAGGGATCAGTTCAGGTCCAGTAAGAAGTCTGATGCCAACACTTGGTTGGAATGTGTGGATGTGTTCTGCAGGTCGCTGGATGGTTGGGTGAAGGGCAGTAGTGTAACAGATTTTCAGGGGCTCTACAACTTGATTGCATGGGAGCACTTGACTAGTCTATGTTTTGCAGATCTGCGCCAGCACCTAGTGGATAGTAAGTTAACTGACCCCAGGAAGCTTGCTATGGAAGCGGACCGCTGCGTGAGTACCAGGGTCCACAAGAAAGCATTTGGGGGAGACTCAGCCAAAGGTGGGCAGGGTCCCCAGCAGAAAGGTGGGGGAGACAAGGGTAAAGCACAGGAGTTCTCTAAAGGGCCCCAAACTAGTACCCAGGGTAAGGGTTCCCAGCCCCCCGGTGATAAGAAGAAAGGGGTCTCTATAGGGAAGCCTGTTGAGAGCGGCCCCCGCAAGTGTTATGCGTGTGACTAGGTAGGTCACTTTAAGGGGGACCGCAAGTGCCCAAAGGGGACACAGCCACCCACCGGTGGACAGTCCAAGGTGTTGGCTAGTGTAGCGCTTGGGGAGGAGGGGTGCCCACTGGAGGGTGGGGATCCCACAGAAATGACCCTTGTCTCACTAGGGGACAGTGAGATGGTCCCAGGAAACCAGGTGCCCCCTAACACAAAGAAATTTAGCACCTGGGTGACCATTAATGGGAATAGGGTAGAGGCTCTCAGAGACACTGGAGCCAGTGTGACCTCAGTCCGGTGTCACCTGGTCTCTGAGAAGCAGGTAGTCCCAGGGGCCTTCCACCAAGTAGTTGCTGTAGACAACTCTGAGCGCCAGTGTATGGTGGCGCAGGTTCCCTTTGAATGGGGGGGGTCTCAGGTCCCTTGAGGGTGGTTGTGAGCCCTACCATGCCTGTAGATTGTCTGCTAGGTAACGACCTGGAGCAGTCCTTATGGAAGGATGTTGAGCTCAGGTCTCACTTGGAGATGCTTGGGTTGCCAGAGTGGGCATGCGTGTCTACTCGGTCAATGGCAGCCAGAAAGGGTGATCAAGAGGACTTGGAGCCTGGAACAGTGGCCCAAGTCCCTGCCAAGAAGAAAGGGCAGGGGCACGGGAAACCGGCCCCCGAAGTTCCCACGGACCGGGAGGAGGCGGACCTCGAGGGGGCGCCCCGGTGCCTACAGGGGAGCAGGTAGCCGAACTGGGAGACATCTCTGAGCTGACCCATTGGCAGCAAGAAGGGGGTCCCACCAGGGAGGAGTTCTGCAGGGAGCAGAGCGAGTGCCCTACTCTGGAGGGTCTGCGGCGGCAGGCTGCAGACCAGGCAGCTGGTAATCAGTCCGGGTCACATCTGATCTACTGGGAGAGTGGTCTCCTATACAGTGAGCCTAAGGTTGCTGAGCCTGGGTCAGCCCGTGTGCTGGTGGTACCCCAGCGCTTCAGGACCTTCCTACTGGGTCTGGCTCATGACGTGCCTTTGGCAGGACATTTGGGGCAGGACAAGACCTTTGACAGGCTTGTCACCCACTTCTTTTGGCCCCAAATGCGAAGGCAGTCAGATGCACACTGTAGGTCTTGCCAAACTTGCCAGGCAAGTGGTAAGAGTGGGAGGAAGGTCAAAGCTCCTCTCCAACCTTTTCCTGTTGTTGGTACACCCTTTGAAAGGGTAGGGATGGATATTGTGGGGCCACTGGATCCCAAGACAGCCATGGGCAACAGGTACATCCTGGTCTTGGTGGCCCAT
Source organism: Calotriton arnoldi (assembly GCA_963921515.1). Classification (NCBI taxonomy): domain Eukaryota; kingdom Metazoa; phylum Chordata; class Amphibia; order Caudata; family Salamandridae; genus Calotriton; species Calotriton arnoldi. Next base: position 571,664 of record CAWUFW010004272.1, on the reverse strand, counting down.
GCCACCCGGTACCCGGAGGCAATCCCTCTCAGGACAACGACGGCACCAGTGGTGGGCCGGGTGTTAATGGGGATCTTTTCCCGTGTGGGATTCCCCAGAGAGGTGGTTTCTGATAGGGGGACCAATTTCATATCCAAGTATAAGACATCCCTGTGGAAGGAGTGTGGTGTAACCTACAAGTTCACCACTCCTTACCACCCACAAGGAAACGGTCTGGTGGAGAGATTCAACCAGACCTTGAAAGGCATGATCAAGGGTCTAACAGAACCCATGAGGCGTAAGTGGGACGTCCTCTTGCCATGCCTACTCTTTGCATACAGGGAGGTGCCTCAGAAGTCTCTTGGGTACAGCCCCTTTGAGCTCCTGTATGGCCACCCTGTCAGAGGACCTCTGAGTTTGGTAAAGGAAGGCTGGGAGGCAGCTCCCAGGAAAACTCCCCAGGATGTGTTTAGCTACATGCTGGCCTTTAGAAACCAAACTGCCCGCTTCAGGAAACTCGCTCAGGCGAACCTAGAAGCAAGCCAGGAAGAAATGAAGAGATGGTATGACCAGAATGCCACTCTGGTCGAATTTCAACCTGGGCAAAAAGTGTGGGTCATGGCCCTAGTGGCACCTTGTGCCTTGCAGGGCAAGTGGACTGGGCCATATCAGGTGGTGGAGCGCAAAAGTGACGTCACCTACCTGGTGGATTTGCAGGCTCCAAGGAACCCTTTGAGGGTCCTTCACGTGAACCGCCTCAAGCCCCACTTCGAGAGGTCCGAAGTGAGTATGCTCTTGGCGACAGATGATGGGGTGGAAGAGGAGAGTGAGCCTCTCCCTGACCTCCTGTCTACCAAGGAGCATGATGGGTCAGTAGAAGGTGTGATCCTCTCCCCTACTCTGACTCAGGAGCAGCAGGGGGACTGTCACCAGTTGTTGGGACAGTTCACCCCACTGTTCTCTCTGACCCCCGGTGTTACTCACTGGTGTACCCATGACGTGGACACAGGTGACAGCCCTCCTGTGAAGCACAAGATTTACAGGTTGACTGACCGGGTCAGAGCCAGCATCAAGGAGGAGGTCTCTAAGATGTTGGCGTTAGGGGTGATTGAGCCCTCCAACAGTCCTTGGGCCAGCCCAGTGGTCTTGGTCCCAAAGGCTGCTATGCCCGGTGCCACTCCAGAACTCCGGTTTTGTGTGGACTACCATGGGCTCAATGCCGTCACCAGGACTGACGCGCACCCCATCCCCAGAGCTGATGAGCTCATTGATCGGTTGGGAGCTGCCCAGTTCCTCAGTACGTTTGATTTAACGTCTGGGTACTGGCAGATTGCCTTATCCGATGGGGCCAAGGAGAGATCAGCATTCTCAACCCCAGAAGGTCATTACCAATTCCGGGTGATGCCCTTTGGGTTGAAGAATGCCCCTGCCACCTTTCAGAGGTTGGTCAATCAGGTGTTGGCTGGGCTCGAGGATTTCAGTGCCGCCTACCTGGATGACATTGCTGTGTTCAGTTCCAGCTGGGAAGAACATTTACAGCACCTTGAGAAAGTGTTGAGGGCTCTGCGAGGTGCAGGCCTCACGATCAAGGCCAGTAAGTGCCAGATCGGGCAGGGTTCTGTGGTGTACTTGGGACACCAGGTAGGAAGCGGCCAGGTGGCGCCCCTACAACCCAAGATTGACACCATTCTGGCTTGGGAGCCCCCAAGACCCAGACAGAGGTGAGAGCCTTCTTAGGTCTCACCGGCTACTATAGGAGATTTGTTAAGGGCTATGGCACCATCGTTGCCCCCTTAACAGAGCTGACTTCTAAGAAGCAGCCCAGGAAAGTGATCTGGACTGAGTCCTGCCAGAAAGCTTTTGATGCCCTGAAGGCAGCCATGTGCACGGCGCCCGTGCTCAAGGCACCTGACTTCTCCAAGGAATTCGTTGTGCAGACTGACGCTTCAGAGCATGGTGTGGGAGCGGTGCTCTCACAACTGAACGAAGAGGGCCTGGATCAGCCTGTAGTCTTCCTTAGCAGGAGACTACTCCCCAGGGAACAGAGGTGGAGTGCCATAGAAAGGGAAGCTTTTGCTGTGGTCTGGGCGCTGAAGAAGTTGAGACCATACCTGTTTGGGACTCACTTCCGGGTTCAGACAGACCACAGGCCCCTCAGATGGTTGATGCAAATGAGGGGTGAGAATCCAAAACTGCTGAGGTGGTCCATCTCCCTACAGGGAATGGACTTTACGGTGGAACACCGTCCTGGTACAGAACACGCCAACGCAGATGATCTGTCCAGGTTCTTCCGCCTTAGTGAAGAGAACTCCAATGGGGTTGGGTAGTTCTCCCTACTTTCAGCTGGAGGGGACATGTGTTAGACTTGGCATCTTTTGGCGTGTTTCCCCTGACTTTTTGCTTTCTGACCTCCCGGTTTTGACTCTGTTTTTGCTGGTGTAATGATTCTGCGCACTTTCCTCACTGCTGTCCAGTGGGAAAGTGCAAGTGCTCCTGTATAAAATGTGTTATGGATTGGTGTTTCCATGATTGGCCTATTTGGTTTATGTGTCAGTCCCTTGTAAAGTGCACTGAGAGTGCCAGGGCCTATAGATCAAATGCTGTTGGTGGGCTGCAGCACTGGATTGTGCAACCCACGCAAACAGCCCGTAAAGTGTAACTCTGGCCTGCCATTGCAGAGCCTGTGCGCAGCCTGGGGCTGCCATGTCGACTTGGCAAGTGCGATGTTAGTCACCCCTAAGGTAGGCCCAAGGTACCCCTGTGGACAGGGTGCGTTGTATGCGAAAGGTAGGACATGCCCTGGTGTGTGTGGCATGTCCTGATAGTGAATTACAGCCTAGTTCGTTTTTCACTATTGCAAGGCTACCTGTTCCCCATAGGCCAGAACGGGCAGTTTTGATTATTACAGCTTATAATCCTAACTGACCCAGGGAACATGGTAGAAATTCGAGTTTAGTATGCCTGGACTCAGAATGATAAAATGCATCTTTTAGTGAAGTTGGTTTTAACATTCTGTGTTTGAGAATACCACTTTTAGAAAGTGGGTATTTTCTTGTCTAACCATCCAAGCCTGCCTCTGCGAGGTTGTGTATTCCTTGTCTGGAGTGTGAGTGACAGGGGCTGGGGGATGCCAGGAGACAGGGTGAGTCAGCACAGGGCTGAATAGCAAGATCTACATGTAGATGGGTGGGAGGAGTTGCACCTGGGCCCTGAATAGGACAGTGCCTTCCCTCCACAATGCTGGCTCCACCTCCTGTGGTGCGTCTGATGTCCCTGGCCTACTCTCTGAAAGAAAGGACGGAGACTTGTCAACAAAGTGCTCCAGAACTGGTTTGGACTAGGCAAAGGCCTCTCTGCCTCCCGAGAACAAAGAAATTTGGGATATAAATATTGGGGCCCTGACCCCATGAATTTAGATCTCGCTGGAATCAAGGAACCTGTCAAGAAGAAGAGCTGGAGAGCTGCTAGGAGGAGTACTGCCCCTTTGCTGAGTGACTGCTTTGTTGGGTTGGCCTGCAGTTGCTGCTTCTGTCTTGGGCAGTGAAAGGACTGAACTTTCTACAAACTTGTGCTGAGTATCTCCAAGGGCCTGAAAGCAGAGCTGGCCTCCTGTTAAGAAGTCTCAGGGACTGCAAAGACTTCACAAGCCTCTGGGTACTGCTTCTGGAACGCTGTTTCAGTTGCCACAGAGGAAGGGAACTGCAACCGACTCCGTCAACCGAATCCATCCCTGACCGGTGACCTGTTTGCACCGCAGACCGCATCGGCCCGCTTCGCATCGCAACCCTGGTCTCACCGTAGGCGACGTCCGACGCCGTCAACACCGAGCCGCTGCTTGCACCGTGACCTGTGGGCACCGCAGTTCGCATCGCATCGCTTCACTGAGCCAGCCGGACCCGACCGACGCGGTCGCTGCAACTGGCTCAACAGTCGTGACCGCATCGCATTTGGGGCACCGCTCGCACGTTTGCGACGCACCGCTCCGACTCGCCCCGCTGTCCGACGCCAGCTCCCGCACTCCGGCTTGGTCGCCTGCATCGCAACCTGTCAGCACCGCATCGTGCACCGTCTCGCCCTGCACCGCACGCCTTGGACTCACCGACTCCGTCTGCACGACGCTCATCGAGCCGCTGCCTGCACCGCATCGAGGGACACCGCACCTTGCATCGCTCCGTCTTGCACCGCAACCGCGACGAACGCCGACCGGCTCGTACACTCCATACCAGCCACAACGAGAAAGGTACTGTGACCGAGTCTGTTCACGACTCTGTTGGCCCGTAGCGATGCGGTCGGCTGGAACTGTTAGACTCTGTGTATTTCAGCATTGCGGTAGACCCGGACGGGGCTACCGACTCGCACGAACTTTGCTTTTGTGTTATTCCTGCAAAGAAGAAGTTACCTTATCAAGCATTCATTTTCAAAGTATAGTATTGTGGATTTTTGTCGTAATTGGTCTTGTCTTGAGTATATAAAAATATTGGTTATTTTTCTAAACTGGTGTGGTGTCCTTTTGTAGTGCTGACACTGTATTACTGTTGGTTATGTGCAAACGCTTTACACACTGCCTCTAGAATAAGCCTGACTGCTCGTGCCAAGCTACCAAGGGGGTGAGCAGGGGTTATTTTAGGAGTGTAACTCCCTTACCCTGACTAGGAAGAAGGGTCCCTACTTGGACAAAGGTGCAAGCCCTTGCCAACTAGAGATCCCATTTCTAACACCCCCTCTGCCTCCTGGGGGGGCAGAAAGACTTTTGTCTTTATTGGGAGTAAGGGTGGGGGCATTGGCTTGCCCATTCTGGGCAGCTCCCACTCCTGGCCTAAAAAAAAAGAATCCCTGGCATCTAGGGTGCTTTCTGTCCCCTGGGGGGCCAGATTGGGGGCCAAAAGACTGATCATGCCAGTTTTTATGGGGGGAGCAAAGGCCCTTGCCCACGGGGCCGCTCCCTCCTCCCTGGTGCCTAGTGGGTGGATCCCTGCTTGGGGCTCGCCCTCCTGGTGCGAGCCCCAAGCAGGGATCCACTAGGGAAGGGTAAAATTGCAAAGGGGAGATTCTCGTTACCTCTCCCATGTTATTCGGTGCTCGGGTTGCTGAGATAGCCCCACGAGCACCGAAACAATGAAACTGAAACTAAGTTTGCCCACGATCATCATTACATTGAAAGAAAAAAAAAAGCCTCGTGAGGTTGAAGAAGCTCTTCAAGGCAAAAAGAAAAAAAAAAGAAAATTCCTCTGCTGTCTGCAGCAGAGGGATTTTGTGTGTCTGTGCACATGACGGAATGGGTCCGTCATGAGCACAGGAGCACTCGTGCTCATGCGGAACCATTCCGTCATGAGCACCGAAAGGGTTAAAGGCATTTTAATGTCAAAATGTGGCTGTGAGATGTGATTTGAATGTTCCTGTGAGGAAAATGTAATTGGATTTAGGCTGCGACATAGTTTTCTCTTTTAGATGATGTTTAGAGATTGATAGCAGGTTTATTTTCAAACTGAAATTGGTCTGTTGTTCAATGAAAAACATATGCAGAAATGTAATGTTAAAATGATATTTATTTCTAAAAATCACATCGGAATTATATGTGTGCTGCTTAAGAACATCAATGGTACTGGTATCGAAAGTAGCATGTGGTTCCATTATTCAGTTTCTAATGAGTTTTTAACTTGCACATTGTTTAACAAATTATTAAAAGTGAGATGACTGGTTTTCTTTGTGATTATGTTTTATTTCTATGTAAGCCTGCCCAAGTTGCTGTTGGTCGATAGAAATTCGAATTGGGGTAAATGGTATCTTGTCTGTTTTAGAAAATGCAGTTTGGTGTGGGTTGGATCACTAACATAATATTGATCACAGCAATATCGTGATACAGAAATATCGTGTCTCGATTAAAAAATATTGTTTCCCTATACTTTTAAAGGTAAGTACAGAAACATCGAAAATATATATTGTTTCACACTAATATCATTAAACACATACAAAAATTTTTTTTCTATATAGTTTCAAAAAGTATAACTTAAACATTTTAATATATAACATTAATATAATGTAAGTTAAATAAATGTAAGTAACATTCAATACTATATATATAAACATATACTTACATGAACTTACACACATAAATATATATGGGTGTGCATGTTTAATATACAAATATGTAACATAACACTATTATTAAAAAATATATTTTACATTATATTCCATGTTTTGTGTTTTATTAATTCACTACTATAAAAAGCATATATTTATATATAAAACAAAAAATTAACAAATCGAATGCAAAATATTAAATACATTGCAAAATTAAATAAAAAGAAAAAATACATTTACTAAAAATATATCGAAAAAATAAAAAAATACATATATATAAAAAATAATATAAAATTAATCAAATAAACAAATAATTATATTACATATATTCAAACAATATTTAAAAAGTATTAAAGGCTGGAAATAATAAATTTACTGTTCCCATTCCGGTCTGTGCAACAGTAGGAAAAGCGTTGTACTCTGGAGGGAGGTAAGATTTACTATTTCCACTCCAGTGTGTGCAACAGTACAGAAAGCGGTGGACTTCGAAGGGATTACGTTTACTATTCCCACTCCAGTGTGTGCAACAGTAAGCAAATGGTTGGACTTCTCCGGGGTTAAATGTGCTATTCCCACTCCAGTCTGTGCAACCGTAGGGAAAGCCTTACGACCTGATTATGAGTTTGGCGGTCCATTGGTCACTGGACCGACAGACTGGTGGTCCGACGTCCGTATTATGAATACATCGGTGGGACCGCCACAGGACAGCCGCAACCACCGGGGATCATGGATCCCGCGGCGGTGACAAGGCAGTCAGAGGCCTTAATATGCTTGGCGGAGCCTTGTGGCAACGCCGAGCATGTTAGGAGTTTCCTGACCGCCTCACTTTCAATGGCAGTGAGCCCGCCACTAAAAGTGCAGTGGTGAGGAAACTTTGCCTCAGGGCCATGGGATGCATGCAGGGGGGCTCATGGTGTGCCCCCCGTCTGCATGTACCCCCTTTCCTGCACAGCATGGACTTTACAGTCCATGCCATGCTGGAACAGGCTTTGACTTTCCCATTGCGGTGCCTTTTTAATAGGCACCGGACTTGTGAACGCCAAAGGACCGCCCGCCAGACCAGGTGAAAACACCTAATCTGGCGGGCGGTCTGTCTACGGGTTTGGCAGTCCTGGAGCGGGGCAGTGGTGTGGCGGCCCGCTCTAGGACCACCAAACTCATAATCAGGCCCTTAGACTCCAGAGTGGTAACATTTACTATTCCGACTCCAGTCTGTGCAGCAGTAGGAAAAGCGTTGGACTCCCATGGGGTAACATTTACTATTCCCACTCCTATCGGTGCAACAGTAGGGAAAGCGTTAGACTTCGGAAAGGTAAAATTTACTATTCCCACTCCAGTCTGTGCAACAGTACGGAGAGTACTTCACTTCAGCCACATAATATATATCAAACATACCCCTATTTATTTATAACAAATATAAAACTCTTAATATGGACTTTATTAATTGACCAGAAATAAAATCTTTATATCAAAATAAAAAACAATTAACATGATTATTATCATTTATTTATTACTTAAAGTTACCACACTATACCCCCACAAACCTACTAGCACACGCTTAAAATATAATTAAAAAATAAATAAATGTAGCACAATTAATTATCAATTAGATATTAATTAATAATGTAATACATGATTAATTAATAATTAATCATTAACTTCAACCTAGCTATAAACCTAGCAACTCACTACGACAATATAAATTACTATTAGCAATTAAATAAAAAATGTATACATCACTTAAAATTGCAAACTATGTTTCAAAACATTATTAACAATTATGCAAACAATAAAAACACATATGAACTATCACTCAAACAGGACTTATAAAGCATGGCTATTCATCTGTGAGGGTATCGAGGCGCTGAGAACCTGCTGCTGAGGGAGCTTTTAGTTGATCGGCCAGGTCTTGAGTCCCTTCCTGAATTCCTACAGAGAGGATGAGGTCCGGAGGTGAAGGGGAGGTCATTCCATGACTGTGCAGCAAAGTAGGAGAAGGAGCACTGTCCATTCTTGCTTCGGTGCATGAAGGGAGTGTGAGCAATGGAGAGGGAGGTGGAGCGCAGATGTCTGGAGGGTTGATGAAAGTTCATGCAGTGGCTGATGAATGCTGGTCCACTTGTGAATGGGGAGCAAGTGAAGCTTCTGGAGGTGTGGGTGATGTGAGTTCGCTTTGGAAAGTCGAGTTTGAGTCTGGCTGCTGAATTCTGTATGGTTTGTAGTCTCTTCTGGAGACACAAGGTGATTCCTACATAAAGCGTGTTGTCATAGTGGAGCCAGCTGGTGACTAGGGCTTGATTGACAGTTCATCTGGTGTTGACCGGGAGCCATTTGAAGATCTAGCAAAACATGCGAAGAGTGAGGTAGCAGGTGGAGGAGACTGCATTGATCTGGTTTTTCATGCTGAGGTTGCTGTCCAGGATGATGCCAAGGTTGCAGGCATGGTCTGTTGGAGTATTTGAGTGTCCTAGTTTGGAAGGCCAATAGGCATCGCTCCAAGGGGAGGTGTTGTTCCTGAAGATGAGCACTTCAGTTTTGTCTGGGCTGAGTTTTAGGCAGTTGTCTTTCATCCAGTCGGAGATGCTCATAATGCACCTGTGGAAGTTGGCCATCATGGTGAAGGGTCTTCTGATAATGAGAGGATGAGCTGGGTGTTGTCGGCGTAGGATACGATGTTTAGTCCATGGGTTCTGATCTTTTGGAAAAGTGTGATGTAGGTTCTGAACAGTGTAGGGCTGAGGGATGAGTCTTGAGGGACGCTGCAGATGATGTTCTTAAGCTCCAAGGTGAAAGGTGGTAGGTGGATTCTCCTGGTTCTTCTGGTGAAGAAGGAGGCATTTGAATGGAGGGCATCTCCTTGATTTCCAATGTGGTGAAGCCCCTTGATAAGTGTGTGGTGGGATACGGTGTTGAAAGCTGTTGAGAGGTTGAGAAGGATCAAGGCTGCCATTTCTCCCTTGTTAAGGAGGGTTCAGAGGTCGTCAGTAGCAGTGATCAGGGCAGTTTCGGTGCTTTGGTTGGTGCAGAATCCGGATTGAGAGGTGTCCAGAAGATTGTTGTTCTCCAGGTATTTTGTGAGTTGGCGGCTGATGGCCCTTTCAATAACTTTCGTGGGAAATGGTAGCAGAGAGATGGCATGGTAGTTCTTGAGTATTCTGGGGTTGGTGGACAGTTTCTTGAGAAGGGGTTTGACCTCTGCGTGTTTTCATTCTTCAGGGAAGGTGGCGATGGGGATTAATCTGTTAAAGATGGCAGGGAGCTCATTGCTGATCATCTTGCTCCCGAGGTTGAAGATGTAGTGGGGGCAATGGATCCATGGGTGCTCCTGAGTAGATGGAGTTCATGATGGCTGGGGTGTTTTGAGTGGTGATCGGGTCCCCATGTGGTGAGCAGGTGGTCAGGGTTTCTATCTATGGGAGGAAGGAGGGAGGCAGAGGATGTTGGCGGCGGTGGGTTTGGGTTTGAAGTTATTGTAGATGGTAGAGATCTTGTCATGGAAGACGTCCGCCAGCATGTCGCAGAGTTCCTGGAAAGGGGTGATGATGTTTTCATTGGCTATGGGGTTGGATAACTCCCTGACGAAGTTGAAGAGTCCTTTTTTGTGGTTAGAACTGGCTTTGATGCTGGTTGTAAGGGTGCTCCTTTTCACCTATTGCCAGAGTTGGTGGTATTGGTTGAGGGATGTCTTCAATGTGGCTTGGTCCGTAGGTTCCTGGCTGGTGCGTCATTTCCTTTTCAGTCACTTGCAGTTACGTTTTGTGGTTCTCAGTTCCATGGTGTACCAACTGGCCTGTTTTGGGGTCTCTTGAGTTTGGTAGGTTTGACAGGGTTGACTCTGTTGGCGAGGTCGGTGATCCAGGTGGAGAAGTTCTTGACAGCCTGTTCTAGGTTGATTGCGGTGTCAGGGTGGGAGATGTTGAGGATGTCGGTCCACTAGCTCTCTGATACTTTATTCCAGATGCAGTGTGAGATGCTGAGCGGCTTGGTGGCAGTGCCGGGGTATCCTGTGATGTTAAAGTGGACGGTGGCATAGTCTGCCCAGGTGAGCTCATTGACATGGCTGTACTTGACTCTGTTGCTGATCTTAAAGATGAGGTCAAGTGTTTGTCCTGTGATGTGTGTGCGGTTGGTGACAAGTTGGGTGAGGCCTATGTCATTCATGATTTCGAGGAGGTTGACAGTGTTGGTGTCGTTAAAGTCGTCGAGATGAAAATGGAGGTCTCTGAGGAAGATGTATTGTTTGGAGTCAATGGCAAGCAGGGTGGTGAACTCGGGGATGGTGTTGCAGAAGCTGGAGCGAGGTCCTTGAGGTCTGTAGGCAAGGGTGGCTCTGATTGTGGTTTTGCAGTCGGTATGGAGTTGGAAGTTGAGGTGTTCCTTGATTGGGTGGTCTCTTCTGCGGTGGTGGTGCAGTGAATGGTTTCTTTGTGGATGATGGTGATTCCACCTCTGTGTTTGTTGATGCGGTCTCGGTGTGCTATCTTGTAGCCATCAGGCTTTTCTGAGGCGATGTCGGACGCGGATGCAAGGTTGATCCTGGTCTCGATGAGGAAGATGAATTGGGGTGAGGGAGGTGATGGTGTCCCAGATCTCAGTAGTGTGCTTGCAGAGTAATCATGCATTGAGCAGGAGGCAGTGCAACTGTTCTGAATCGGTCATGGTCGGTGTGGTGGTGGTAATCGTGCATGCGGGTGCTTCAGTGTTGCAGGAGAAGAGGCAGTGCCGGCAGGAAAAATGTCCTACTGTTGATCATGGAGAGGCATAGTAGCAGTTGTTGCTGCGGAGTCTGGTGTCCAGGACTCGGAGCTCGGCGTCGGAGTGTCTGCATGTAGCTGGAGAGCCAGAGTTCCTGCCACTGGGCACGGTCCAAGCACAGACGGGCTTGCCTTCGGTGCACCAGCTGTGGCCTCAATTAAGTAGGTCCTGGGAGAAGGGCGGGGCGCTGGGAGGCGGTGGGCAGGACCGGCGAGGGCAGTAAGCAGGCGAGTAATATGGAAGGAAAAATGGCAAGAATGTGAGTGGGTGGAAAAACAACCAGAAATTAAAACAAAGGCAGTACAAAACTAAACAGGTTGAACAAAATTGAGCACAATAACAAGTAAATAATTCAGAAATAAGAGAGGCAGCAAAGCAGTAAGGGGAGAGCTGCCATGAAGTGCCTGCTCTATGGGGCCATGCTGCGGCATCCATTAAGTAGGTCTTGGAAGGAGGGAGGGGTGCTGGAAGGTGGTGGACGGGGCCAGCGAGGTGGGTAGGTGGGAAGGAGATGCAGCAGGAAAAATGCCGGGAAAGTGAGCGGGCAGAAAAACAGAAGTTAAAACAAAGGCAGTACAAAACTAAGCAAGTTGAACAAAATTGAACAAAGATGAGTTAAACAAGGTTGGGCGCAATAACACAATAACAAGTAAATCATTCAGAAACCAGGGAGGCAGTGAAGCAGCAAGGGGGAAGCTGTCACGAAGGACACACATAAAGATAATTAAAAAACTATATTTTTTACAACTATATTATTGAAAACAATATAACATCAATAATATTGTTGAAAACAATATTACCTGAAAAATCGATATTCTTGACAACAATTTTTCTGCATCACAATATTTTTGTATCCCAATATTTTTTTCCCAATATTTCTGCAACTCGATATTTATATAATCTAATATTTTGGCCAAACACCGTGTGGGTTCATCTATGGTAACAGCTCTGCAAAGCTTTCCATTAGTTACTTTGGCCCTAATTAGCATGTCGGACGGAGTTTCCTCCGACTGACATCCCCACAGTTTCGAAACCTATGGGAGCTTGTGCGGCAGTCAGAAAACCGGCCGCAGCACAGGTTTCCATAGAGAAATGGGAGTCACTGTAAATCTCTGCACTGCGTGGCAGGCACCTCACGGTGTCTGCTACACGGTCCAGGGATTTCTCAGCCCCCAACTGGAGGCTGCTAAAGAAGGGGGGCCCTACTAGAGCCCCTACAGTTACTTTCTGACAGGCTCTCCATGTCAGAAAGCCTGACATGGAAAGCCTGTCGGAAACCGACATCATAATCCCGACCGTTGAAACGCCATCCGTATGGGATTATGTTGGTGGTTCCAACTGTCGGAAGCCAGCCGGATTGACCTGCCAGTTTGAATTCCGACCGCCGTAATCGTCATATGGTGGTCGCAAATCAAACCAAGGATGTCGGTTGATAAGCCTCCAATGAGCGGTCGGAGGCTTACCGACCGACATCCTAATTATGGCCTTAGTGTGATTTCCACCCTGAAATCACATATACATCTGCCCTGGCCAAAGTAAAAGTGATTGTATTTCCAGGGTTGGAAATCAATAGTGAGTACACAGAAATACATGACTTTGCAGTTGTTCAGCAACTGTTGCAGGGGGATCGACAGTAAAATGTCCAAAATACCTTTCCCCAACCATGGATTTCTGAATTAACATATTTTTCTGTGGTACCAGAGTCAAGTATTGGGCTGACCTCAACAGGCCATCAGCTCGGTGATCGCTGTGATTCCTAGTTGGCCTCAATTTGTGAGCTATCTCATGAGGCAGATCGAATTACAACCCACTATGAGTTGGTAATTGGCCACCCAACCTATTAGTATATAGGTCAGTTCGCAAATTACCACAGTGGTCTCAAACATTTTGGTGACAAATTGTGATCTGTATTTTGCAACCAGTTCTTAATACAACTGGCCCTTACATTTTTGTAGTAAGTCCCTATTTCAATTATTTTCCATGGATGGGTGTTGTGGTACCAGTTGTTAGCCATGTGTAGTGCTGCACTTACTGTAAGAGTGTAAGTTACAAAAGAAAGTGTGAGTTACTGCAAAAGTGCAGTTTGTGAATACCGGAAATTAGTAAACTTACTCAAAAGGGTAAACGTACTCAAAAGTGTATGTTGCCTGTGAATCAGGCCCTGTATGTTTTTCTTTATTTTATGTGGGTATTGTGAAAATCAGGCATAATTCCAGTCCTCCTGAGTTTACGTTGGGCAGCCCTTATATTGAGGCATGAGACCAAAGGCTCTGTTCCTTTAAAGATCATGGAACTCACAGGAGTCTCTTGGCTCTATCTATTAAAATATAATTCAGAGATTTGTTATTCATCATAAATAATACAAAATAGCTAAATCATATGCTCTATTTCTGCGTTTTCTCTATTTTCAGTTTCTTAGGATTCACAATCGCAAATAACAATTCTATACTAGCGAATGGAAGAAGTTGCCAATAGAGAAGTGCAAATTGCACATGCCAAACAGAATACTTTTGGCCAGATAACAAAGAAGTGAGTTTCCAAGTACCCATCGCTTGCTTTCACTTTGGACATCACATATTTCAATTGAGCAGGAGGGGAGTGCTGATATTTAAAAATGTCCGGCCAGGAGCAAAACAAAGGATGATGGGCAAAAGAAAAGCATCTATATGTTTTCAGAAATGGAGCTGGAGAAAGATTTCCAAGAATGACAAACTGTTTGGAAAAAAAACTCCATTATCAGTGCCTGATTCTACAAAACAAATTTGGTTGGGCATTCAAGAGCTCATCAATGCTGTTGGTGTCACCAAAAGCACCACTGATGAGATACATAAGCACTGGTATGGCATACGAATCCATACCAAAGAGAAGCTGGTACAAAGAATCTCCGAGGCTGGCAGTAGTGGTTGTGGCTCTTTATCTGTCCCCCCTGTGAATCAGATGAAGTAAACGATTGAAAGCACCTTTGCATCGATGTCAGGGGTTTAAAACTGTAAACCCCTTAATGCTTTTTAGAAGATATAAAATGTTAAACAGAATATTTCCTTAATTGGATTAATATTATATAACTACATTTGTTTACTAAGGGGCCCATTAGGATGGCGGGCGGAAGCACCACCGCCGTGCTGGCGGATGGAAAAACCACCAGTTACCGTCCGGCTGCCGCAGCCCACACGCCCGCCCAATTAGGATGTGAAAAGTCAGCCAAACACCGCCCGTAAGCCATCGACGCCGCCGCCATCAAAGTGCGCCCATTCACGTAGCGGCGCGGCCCAATGGAGACACACCGCCCGACGGAATCACGTACCGCCCGGCGTACAAATTACGATGCCACAGCCAAACAGCTCCCCCGGCTAAGAGACACTGCACGTGAAAGCAAGGCGGAAACCCGACCGCACAGTACGGATACCAAAGAGGCGGACCCCCCGAGCATGAATCCAGCACTGCAGGCCCTCCCCATGCTCTACCTGATGCAGAACCTAGGAGTCAACGCACCGCGGAGACCCAGGTAGGCAGACACACAACAAGGGCACGCAAACACCACACACAGTGCAAGTGCGGTAAAACTGTACATGGCCCCCTCCGACACCCCTGCGTGGACGCGACACATCCACCACTGCACCCACAAATGTCACATCGGGCAAATTGTAACAACTCGCAACAACCGGGGACACACCACCTGGGACCAGGAACTAACGTCCCCGTCACGGCCCCGCAGCGCAGCGCCGACGACACAGCCACACATGCGCACAACGCATAGGCCAACGGCAGCGCCATGTATGCACCGCACACAAACAACACAGGGTCACAACCAAACACCACACACACCAGCCCCACCCAGAACGTACATGTCACGTGACAGTCCTGCCACAGTCATGGCGCCAACCGGCAATTCACTGTTGCCAACCTGACGTCACACAACTGACCCGAACATGTCAGTGATGTCACGCCAGGTTAGGACACACCCCTGTGTGCAAAACATGGCGAAGCACACAGCGGCGGCAACATCACCCAGCAGAATATGGACCGCGTCGGAAAAAGCTACGCCAGTACCACACAGAAAGACCGATACCACCCTGCACCCAATACCAAGACATGCAATACGTAACATCAAAGATCCCGGGGGACCGACAACAGGTGGCTCCAATTACAACACCCACTCACAAGGCCCAACGCATAGCGGAAACGCAGCGTGCCGCCCACACACGGGAGAGGAGATAGCACTGAATGGCCTTCCATACCCACACCGAAACCACAGCTCAACTATTCAAGCAGGACAACACAGTCATTATTCCAAAAAAAGCCCAACACAGGCATGCAGAGGGAACCGTCCACTGGGCAGATAGCGCATAACACGAAAGAACATTCCGAAGGGAAAAAGAAATGATACCACTCCCCCATGTGGTTCACATGCAAGTTATCGGGAAGGAGTCAGACACCACTGACCTTGACCATTCATAGAAGCATGTGGGATGAGGGCCCGTGTCCTTCGCACAAGCCACGATAACCCAAGCCCTGCCACCCTACGACCATAACAGAATTCCCAGCAACGTCGGAGGTTGCACTCTGCAGACTGTACAGACAGCCGGAGCACGCCATCACATCGCCCTTCAGCAAAATGGCACTTGCACCACACCTACCCAACTACGCCGGACAGATGAAGCTGTACAAACATTACCTGATACAGATATTGGGATGTGAAAATCTGGCCTTGCTGAACGTAAGTTACCGACTAACTTACCGCATCGCATTGTTCAGCTGCGTCATCCCCGTCTTCTACTGTCGGAGGTGTCCTTTCCACTATCCTGTGGATTTATGTCTCTCCAACCCTGCATGTCCAATGGCGGACCTGGTACAACTGTTCAACCCCCTGGACGTCCACGACAGGGTCTGTTCAGCCTATGGGGGCATGGCGTATGTGGCTGCAATCGGACCCACACTGCAATGGGACCACTGTGCCTCCACACGACGGATTCTGGATCACAGTTTCATCGAATGTCATCCAACATGTCCCATCATGCTCCTACAAGGGACAACTTACGACCAACACCTTGACAGCCACCATCCGCTACATTGGATGGCATCCATGTTTACCACCAATGCCATGGAAGCCCTGCTGGAAGGTATCGCATTCCTGACAACCTGTCAATTCGTCGGGCCCCGACGCAACACCCCCAATTGAACAATGATGTCCCACACCGTACCCATGCCTGGCATCCGCACGGACTGAGCAGTTACCAGTACAACAACTATACCACACAACCTGCAACTAACACCACACCATCAACTACACTGCCATGACATCGGATATTTTCGTGACATGCACTCTGTACCTCATCACATCCAGTAACTCTGCATGAACAGGGGGAGGCAGAGGCATGGGATTCGTGTATGGCAACCACATGGACATAACTGCACGTACATCTATGCCATAATATGTATCCTGCGCCCATGAACATATGCACCGGTCAGTGGACAGTAATCGTTCGGCTGTAGTATGTGAGAGCTGTCACCTCACCTCCCTCTGAACTTCCGTGCCAGGTCTTTTGCATGGACAACAAGTGCATCCCCCAACAACATGACCCCAGTGACTGTGTCATGTCCAGTAGCCACCACATTGCAACAACAAGTGGGACGCCGTTGCATGCACGTAAGCCCATGCCCTGATGTCACCTCCACGCACGTGTGTATGAGTAACCATAGCAGCAAACCTGTAACATGGAACTGAGATGTACTGTGCCCATGATGTCAAGCGGTCTGGTAGGCGAAATGTATACTGTCTGTGTCAAAGTTAGCAGCTCCACAGTAATTAGCAAATGTACATTAGCACAGCAACGGCTAAGCAGTTGTAACTCTGAAGCACACATCCCACAGTCAACAACTGATGACATGTACCCCTACACCCTATGCTATGTGTAATCATGCTGAGTATATCCTCCACATGCATTTCGCTGCCAGTAGTGTCCACTATACTGCATCACAGAGGACATAAGTCCTAATACATGGCTTGAAGTAAATATGTGTCTCTGCTTATTCATTCCACGAGTACAAATGAGAGAGGATGAGAGTGTGTGAAGTACACGGCAGTCGTGAGATGACCATGTAGTCCACTGTCATTGGATGTCAACGCAAATGAGTAGCACAACTGTGGAAGACACACATGTGTCATGTGAAGCGGGAGTTACGCTTGGCTCAGGTGGGTGGGTGTGACGGGTAGGTGCGCACATGCAATGTTGAAACACGCTGTGTTGGGAGGATTCCGGAACAGTACATTGCTGCTCTCCTGGGAATTTGTAAAGACCACCTGTCTGGGGATGAATGTGAACTCGTGTGTGCACAACAGGCGGGCACACGATCAATGCTGCATCAGGTGTAGACGTCAGCCCACCCTCCGTGGACATGCTGGATACTGCTGTGCGTCCGCCAGGCCCTTGCCAAGGCACTCACATCCCCTGTCTACCAGGTGTATCCCCAACATTGTCCACCTGCACAGGCAATCCAGGGCACGGGATGGCAGTGGAGCATGGTGGGTGAGATGTCATGGCGCGCTCCTCCTGGACACAACACGCAGGCAACACATCCTCAATTAGTAGTATGGCACAAGTCTAATGGAAGTAGTGGGGGACGCACACATCACGAGCAGGAGTGACGTCACGGAAGGTGGCTCGCACCATCTCACTCATTGCCTGTATCCCCACACACGTTACATGCCATTGCAACAGAGAAGCCAGCGCGTGCAGAAGCAGCTCAAAGCTCGCCCCCGAGAGGCCAAAGAGTGAATGTGTGGGTCCATGAGCTCCAGTTGGACGCGGCCTGGGCCGCTAGGGCAGCTACAGCCTCTGTGTGTTGCAGGTGGTGTATCCGGACTGCGGAGCCTTGCATGCATTGTCAATGTTGCCCGGGTGTCGAGTCTGGGCACCACGCAGGTGGACGGCGTCCCGCCACTCATAATGCCACGAGACAGACCACTTGTTCAACTGGACCCACACATACACTCCTTGGCCTCTCTGGGGCGAGTTTGGAGCTGCTTGTGCATGTGCTGGCTTCCCAGGTGCTAACGCATATATTGGTGAGCGAGGGGAGGCCATGAGGACAGGGTAAAATATGACTGTTAGACTTCCAGTCAGTTCAAGGAATGACCCTGATGTGGTCATGAAAAGACGTGTCTCGTGTGTATTGCAACTAGTAGATAAGCCGATGAACTTCCCATGTCTTGCATGTAGACCCGCACCTAGCCCCGCCCACTCTACACATTGAAATGAGTACCAGCACCACATCCTTCCCATTCGAAGCACTGACTGGGGGTGATAACCATTGGACAGTCTTGTGTAGTCCACCCACGCGTACATGTGGGCCCTCCATGATCCATGTCACCTGCGGCAAAGTGATGTCATGGGCAATGACGGAAGTGAGGAGAGCTGTCTGCCCCACGCACAGATGGCGCATCAGCTCAACAGACCCAGCACTGAGGGCAGCAGGGGTCACATGTGCAGGGGCAGCTGTGCCTGGTGTGAAGGCACATGCATATAGACAGCACATCGACCAATGTGTAGTCTGCCCACATCTACTGTCCATTGTCAGGCGGACCTAGCAAATGTTCACAAGGCAACACATCTGTGTTGGTGTACCCACTGTGACCAACACTGCGCAACAACCAACGTACTCGCCCTGCGCATGGCTCAGCCCGCAACGGTGGTCACATTCAGTGGCACTATCTCACACACACATCCCTTCCATGAGGCATGGTGTGACCAATGTACAGGGCTGAGTTTGCGCTCATCCGGAGAGTGCTGAACAGGTGACACATGTAACCCACTAGTCATTCTGTGTTGTCACCTACTGGCATTGTGCAGTCAATGTGCAGGCCAGGCCTGCTGGGACTGAGAAGGGCAGCATGGCCCCAGCCTGACATGCACACGAGCAACAAGTGCACTGAGACCTGCATTGCCAATTGTTTGTGTCACTGGATGTCTGACATGAAGTTGCCATGTACCACCACTCGGGAGGGACAGACATGTCAAAGCGCCCGAGAGCTCACATACCACTGCCACCTGCAGTCAGCATGGTGAGCAGTGCATGTTTGAACACCACAGGCTCTGACTCATAGTGCTGCGGATCAACGACATGTGTGACCCCCACATGCACTCCCACACACACTGCAGTTGTCTCTCACGCACAACTTTCGCAAGGAATAGCCATGTGCAGTGTGCGTGGAGCTCGGAATCCAGGATCTCCAGCTCCTCGCTGGTGAGTGGACCTGGACATATCCTCAGCGTCATCCACGTGTAGGTGGAGAGGTGGCAGCAGCAGGTGTTGTTGAGGGGTGCCAGGCTGCAGTCCCAGGTAGCTGTGGTAATGCCGGTCTCACTCACACACTCACATAGCCCCCTGGGGCAGTTTCAGTGGGTCCAAGCTGCTGCAATTTGTGTACCATGTCTGCCAGCTACTATTGCAGATGATGGCCTGCTCCCAGCTGGCCCGGGACGCTTACCTCCATGGTTGAACACGCAGGGTGCAACCGCGAGGGTCATTGGAGTTGGCCGCAAGGGCCTGGCCCATGGCGGGTACAGTCCGCTGATGCCATGTGCACCACACAGTTTAATGTGCGCAATGCATCTGCAGGTGTGGCCATGATTTGTGTGTGGGTGCAGGTCCACAATGGACGGGGCCACAACATGCTGTGTGCATAGGCAGGGACGGCCAGTGGCCAGCCTCCACATGTCTGTTGGCATATCATCATGTACACATTGGCATGGGAGCATGGGATATGCATATGCACACACATGCCATCTTACACTATGTACATCTGCCACTTGGCACGTGCGACGTTACGTGTCACTTGTGATGTGTATTTGCAATCACACAGCCGTGTTGGCATGGAGCTGTCAATGTGTACACCTGTCAATGTTTCTGGAGGTGTGATCCGTACAGTGCTGTACATAGGGTGCAGTAGGGACATCACTGACTGTCTCATATCCCCTCGTGCCACAGGTCCCACTTGTTTTGGCCGCTCAGCCTGTGTCCATAGCGTTGTTGGTGTGTGCCCTACACACCCAGCCTCGGAAGCAGTGTGATGCACAGCAGCTAGTCATGTTGCCGTGGTGTTGCAGCTTTCCGAATATGCAGTCTGTTTCCATCAGCATGCCTTACAAGTTGTTAAGGCCTAACTCCCCATGTGCATGCTCATGGCAATGGTGTGTGTCACTGCCCATTGCTATTGGTAGGGGACCTGTGTATGTGTATTGTGGCTGTGCTGTCCCTACTTGTCAGCTGTTCTGTGATTCAATTGCTTGGTCAGTCAGTTCTGATTTGTGTATGTGAAAATGCCCTGTGGCGTGTTGCCTTGACATGTGTCCACTTCCATCTTTCCTAGGAGGAGGCCAAACATACATCGCCCCTACCAATTGCTGTCGGCCATGGAGGATGTAGAGGTGATCCGGAAGTACCGTCTGGACCGACCCACCCTGCATCGCCTATGTGCCTTGTTGGAACCCCACCTCCGTCCTCGCAGGGTGTATCCTACTGCATTTACCACCACGGCTAAGGTGATGGCTGCACTGCATTTCTTCGCCAGTGGGTCATTCCAACACACAGTGGGCAGTGGAGGTGGGATGTCCCAGCCCATGTTCTGCATGGTGCTGAGGGATGTACTGTCAGCTATGATGCTGTACAGGAACAGGTACATACGATTCCCCAGGGCTCGTGAATTGGCGGCAGTGAAGGGTGATTTCTATGCCCTTGGACGGATCCCCCACGTTGTTGGTGCAATAGATTGCACCCATGTTGGCCTTGTTGCACCACAGGCCACTGAGCACCTCTACCGCAATAGGAAGCACACCCACTCCCTGAATGTGCAAGTGGTGTGCCTTGCGGACATGGTCATTTCACACGTGTGTGCGAAGTTTCCAGGATCGGCACATGACGCGCACATCATGCGCAACAGCATCCTACCACGTCTGATGACCAATCTGCAACGGGACCGTGCTTGGATTGTTGGTGAGTATGTGGAGTAGTGTAGCGTGCTGGCTGTGCGATGCTGTATTGTGTCCAGTTGGAATTGCAATGATTCTCTGTGTCCCTCACACCCAGGTGACTCTGCTTACCCGAATGGGCCCTGGCTGCTCAGCCCATTACGACATCCTCGTACCCCAGCTGATGTCCGCTACAATGAGGCACATGGGAGGACCAGACGTGTGGTTGAGCGGACCTTTGGCCTCCTCAAGTCCAGGTTCAGATGCCTGGACCGCACAGGGGCGCATTGGCGTACTCCCCACAGAAGGTGTGCCAGATAGTAGTGGCTTGCTGCATGCTGCACAATCTGGCTATTCGCAAGCAGATCCCCCTAATTGTGGATGACGGAGATCAACCAGGGCCCCAGCCTGCAGACCAGGACGGGTCGAGTGAAGAGGACAGTGGGGAGGATTAAGCTGTGAATGTGCGTCAGCAGCTCATCGCCCGCTACTTCACTTGACGGTGAGTGTCCATGTACGACGGCTGATGTAGCTGTAGTTGTGCAGGTGTATGTGTGCTCTGTCACGGAGGCCTTTTGTTCACTGAGTGCTGTGTGTCAATGGTCCATGTCCAGGTTAGTATGCCACTGACAGTGGCTGTTGCATTGTGCCCTGTTGCTGTGTGAGATGTGTGTACATTGCTTGTAGTTTGTGACAAGTACTGTGTGATGAGTGTGTGACACACTCATTGACTGTACTCTTGTTCTGTTTTTCACCACTAGGTCCCTACAGCCTCTCCTGTCCCATCGACATACCACACAGCAGATGCATTTCTGCTCATGGTGGCGATTGCACATCGTTGAATAAACCCAGGACACATAATGCAGATTGTGATCAAGGTGTATTAATTTACAGCGGTGACATGTGATTGTGTGCAAGGTGATGACAAAAGTGGTGCATGCTGTGACAATGATTTGACGGCCATGGCTGCGTGATGGTCAAGGTGTACCCATGTAGTTCTATGTCCACAGTCCAACAGACACATGCCATTCACATGGCAGTGTGGGGTAGGATCGTAGTTCAAGTCAGTGCAGTAGGTGGTCAGGGTGGCTGGCTGACTCACTGGCGTTTGGTGCATGCGAAGTCCTCTCTGGACACCTGTTTCCTCTTCGGACGACCCCTTCCACGTTTGGTAGGGGGGGTTGTGTTGGTGGGCTACTGGTGGTGGCTGAGGACTGCTCACTCGCTGTGGACGCAGGGGAACTAGATGTTGCACGAGCCTGCGCCACAGCACGTGGTGGCGGCGGTGGTGTGGCTGGCCTTGCTTGGGCCCTCCCCCCCACCACCAGCTGTCCCATGAGGTCCACAAGTCGGTCCATACGGGTCACGAATTGGCCCATATGGGCGTCCATGGACTTCAACACCCCAAGGACCTCCCGCGTGTCGGCAGCCGACCTGGCCCATTGTCCTTGGGCCTCTTCATAGGCCCCAAGGACTCTTGAGATTTGCGGTAGGGCTTGGCTCCCAGGCTCAGATGGCGTTGGCCTGACCCTGCTCCTCCCACCGGTACTGCTGCCACCGACTGGCCCACTCGCCACATTGGTCAGCACGGTCCTCTGTCTGGCTCCCAGGGTCGAGCACGACGGGCGTGCCACCCCTTGCGCAGGTGCTGTGGCCAGGGATGGCGTGGTGGTGGTGGTGGTGGTTGTTGCGGCGGTGGTGGTGTCCGCAACGACCGTGGCAGCAGGGGTCTGTGACTGGTCAGCAGCCCTGGGTGATGTGTTGGTGGGTAGGAGGGGCCCTGGGGAGCGGTTGGGCCCTGCCACTCCAGACGGGCCTGGTGGGTGGCCCTCGTCCGAAGAGGTGTCCAGGTCTTCTACATCCGTGAGTCCGGGTCGGGGGCTTGCGGGCTGGCTGTGCTGGCTGCTGTCTCCCTCTCTAGCATCCAGCTGTTCGGCACCTGTGGGGAGAATGTGATAGGTCATTGTGTGTTGCACCTAGCAAAGTATGTATTGGTTGTCTGACATTCACAGTTCGTGCACTGTCGTGCACAGGTTTCCCAGGGGTGTGTGTGTGGATGTACGATGTGTGTATGCGTGGGCTAGGCAATGGTACTGTGTGATGTGGACATGTGGCATGGGACGGATTAGCAAAGCCGATGGGTGTGTGTTGCTATGCTCCTACATTTTGTGGCTCGGGTGTATGCGGGCTCCAGACCCATCGACGATGGTGGGTTGAACTATGGTTTAGGGGTTCAAATGGAACGCTTAGAAACGCAGATGGCTAAAGGGGGTACAGCCCCCTCAACGCTTTTGGGTTGAAATATGGTTTTGGGGTACATACTGTGAGTCATGGGTGCAGAACGTGACATGTGTTCTGGCAACATGACAGTGCATAGACGAAGGTGTGTGTCTGTCTAACATACCCGGCATATCTGCTGACTGTCATCATTTGTGGACATTACATTGGTGGCATTGTTGTGAGTTCGTGCTTGTTGTGTGCCACACGACGTATTGCAGATGGGCAAAACCCTTGGTGTGCGTGCTGCCCTCGGACATGTGCATCAATGCAGTGCTCTTGGGGTGTTGACTATATTATGTGTGTTGTTACTCACAGTGTGACGTGCGCTTCAGTCACTGCAGGCACATGATTTGTCATGGGCAGGTATCTCTGCATGACTGCTGTATGAGGGCCAGCTGTTCGGATGACATACCTTCCATGACACTGGGGCTGACAGATGAGATGGATGATATGTTGAATGTGCATTGTGTGCCTGTGTGTTTCATGGGTCCAGTGGTGTTTGTGTGCAATATTGTGGTTCCACGCTGTTACTTCTACTAAGGTTTGTCTTACATGGGCGTTGTTGTAAGATGTGTGGGTGACAGGCAGTGAGGACTACATGGACAAGACTTGGATGGTGTTGCTGATGTGTGTGATGAGTGGCACAGTGCCTGCCGTGTGGGTCTGTACTCCAGTGGGACTTGTGCATGCAGACGTGGCTCCTTAGGTGTTGCTGTATCTGTGATGGGTCATGTGGGGTATGACTCTGTGATACATGTCCGTATGCACATTGGTCACATGATTGTGACAGGGAGCAGTGCTGCGTGTTCCTCTGCTACGTGACATGTCACATGTGTCAGTCGTAATACTGTCCTCATGAAACAGACACCCCGCCCTGTACTGTCTCCCACCTACAGGTTGTTTTTGAGTGCGCAATGCAATGGATGCCACATGGTTATGGGCGGGAGGGGTGCTCCATGTTGCTGGTCTGTGGGAGTGGGGGCGGTGTTGTGGGTTGTGGTGATGGCCTGACACCCACAGGAACCCGTGCATGTGGGGTGAGATGTCTACCTGTCGGATGCAGGTGTGCACTGCAGTGGCTGACGCATGGGTGTGGGGGGTGCTCCACCTTGCTGCGCTGTGGGACTGGGGGCCTGGTGGCTGTTGTACTTCAGCTGTCCCCCCTCCGACCCACTGCGTTTGTGTTGCAGCTCCTTACCTGTTACTTGTCGGTTAGTGCAGCTATGGCTGACACCTGGGTGTGGGGAGTGCTCCTTCTGGTGCTTCTGGAGTACGAGGGGACCTGGTGGGAGTTGCGGTGCTGGCTGACTGTACACATGCCCCCATGGTTATGTCAGTTGGTAGGTTTGGGCTGTGTGTGTGAGTGTCTGTTGCATGAGTGAGTGATGTCTTGTGTATTGTGTACTGGACATGGGGGTGTTTGTCCCTCGGAGCTATGGCATAGTGGTAGTGCATGTGAGTACATAGCGGTGTGCTGGTATACGTTTGTTTGTACTTACCAGCCTCGACTCCCCCTGGTAATCCGGTGAGGATCTCCGGATGTATTATGACTCGCACCTTCTCCTCCCACGCCTTGAAGGTCTTGAATAGCGCGGGATTACCTCCGCCAGTCCTGGCAGCCAGCTGCTGATTTTTGGCCTCCTTCTTCTTGACCACGCTTTTCAGGTCGTTCCACCTTTTGTTGATTTCGCCTCTGTTGCGTGGCACGTTCCCGACTGCATTGACCTGGTCTACGATCCTGCTCCACAACCGGTTTCTGGTGGATAGTGGTGTCTGTTGGACCTGGTTGCCATAGATTTGTGGGTGCACCTTGACGATCTCGTCGACCATGACCGTCAGCTCAGTGGAAGTGAACTTGGGCATTCTGTGTGATGCCATGGTGTGTGTTTTGGTGTTTGTGGTGCTGGTGCGGTGTGTGGTGTGTGATGTGCAGGGGGTTTGTGGGTCAGGTGTTTGGTGGTGGTGGTGATGGGTGTGATGGGTGCGTGTCTGTGGTCTGCTGCTGTCCTTTCTGTCTCGCTGTGTTCTGTGCTTTCGTCCTCAGTTTGTAGTGTTGCAAGGGATTGTGGTCTGTGAAGGAGCTGCTTTTGTACTTACCTATGTGGGTGTGTCATGATGGTCTGTTGTTTTCAGGTGTGTTGTGGCTGGTGTTCTGGGATTTGTAGTTTATTTGTTTGTCCAGGGGGGATGTGTTTTCGGGATGTGTACTGTGTTTGGGTATTTGGGCGTGGGTTGCTGTGTGGACTTGTTGGCCATGTTGTGTGTGTTTGTTTTTGTCCGCGGATGATTTCTGTGCAGGGACGTGGCCGCCTGAGCTTCCGCCGTGTCCATTTCCGTCACTGTTGTTTGCGCTGGCGGGCGGTGTATTTGTGGATTTACCGCGCTCATGTTGGTGCATTCCTAATTTCACGCCGGTATCTCGTTCGTCAGGGCGGGCGGTTTTGGGTTGTCGTGCGTATTTCCGTCCGTGGCGGGCGGATGGACTTGGATTCGGACATGGGCGGGAGGTATTTTTTGTGTATTTTCCACCGCGGGAGGTTTGCGGCTCGCGCCATCATGATTGCTCGGTCGGTGTTCAGACGGTGTGGGCGGGCGGATTTCTACCGCTATGGTAGATGGTGGATTTTTTACCGCCCGGTATCGTAATGGACACCTAAGATCTTTAAAATAACTTTAAGATAATGTATTACATTTTTGGTGAATTTTTTTGTAAACAGCAATGCATTAAGGGATCTTTAGCTTTAAGAAACAAGTACTTAAATTTAAAACGATTATTAAAAAATAAATTATGTAAAAAATATATTCTTTCTCTACCGAAATCACTATGGAACAAGAATGTTGTGAAGAGAAAGTTGATATTAATAAATCTACTGGTGATTCAAAAATGTTAGAGACAACTGATGCTCAAAATTTAATATCGAGTTTAACAACTTGAAGCTCAAGAACTAAACATACTTTTAGACGTACACCTACGCATACTACTATAACTATTTCCCCTTCCAGCAGATGCATTATGCCAAGTAGATTGGGTAAATACGTAGAGGGAACATAATGCCTAGGCTTAATGTCACAGAATTTACAGGCTCAATTACAATCTTCTCGACAACTTCAAAATATAGAAAAGTCTATGTTGCAGGCACATAAACAACAGCAAGGACAATACGTCCTTTGGTCCAAAGAATGAGTGGGCTGAAAGAAGGCATGACATCAAGTTTTCATTAAATTCGTGATTTGCATGAGTCAATGTATAATGAAATACATGCCTTATCTGAGGCAGTAACCACTCTATGGGGTCGATTACGAGTTTGACAGTGCGGCGGCAGGACCGCTCCACCCCGCACCGCCAAACCCATGTGAGAACCGTCCGCCGTATATCGACTTTTTTAGTCATTGGTGGGTGATTCCTTTGGCATTCCCACGGCGGTGCCTATAAAATACACTGAAAGACTGAAAAGTCCATGCAGTGCTGGAACTTCTGTGGATGCACATAGGGGGACACATGTTGGGCCCCCCTGTGTGCATCCTCACGGTGTGATGCACAGGGCCCACTTTGTTTCCTCTCCATCAGGGTTTTCATGGAGGAGGACCACAGCGATCCCGCCAAGCATATGGATGCATCTGGACCGCTGCGCCACCTCGGTTCCCTGGCAGTGTCCCAGGGAGGCACAACCACTAGGTTCTTAATGTGGCAGTTGCAAGTCCGCCACCGTCGAGCCACCATGAGTCTATATTCGCCCCCTATGTGGATTAATAAATGTTGATAAAGTTGATGTTTAACGTTGTCATAGATATTTTAACAATCAATTGCAAAGGTTTGGGAGATGTGTTAATAGCCTTGCTACTGCTTTGAGTCTTCTTTCTTTTAGATCTCTTAATCTACAAATTGAGTGTGGTCATTTCAGTGGAAAGCTGTCGGTCATCACCGGCGGGAGGACTTATCCACCTACTGGACCGTGGTTTCGATTCTCAGCGCCAGAGACTCTTCAAGCGATATTGCTTGTCTCATCGCCCACCTCTTTCTAATTCTGCCTGTAACTACCGAATTAGATCAGCCTTCATGCTGCTTATTATTATTTGTTAATCCATTCATGGATGTACTTTTACACCATATCCACTTGCCCCATCTTTTTATCGCATCGGGTTATTGCGGGAAGTTATCTATTGCTGTGCTACCATTCAGCAATAAGGTCTTGATATTTACCTTCAGGTACCATCTTCCATGAGTCCCACACTGTTTGGTTTCGTCCTGATGAAGGTGTGACCCAGAACTGGGTTAGACACCGAAACGCGCGTCGGTGCTGGAGCCCCTGTGTCTCCCCTACATCCATCTCATTTTTGGAGATGAAAACTGTAATCTTGAACTGTGTGATAATCTGAGGATTGTCTATTCCACTTGCTTAATTGTTCATGTTATGTTGATATTATACATTGGTTAGTACGTTTGGGGAAGACTCCTGGCATCACTTCAACATTGTTTTTTTGATGATCCAACGACGAGATTGATGGGATGTCTGAGTATGTTTGAGTATGTGTATGTTTGCTTGGTTTGATCGAATGAGTGTGTGAGACTCATGATGTATATGGATCTTTGTGTAATATATTTGTATGTCTTTTGTATTGT
Source organism: Calotriton arnoldi (assembly GCA_963921515.1). Classification (NCBI taxonomy): domain Eukaryota; kingdom Metazoa; phylum Chordata; class Amphibia; order Caudata; family Salamandridae; genus Calotriton; species Calotriton arnoldi. The sequence continues at coordinate 543,980 of CAWUFW010004272.1, read as the reverse complement.
ATTAATCAAATAATTCAAATAAATACATATATTTTCTTATTTATTTGTATGCATTCTATGTGGGAGGACAACTGATTTGTAGGACCAAGTTTTTTCTATCAGTGACTTAATAGCACCAGATTAAGTTAATTTTGGGCAGAGTGGTTTTCCTCTGTACTGTCAGTCATTTCAGTGGCAATGTTGCCAATGGGCTGGAAAACATTACAAATGTTTTCGAAGAGATAGAGATAGAAACTATACATGCTCGAAGGGAGGTCTGTGGAAGAGAGTGAAGAGGCGTCAATCCACAACAGTTTGTCTGTAACAGCAGGTTAGTTTAAGGTGCAGTACAAGACAAATATCTGATGTGAAAGGCACTTCTAGTCATGCATCTTAAGAGGAGTGATTGTACTGAAAAGCAGAAAAAGAGGAAACAATTCATGTTAACACTTGTTTCTTTCTATATGTGTGTTTATTGTGTACACAACTTTCAAACAGAAGGTTTGCCTCTATTTTTTTTTTTTATCTGTTTTCTACAACTTTTTTTGTTTTCTACAAATATATTGTAGGACAGATTTCTTCCAAATTTCTTTTATGATTTGTGAATAAACAGAAAAAAAATGTTGTTTGCCATTTATGACATTTCCTTCGAAGAAGATTGGAATAAAAGCATTGAATATTAAAATGCTTATTTTACAAGTCGTTTTTGGTGATTTGTGTTCAGTTTCCTTCCTAAAATTGCTCTGTTTGCCTTTTGACCTCGGTTTGGCTGACATGTGGGTGGTATACCCTCATCAACACTATTATCATACATTGGTTCCACCAGAAGAGCCTTTCTGGTTGATATAATACTAATAATACTAATAATACTAATAATACTAATAATACTAATAATAATAATCATAATAATACTAACAGTGATTTATAAAGTGCATAATTACTTCAAACGAAGTTTCCCAGTGCTACAATCTCACTCCCAGAGGTTAGAACCAGACAAACAGCTAGTGAAACATCACAATTCAGGCCGACCTGAACAGCCAGGTTTTTAAATTTTTGCAGAAAGATAGTTCTGTTTTTTCCCGTCTAACTTGAAGAGGAAGGGAGTTCCACAGCTTAGCAGCTAAGACACTGAAGGAGCAGCCCCCAATTCAAGCTCTCTTTACAGTGGGGATGGATGAAAATGAGACCCCAGCAGATTTTAAGTTCCTAGTAGGAGAATAAGGCTTGAAAAACTGGTGCAAGTAACAAGGGCCTGTATTAATATATGAACTATATTATGTAACATAGCACAACATGCCAGTATTTTGCAACAAATGTCTGGTGCATACTGCAATGCTCCACCACCAGTTTTATGTAAACATCAGAAACGTTTGTTTGATCACAGACCTTGTTTGGCTGTATGATATATCTATTTTCTCTTGCTGAGTGTGGATTTAGGTATTGTGTCATTATTCATGATCAAATAGCATTTGCACTGTCACCTAAAATAAGAAAATGCTGGTAAATCGGCATGCAAAATTCAATAACAGAAATATATACTACACTGACATATTACATACCGAAAAAAGTAATCTCTAAGTTGTCCTGAGTCCCGGAAGGTGTATAGAAAACAGTGGCGGAAGATATACAAATGATAGGATCTGTCTGGATAGCGTGCAACAAGGTCTGTAATGACACACTTATTATTACAGACTACCTGTATATTGAAGGGGCTGCGCTTTTCTTCCTCTTTCTGCACATGTCCTACCTCTGTAGGCATAGTTAGAAATTAGCATTTAAAAAACCTTTGAAATTCACTGAAAAAACCATAGGTTTCAGGGGCGTTATAGTTAAGAATTAGCATTTAAAAAACCTTAGAAATTCACTGAAAAAAACTAAGGTTTCAGGGACATTATAGTTAGAAATTAGCATTTAAAAAACCTTAGAAATTCACTGAAAAAAACACATTTCAGGGGCGTTATAGTTAGTTGGACATTTCACTCGTACAAAACCAGAGAAATTCGGCTGTTATAGTTAGTTGATCTAACTATAACTCGCGCCCCCGCTATGCACTGCTGATGACGTCACATATTACATCATTAATGACATGGTCAGTGACATCACTGATGACATCTCAAATGACATCACTGATGACATCATCCACATGATAATCTGATGCATCTCCTCATACCCTAATATAACCTTTGATACACCCGCTCTAAAATACAGACTATCATTTTCGAAACCATAGACACACCAATACCAGTTACTACATACCCACTCACTGATTCCTAAGTCTACACACACATCCACTCATTCACCCATAGTCACTTATACATGCAGTCACTCATTAATACAGCACTATCATATTCACTCACACACCTATACAGACACTCACACACCGCCACTCATCCATAGAGTTACTCACACATCTAGTCAGTCATCCAAAGAATCAATCACACTCCCATTTACTCACCTATACAGTTATACACACACCACCTCACTTATTCATCCAGATACTAACACATACTTACTCTCTTATACAATCATTGATACAAGCACACACTCATCCATACAGCCACTCTCACAATCACTCACTCTCACATATAGTCATTTATATACTCCAATACTCACATATACTGCCTTTCACATATGTAGTTACTCACACATGTACCACTGAGACATCCATTCACTCACCAACACACCCACACACATGCTCACCCACTCATACAGCCCTTCACACATGCAATCTTGAACCCATACACCCAGTGAATCACCCACTCACACATCTATGCACAGAGTCACACACCTCCCACCCACCCACACAGACACTCAGGCACCCATACAGATACTCAGACAACCAATCAATAACCCATATAGACACTCATGTAGCTTCTCACCAACCCATGCAGCCACTTACACACCAACTAACAGACTGATATAGACATTCACACAGTTTGTCACTAACCCATGCATTCAGTAAGACATGTTTAATCACTCACTTATACAGTCAGTCACGCACCTACTAAATCATCGATTCAGACACTCATACACCCACTCATTCTTCAATACACCTTGGCATTTATATATATAAAACATATTTAAACTTTACAGAAACACACAGTCACTGGATGATGTCATCAGTGATGTCATTTGAGATGTCATCAGTGATGTCATTAGTGATGTCACTGACCATGCCATGAATGATGTATTATGTGACGTCATCAGCAGTGCATTGCGGGGGCACGAGTTATAGTTAGCTCAACTAACTATAACGGCCGAATTTCTCTGGTTTTGTACGAGTAAATGTCCAACTAACTATAACGTCCCTGAAACCTGTGGTTTTTTCAGTGAATTTCTAAGGTTTTTAAATGCTAATTTCTAACTATAACGTCCCTGAAACCTATGGTTTTTTCAATGAATATATATATATATATATATATTCACTGAAAAAACCATAGGTTTCAGGGACGTTATAGTTAGTTGGACATTTCACTCGTACAAAACCATAGAAATTCCCCCGTTATAGTTAGTTCAGCTAACCATAACTCGCGCCCCGGCAATGCACTGCTGATGACATCACATATTACATCACTCATGACATGGTCAGTGACATCACTGATGACATCTCAAATGACATCACTAATGACATCATCCTGTGACTGTGTGTTTCTGTAAAGTTTAAATATGTTTAATATATATAGGGAAAGGCGTATTGAAGAATGAGTGGGTGTATAAGTGTCTGAATGGATGATTTAGTAGGTGTGTGACTGACTGTATAAGTGAGTGATTAAACGTATCTTACTGAATGCATGGGTTAGTGACTAAACTGTGTGAATGTCTGTATCCGTCTGTCTGTTGGTGTGTAAGTGGCTGCATGGGTTTGTGAATAGCTAGATGAGTGTCTATATGAGTTATTGATTAATTGTCTGAGTATCTGTATGGGTGCCTGAGTGTTTGTGTGGGTGGGGTGTGTGTGACTCTGTGCATAGATGTGTGAGTGGGTGATTCACTGGGTGCATGGTTTCAAGAGTGCATCTGGGTGGGTGAGTGTGTGTATGGGTGTGTTAGTGAGTGAATGTATATCTCAGTGGTACATGTGTGAGTAACTACATATGTGAAAGGCAATATATATGTGTGTTAGAGTATATAAATGGCTATAAGTGAGAGTGTGTGATTGTGAGAGTGGCTGTATGGATGAGTGTGTGCTTGTATCAGTGATTGTATGAGTGTAAGAATGTGCTAGTATTTGTATGAGTAAGTGAGCTGGTGTGTGTATAATAAGGGTGGGCGGAATTTGCGGAGCTGCGTTCCGCGAAATTCCGCGAAACGGCAAGAAATCTCTGCGAGCACGCGGAATTTCGCGTGCTTGCTGAGATTTTGCTGCGCCCGTTGAATCCTGCCCTGCATATTTATCCACGAAGATGCCACCATTTTGTGCAATACCTCTACTCAACTGGAGTACTTTCTACTGGCTAATCAGTAAGTGCTACCTCGTTGGGTAAATGTAAAGTGCCTTCCCTACACTACAGCTGCGTAAAGGACCAGAAGAATTGTCCCCAGTGACCTGGGTGTCTGTAACTTTGCCACCGCGCCGAAAGCGCCGGGGTCCTTTGATTAAGCTGTCCATCATTCTACACGGGGATTGCGCTCGAGAAAATCAAGGATGCAAAGACCTCCATCGGGGATTACAGCTAACTTTTCACGTTGGAAATGGAGAGAAGGCACACCTGCTTAACCACGCTCACGAATTCTACACGAGTATTGAGCTCGGAAAATCAAGGATGCAAAGACCTCTATCAAGGATTACAGCTAACTTTTCACGTTGGAAATGGAGAGAAGGCAAATCTGCTTAACAACGCTCACGAATTCTACACAAGGATTGCGCTCGAGAAAAGCAAGGATGCAAAGACCTTCATCGGGGATTACAGCTAACTTTTCACGTTGGAAATGGAGAGAAGGCACATCTGCTTAACCACGCTCACGAATTCTGCACACCTGCCCTGCATATTTATCCACGAAGATGCCACCGTTTTGTGCAATACCTCTACTCAACTGGAGTACTTTCTACTGGCTAAACAGTAAGTGCTACCTCGTTGGGTAAATGTATAGTGCCTTTCCTACACTACAGCTGCGTAAAGGTCCAGAAGAATTGACCCCAGTGACCTGTGTGTCTGTAACTTTGCCACCACGCCGAAAGCGCCGGGGTCCTTTGATTAAGCTGTCCATCATTCTACACGGGGATTGCGCTCGAGAAAATCAAGGATGCAAAGACCTCCATCGGGGATTACAGCTAACTTTTCACGTTGGAAATGGAGAGAAGGCACACCTGCTTAACCACGCTCACGAATTCTACACGAGGATTGAGCTCGGAAAATCAAGGATGCAAAGACCTCTATCAAGGATTACAGCTAACTTTTCACGTTGGAAATGGAGAGAAGGCACACCTGCTTAACCACGCTCACGAATTCTGCACAAGGATTGCGCTCGGGAAAATCAAGGATGCAAAGACCTCCTTCGAGGATAACAGCTAACTTTTCACGTTGGAAATGGAGAGAAGGCACATCTGCTTAACCACGCTCACGAATTCTGCACGAGGATTGCGCTCGGGAAAATCAAGGATGCAAAGACCTCCATCGGGGATTACAGCTAACTTTTCACGTTGGAAATGGAGAGAAGGCACATCTGCTTAACAACGCTCACGAATTCTACACGAGGATTGCGCTCGAGAAAAGCAAGGATGCAAAGACCTCCATCGGGGATTACAGCTAACTTTTCACGTTGGAAATGGAGAGAAGGCACATCTGCTTAACCACGCTCACGAATTCTGCACACCTGCCCTGCATATTTATCAACTCGGGCACCTGCTTCAGTGCTCTTGCACCCGAATTCCGTTCCGCCGCGGATCGCGGAAGTTTCGACATTTCCGCGCGGAACGCGGAAATGCCGAAATTTCGCAAGTTCCGCCAGCGGAACGGAATTTGCCGCCCACCCTTAGTGTATAACTGTATAGGTGAGTAAATGGGAGAGTGATTAATTATTTGCATGACTGACTAGGTGTGTGACTACCTCTATGGATGAGTGGCGGTGTGTGAGTGTCTATATAGGTGTATGAGTGCATATGATAGTCCTGTACTGAGTGACCGTAAGTATGAGTGACTGTACGGGTGAGTGAGTGGATGTGTGGGTAGACCTAAGAATCAGTGAGTGGATATGGAGTTATTGGTGTTGGAGTGTCTATGATTTTGAGAATGGCAGTCTGTAATTTAGAGTGGGTGTATCAAAAGTTATATTAGGGTGAGAGAAGATGCATGAAATTATCACATGGATGATGTCATCAGTGATGTCATCAGTGAAGTCATTTGAGATGTCATCAGTGATGTCATCAGTGATGTCACTGACCATGTCATGAGTGATGTAATATGTGATGTCATCAGCTGTGCATTGCTGGGGCGCGAGTTATAGTTAGCTGAACTAACTATAACGGGGGAATTTCTATGGTTTTGTACGAGTGAAATGCCCAACAAATTATAACCCCCCTGAAACCTATGGTTTTTTCAGTGAATTTCTAAGGTTTTTTAAATGCTAATTTCTAACTATAACGTGCCTGAAACCTATGGTTTTTTCAGTGAATTTCAAAGGTTTTTTAAATGCTAATTTCTAACTATAACATGCCTGAAACCTATGGTTTTTTCAGTGAATTTCAAAGGTTTTTAAATGCTAATTTCTAACTATAACGTGCCTGAAACAAATGGTTTTTTAAGTGAATTTCTAAGGTTTTTAAATGCTAGTTTCTAACTATGCCTACAGAGGTAGGACATGTGAAGAAAGAAGAAAAAACGCACAGAAAGAAGCAAAAGAAATGCAGAAAGAAGCAACAGAAGTCCACAAAGACGAAGAAAAGTGCAGGAAGAAGCAAGACATATGCAGAAAGAACCAACAGAGGAGCAGAAAGAGGCCTTGTTGCAAAATCATCCTGTGCCCACAACTTTTTCAGATGGGTACTGTTGGTAACTGACTCTGACTAACCAGGCCTAGAGCCAGTGCTATGCTAAAAGACACTTAGAATACAGTGAAAACACCTACATACACTTGGGAACACAATGCGTTGGGGTACCCCTGTGATTAGCATGACCTCCTCTGTAAGGCCCTAGTACATAATAGGGCAGGGGGATTAAAACTACCTCTAAGTCAGAGGTGCAGAAATATGCTTCTTTAACTAGTAGTCGCGTTTTGCAGAGTGGTGGAGAAAGGGTGCTGGGCGTCCAACCAACGCTCAGGAATTCCGCTGCGTAGGACTTACAGGAGGTACCAGGAGGGATTCTTGGCCCCCAAGCTCCCTCAGGACTAAATTGGACTTCATCCCCATCCCGTAGTCTACCACGAGGCACGTTTTCAGAGTGGTAGAGAAAGGGGGCCATGGCCTCCGAACCGTCTTAGCAATCCCACTGTGTGGGACTTACTGGAGGTAACAAGAGGGGTAGTTGGCCCCCAAGGACATCCTTGGGGGGCCAACTTCCCAAACTATTACCTCCAGTCAGTCCCACACAGCAGCATTGGTAAGTACTCGTACCAGGCCAAGCCCACTTTGCCCGCCACTCTACAAACGCGCTCCCTGGCACGCTCTTGGATGGGGATTGAAGTCCCCTTCACTGCTGGGGGTCATTTAGGGGCCAACTAGCCTACCGTTTACCTCCAGTAAGCCCCACGCAGTGGGATTGGTGAGAGGTAGACAAAGGCCATGCCCCCTTTCTCCACCACTCTGCAAACACGCCCCCTGGTGCGTTGTAAGTTGGGGGATTAAGTCCCCTTGAATCCTGAGGGTCCCTGGGGTCCAACTAGCCCACCAGGTACCTCCAGTAAGCGCCACAGAGCTGCGTTGCAGAGAGGTGAAAAAAGGGGCATGGCCTGGACCACCTCTCTGCAACGCAGGCCTGTGGTGCTTACTCGAGGTACCTGGTGGGCTAGTTGGCCCCCAGGGGCCCTCAGGATTGAAGGGGAATTAATTCCCCAACTTAAAACGCGCCACAGGGCGTGTTTGCACACATGTCACCTCAGGCCCCGCCCCCTCCCTTCACCACTGTGCAAACACGCCCTGTGGCATGTTTTAAGTTGGGGGATTAAGTCCCCTTGAATCCTGAGGGTGCCTGGGGTCCAACTAGCCCACCAGGTACCTCCAGTAAGCGCCACAGAGCTGCGTTGCAGAGAGGTGTAAAAAGGGGCATGGCCTGGACCACCTCTCTGCAACGCAGGTCTGTGACGCTTACTGGAGGTACCTGGTGGGCTAGTTGGCCCCAGGGGCCCTCAGGATTGAAGGGGAATTAATTCCCCAACTTAAAACGCGCCAAAGGGCGTGTTTGCACACATATCACCTCAGGCCCCGCCCCCTCCCTTTACCACTGTGCAAACGTGCCCCGTGGCACGTTTTAAGTTGGGGGATTAAGTCCCCTTGAATCCTGAGGGTCCGTAGGGTCCAACTAGCCCACCAGGTACCTCCAGTAAGCGCCACAGAGCTGCATTGCAGAGAGGTGTAAAAAGGGGCGTGGCCTGGGCCACCTCTCTGCAACGCAGCGCAGTGGCGCTTACTGGAGGTACCTGGTGGGCTAGTTGGCCCCCAGGGACCCTCAGGATTGAAGAGGAATTAATTCCCCAACTTAAAACGCGCCACAGGGCCTGTTTGCACACATGTCACCTCAGGCCCGCCCCCTCCCTTCACCACTGTGCAAACGCGCCCCCTGGTGCGTTTTAAGTTGGGGGATAAAGTCCCCTTGAATCCTGAGGGTCCCTGGGGTCCAACTAGCCCACCAGGTACCTCCAGTAAGCGCCACAGAGCTGCATTGCAGAGAGGTGTAAAAAGGGGCGTGGCCTGGACCACCTCTCTGCAACGCAGCCCTGTGGTGCTTACTGGAGGCACCTGGTGGGCTAGTTGGCCCCCAGGGACCCCCAGTATTGAAGGGGAATTAATTCCCCAATTTAAAATGCGCCCCAGGACGCGTTTGCAGAGTGTTGCTGGGAGGGGGCGGGCCTCCGGCATGATCGCAGTGTTTTTTTTAATTATTTTTTTAGAAGGGGGCTGTGTGGCCCCCTTCTTTTACTTTTTGGGCCCTGGGGACCCCATCCCCCAGGGCCTGACCCCCATTAAAAAAAAAAAATGAACAGAAAGGGGGCCGCGTGGGCCCCCCTCCCGTGGCCAAATCCGGCCCCGGGGACCCCATCCCCCGGGGCATGGCCACATATATATATTTTTTTTATGGAGGGGGGCTGCATGGCCCCCCTCCTGTGGCCTCTATTGGCCCCGGGGACCCCATCCCCCGGGGCCGGCCTTTATTTATTTATTTATTATTTTTTTTGGAAGGGGTCCGCGTGGCCCCCCTCCCGGGCCACTTCTAGCCCCGGGGACCCCATCCCCCAGGGCAGGCCCTATCCGTTGGGGACAGTGGGGGGAGCCACAATGCCCCCACGGTCCCGCTGGCTCCCCGCGTCCTGCAGGAGCCGGCATTGCTTTTCCACAAGGGGAGCTGATGACATGCAGCTCCCCGTGTGGAAAAGCAATCTGCTTTGCTTCATTGAAGCGAGAGCAGGTTTCCCTGCTCTCGCTTCAATGAAGCAAAGCAGTTTACAATGACAGGGAGGGAGCTGCGCGGCTCCTGCCCTGTCATTGCAAACAGCAGTGTCCCGGGGGTGGGTACCCCGGGACACTGCAGGAGCCGGCCCTGAAGGGTGGCGGTCCCCAGGGCCATCACGGGCTCCAGGAGGGGGGCCGCGTGGCCCCCCTCCCACATAATGCACAGCTTCAGGAAGGTGGTGGTCCCCAGGGCTTGGGGGTCCGTAACGGACCCCCGCATTTGAATATTAGTGCGCCAGGGAGGTGGCGGTCCCCAAGGCGTGTGGGGGGGCTCGAGCCCTCCCACACAGGTGTATTTTTTTTTTTAAATGCCCCGGGGGGTGGTGGTCTTCGGGGCAGCGGGGGGGTTGTGTGCCCCCGCCAAATAATTAATAAAAGCCCCGGGGGTGGCAGTCCCCGGGGCTTGGGGGGGCCTTGGAGGCCCCCCACATTAGAAAAGAAGCCCGGGGGTGGCAACTCATTAATCTTGCCCCGGGGCGGTGGCGGTCCCCGGGGCAGTGTGGGGGGGATTGGGGCCCCCCACACATTTTTTTCACTGCCCCTGGGACCTGGCCCACCCGGTGGCTTCAATACAATGAAGCGCGGGAGCCCACGCTTCGGTTTTTTATTATTTTCTCGGCCGGATTCGCGCAACCAGCGCGAATTCGGCCGATTTGTTTTTTAAAAAAATGCTTTTTTGGCTCTGGGGGTCCTTGTGGGACCGCCTGAGCAGGCCTAGGGGGTCAGGGTGTTTCTACCCTGCCCCCTTTTCTTGTTTTTTGCGTTTGTTTTTCTCTTTTCTTTTGACTCGGATGGCTGCCAACACTTTCTGGTTTGGAGTGTTGACAGTCAATTAGAATAAAGCTCGTGGTCGGGAGGGTCCGCGGATCCACCGCGCCTCTAAATATCGAAACTTTTATTTTTTTATTTTCTCAGGAACTACTGAACGGATTTACACCTTTTAAAAAAAAGGTGCTTTCTGAACCAAGCACTACCTTTTTGCCAAATTTGGTGTAATTCCGTTCAGCAGTTCGAGCTGTAGCCGTGTCTAAAGTTTCCTATGGAAAATTCATTTTCCGACCTCTTTTTTTTAAATTTCTCAGGAACTACTGAACGGATTTACACCATTTAACAAAAAGAGTTCTTTCTGAAACAAGGGCTACCTTTTTGCCAAATTTGGTGTAATTCCGTTCAGCAGTTCGGGCTGTAGCCGTGTCTAAAGTTTCCTATGGAAAATAACATGGAGAAAACACGTTTTGGGACCCCCCTTTTTTCTCGGCCCTCGCTTGGCGAATCACCCCAAAACTTTCAAGACAGGAGCTGACCGGAGCGCCCCACGAGTTTTGAAAATTTCGCAAAGATTCGTCATCCAAAGTTATTGGGAAAAGAAAAAATGCTTTTCCTATGGAAACTAGGTCCTAACTATAACTATCTGCTGGCGACCGCCAGTAGATAATATATATATATATGTATATATATATATATATATATATACACAGGTTTCAGGGACGTTATAGTTAGTTGGACATTTCACTGGTACAAAACCAGAGAAATTTGGCCGTTATAGTTTGTTGAGCTAACTATAACTTGCGCCCCCGCAATGCACTGCTGATGATGTCACATATTACATCACTCATGACATGGTCAGTGACATCACTGATGACATCACTGATGACATCTCAAATGACATCACTGATGACATCTCATATGACATCACTGATGACATCATCCAGTGACTGTGTGTTTCTGAAAAGTTTAAATATGTTTTATATAAATATATGCCAAGGTGTATTGAAGAATGAGTGGGTGTATGAGTGTCTGTATGGATGATTTAGTAGGTGCGTGACTGACTGTATAAGTGAGTGATTAAACTTGTCTTACTGAATGCATGTGTTAGTGACTAAACTGTGCGAATGTCTGTATCAGTCTGTCAGTTGGTGTGTACGCGGCTGCATGGGTTGGTGAATAGCTACATGAGTGTCTATATGGGTTATTGATTGGTTGTCTGAGTATCTGTATGGGTGCCTGAGTGTCTCTGTGGGTGGGGTGTGTGTGACTCTGTGCAAAGATGTGTGAGTGGGTGATTCACTGGGTATATGGGTTTAAGAGTGCATCTGTGAAGGGCTGTATGGGTGGGTGAGTGTGTATGGGTGTGTTGGTGAGTGAATGGATGTCTCAGTGGTACATGTGTGAGTAACTACATATGTGAAAGGCAGTATATGTGAGTGTTGGACTATATGAATGACTATATGTGAGAGTGAGTGATTGTGAGAGTGGCTGTATGGATGAGTGTGTGCTTGTGTCAGTTATTGTATAAGAGCGTAAGTATGTGTTAGTATCTGTATGAATAAGTGAGGTGGTGTGTGTATAACTGTATACGTGAGTAAATGGGAGTGTGATTGATTCTTTGCATTACTGACTAGGTTTGTGAGTAACTCTATGAGTGAGTGGCGGTGTGTGAGTGTCTGTATAGGTGTAGGAGTGCATATGATAGTGCTGTATTGATGAGTGACTACATGTATGAGTGACTGTATGGGTGAATGAGTGGATGTGTGTGTAGACCTAGGAATCAGTGAGTTGGTATTTAGTAACTGGTATTGCTGTGTCTATGGTTTCGAAAATGGTAGTCTGTATTTTAGAGTGGGTGTATAAAAGGTTATATTAGGGTGTGAGGAGGTGCATCAGATTATCACGTGGATGATGTCATCAGTGATGTCATTTGAGATGTCATCAGTGATGTCATCAGTGATGTCACTGACCATGTCATGAGTGATGTAATATGTGACATCATCAGCAGTGCAATGCGGGGGCGTGAGTTATAGTTAGCTCAACTAACTATAACGGCCAAATGTATCTGTTTTTGTACGAGTGAAATGTCCAACTAACTATAACGTCCCTGAAACCTGTATTTTTTTCAGTGAATTTCTAAGGTTTTTTAAATGCTAATTTCTAACTATAACATCCCTGAAATCGATGGCTTTTTCAGTGAATTTCTAAGGTTTTTTAAATGCTAATTTATAACTATAAAGTAGTAGTCGTGTTTGCAGAGTGGTGCAGAAAGGGGGCTGGGCCTCCAACCAGTGTTCAGGAATTCCGCTGCGTAGGACTTACAGGAGGTACCAGGTGGGCTATTTGGCCCCCAAAGTCTCTCAGGAGCAACGTGGACTTCATCCCCTAAGCCCGTAGTGTGCTAGGAGGCGTGTTTACAGAGTGGTGGAGAAAGGGAGGCGTGGCCTCCGAAGACCTCTTAGCAATGCCACTGTGTGGGACTTACTAGAGGTAACAGGAGGGGTAGTTGGCCCCCAAGGACAACCTTGGGGGCCAACTACCCCTCCTATTACCTCCAGTAAGTCCCACACAACAGAATTGCTAAGACCTCATCGCAGGCCATGTCCCCTTTGCCCACCAGTCTGCAAACGTGCTCCCTGGCGTGCTCTTGGATGGGGATTGAACTCCCCTTTGCTGATGGGGGCGTTAGGGGCCAACTAGCCTACCTGACACCTGCAGTAAGCCCCAGATAGTGGGATTGCTGAGACGTGGACACAGTCCACGCCCCCTTTCTCCACCACTCTGCAGACGCACCTCCTGGCGTGCTCTTGGTTGGGGGATGATGTCCCCTTGCTTCCTTAGGGTCCCTGGAGGCCAACTAGCCCTCCTGTTATCTCTAGTAAGCCCCACACAGCTGGATTGCTGAGACTGGTCTGAGGCCACGCCCCCTTTTTACATCACTCCGCAGACACGCCTCCTGGCGCACTGCTGCTTGGGGGATGAAGTCCACTTTAGTCCTGAGGACCTCAGGACACAAGAGGACCTCATCGCCCCACCAGCAGTGTGCCAAGAGGCTTGTTTGCAGAGTGGTGTAAAAAGGGGCGTGGCCTCAGACCACCTCTCAGCAATCCCACTGTGTGGGGATTACTGGAGGTACCTGGTGGGCTAGTTGGCCCATAAGGACCCTTAAGATTCAAATGCATTACAGAATACTTGACACCTAACTAGATGAAAGTAATGGATTGCACTTTTCTAAAGCACCAAAGTATGAAAATAACAACTACAACAACCGCTAAATTAATATATTGCAGATTTCTGGGGTGCCACATAATACATTAGTGAGCCACCAAAGTAACAAATGACAGGTTATTGTGACACTAAAGTCAACATCGTTGAAAGCCATAGATTGCATTGGGATCGAATGTCGCTCTCTGTTGATTGACTGGGAACTCGAGTGTTAGATTACAGATTATCGTACCAGAGTAACAGGTTACAGATTACTGGGACAGCAAAGGTGGTCGATTACAGTATCCTGAAACACCCAAGGGACTGATTAAAGATTACTCTGGTACCAATGTAATGGGTTACAGGCTGCTGGGGCTTGTTGGTTGGTTACAGTCCAGGTTAATGAGACACCAAAGTGGTAGTGTGCAGGTCACTGGGGCACCACAGTCATTGGTTATTCATTACCGGCCCATCAAGGAAAAGGATTGCTCGTTACTGAACAGGGCACCAACTTGTCATATTATAGATTACTAACCCACAAAGTGATACATTGCTGCTCAAAGTGATAGATTACGTATTTAATGAAGCGCTACAGTAATAGATTACTGATTACTGGGGATCAAATGTCTGATTACATATCAGTGGACAGAGGTATCACTATTCCATCACATGCTGTGGATTACCTCTGCTCACACTTGCACATGTGTTTGACAATGGTGTCTAATTATATTGACAGTCAGTGCTCTCACTAGCAGGCACAATGGGAACTTTTCTTGTAGAAGAGCATGTAACCCCCACATACACCCCTTTCTGAAAGTTAAATATTTGGAGAGATGTCTTAAAACTGAACGTGTGTTAATAACTCTGCTGAAGTAATCTGTGAGCTTCCTGAAAATCTCAACTTCAGCCCCAGCATTTCATCCTTCCAGCGTCGATAAAAGGTGTCCCAACAATTTGCTAATTAATAGCACCTGTTCTGTACAGCCACGTGAAGCCACAAGTCTGTGGCAGAGTGCCCTGCATTAATAAAGTTATTACATTACAAGACGTAGGGGACGCTGCGAGCAATCTCTGCTGACAATTTTACCTAAAAGCTGCGGTATTATTAATTTAAAGTATTTTCCAACAGTGGGGTTCCGCTCTTTGCTGAAATCCAACGCCCATGGACAGAATCGGAGGCAAAACAACTTCAACAGCGCCAGTAGTAAGCAGTGCTATGAAGTGCCGTGTACAACGTCGAGCAGAAGGACGGATTTGTTTTTATAAACATTAACACATTAACCAAATTGGACTCGTGATAAATCTGCTATATTTCTGCTTAATCCTAATATTGATAAATGAAACTTTCTCAAAAGTATGCCACATTTATAATAACGCTGCAACACACCCTTGACGTTTCGAAGCGTGTCAACAAGTGCCATCCTTACCCAGTGCCATAGGTAGCATTTAATTACCTAGCATTTAATGACATCCGAAGGTTGAAAGCTTGAGCGAATTAGCAAAGACCCGTGACTAGCAAGTTGCACGCATATTTTAAGTGCATTAACTCACTGAGCTAACACTAGCTTTGTAGAAAGGATTATTTTATGGCAGGGTGAAGTAAGGCGCTTGTTGCCACGCTACTGTACTGTGGCAACGCTCAAAAATATCATGCATTGTAATTACCCACTCAATGGGACCAATATTTTTGACCTAGGAAGGATGAAAGCCTGAGATAGGAACCTGTGACTGTAAGTTTTACTTAGATGTCCGCAGCACGCGCTTTGTACCTCTTTGATGTATTACTGGTTGTGAAGTTAGAGCCTCCTTTCTTCACAGCGCTTACTGCTAAAATGCTAGATTTTCTCCTTCCTCTGACTAACAGGTGTCACAGTCGCCCAAGAAAGCGCTGGGATTCCAAACATGCAGCCTGCGCAGATCTATATGAAGCTGTGACTTCAACCTGCTGTGCTATCTCGCCATTTTGATGTTGGGAGTGTGCAGAGTTTTCATCACAGTCTCACTAATCTGAGTGACATAAAACACGAAAACCAATAAAGCTGAGTAAAAAGAAAAATATTTTCTGGAGTTTGAAACCCCTCTTACCTTTAGAATAGCCTCTTCCAATGGTGGCTGGATAAATGCTTAACTTTCAGAAGTCAGATGGGTTTCCAAGGGGTGACGGTAGTCCTTGAGGGGTCCCCTGGTAGGTGCTTTGTGGAGGTGAGGAGAGCTGTGGTGGTTGGGAGAGCTGCGCAGCCACTGAGAGGTGCAGACAGTGCGCCCAAGCTATTCTGCAGCCGCCACTGTGCGCTAAGCCAGCTCCTGCCGGGAGGAGGTGGGTGTGGTGAGGGGGCGGGGTTTAATCCAACTGTGGGGTTGTTTCTTCATTTCAGAGACTGCAGGCGGGCTGGGTTTATGGAACTTTACATTTTGGGAGGAGACTCACGGCGCGGAGGGGGCCGGGGGACAGAGTGAGGGGAGCGCGAGACACCCCCACCACCACATGTGGGTTTGAACATGTGTTTTTCCGGCTGACTGTGTCCAGCAGAGTTACAGGGGACGTTATGCTGGCACCAAGGTGACAAGTGGGTACGTGGGTAACCAGGCATGGTTTTGGGGGGTTGGGGATCAGAGGTCAAGTCGGGAAGGGCGGGGGTTGGGGTGTAAGTGACATTCCAGTAGGAATATCAGAAAGGAACAGCAGATTGAAGCCCCGGGGAGGTGGCGGTTCCCGGGACTGCGGGGGGGCTGCATGCCCCCGCGCATAATAAATAAAGCCCCAGGGAGGTGGCAGTCCCCGGGGCTGTGGGGGCCCTACGGGCCCCCACTATATAATTATACATTGCCCCTGGGACCTGGCCCTCCCGAGGGCTTAAGAATAACGAAGCGCGGGAGCCCATGCTTCCTTTTTTTTAAATTTTCTTGGCCGGATTTGCGCACCCAGCGTGAATTCGGCCGATTTGTTTGTCCCTTGTGGGACCCCCTGAGCAGGCCTAGGGGGTCAGGGTGTTTCTACCCTGCCCCCTTTTCTTCATTTTTCACTTTTTTATTCCTTTTTCTTGTGACTCGGTTACCGAGTCACAAGATGGCTGCTAACACATTCTGGTTTGGAGTGTTGGCAGCCAATCAGAAGTCAGCTCGTGCTCGGGAGGAGTCGCGACTCCTCCTCGGTGCTCAGATATATAAATGTTTATTTTTTTAATTTCTCAGGAACTACTGAATGGATTTACACCATTTATAAAAAAAAAGGGCACTTTCTGAACCAAGGGCTACCTTTTTGCCAAATTTGGTGTAATTCCATTCAGCAGTTCGGGCTGTAGCCTGTTCCAAAATTTCCTATGGAAATTAACATGGAGAAAACGCGTTTGGGACCCCCCTTTTTTCCCGGCCCCCGCTTGACGAATCACCCCAAAACTTTCATGACAGGAGCTGACCTGAGTGAACCATTAGTTTTGAAAATTTTGCGAAGATTCGTCAAATGGCGCCAAAGATATTGGCAAAAGAAAAAACGCTTTTTGAATAGAAACAAGGTCCTAACTATACCTACCTACTGGCGACCGCCAGTAGGTAAAATATATACATATATATATATATACATATATATATATATTTGTTTGTTATATTATTACATTATTTTTAAAAATCAGAAATTATAATATAAATTAAAATTATTAGTTTAATAATAGTTTTTTAACTAGATAGATGTAAATATATATAGATCTATATATTTGTGTGTGTAACTTTTTTTAAATAAGATTGTTATATTTGTTTAAATATACATTAAATCTATTTAATTTTTATTACATTAATGTTACTATTTAATATATTTAATATTTACATTTATATATATTCCAAAAACAATATTTAATACAATGATAATAATGACGACAATATTTTTTGCGGGATATTTTTTGTACTTACCATTATAAGTATAGGATGACGATATTGTTGACAAGGATATTTTTGGCATGATATTTTGGTATGGCGATATTTTCAGAGGTGCTATTCTGTCAGTGAACCCCTTTAAACATGTGACAGAGGTTATTTTATTCTGCGTAATGCATGACCCTTCCCCAAATTGGAGTAATGCTTGGTGTCTTAGTCTTTTATATGTAAGAGATAGCATGGTTGCTGATAAATTGAGTAAATTGGGCAATCAGTAGTGAGAAAATATAAAATAAACATACTAATATGCAGCACATTATCATTTGCCTACATCTATTATAAACAGTTTAATTAAATTCATTAATAAACAACTCAAGCCCAGAACGTGTGGTTCCTGTAACAGACCACTGCCATAAACATTTGGGGGCCTATTACGATGTTGGACGGACTTGTGTCCACCCGACACCGTCTCGCAAACAGGACCGACCGACATCCGGTCGGCTGTCTCGACTACCTTATTAGGATGCGACCGAACACTGTTCGGTTGCATTCCGTCATTTCCCTATGGAAGCATATGTTACGGCCGTAAACCGGCCGTAGTACATGCTCCCATAGGGAAATGGGAGGTGGTGTTAATCCCTGAACCCCTTGAGGTGCCTGCCATGGACTGCAGGGATTAACAGGGCTATGATGCCCCCTCAGCCACCTACCGGAGGACACCAAGGTATGGTGGCCCTGCTAGGGGCCCCCATGCTCACCCTCTGACAGGCGTTCCATGTCAGAAAGCCCGGCATGGAAAGCCTGCCGGAGACCAAGTATTGTAATCCCAAGGGCGGAAAGGACGGCCTTTGGGATTACAAGCCGGCATCCGACTGGCCGACGGGCTCCTTGAGCCCATCGAAAGCCAGCTGGAATGACCAGCCGGTTTCAATTCTGACCGGCTGATTCATAATCAGCTGGTCGGAATTGAAAAATAAGCCCCTTGGTCCCTGTTAATGAATTCACAAGAGCTCAAAAGTTAGTTCTCCATTTCCTTCTTTAAATAGAAGTTGGAATTCTGCTCAGGGATTGGTCTTTCACACTGCCTGCTGGATCTGGCAGCAGCCATCGTAACCTCTCAACTCAACCGTAATACGTTATTCAAGATGCGTAGCTACATTGTTTATGACAAGTGACCAGTGATCTCAGAACTCAACTTTAATAGGACAATTAGAGACATGTTTTTACAAACATTTTGCGGGCATCCAGGTATTATATATCATTAATAGCCACTTGATGTGTGAAGTGATACGTGTTCCAAAGTTTTGTGTAGAAAACTACTACTTGTTAGCTATTGCATTGAAATAAATGGATGACATGCAATTTTTGTGCTAATGATATAAAAGAGTCGCAAATAAACAAACTTATAATTAAACATAGGGGCCGATTCCGATTCAGGCCGGAAAACATACCGACCGACTCGGTACGGGAATATAGTCCGACCGACACGTACCGGCGTTGCCCGACCTGGGAAGTACGATGAAATGCATGTGAATCACAACCGACTCGTACGGAACACAAGCCGAACGACCGAACCGGACGGAAACAAGCTATCCGGCTGGGAAACCACGCGAATAGAACCAACCGACACGCACCAGGAATCAACCCGAACGAAACGTACCCGCGAACTCCGACCCGCGCAGTACGATGCAATGCGTGGAAAAACAGACCGAGTCGCACGGAGCGCAAGCCGAACGACCGACACGCATACAAAAGCCAGCCGAAGGAAGCCAATACTCGGCGACCGACGCGTACGCCGCACAAGAAACCCTGCAGAAACACAGCGTGGACGACTCGGAGAAGCTCGCATGAGACAACTGCAGCGTCCTACTCGGTCAGAAGAACGTCTCCTACATGCACAAAAAATACTAAGGAAAAAAACAAAAAAAAGGGCCAAACAAGCAATGCCAAGTCAATAAATACACGGAAAAAAAACATGGAACAAGGACACACCCCCAACTCCACCTATATAAAGGCCACAAATCCCTACCATGATCCTTTGCAAATTCAACTGACCTGCCAGCACAGAACACCATCACACAGCAACCACAGACACACTCACAGCTCATCCATCACACAAGCCACACACCATTAGCACCTCAACAAATAGCACCCTCACATACACCCAGCAAAACCTACACTCACACACCCTCACCTGCACACACACACACATCAATCCCCACCACCACTCATCACCATGCCCCTAAAGAAGAATCCAAAGTTCCTAGACAGTGAATTGGAAGTCCTGGTAGATGAGATCCTCAGGGTAGAGCCACAGTTGTTTGGTACATTGGTACAACAGACCCCCATGTCGCAGAAAACCAAGATGTGGCAGAGGATCGTCGACAGGGTCAACGAACAATCACCATGTTTGCGCACAAAGGAAGACATCCAGAACAGGTGGTATGATGTGCGCAGGAGGGTCAGGGACCTACTAAAGAAGGATTACATCGTGAGTCAGCACACCGGCAGTGGCCCTCCTGCCAAACCACTATACCTCAGGCCCTGGGAGGAGAAGGTGCGGGCCATCCTACCACCAGTGAGCGTATATGGACTATCAAACATCCCAGAGCCTGGTGAGTACACAACAAATATACACAATATTGTGTGACAATACACACACATCACTGTCAAGGGGATAGTCAAACCATGCACCCTTAGCAAATACACAGCAATCAAAAGATAATCACCCCAAGATTTGTCTGTCAGTCAGATAAACACAATACATGCCATCTCATAGTGACATGTAACTGTGTCAAGATATGTACAAACATAACTACAAATACAGCAAGGCAGTGGCACAAATGCAACCAACAAACACAGTTAGACATTTTGCCACCACTAGAACACCACCTCACAGAGAAGCTCACTCAAAGGAAGGAATTCTGTGTATGCTGGTGAAGTCAGTGTAGCCGATAGCATGATGGGAGCTGTAGTCACAGATATTGGTCACACTCACAATTGGCCCATCAACACCACTCTGAACCATGCTCACATCACAGGGAGTGGAAAACAACTGACAAGATGGCTGACACTGGGTACTGCTGTGGGGAGCACAAGGCCCTGCTGGGAACTGTGCACCAACCAACAGCAGGACACCACTGTCAGCCATCTTGCCATTGCTGTCACACTCACACACAGTGAACTCCACTCAAAAGGAAGGAAGTATGGGCATGCTGGGAAGGGGGGTGTAGGCCATAGCATGATGGGAGTTGTAGTCACAGATATTGGTCACCCTCACAATTGGCCCATCAACACCACTCCGAACCGTGCTCACATCACAGGGAGTGGAAAACAACTGACAAGATGGCTGACACTGGGTACTGCTGTGGGGAGCACAAGCCCCTGCTGGGAACTGGGCACCAACCAACAGCAGGACACCACTGACTGACATCCTGAAAGCCAACTTCCACTCCCTGCAATGGAAGCACGTTCCATGGTGGGATATCTGGCTGGGTGGGAAGGAGGACTGACAGCTCTGACCTTAGTCACCAGCAGCTTTTCTCACACACCCCCTTAACACAAACTCCACACAACTCACCTGGGAGAATGCATTGCCTCACACTCTAATTAAATATCCCACAAAGAACAACCACACTGGGTTATGCTGTGTGAAGCACAGGGACACTCTTGGGACTTGTAGCCAAACAAACGCCAGGACAACACTGTCAGCCATCCTGTCAGCACAGGCACACTACCCCACAGGGAAGCAGAGTCAAAAGGAAGGAAGTATGGGCATGCTGGGAAGGGGGGGTGTAGGCAATAGCATGATGGGAGTGGTAGTCACAGCTCAACATCCCCCACCCACATGGCCCAGCAAGCTCACACTGAAGCATGCACACCTTACAGCCAGTGAAAAGCCACTTCAAAGATGTCTGACACTGGCCTCAGCTGTGAGGAGCACAAGGCCCTGCTGGGACCTGTGCACCAACAAACAGCAGGACACCACT
Organism: Calotriton arnoldi; assembly: GCA_963921515.1. Classification (NCBI taxonomy): domain Eukaryota; kingdom Metazoa; phylum Chordata; class Amphibia; order Caudata; family Salamandridae; genus Calotriton; species Calotriton arnoldi. The sequence continues at coordinate 522,569 of CAWUFW010004272.1, read as the reverse complement.
GTCAGCCATCTTGCCATTGCTGTCACACTCACACACTGTGAACTCCACTCAAAAGGAAGGAAGTATGGGCATGCTGGGAAGGGGGGTGTAGGCCATAGCATGATGGGAGTTGTAGTCACAGATATTGTTCACCCTCACAATTGGCCCATCAACACCACTCTGAACCATGCTTACATCACAGGGAGTGGAAAACAACTGACAAGATGGCTGACACTGGGTACTGCTGTGGGGAGCACAAGCCCCTGCTGGGAACTGGGCACCAACCAACAGCAGGACACCACTGACTGCCATCCTGAAAGCAAACTTGCACTCCCTGCAATGGAAGCACGTTCCATGGTGGGATAACTGGGCTGGGGGGAGAAGGAGGGCCGGATGTCCACCAAATACCACCAATGCTGGCCATGCACACACCTCAACATTCACATAGAAAAGCTTCAGGTTGGCAGGACAATGTGCTACACCAATATCAACCTCTGACTGTGACAACTTAGGACAATGCAATGTACAGGCCCGCATCCAGAGGTACAGGCACAACTGTCAGATGTGTGAACAATTGATGCCCGTAGAAACATAACATACATTGTGTGTCTCTTCCAAAAACAGGTGATGATGGGGACACAGCAGCAGACGATGAGGAGTCCCTGTCCCAGGCTCCGGGGGACACTGAGCTCACTGGTGTGGAACAGCCTCTGCACTCCTCGGATGGTGAAGACCTACCTGGCCCCTCCGAGTCATCATGCAGCACCAGCAGGACCAACATCTGCACCCCCTGCACCCACCCCTCCAACAACTGCCAACACACAGACCACCCCTGCCAACACGGACAGACCAAGGACCACCGATGACAACAGCACAGGGACCCCGGCCCAACGTGGAGCAACGGACAACGACCCCAGTAACAACCCCCAAGTGGGCCTACGGTCACCTGTGCGTGCCACCACAGGTCCCGCACGTGTCGCCAGGGGTGGTGGGAGGGGTGGTAGACATAGGTCGCTGTTTGCAGAGGGGCCTGGACTGCATGTTGACCCACAACTGGCACGCATTGCTGAGGCGTACCAGAATAGCACCGGAGAGGTCAGCCAGGTAGTGGGGATCCTCAAGGACATTCAACAGCAGCAGGCTGCCCATCATGCCCGCTTGGACTCACACATGTGCCGTGTGGAGACACACATGTCCCGTGTGGAGACACACATGTCTGGCATGGAGTCCAAGTGGGACACATTGGAGGAACTGACAGCGGTGCATAGGGACATATTGACATGCCTCCGCCAGATTAGCACCAACATGACCACACCTCCCTGTGTGCCCACAACATCTGGTGCTGCAACAACTGCAACTGCCACAGGGAGGGAGGAGGACTCTGGCGGAGAGTCCTCTGTACCGCAGCAGCCTGCACGTGAGGGTCCCCCCCGGAAGAAGAGGGGTCGTCCGAGGAAGGAAAACTGAGAGGCCGATGGCCATGTACATCCCCCAGGAACCCAACACCTGTTCTGGAAATTCTCCTTTGAGTGCAAACTGTTTACCCTGTCGAATGCAACACAACTCTCCCACATGACATGGGGAGCTTAAGTTGGCCCAATGTATCAGATGACTGTGGACTTTACTCAGGACATTTCTGCTACCAAGCCTTCCAACTCATCTAGGAACTTTGGATTCCAATCCCAATGTACAGCACCCACCATCCTGTGCACTATCCTCACACATGTATGTAAATAAACTCACTAATACACCATACTTGCCTCTGTTGTGATTCCAACGTGGTTTTTGTCATGTAGATTGTGATCTGCTAAATGACACTGTGCATGCTAACTGCTACAGCAAGTTCAACACCGTCATGTGAGTCATGGCGACGTGACACATATGAGGGAGACACACCACTAGGGCTACACAACACATACACACCAGGGCCATCAGACTCATCGCCTACACTGATGTTGTCAGGAAATACAGTGGAATGCACAGACACCACACCTATTCACAGTCTGTGTTAACTAGCCCACAGGTGCAGTAAGCACATGTCAGTCAGATGTGTGACCACAGACAACGCACAATCCAAAGTGAAGCACAGGTTTATTACACATTTGCAACATGTTGTTTCCACTACAGATGCAAGGTAATCCTACGTGGCAGTGGCCACACAGTCAACAAGTGTAGAAGAAATAAAGTCCAGGGGTGTGTGGCACATCACCTGTAGGGAAACGACTGCTTCCACCCTGGAAGTTGAATCACGGTGTCGGGGGATCACAGTTCACCAAACAACTCTGAAAGTACCCTGTGAAGGACAGACATGACACACAGTCAAAAGCACAGAAGAACAGGACAGAACTGCAATACTCATGGCCAATACATGTCACAAGATACTCACAGAAAACCAAGTTAGCATGTCAACACTGTTGGGGAGTACAGACTACCTGTAAGGACACATCGCTGCACGCTTCCAGTCAAGTAGCACATGGCCACACTCAAACAGCACCAGAGCACCACCAACACATATCACGCAAACACACATCATTGACATGACATCTCTGGATACTCACATTCAGCTGAAGAAGTTGGTGATGAGCTGTGTGCGGACATCACCATCATCATCATCATCACTGGCATCGTGGCCCAGGCCAGGATCCTCCACAGGTGGCGGATGTTGGTCATCGTCATCCAGGATGAGAGGCAACTCCTTCCGCACTGCCAGGTTGTGTAGCATGCAGCAGACGATGACAATCTTGCACACCTTTGCTGGGGCATATGGGAGGGCCCCTCCTGTCTTGTCCAGGCAGCGGAAGCGGCTCTTCAGGAGACCAAATGTCCGCTCGATCACTCTCCTGGTCCGACCATGTGCCTCATTGTAGCGCATCTGGGCTGGTGTCACAGGGTTCCTGAGGGGTGTCAGCAACCACGGCATGTTGGGGTATCCGGAGTCACCTACAGACATACAATTGCACATTAGCAGAGTTGGAAAAGAGGGCGGAATACAACATAGCAGAACACACACAATGGTACAAAGTCAGTACACACCGACAAGCCAGGCACGCTGGTTCTGCATCTGTGACATCATCCTCGGGATGCGACTACTCCTCATCACGTAGGCATCGTGTGCCAAACCAGGGAAACGGGCACACACATGTGAGATGCTCATATCTGCAAGACATACCACCAGAGCATTGATCGAATGATAATGTTTCCTGTTCCTGTATGCCTGCTCATGTGCCTGTGGTGGTACCAAAGCCACATGTGTCCCATCAATGGAGCCAATGACATGTGGCATCCTCCCCAGGGCATAGAAGTCACTCTTGACGTCAGTGAGTTGTTGACGTGTAGGGAAATAGATGTACTGGTTCAGGCATCTCAACATTGCCTCCAAAACATCGCGTAGCACACTGCTGAACATAGTCTGTGACATCCCACCAGCAGTCGCCACAGTGTGTTGAAAGGTACCGTTGTCAAAGAAGTGTAGGGCTGCCATCACCTTCACCTTGGGGGTCAGCGCTGTAGGGTACGGCCGGCCAGGTTGCAAATGTGGGGCCAAGCGCACTGCCAAATCCTCAATCAGCCGCCTGGTGAAGCGGTACCGTCGGATGCTGTCACGTTCCACCATCGTTGCCAGGTCAGGGAATGGTCTATGGACAGCTGGTGCCCTGCAGTGCATAGGTGAAGAAAGAAAGATTGTCAGTCACCCCACATATGTGCCATTCACCATACTCAATTTCACATGATACATCATTACGAGACACAAGTACTTGATGTGTGTGCCGTTCTGTATGGACATATATGGCACCTACATGGACATCATCTAACATCTCAGTTCAACATGTGTTGACAACAGGTTCCAGGTTGTGCTATGGGAAACCATTAGGCTGTGTCACAGTACCCATTTACTGCTGTCACGTTCCACACACACACCACAGTGACATGTCTGGACAGATGCGCCACAGGCATCACAGCTCATTGACAGGAAGATTCCCAGTGACCCTGTCTTGCCACATGGACACTGGCATGACATGGCGTATCATGTACACGTCAGAAAAACAAACATGACTCCCACAGGTAGTGGCCCCTGTTGCCTCTGCAGGACAGACATGGACGTCTGTGACACACACACGCACAACATCAAAGTCCATGCACAAACAACGTTGATGTGGAGACTGTCTCCCATTGTGCACATGGAATCAGAGACATCGGAAACACAACATGCACACAGACTGTGGAGGGCCATCACTATTGTGGCAATGTGTCACCCTGTGACGTACATGCCTTCCCACATGGGACTCTGGGGGTATGTGACATGTCATACACATACACAACCTAGAAATGTGACCATGCCACATGCTCCGAAATGAACAGTTGCACATCACAGTGGTCATGTGCACAACACACAAAGGATCCTGTCCCCATGAACACATGCACAGCCTGGGAGTGGCTGCCCCCAAGTGCCACCCCAAAAACCACATGTTTACCCCCATACACAGAAAAGGTAATGCAGCCTTACATGCCTTAGGATACAGTGTGGACTGGGTGTGGTGTTGTAGGTGTGCCCCTGAGTCCCTGGCAAGTATATGTGGCTGGCATACGTTCACCAGTGACAAGCATGGTGACATATGCGAGTGACCTGTACAGGGACGCATTGTACAGCACTGGACCGATCGGTGTGCACGCACTGGCCATTGAATCTGTTGTGAGCGGGTACGCGTTGTACAGCAATGGACCGATCGGTGTGCACGCACTGGCCATTGCATCTGTTGTGAGCGGGTACGCGTTGTACAGCAATGGACCGATCGGTGTGCACGCACTGGCCATTGAATATGTTGTGAGCGGGTACGCGTTGTACAGCAATGGACCGATCGGTGTGCACGCACTGGCCATTGCATCTGTTGTGAGCGGGTACGCGTTGTACAGCAATGGACCGATCGGTGTGCACGCACTGGCCATTGAATCTGTTGTGAGTGGGTACGCGTTGTACAGCAATGGACCGATCGGTGTGCACGCACTGGCCATTGCATCTGTTGTGAGCGGGTACGCGTTGTACAGCAATGGACCGATCGGTGTGCACGCACTGGCCATTGCATCTGTTGTGAGCGGGTACGCGTTGTACAGCAATGGACCGATCGGTGTGCATGCACTGGCCATTGAATCTGTTGTGAGCGGGTACGCGTTGTACAGCAATGGACCGATCGGTGTGCACGCACTGCCCATTGCATCTGTTGTGAGCGGGTACGCGTTGTACAGCAATGGACCGATCGGTGTGCACGCACTGGCCATTGAATCTGTTGTGAGCGGGTACGCGTTGTTTCCCGGAATACGCGTTGTACAGCAATGGAACGATCGGTGTGCACGCACTGGCCATTGCATCTGTTGTGAGCGGGTACGCGTTGTACAGCAATGGACCGATCGGTGTGCACGCACTGGCCATTGCATTTGATGTGAGCGTGTACGCGTTGTCTTTTGAAATGCGCGTTGTACAGCAATGGTCCGGATGGTGCGCATGCATTGGCTAGGGCCTGGCATGGCAACGGACGCGTTTTCGAAGCTGGAACGAGTCTGATGCAGTGAATTCAGTTGGCCAGCCACAACAATGTTGCAAAAACATGGGTGTCATGAAGTTTAACTTTTGAAGGATGCTGTGGGCGTGTATAAGTGGTGCAATTCCATGGATTGGCCAGATTCAGAAGATGCAAACGACTTGGACCTATCACTTTGGACACATGGGACAGTATCTGCCTCTGCAGCACACATATAATGCTGGCTGTTCCCGTGAGAGCTCACTTGCCTGCACTACATGCTCCAGGACGACATCTGCCACCAACACTGCTGCTGTCTCTGCATCCTCTGGCTACTGCAATGGCACGTACTGTGGAGAGAGCCCCAGCCTTCAGCTTTGAGGAGAACCAGGCCCTGCTGGACAGCCTCCTTCCACAGTACAGCAAGCTGTATGGGAAACCAGGGGAGCAGGTGAGTGTGCTGTCCACTGCCTTACTAATTGTGCATGTTGTCTGACTAGCAAGACTTACAGTGTGCACACCACTGGCTAGCATGCTCACTGAGTAGTTCTCACCCCCCAAAGTGTGTAGTTACATGCACTGAACAGGTACAGTGCAGTAACAGTGCATTCCAACAAGGTTTACTTCCCATGCAATGATACCATGTAGTAACTGCTGGCAAACTGTTCATAGCCATCGTTGCACTGCCTGTGTACATCATATGCCCCTGTGATTGAGACATGTATATCCAACTGTGTGATGCACGTATATGTTGCATGTGTAGTAATGGCATTTTCACTTTGTCATCCTCACAGGTTGATGCCCACCAGAAGCAGGAAATCTGGCTGACCATCGCCCGGGCAGTAAGATCCGTGGGGGTCTACAAGCGCCGGATCCGCAACTGCCAGAAGAGGTGGCAGGACCTTCGGGGCTGGACCTGGAGGATCGCAAGGGTCCAGCTGAAACTGTCGCCTCCTTGCAGGAGGGGGGGACACCGGACCCTGACACCCCACATGCTCAGGATCCTGGCGGTGGTCTTCCCTGACCTGGATGGGCAGCTGAAGGCCAGACAGCAGCAAGGAGGGGGTGAGTCCATGACTGCACTGTGCACTTTGTCTGACATGCTATGTACCCTCCTCTGGCCTGGTTAAACTTCCACAGTACATCAGTCTTGTGGTCCAGGACCCATGTCCCTCAATTGTGACATGCCCACTCCTCATCTGATACGCATATGTGTGGCCCTTACAGTCAGGAACATGTGTCACTTGGGTACTGTGTCATTGCATTTTGCTTCGCTCAAGGTGGGGGACAGCATTTGTTCCCGTGACTATGTTGTGGGATTCATGGGTGGGTCAATTGCTTACACAATGCCTAAGTTCTGACATGTAATCTGGGTGTAACTTTGATATGTGGTCCACTTGCTGATCTGAATCACCACATGTCCCTGGGGTATTTGGCACACCCCCATGCTGCGGGTGGGAACAATGTTTGGGCCTCAGGAGTATGTATATCAAGTGTGTCACACATGCTTCGCCACCTGCCTACTGTCCAGGGCTCATCCCTCTTTCAGGTGGAGCAGGACAGTCATGCCTACTCCAGGGCATACAATACACTCTGTACTCCCACTCCCGTGTATCAGCTGACATGTTGTGATCAGTGAAATGTTCCCTCAGGTGTCTGCCTCTGTGTCATTCTGCCGTGGCTTCGTTGTCAGGACTACTGGGATGTTTATCGTTTAGGGCTCAGCATGCCATCTGAGATGTGACCATGAGAGACGATACTTCTGTGACTCATAGGTGTTTGATCACTTGACTGTGCACACAGGTGTATGCGACTGTGAACTTCAGGCAGCTATTTTACATTCACAGCAGACTGTGAGGTGCTCAGGTTCATAGAGTTGTGTTTCATGTCTCACATATGTCCAATTGGCATGACGTGGCCAAATAAGATTTTAGATGATGTGGTTTGTGGGGGATGGACATGTGCACTTGTCAGCTACATAACTTGCATTCCCCATTTCCTAGGATTGTGACAGTGCAGACTGTTGTTGGCTGGCTGCCATGCCCATGTGACTGGAGACAGTGATGTATGACTTTGCAGGCATGCCTGTGCCATGGCATTTAACTTCCTAAGAGTGATCCTGCAGGGGAGTTACATGTGCAACATGCACCCCATTGTGGCATTGACTATCCGGACATGGGTGCATCATGGTGTCTGGTGCTGGTATGCATCACATGCATTTCTAATTAGACTCTGGCCATCCCTTTACCCGGACACCTGTACTAACTCAGTGGCAAGAGATGTGATGTGTGCATGTTCACATACTTCACCGTGTTCTATGCAATGTCCAACAACTGTGTACGTGGTGCTTATGTCCACACTGGGGTATTACCATCCAACAGGCACCAGACAGATGGGTGCAAGGGCAGGAGGGGTGTGAGTGCCATGGTTGATCATCAGACTGACAATTGGCTTCTCCTAATCTGTGTGAGGACTATTGGCAATGTTCAACTGAGGATGCCAGGGCTTGCTCTGTAATGTGCTGTACTTACTGTGGTGTGTGCGGTCAGTGCAGGTGACTGATGATTGTCTGTTTCCCTAATTGTTTGCAGATACATCCACGGCCACAGGAGGGGACAGCTCCACGGACCAGGAGGAGCTGCAGAGCCAGACTGGGTCAGCAGGCGATGAGTGGTCGGAGGGACCCAGTGGCACGGAGGGCAAGGGGAGCCACACCGAGGAGTCCTCAGCACCATCCACCTCAGCTGAGGACCACAGCAGCTCGGAGGATGACTCCCTTGTGGAGGCGGGTGTCAGCAGCCACCACACCCCAGCTAGTATGTCTGGCCCCGCCACCACCACCACCACCACCACCGCCCTCCCATTGGCTCCCATTCCAGAGGTCCGTGGAGGCTCCCGTGTCCAGGAGCGTGTCTCCTTCATGCCAGGCACCGCACCCCCTGCCCCTGTGTCCCCTGCTGCCCTGAGTGAGGAGTCTGTGTACCTACTTTGGCAGCTCCATGTAGGGCAGACAGCAATGCTGAGTGTCCTCCATGCACACACCACTCTGTTGACACAGCTGGTGTCGTTCATGGAGGGCATCTCGACGGGCATGTCTGCCCTACAGAGGAGCAATAGGTCCATGGACTCCTCCCTGACGGCAGCAGTGTCCCTCCTCCAACAGTCCATCACCCCTCCTACCTCTGCCCCATCCACACTTCCTGGCACCCTACCTGTGACAAGCACATGCACACCTGCACAATCACCCAAACACACAGACACGAGCAGCACAGAAACACACAGAAGAAGGGCAAAACGTGCACACAAGCATCCTCAGGGGACTGATACCACACCCACAGGGGATGGGGAACAGACACACACACAGGCATCCACACTCACTCCGCAGTCCTCAAAATCCTCTCCCTCCAAGACCCCTTCCCTTGCCTCACCTGCAACCCCACCTACAAAGCAGCTCTTCCTCTGTGACTTCGGCCTCTTCCCCTCCGATCCCGCTGATCCAGCATACAGGGGGAAGAGGAAGTCCACCCACACAGAGGGGAGTGCCCCTCGCCCCCGGACACCCTCCCTCAGGCGCAGACAGCCTGAGGCCCCCACCCGCAAGTCCCCCGGTCCCGGAAGAGCAAGACCCCGCCACCGCCCTGCAGCTCAACCACACAGTCTCCTTCCTCCATCCCTCAGTCACCCACAACACAGGTTCCCCCACCACACCCTGTCCCAGGTTCCCCCACCCACAGATACACCATCCCCAAAATGATGCGGCCTTCTCCTCCTACCACTTGCTCTTCCAGCCCCACCCCCCCGCTGCACATGTTTGTGCCACTGGTGTGGAGACCGTGTGCTCCCCCTCTGCCCTGCCCACCTTACCTGAACCCCATTCTACTCCCCCGGAGATGGGCACTGCAGTGGAGTCCTCTACCACCCCGTCTGACTTGGGCACTGCAGTGGGGAACCTGTCCACTCCATCTGGCCGGACCACTGCAGTCGTGCCGGCACCCACACCATCTGACTCATGCCCCCCAGTTGTGCCGGCACACACCATGTCAGACACCTCCACTGCAGTTGTCAGTGACTCTCCAGCACCAGCCACCCCTTCCCTGCCTCCTTCTGGTGAGCCCCGATCCTGTCCCTGCGGTGCCTGGCCTGCCCCCCCCTATACCCCTCCGAGGGGAATGTCCCTGCTCCATATCAGTGCAGGCAAGCAGAGGGTGACATCTGCCACTTTCACCCTGTTCGGACTGAACTGTTGGACTGGCCATTGGCCTTTGTTATTTTGCTGGACTTTCATTTTTCAGACACATATGCTGAATAAAGCTCCTTTCTGTTCTCTGGTGGTTTTGCTTCAGATGTACTTGATTTTGATGATGCTAACCATGCCCTTGCTGCAGTGATGGTGATATTTGGTATCATGAAAATGAAGTGTTACTGTGCAGGACCCCATGTGGTCCAGGGGGAATGTGTCCTATCCTGGTGTGTAGCCATGTCATCCTTTGCAGTAATATGAGGGTATCATGTTTTCAATATTTGCCAATGGGATTTCCTACATTTATTTGCAATATCACATCTGTGGCTTACACCCCTGCACATCAGTTGTGCTTGCCATTGTTCAATGTGTCTGTTTCCCTGACCGTGTGACCATCTCCACTGGACATGCAAGTTTGGGCATCAATGGGGAAGGACTCATCTGTGTTATCAGTGCAACTTGCTATACATGTGTGTTGGATCTGTGCAGATGATTTCGGTGACACTCCCATGACCAGGCTGATGTGACGAGAGCCTTCATTTTGTGCTAATTGTTGACTGAGTGACCAAGTGTACTGCTGACATGATAGAGCCCTGCAGAGACAACGTATGGCACAGCTTTCCTTACACAGGAGTGGAGTCCCCTCATGGCAGTGTGTAATTCCGTGACATTGCCTGAGCCCAAGGTGTGTGTTGTGTGAGCATGTCTGTGTGTGTTCACTTCCATTTTGCAACACAGGCTGGGATCCCTAGTGATGTTCCTGTTTGTGATGCTTGCTGAGTTGACCTATGTTCCCCCAAATCTTCGCCCTGGGTTCTCTGTGATGTGGGTGCATGGCACATTACTGGTCATCAGGGTGCCATCCATAGGTGTGTTTGCTGTCAGGGCTGAGTTTGTGGGCAAACGCAGATGAGACACAGTCAGGATTCCCCTTGGCACTTGTTGGTTACACAAGTCATGTAATTTACATTTTGTGTTACCTTTCAGTGATTGTGACACGTTGTGTGTGTGACTGCTGCCACTCCTCAGGGTCAGAGCTGCAATGTTGGAAGTTGTCTAGGTGTGTTCTTGGTGGGTGACCTTGGCTTCTTCATTGGTGTGTGACTGTGGCCGGGATCCCATTGGTTGGTGTGGATTTGATGTCATGCCCATGTACAGCGTACTGTGCAGTGTGTCAGACATTCACAAGTCTTGTTGACTGGCCATGTGTGATGGGTATCTCCAGCTTAGTTCCCCCACCACCCCTGGGATTGTCATGGGTGCATGTGCAATGTCACCAGTCCATGTGAGCTTCACTGCTGCACATTGGTGGAGGTCAAGGTGTGTGGTGTTGAGTGTGTGCAAATGAGAGTTGTTGCACGGCTAGACCCCTACCTCCATGTTGGCCTTGGCTGACAGGCCGTGCTGATTGATTTGTGCTTGTGTAGGTGTGATGGTAGTTAGTTGCTCAGGAAACATGACTGTGGTTCACTGTGTGTACGACATCTACCTTTGTCATCACAGTGGGATTATCATGCAGGCCAGTGTCACCACAATGTGGGGTCCCTGGGGGTAGTGCTGTGGTGGGTCTGTCTCTTGCTGTGTTAGTTGCTGTTCCTACAAGCTTGTGTGACATATGTAATTTGTGCTCCCTCTCATCTAACAATGCCTGATTGCCCACATAGGGGAATCCGATCCATGAGTTACTTTTGTGTGGCACTGTATACACATCTGTGTAATAGGGATTCAGGCCTCCTCATGTGCTGTGTGGTTGCCTGGGGACACTGGCACACCCCCCCATCACCTGTTGTGTTTGATATGCAGTGTGAGTCTGCCTATTTGTGTTTGTGCATTTGCACCACTGCATTGGCATTTCTTTAGTGTGCCATTGGCTGTATGTTGTTTGGTGGCTTTCCCCTGCTGTCCCTGGGACTCCTAGGTCATCAGTCAGCACAATGATCATGGTTTGTATGTCCTATTTCTGCCATGGAATGGTATTTGTTCACCTGACATCTACAGTCTCCACAGGATATCTACATTTGTGTGTCCATTGGTGCTGATGTGTGGGTCTGCATTATGATGGTCACTTCTGTCATTGTGTAATTCGTGAATGTTGACAATCTGAGCCCCCATGGGTGAGGTTTGTCTGCACATGGCCAAAGCGATGTTTCATTGGCACTGCACTGTTTGCCTCACCCAATCTATGTTGCTATGGGACACACGCACTACTATGCCACTGATGTGTTTGTTGTTGTGTGACCAGGAATCATCCATGCAGTTTGGCATTTGCAGCTTTTCACATGACAACACTTACATTTTGGTCACTGTGGTGATGGGGCTTTAGACCCCATTGCCACAATGTTCAAAATGTGCTTCAGCTATGGACCCCACACTTACCTTTTGGTCACTGTGGTGATGGGGTGTTAGACCCCATAGCCACAATGTTCAAAATGTGCTTCGGCTATGGACCCCATACTTACATTTTGGTCACTGTGGTGATGGGGTGTTAGACCCCATTGCCACAATGTTCAAAATGTGCTTCAGCTATGGACCCCACACTTACCTTTTGGTCACTGTGGTGATGAGGCTTTAGACCCCATTGCCACAGTGGTCATGGTCTGCTTGCATTGTGGAGGCCACACACATTTATGTGTGACACATGTGATAGGGGGTCACATTGTATGTTCAATGTCATGTTCAATGTTGTAGGCATTTGACACAGACTACACACGCTTGTCATGGTGTTGGGTGGGATGTATTTTTCAGACATTGCTTATGTTGGAGTATGCTGGTTGTGTCATGCATTACCCGTCCTATGAGTAGGGGTTGTGTGGGTGGTAGGCATCCAGGCCCCCATGAGTAGGGGTGGTGGTAGTGGTAGGCATCCAGGCCCCCCTGAGTAGGGGTGGTGGTAGTGGTAGGCATCCATCCCCCTATGAGTGGGGATGGTAGTAGTGACAAGCATCCAGGCCCCCATGAGTAGGGGTGGTGGTAGTGGTAGGCATCCAGGCCCCCTGAGTAGGGGTGGTGGTAGTGGTAGGCATCCATCCCCCTATGAGTGGGGATGGTAGTAGTGACATGCATCCAGGCCCCCTGAAAAGGGGTGGTGGTAGTGGTAGGCATCCATCCCCATATGAGTGGGGATGGTAGTAGTGGCAGGCATCCAGGCCCCCATGAGTAGGGGTGGTGGTAGTGGTAGGCATCCATCCCCCTATGAGTGGGGATGGTAGTAGTGACAGGCATCCAGGCCCCCCTGAGTAGGGGTGGTGGTAGTGGTAGGCATCCATCCCCCTATGAGTGGGGATGGTAGTAGTGACAGGCATCCAGGCCCCCATGAGTAGGGGTGGTGGTAGTGGTAGGCATCCATCCCCCTATGAGTGGGGATGGTAGTAGTGACAGGCATCCAGGCCCCCTTGAGTAGGGGAGGTGGTAGTGGTAGGCATCCAGGCCCCCCTGAGTAGGGGTGGTGGTAGTGGTAGGCATCCATCCCCCTATGAGTGGGGATGGTATTAGTGGCAGGCATCCATCCCCCTAAGAGTGGGGATGGTATTAGTGGTAGGCATCCATCCCCCTATGGGTGTGTATGGCATTGGTGATAGCCATCCTGCCCCTATGGTTCTGCTGGTGCACGTCATTTGTGCATCCCTATGTTTGTGTGACATATTTCGGGTATGTGTCGTTTGTTTGTGTTGTGGGTGTTTGACTTACCGTCTGCGCCGTACGCGTCCGTACCGGTCCCGGTAATAGATGTAGAGTATTGGTAGGACCTGCGCGATGGGATTCATGGTTGGCTCGTCTCGTTCGGGTTTCTCGTGGCTTCGACTCGTACTCTTCGCTGGCTTGTTCGTCTCGTCGCCGTGGATTGTCTTGTTGCGCGAATCGGAGCTTATGTACAGCTCTCCCGGATGCTCAAACGTGCCGGACGTAGCAACGGGTTCGGCGCGTACGGAAGGCGCATCGTACTAGTCCGGCCGGAAGGTGCTGTGTATTTGCTTCCGTGCGACTCGAATCGACGTTTACGGATCCGGCTCGGGCGGGGAACAGGAGCTGAAATGGGTAAGTGCGGCTCGCTCGGAATCTGGGCTGTTGTGCGCATCGTACTTGTTCGTTCGGACGAGTGTTCGAATCGGTCGGGAAACACGCGTTCGGCTTGTATTTTTTCCGGACGAATACTGTTAGGTGCGCTTCCGGCCGAGATCGGAATCGACCCCATAGTAGGAAAAGGCCAGATACACTTTAAACAACCTCTCACAAATCACGCTGTCACGAGAACTCCTCCTAAAAATAAATATATGTGACTAGTATGTGTTGTAGAACAACCTAATATTTAATTTCCTAGCGGGGGATGTGCCATCTTATGATTTCGTACTAATAAATAACTAAATAATTGATGCTTTAGAATTTGAGCCCCTGGTGTTGTCTACATGATTCTTAGATGAACCATGGATGGACTGAAAGGATTAATACATGTGAATCAAAGAAACACAATGCTACCAGATCCTGTGACCATCTATCAAGCGTGATATTAACAATCAGATAAAGCAAGTGTTATCTTCCTATCTAAATGTAGAAAATGCATTTTCTACATTTGCCTTTGTGAATGTGAGGGCTCTGTCTCAACTGGCATGCTTTCATGAAAGGTCATGGGGATGCATACTCTAATGGTCATTAGAGCATGCAAATGTTCAGAATGCCCCTGAAAATACTGGAGCTTCTGCAGGCTCTAATTGATGTCCGAGCCGGGCAGCCTGTACAATTGCACATTAGCTTCTCTGCAGTCATTAAATGACAATGGGGTGCTTATCTCTCGCTTCTGTAAGAATGACAGGCAGAAGGCTACTTGCGATGGTGGTGCATAGGACTCAGTATTGAGAGCATTGAGTATAGAATTTAAAGTACATAAATGGTATATTAAATCTGCTGGTCAAATTTAACCTGCTAAGATCAACTGTCTATGTTAGTCATTTGTATCCTATGTGCTGATTATAGTCACTTTGGTCCTAATTTAGACCTTAGATGAGGGAAGCAGTAGCCTCCACCCATCAAGGTTTTACTACCCACCATCAAACACCAATTTCAAGAATGTAGCAGGGAGAGTGATAGCACCAGGCTAATCACATTTTCCCCATCTCTTCCAGTTTCCTGCCAAAGCCAGGAACATTTTTAGGATTGGCTGGTGGATTTCTCAACCAAATTCTTACGTGATCTGATCAGGCTGGTGGATGGTGATGAGCCCCACACACATAGAATTGGAAGATGATTGGTCTACCTATCCATGTGGCTCGTGACATCCCAGGGGATTCACCCTTCCCATCTGCCACACATGCACAATTGACCAGAGGTTTGGCAAACAGCTCCTTTTACCCAAAGAATATTTTGTCAGGATAGCTTGTGCACCCCTTTGCAAAACGTGGAATCCCAGAGATTCCTTTGCCAACATCACATGAATGTGCAGTCTAAAACGAGAATCACACACTTACTGCGTGTACCATGCCTTGTACGAAGCCTTGATGTACTGTTGGCAAAACAATACTTGTGTATTCCCCAGTAAAAAGGTCCTTACATCAGGAGTCATTTTTTCATGCAGTCCTACAGAGCCGCCTGTGGAAACAGGGACATCAGCCTAGCAGTAAAGTCTGTTATAGCCCAACATCCTCCAGTTACTGCTATGCCTGGATGGAGGTCTGGTATGCGGAACTCTACGAAGTGACAAAAACTTTGCTGAGCTCCGCGTAGTTCCGCAAGCGGCAGAGTGAGGTAAATCGCGCTGCTCATGCTGATTTTTAGCGCCAGCCGTCAGTTGCATAACTAGACTTGCTGCCACCCGGAACAGCCGCTAAGTTTGCCATCCAGTACAGGTAAAAGCGGGGGACGGCGGCCGATGGATGACTTGTTCTTCAGAGGGGGAGGGGAGGATTGGCGGACGACTTGTTTTCGGGAGTGGGTAGATGGTGGTAGTCGACAGACACAACTTGCTCACCTATGCCGGCCCAAAAAAGAGAGCCGCCCGGGGCGCACCGCCCCCCATTACCCCCAGCTACAGCACTGCCGACCATTTGTTCTGCACTGTAAAATCAGCACAAATGGCACACATGCAGCGCAAGAGGGCGCCACTTCTTTCTGCTGCTCGAGTAGATGTTCAACTTGTGCAGCAGCTTCCCCAATGCGAGCTGCAGGTTTCTCAATGCGATCAGTAGTGACCTGCCGCGACTGCCTGCATTGAGAAATCTCTCCGGGAGGTGGTCTAGCGTTGGATTTCCTTGCTCGCGCTCGCCGACTTAACGCTGCACTCTAAGCACAGCACGGAGTGGGAAAAACTCTGCAAACTCCACGAGCGGAGCGGAATTTACTGCCCAGGCCTAGTTATTGCCTGACCAGGGATGGCAGGGTGGTAAATGTATTTAGGCCTGGACAGAGGCGGTGCCTCCACCCATGTCTTAATGAAGCCCTTAGAAACTGCTTAAGAAATAGTTTTCACATAGATCCATTAAAATGAAAGCTCTTGATTCGTAGAACAAACATATGGTGACATTTACACCCACAGATGGAACTTAATTCTGACAGATTCTCCTCCTCTGCAAGTTTAAGGTTAGGGTTGGACATATAGTTCTTCCAAGGGCAATTGATTTTTTAACATGGAAAATTATATTTCATGTAGAGTTGAAATACAAGATAGGGTGTTCTTTGAAGAGTGGAAGCATGATAACGGTTTCAGGTGTGGAATAAAACTGGCTGCTTTTAAGCAGGGCATGATGATCTACGTCTGAGGTTGAGAAGGGAATCAGAGTTGCTATTTGATGAGTTGAGACTATCAATCAGCCCAATAACAATGGGCCAGCTCTGCACTGCAAAAGACAACATACAACTCAGAAAGGATTTTTGGCCTCAATGGTCTCTGTCAGCGTGGTGTATTTGTTCTACCTAGGCACAGCTAACCAATGGTCCATATCTCGGTAAGCACTAACACACATATCTCCATGACAATTTTAGCAGTTCATTGGACAAAATATTATCTTTCATTTTTTTGCTCTAAATTCATTTTTTTCTAGTATACGTTGTGAGGAGGATGAGCTTGAATAGATGATATGGTGTGGTTGTTGTTGTTATAAGAGTCACTATCATGTTTAAAACAAAATGAATAGGCGAATATATGCTGTATTGTGTCTACTGTCTCCAAATCAATTTAGCTTAATAATCTATTATCGAACTTGGAAACTGCCATTTAATGAAACACATTTGTAAAATACACATTTCAAAAAGTGTATCAGGCAAAATGCTGGTGCAGGCACACTGGATGCAATCAGATATGGGAGGAAACAAACCATAACGAGTAAACACAAGAAATCCTTGGGTCTAAGTGAAAAACTATACAAGAAAAAGAGACAGCAAAGATTATCTCACTGTACTTCTGGAGGAGTCCCTTAATTAGGACGTAATCCCATCACCCACCGAGGTGGCATGCTTCATCATCTGGGATTCTCCTCTTGACAGGGACACCTAGCCCCGCCAAGGGCTACAACCCCCTCACTGTGAGGGAGGAGCTCAGGGATGTTTTTATTCCTACTCTGTAAAGGATATACTAAATCCTGCAGATGAGAAGACACTGAACTGGTTGGGTAACGGGCGCAGCGCAATAACAAAAAATTATTGGAATGTGAGGATAGTGATGCTAAAACTAGCTACCAGGAGCGACAGAAACTTTATTGATTCGTTCCTAGTGCCAGGATTAAAAACAGAGCACCTGTAGTGTGAAATAATAACTGCATGTGATAGATGCAACCAGGTCTACGTATTTCAGCCTAAGAGACCCCAAAAGGTGTCACGGCTTTCGTCAGGACCCTAGAACAAAATGCTACTGGTCATACCTGTAGAAAATAGAGGCATCAGGAGAACTCAAAAATGCATGTGTCTCTTAAAACAAGTAAGCAAGAACATTTATACGACCGTGTGTGTGAGACACTTTCCTCATCAATGGTCTGCTGTGTTTGAACATGAAACAAAGTAAGGTGAAATAGTAGCTTAGCCATTGTTTACGGATAAGAAGCCTCACCTCAACCTGGCAACAGCTCAGGGGAGAGGCAACGCTCTGAAAAAAGGATGTTGAATGTGTCAAAAATATTACGATAGTTAATTTGACACATCTCCATTAATGCAAGTTTATACAAAAAACTGTTCACATAGTCAATCAGAACACAGAAGTGTCGGTCAGTTAGCTCAATAGTATCGATTGACATTGTTAGCCTGGAAAGAGACTTCTACGGTGTCTTGTAAGTAGAGCAAAACACTAATCATGTGTCACAATTGTGACCCCCAGTAGTGGGAAAGTATTATAGAAAAAGTATGGCCTAGACCTCAGTCAAGGAGAACTCGAGGGCTGAGCAAAAACCGCCCCTGGGAGGAGGACCCTTGTTGGAAATTACATAATAATTTGAATTTGAATTCAGCAACACCAGCCTGCCTTTTCTGGACATACGTATTTTTCCCACAGGTGAAGGACTTGGGACTGAGTTGTATAGGAAACTCATTGCTCGGAACTCCCTCCTGTCCTACAATAGTTATCACCCAAAATCACTACGTGACAATCTGCTGTACGGGCAGTTTCTGCGTATCAGAAGGAACTGTTCCTCTAGGGAAAAATGAACATGCTAGGACTATTTCTACCCAACTGAAGAAAAGGCAATATCCGGCCAAATTAATTCAACGCTCTCTCAAGAGGGCAGCGTACAGCAACAGAGAGATGTTGATTGCGATGACTGCACAGAAAGAAGAGTCGTCCAGGATCACATCTGTACTCTCTCCAACCGAATACAGAGGAGTATCCGAAAGAATTAGAAGATTCTCAGTATAGGCAACACTCCAATCCCTGAACCTCTGTTCGCCTTTAAAAGGAGCACCAACCTCAGAGATAAATTGGTCCATACTACACCAAGGACCAAGAAATCGCCTAATCAGGACACATTGTGGGGCTTGCCAGCGATAAAGGGACCCTTTCCATGTGGTGTTTGCACAGTGTGCCCTCAGACCAAACATACTACCTCAATTGACATAGGTACGGACAGACCTTGGATGTTAGCTCGCCATACCAACTGTAACAGCGAGAGGCTCATCTATTTGGTGTCATGCCCTTGTGGCCTTCAATATGTGGGTATGACCACGCGCAAGATCAAAACAAAAATCATGGAACGTAAAAGTACCATCCGGTGCAAGAAACAGGCAACCAAGCTCACAAACCACTTTCTTGAGTAAAACCACACAGCAGAAGAGCTGTCCTGGACAGTGCTTGAACAACCTCATATCCCCACCCATATATCTGACATAGCCAGGTATCTATTCATCAAAGAACAAAGATGGGTGCATAAACTACACAGTGACAGCAGGGGGTTGAATGACGATATCCCCTGGACTGCACTGTAATCATAAGATCCATTACATGTACGAGATCTTCAGGTTGGTTCTTTCTTGCTGAATATAATTTAGGTGGTACAGAACCTCTCCAGGGCAACAATTTATGTTGTTCCGCATTGATTTCACACAACACATCACCGCCAGCACCATCTAGTCTCTAGGCAGATGTGTATTCCCACTGCCGATAGCCCTGATAGCCACACCCGATGAGTTTTAGGTTCCAAGTTTCAAGCTACATCATGACGTTACCAAGTAAGAGGGTCACATGTACTGCGAGACACCTAGTAATTTAGTGCCTGTATGGCCGTCTCCTATATACAAAGTACTAGGCTATAGGAACACCACTGACCAGGCTAGAACGAGATCTGCTTCAACAAGTAGTCATTTAGGTATCAGTATATATATATTGCATCACTTGGTAGACCAACGGTGTACACCAAGCATCCATCTTGGTGCCCCCGGAGGACCTCATGGTGTGCATGTAACGCCAATCGGGGCGCACATTAAACTACATTTAGGCTCACAAACATAAAGCTGTCCTTCACCCACAAGTTTACCAACTGGAATATCAGCTAAATTAACATCTTATAAAAAGCTTCAGAAATTATGTGATAGAGCACATTGTGTGCATCCATCAGGGTGCATTAAGAACTACCTTTCCCAGCATGAAGCACCCCCGTGGAGCTTTCCGCATCACTCTACCCAGCATGCCGAGCGGCCGCGTGACGTCTGACATCATCGCGTCACGGCAAACTGGGATACGACATTTAAACAACAGAGCAGGGACAGCCGGGTACCTCCGGTTCCAGCTCCGAGACAGTCTAGGGTACCAACGGAGTGGTAAGCGGCTCCATGGAGCCTGAAACGCCGGACTCAGCATGCGTATTCACTATTGTCACGGTAGTGTTGAAAACTCTCAACCGGGCGCTTCCCCCTAGATGGGCGCCCTCTTGTGCTTTTGTGTTTCAACATGAGCATTCTAATCACAATTTAGAGGGGCACTTCGGGCACTACTGTAACGCACACACTCCGGGAGTTCTATTATACCTCGAATTACGATGGCAGCTGGTTACGAGTTGACGCCTCACTGCGGTCGACTCGTGTTCCCAGGAGAACATTCCCAAGCTCTAATCTATGCATGCACACCCCGAGGCATACCACAAACAAGATAACAATGGCGCAATTTCTTTTATGGTTACATCTTACGTAAGGGGCATTTTTGTGAGCTTTACCAGGCCGTTACTACTGCCTACCTTATGATATCTGCGCACGCATCAGTCTCTACAATTGACTAAACTTAATAGACAGATGCTTAACCTCTGTCTCCATGCACTCTAAGGTCACTGAGTCGTGTGATATATATCCGGCAATATGCAACCAAGACTCGTCTGTTATTTGGACATGTGATACAGTTCCCACATATAGGGTATATTTACCCACATTGCAGTCATACAGACCTTTTTCGACGCCATGGGTACCTAGCCACTGGCGCAGCCACACACGTGTGTGACTTCTTACGACATACTATGACTCACAATGAGCCCTGCATGCCTCTCTTCAGGCACACTGTCTATTATGTAATTTCCACCAAGGGTCCTCCTCCCCAGGGGCGGTTTTTGCTTAGCCCTCGAGTTCTCCTTGACCGAGGTCTAGGCCAATCTTTTTCTATAATACTTTTCCAGTACTGGGGGTCACAATTGTGACACATGATTAGTGCTTTGCTCTACTTACAAGACACTGTAGAAGTCTCTTTCCAGGCTAACAAAGCCGAGCGATACTATTGAGCTAACTGACCGACACTTTTTGATTTCTCCTGTTGCTTCTGTTTTCTACAGGTACGACCAGCAAATCAAGCACACCAAGAGTGGGATTGCTGGTTTTGTATTTACCTTTCTTTATTCATCACCGTTCACTTTAATTTTTCGCAGTAGCACTTTTTTCTAGGGTCCTGACGAAAGCCGTGACACCTTTTGGGGTCTCTTAGGCTGAAACATGTAGACCTGGTTGCGTCTATCACATGCAGTTATTATTTCACACTGCAGGTGCTCTGTTTTTAATCCTGGCACTAGGAACGAATCAATAAAGTTTCTGTCGCTCCTGGTAGCTAGTTTTAGCATCACTATCCTCACATTCCAATAATTTTTTGTTATTGCGCTGCGCCCGTTACCCAACTAGTTCAGTGTCTTCTCATCTGCAGGATTTAGTATATCCTTTACAGAGTAGGAATAAAAACATCCCTGAGCTCCTCCCTCACAGTGAGGGGGTTGTAGCCCTTGGCGGGGCTAGGTGTCCCCGTCAAGAGGAGAATCCCAGATGATGAAGCATGCCACCTTGGTGGGTGATGGGATTACGTCCTAATTAAGGGACTCCCCCAGAAGAACAGTGAGATAATCTTTGTTGTCTCTTTTTCTTGTATAGTTTTTCACTTAGACCCGAGGATTTCTTGTGCTTACTCGTTACTGTTTAGGGATTCAATCCTCGCAGGTCTCTAAAACTTCCCTAGGACCCCCTTTTGCATGTTGTATTCATTTTGTTTTTAGGAAACAAACCATACCATAATATTTGCCCTGATATTAGAGGTCATTTTTGACATAAGGGTCTTCAATGGTATTTGGATGGCATCAGTGACAACATGCCGGCACTGTCATATCCTATACACTTTTGAGGATGCACCCAAGGCCTATGGGCAGCATCAATAATAAAATTATACACAAGGGCAGGAGCACACTGCCTCTCATCCCATCACAGTTCCCTCCCCCACTGTGTTTAAAAGGCTTTCTTGAGCCAACGAGCTGACGAGCTCACCTGGGATGTACCTGTGCAACTGTGGAGTGATACTGTGACCTGTGAAGACTTGGGCAGCATTTCAGCAACCCCAGATGACTTTTCATTGCTCTTTACCATTTCTGCTCTCTACTGATGATGGCCTAAACCCAGAAACAAGTGTCTAGAGATAACAGCACTACCTGCACTAACTTTGGTTAAAATGTACAGCAACTTTGAAGTGCACATACTACTGCATTTACCAGAAAGCACTGGGGTGAACTATGCTGGAAGGAGAGGCAGTGTGCTCCCCCCCCTTGTGTTTAAAAGGCTCCCTTGAGCCAACAAGCTGACAAGCTCACCTGGGATACACCTGTGTGCCTGTAGAGTGATACTGTAACCTGTGAAGACTTCGGCAACATTTCAGCAACCCCAGATGAATTTTCTCTGCTCTTTACTACTTCTGCTCTCTACTGATGAAGGGCTAATCCCAGAAACATGTGCCTAGAGATAACAGCACTAACTGCACCAACTTTGGTGACAAAGAAGAGCAACTTTGAAGTAAGCATTCTGCATTCACCAGAATTCAATGGGGTGAACTGTGCGTTGATGAGAGGCAGTGTACTCCCTCCCCCCTTGTGTTTAAAAGGGTCCATTGAGTTGACAAACTCACCTGGGATGCACCTGTGTGCCTGTTGAGTGGTATTGTGACCTGTGAAGACTTTGGGCAGCATTTCAGCAACCCCAGTTGGCTTTTCTCTGCTCTTTACTACTTCTGCTCTCTACTGATGAAGGGCTAAACCCAGAAACACATGTTTACGCGAGCAGTGAGAGCAGCAAGAGCGTGGGGCGGAGTTACAGCTGCTGCAGTAGCGGTTGCCCTGCCAGATCTATTTCCGCATTCTACTCTGCGCTCTGTCCCCCGGCCGTACCCCCCGCTTGCTGTGAGCAGCACTAGCCTGCAGCTGTTACGCTTGCAGGTCTGTCTGCTTCAGCCTTGCTCTGCCTCACCATCCCGCTCCTTTTAGCTCCCTCCCCCTTCTGCCACTCTGCCCACATTGACCGCTTTGTTCGGCCCTCATTTATACCTCACGCCACATACCATCTGGCATACCATCTGGCACTTGGTACTTGGTACTTGCCCCCCTCATATTTGGCTGAGGTTACAGGGTCACAAGGCAGGTCACAACAGGCAAAGAAGAGGAGGAGGGGCATCGGGGGGTGTCCAAGCTGCAGCGGTAGTAGCTACCAGTTGCTGAGTGTGAACCCAGGTCCCCGCAGAAGCGGCCCAGTTAGGTCTGGGTGCGGCTTGCAGGAGCCTGGTGTGCTCCCTCTTGGGCTTCCCCTACTCCCCCTGGAACAAGACAACCCTGGGACCTCACGATTACTGTACGGGTCGCTGAGTACTGGCCAAGAGGTGGCGCCGTGGTGGCTTGACGTGTTTGGCGCATTGTTGTTAAGGCAGCTTAACAAAACAGAGTGATGAGATCTGGGAAAACAAGGAAGGTATTTCCATCTCCTAAGCCAAAAAAATTAAAACGGATGCCAGCAGTGGCAGAAGGAATTGCAGCGACTATTCTTAAACAATCCATGGATAAGCCCCCGCTGCATTTATCAAGCCCCCTTCTTCCTGGACCAGATTGTGACAGCAACAAGGAGCGTCCCCCGTACGGCTCTACGCATCCGCAACCCCCTTCCATCTTAGATTAGTTAAAAAAAACATGAGGAGGAGTTAGGTATCCCCCCTCCCTTAGATCCAGAGGTGCCCAAGGTTAGAATACTACAACAAATAACAACGGAGGCAATTGTCCACACGCCGCCAATCATCAAAACTCAACCACCGTTGGACGTTCCCAGTGAAAGTCAAACAGCAGAAGACCAGAAAATTCCCTTGGGCCAATCATCGGGGGCTCAACCAGACTCTCAGCACTCTCTATCTCATCATCCATCTCAGTCCCAGGAAAGTCATGAACCACATGCTTCAAACGATCACTCCTGGAGTGAAACCACTGAGTCAATATCTAATGCTCTGCCACAACAAACAGACCCCTTTAACATTATGTCACAACAACATCCGCCTCCAAGTTCTCCACTCAAATTAAAAGTACAATCAATGAGTTCCGATGTATTCAGCCCTTTTGCAGCCCAATGGGACAGATCACTGAAGGGAAACATTAAACCGCTTCTGCCCCAAATCCCTCCTAACCCAGTTATAGTAACTGCCCCAACAAAGCAACAAACAGGAGATGACCTAAATGAGCAATCATTATTGGAGCTATATTTTTTTCTTAAAGATGCAGACAAACCCTCTTGTCAGATATTGGTTCCCGGCACAAGGGGCCCTACCTCTATACCCATGTCGGCAGCATGGTCACAACTGCTGCAAACTCTTCAAACTACAGTTACGGCATTAAATTATCATTCAGACAAACTGGACATTCAAATTGATCTTTTGAACACCCTAGCCCTGTTTACAGCAAGCATTGACAACAAGCTAGAGAACCTGAACAACCTAATAATAAGGGCTCAATCATCATCAAACCTGGTCTAGTCAGTTTGTTGTTGCTCACCCGTCATTGATAGTACTTCAGCGCTTCCAGCTTTTTAAAATTGTGTCCTGGACGAAGTCAAACAACTGACTGGAGGCAGTGAAAGTAAGTGCCAGGAACAGGTTCAATTATAGCGTGCAGGACCAAGCTCAGCTAAAATAAATAAAAAAACTCTGGCACCAGTGGTTCATGGGGTGACAGGGAGTGGAGAGGTAAATCCCTGCATAGTATCAAATCCTTTCTATAACGATCAAGTTCTGATGCTGTCGGACAAGAGCCCATCAACCCTCAAGGTGGGAGTGACTTAATTCCTCCAGTTGACCCAGCTGACCCAGAGCCAGACCCTATGCCACTCACACTGGCCTCACAACATCCTAAGCCCAATTCTCAATCATCCCATCCCCTTAGCAAAAGAGAAAGGAAACGTCAAGGTAAGCAAAGAAACAAGTTAACGATAAAAACTACAGCTGAATCTCTTAAGTTGTACCCATTGTTTAAATTACCGGACAATAAACAAGCTTCAAGTCCCAGCTTACAGAAACACAAACAGCAAATTACTACCGTGAACCCAACATTACATGCTCAACAGCCCACTCCCGTACACCACCAGGTTCATCATGCTTCCCCTCCTTACTTAAGAAGACCCTCATTAAACCACCACGACTCTGCAGTCATTGAAGAACCAAAAGAGCTTTTAATTGGTACGGAAAAAGCAAACGGTCAACTACAAGTAGAGAAAACAAATTCGACGACCGAATTGACCACTCCAATTAAATGTTTTCCTCATCCTCGACCTCAGACTCTCCGATCTATTGCTGGAGATAACCACCTAAAAGTAACCATCAAGCACACACCAAAGTCACTTGGAGAACCCCCGACTAGTCAGCTAGACGCTCGAGAAAATTGTCCGCACAAAGTATGAACAGCTTCTGGCTCACCACCAGAAAACTATGATTTATTCGACTCTCGCCCTTGCCAACAGAGAGTTGCCTGTGACCCAAAGAACATCAAAATTCTCTTCGTACCTGAATACAAATCAAAAGGACAGCATGATGTCCTTAATAGAACTAACATCATTAAATTATTAAAAGGAGCACCGGGATTTGATACACTGGCATCTGAAGACATCAAGTATATCGAATTTCTCCCTCCAAGAGGGCTACAACCCTCAGAAGTAACATTGGCAACGTTTAAATCTTCTATCTGGGCTCAAGCCCTCTTAGCTAGCAAAGACATCTTCCAGTCATGGGAAATTAAAATCTACCCATATCATAAACCAGGCTATCCTACTGTGCTAGCTAAGTTACCAGTTACTCAGCCAAGCTCTCGCCGGACCCCGAACGGCGATAGAATCAAGTCGTACTCAATCCTAAAAAATGATGTAGGTCACGCAGTCACAAAAGACAGATCATGGACCACATCCCCTAATTTTAATAAAGTTCAAGATTGTGGATGGTTGCCAGAAGCCTTGTCCCACAAAAGTTCAGTTTGACCAGACGGGCAATGCTCACAAAAATTAAAACAAAAGGAAGTTGTCAAATATAGCGAACTTCACCCTCAACCTGTAACTCTTACCAACTTGCAGTTGCAGTCTTCTTCATCTCTATGCTCCTGGAACATTAGTGGCCTTCAACACAAAATGGCCTCATTAGAGACTCGAAACTTTATTTTTAGATATGATCTCCTTGCCTTTCAGGAAACATGGGCCACTCAAAACTGCCCCTTAGTAGGATACAACGAATACTGGAAACCAGCTGTAAGGCATTGCAAATATGGACGGCCTAAGGGGGGCCTGTCCATTTATATTTCTTGCAGCTTAAAAGGCCCAATTGAGCTATTAGACTTCGATGAGGACTGGCTGCTTGGAGTTAAAATTAATTCGTGGAGACAACAGCATCCTCTGCTGCTTCCTAATGTTTACATTAATCAGTGTGCACGAACAAAAAGTCTCACTTAAATCGACTGCTTACAGTTCTGTGTGACCTGGCTGGGGATTTTCCTCACGCAGATTGTTTGCTTACCGGGGACTTTAACACCAACCTTTTTCAGGGAAACCCAGTGGATTTGGGAAGTCTTCTACCATTCCCTCCGCCGGTATTGAAGGATCAGGTCAAACACAAACTCCAACCGCATTGTGGTTTAGGGGAACACTGTGTGTTGCAACTTTACAGCGCCGGTTTCATTGTAATGAATGGCAGATTTTCACAGGATATTCCACCAAAGTGGACATGGACAAATGGTCGAAAGCATTCTTACTTAGACTACACCATCTGTAATTTAGACCTGTTTCCAAACTTAGAAAATTACAGTATCTTAGCCCGATCCGAGAGTGATCATCGCCCACAAGTCGTTACTGTTACCCTAAACTCAGTCTATCATGATCTTGCTACAATTACACACAGGGGAGTTCAATCTGAAAACCTAAAACGTTTAATATGGAATGACGGCATCAGTATAAACATTATGAAGGAATGCCTGCTACTTACTGCAGGTTGTTTCCTGTTGAAAGCCTCTCCTATAGCTGATTGGACAAACTTTTGTTCCCAACTTTTAAGTCAATTTTCATCACCATCGCATTCCTATACCGACTCTCGTAGTATACAGACTTCCACTTCAAATCAAACTATGGCGCTAAAGAAGACCAGAAATACCGCCCTCAGGGCAGCCAGGAAGCATCCTGATTCTGAAGAACTATTGAACGAGTATAAAATCGCACAAAAAAATTATAGATGGGCATACCAAAAGGATACACAACACCACCTTGAACAATTTTGGTGTACGTTCCTCTGGGAAAGTAAAAATCGTAACTCAAGAACATTCTGGGCGCTAGTGAACAGGCAATCCAATGGAAACATCAGCCAGGGGAGTGCAAACATCTCAGAGGTAGAATGGGTAACATTTTTGACTGGTCATTTCCAGGCTAATGGAGGAGTATAATCTATAGCAATCAACAAAGCCACACTGATTAAAGATGCCCCTAAGGAGTGCCAGGATTGCTCACAAGAGTCGCGGCAACATCTAAGCGAGAAAATCTCTATCACCCAAATAAGGCTGGCTAAAATACTAACCAAAGCAAGATCAGATGGAGCGCCAGGCCCAAAAGGCCTGCCACAGGCCCTGTTTAAATCGAACATCCCTCTCTGGTCAAAACAGCTAGCAATCCTTTTCGATTACTCACTAAGGAGCTCAATTATACCTGACTCTTGGTGAGGGGCAATAATTCACCCAATTTACAAGTCTGGCTCTCATTCATCCCCAAACAACTACAGGCTGATAGCCTTACTGGACAATGAGGCGAAGCACTTTGCAAGCATTCTACTTGAAGAACTGAGCTCTTGGGCTGACCTGAAAGGACTGATCCCAAAAAAAAAAACAGGCTTCACTGCAAACTCGGGCACCATGTCCAATTTACTGGCCCTATCAATACTTGTCGATAAAGCGATAGTTTCATCAAAGGTGGTTTATTGCTGTTTTGTTGATTTCAAAGCTGCCTTTGACCGGGTTCCAAGGGAAGCACTTTGGGCCAAGCTAACGAAATGGGGAATCCCGGTTAAACTCCTGGACGCAATAGTCCAATTACACACCAACACCTGGATACAAGTCAAGCTTGGTACCGGCTCACACCTATCTCGAAAAATCACGACGACAAGGGGAGTCAAACAGGGATGCGTGCTAGCCCCGCTGCTCTTTAATCTGTTTATTGCCAACCTCTCAGTGGGGCTAGACGCAATAAATAGTCATCCCCCCAAGATTGGTGGTGTTCAGTTAAGCAATCTTCTGTATGCCGATGACCTTGCCCTCTTCAGCCTTACGCGAGTTGGGCTGAAACGACTGCTAAATAAATTATATAGTTAAACCTCCATGAACAACCTGGAGGTAAACTTAAAGAAAACTCAAGTGGTCATATTTGATAGGAAGCATCATGGAGGTGGTGGTTGGTCATATAATAACTCTGAACTCTCGGTAGGAAAATCATACAAATACTTGGGGATCAACATCGACTCTAGGGGCACTTTTGTCAAACATCGCAGCGACATCGCTATGAAAGTCACGGCCCTTCAAGTTAACCTTTCAAAACTTTCTAAAAAATTGACAGGTCCGAGTCTAGCTCCAATGTTGGAAGTCATGAGAGCTAAAATAGGCCCCACGTTGTCCTACGGCTTCGAAATCTCCCTAGGTAAACTCAGTACTACACTAAACCAACATGTGACCAAGATTTATAAAAAGGTCCTTCAGCTGCCAAAATCTGCATCTCCTGCACAGATTCGATTAGAACTAGGCCTTCTAAACTACGAAATGTTAAGCGCAGGTGCTTATTTAAAAATGTGCCACAAGCTAAGGCAGGCTGGAGCTGGTTCCCTCTAGTCATTGTTATGGTCAGATATCAGCTCTAGCAATCATGGCGGGTCACACAGTCGGTTTTTTCACGAATGCATTCCTCAATTATCAGCAAGTGACCTCTGGAACCTCAACCCAAGTAACACAGCTTTTAAAATAAGTATTAAGAAGCGTATCCGAATGTGTTCCTATTCTTCTGACAAAGTGACCCTTGCCAAACGCAAGCACGCATAGGCAGTAATCAACTCTTATCAGTTGGCTTCTCTTCCATCATATCTGGCCTGCACATACCCCCTGTATCTAAAACAGTGGTTCATGGCACTTAGACTGGGGGAGTGGCACTTTTTGAAATATCTACCCCTTTGGCAGCGCCCATCAGATGAGCTTCTGTGCAGGGGTTGCGGGGAATCGGTTGAGTCTCTGCAGCATGTTGTATGCCTCTGCCCAGCATTGCTGTCCTTGGGCAGATCAAAACAGAGGCCTTAGTGGAACAGATTGGGAGTCCGGTCTTGTAGGCAGGGTATCATCGTGGCATTGAACCCGGAGAAGCAAAACACACAAGATGCAAAACACACAAGATGATGGACGGAATGCTGCACATTGGCAAACATTCACCCCCAGTCACAGATCTGGGTTTAATCCATCGTTATTTTGCTTCACCACGCCACCCCAGTTCAGACATAGCCATATGCAAATCAGTCTTGACCCTGTGGCAGTTCGGTCTGGACTGTTCCCATGAGTCCATCATCTTGTGTGTTTTGCATTGAACCCGGAGAACACAGCTTTAAACATTAGCCTTCCACTTTTTATCCATCTTGCATATCGCAAGCTTAATCAGTAAATCCCAGACCCTGTGTCAAAACCAGGGAACAAGCACAGGTGGTCATAATAATGGTACATCTTTGAAGCTGCTCTCCAGCAAAACCAGTGTATCCAGCCCCAGCCTCACAACATGGAACTTGAATTCAACGACTTGTCATTGACTATTGACTGTTGTTACTCTGAATTGTACATTAACTTTGGGATGTTCTTTTTTAAGTTGGTGTCTTACCTGTTGCTTTTAGAAGTAACCTCTATTTTCACTATTTGTATTTATTGATACTATGCCGCCATGTGGTTTTCCTTGAGCGAAGGTCACTCTGTCCTAGAAGAAATTTTATATTAATAATTTTATTGCCTTATTTTTATTGAGAATGATGGGAGGAGCTCAGTGAAAAAAAAATTCTAATATTTTTAAGTTTTGATTTTCATATGTGGATTGTAATGATTTCATTAATCAAACAATAAATACTACCTACTACCTACATGTCTACAGATAACAGCACTACCTGCACCAACTTTGGTGAAGAACTACAGCAACTTTGAAGTAAGCATGCCGCATTTACAAAATGCAATAGGGTGAACTGTGCAGGGATGCGAGGCAGTGTGCTCCCCCCCCCTGTGAGTAACAAAATGATGATTGTGGCACAGTGCAGGTAATTGTTGACATATGGGGGCACCCAGGGAAAAAAGAACTTTGGCGCTGGTATATTGGAGGAAATTCTTTGCATGTGGACCAACCATTGCAAAATGATGGCACTGGAGGAGGTAATTCTTCGCATAACAATGGAGGACAAATGTAACATATGGAAGGGGTGGGGGGTAAACCATGACAAAATGCTGACACTGACATACTAGTGAGGAATTTTGACATACGAGGAACCCATGATATAAGAATGGCACGAAAGGCAAAATGTCAGCACATGGCATATTGTATGTAATTGTTTGTATAAGTACACCCATGGGATAGGGGTGCTTGCATGCCAAAATGCTGGCCTTAGACCAATGGAGATAGTTTTGACATATGGGGTGCTCATAGTCCATTTTGAAAAAAACTGAATCCACTCCTTGGGAGTGCCAGGTTTCATTTAAGTGGCATTCCATGAAATGATTTGAATATTTAATCAGTACTCTTTCAGAGCCTATGTTTTGTTTCTAATAAAAAATTTACATGGACGTTGTGCTTTAAAGTTTACGTTTTGACCAGATTTCATTACATTTTCTCTTAGGGACCTCCCAACCCCAAAATTCCCTAGAAGAAGTCAGCCTCGCTCTCTACAATTCGAGGCAAGTATTACATCCCACAAATTTCATAGACAGACTGTCTATTTAACATTCAAGAAAGATGATTACTGCTTAACTTAACTATACATGAATTAGAATGTATTCTGTAGGCTGCTTTCAGACCAAAACATTTTAGTTGACTCACAATTTATTAATCATTTTGCTTCATTCTCAGTTCTGCCTAGAAATTAGCAGAGGAGACAGGAGATTATCCACTGCTTTATTGTGTATGAATTGCTGTTTTGTGAGTTTTGTTCCAATGGCATAACATATTTATTACGCTCATTTTGTTTAGAATTAAACTATAGAAACTATTTCTATAACAAATGCAGAACTAAACAAATGGACAGTTCTATCAGAAATATTCTCATTCTAAATATAATCTTGACAATGCTTCTTAATAGTTATAGTAGTTTTGATCAAAACATTTATCTTCTTCAAATGATACAACATAGGCAAAAGGCACAAGCCAGCTATCAATAACAACAATGGAGTCATTCTACTTTCACTTTCAGTTGTTAAATAGTAACAAGAAACCATTGGGGCCTATTCACAAAGGTACATTTACATGTTTAACTTTATACCTCAATACATATACTCCTACATCCACGTGTAAATCTACACTTTTTTGTTATTCATTATTTCCAAGTATGGATCTATATCTCAGTTCAGGGCGTGGAGACATCTATGGGGCCGATTACGATGTCGTTCGCAAAGGCTCCGAAAGGTATTCGGTATCTCAGAATCCGATTCGGAACCCTTGTTTCCGACCGAATCGTAGACATTTCCCAACAACCGATTACAATGCCCAGAAACCATTCGGGCTGTCTGAATCAGTTCCGAAAGGCATTCGGACAGGCCGAGTCTTCCGGAGCCGAATCGTACAGCTCTATGGACATGGTTTCCGAGCTAGCGATTATGACGACCGATTCGGACAGCCGTTCTGATTTGGTCTGCCTGACACAAAAACGGCTGTCGGAATCTATCTTTGGGGGCCCATAGCAGACCCCCTTCACCCGAAGGCGTCCGGTTGGGGCCCATGGGGGTACTCAAGGGACTCCTCTTTCCAACCATGCACAATGTGGCAGGCAGCATGGGGTGCCCACCACAGGGTGCAAGGTTTTTCCCAACCACCCCTTTTTTCAATGGAAGCCTGTGTTCTCGTTCGGAACAAATGCAAGTCCGACAGAATGATGTTGGGAAGCATCGTACTCAGTCGGTCGGACTCGCACAACCGATTCGGTCGAAAACGATTCCGGAACCGATTTGGTCGGAACAGTTTCCGAACTTTATTGTAATCGGCCCCTAAGAATTTGTGAGTGTAAAGTTACTTATTTCTAACATTTCACATAAATGGGGAGATCTCCACCATTGTGGTAGAGATCTCCTTATGGGAAATTATAGGAACAATTTAAAAAGTGCATTAGTTTAAATAAAAATTATTTATAAATTATTTTAGTGTAAAATATTATTGAGAAATAATTTAAAATAATTATTTGTAACTTAGAACTAATAAGATAAAATGCTACAGAACATTAACTGTACAAAATATATAATTAGTAAATAATGTAAATATATTGATTTCTTTTTTAAATATTAAATTTTAAACAAAACAAAAAGGCCACCTCACCAGCATTTTTATAATTATAATTTAACTCATTTAAGAAAAAGTTGAGTTTAATTATTGTAATTTTTCATATTTATTCATGAAAGTTTGAACTATTTAACTATTAATTTAAAAAAATCTAATTATTAATTGCGTTTTCTTTTTAAACACTTAAATCTATATACAAATATATATTTAAAACTTTGTGATCTTAAAACGCTCTGCTGTAGAATAATTGAGCAACCTGGAGGAAAATGCATTGTAGATTTCTGCTTTCATTTCAGCATATCAGTGACATTTGCCTGTGTATTAAGCTTCTCAACTGAACTAGGGAACTCAACAGTGGCACATGTTCATGATATTGGTGTTGTAACCCCTTCGAACTTAACAAATTGTATCTTTTCAATCTGTTCTGTCTGTAACACGGATCACAACCCCACTGCAACATGTGTTGGGGAATCATTCAAGGGGAATTGAAATTCTTCTCTTCCTGCATTCTGGCTAGAAAACCAGTGGTACAAGTCAATCTAGCACTAGCAGTTGTTCAGTAAATTGATTGGATTTGCCTACAAAGTATTCATTTTTAGCTCCAGTTGTTGCTACCAAGATGAAAGGCTCCCCACTAAAACTGCCTGAACTTAAATATATGCCTCAGAAGATTTGGCAGATAAAACAGTTTTTAATTAGCATACTTGGTGCAGGAATGTTTATGAGCTGCTTGAACTGAAAGGGAGTGATGACAAGACAAACATTAATGGACGTTTGTCTGCTTTCCATTTGATCCCAATAAAGAGAAACCACTCAAACCAACAATGAAAACTGCTCTTCTTCCATTATTTCAAGATGATTCTAAGCCAGTTGCTATGCTACATTATTCCATGGATGGTATTAGGAATACAATAGCCATTTTGGCTCCTTTTCAATTACCCTTGACTACATGTGATCAACCACTCTACAAAGAAATACAATGGTGTTGGCCTGATATTTGTGGATAATATCTCTTTATTGTTCTTCTTGGTGGGCTCTACATCCAAATGGCACTCTTGAAGTGCTTAGGAGACAGAAAGTTAGACAGCAGTGACTGAACTGCAGCTCTTGAATAAGCAATAATTACATCATCAGGGACAGCAGATGCTATACTCATGTTAAGAAGACCTTACCAGCAGATCAATCAATCAATCATTTCTAAAGCGCAGCACTATCACCCCTAGGGGTATCTGGGCGCTGAGCTTGCTGTGTCTGCGTCGCCAGGTCTTGAGTTGCTCTCTGAAGACTGCCAGGTAGGGTGCCATTCGGAGGTGTAGGGGAAGGTCATTCCAGACTTTGGCAGTGATGTAGGAGAATGCTCGGCTCCAGCTGCGAGTGCGGTGGATGCGGGGGACATGTGCGAGTGAAGTGGAGCGAAGGTGTCTCAAGGGAAGATGGATGTTAAGCCGGAAGTTGATGTAGGAAGTTCCCCGTTTGTGGAGGGCTTTGTAGGTGTGTGTGAGCATCTTGAACTGGCATCGTTTCTGGACAGGGAGGCAGTGGAAGTTTCTGAGGTGAGGAGTGATGTGGGTACATTTGGGGAGGTCCAGGATGAGTCTGGCTGCCATGTTCTGTATTGTCTGGAGTCTTCTGAGGAGTTGGATGGAGATACCAGTGTAGAGCACATGTTCCTAGTTGAGGGCTTGTTTGACAATCTTTCTGACTTTTACTGGGATCCATCTGAAAATTTTGCGGTGCACGTGGAGGGTGTGAAAGCAGGAAGAGGAGACTGCGTTGACATGTTGTTTTACGGTCAGTTGACTGTCCAGGGTTATGGCGAGGTTGCGAGAGTGGTTAGTCGGTGTGGGTGTTGGTCCGAGCTCTTCCAGCCACCAGCTGTGGTCCCTTGGGGAGGTATTCTTTCCAAAGATTAGTACCGCCATTTTGTTGGAGTTCATATTGAGGCAGCTGTTTCTCATCCAGTCAGCTACGTCGGTCATGGCTTTGCGGAGGTTGGCTTGGGTGTTAGAGGGGTCCTGGTGAGCGAGAGGACGAGCTGAGTGTAGTCGGCATAGGAGTCGTGTTGAGTCTGTGGGGTTTGACGATGTCCATGAGGGAGGTCATGTAAATGTTGAACAGAATGGGACTGAGGGACGATCCTTGGGGCAAACCGCATATGATGTCCTTGGAAGGGGAGGTGAAAGGAGGTAGACGGATGCTCTGGGTGCGTCCTGAGAGGAATGAGATTATCCATTTGAGAGTGTGTTTTTGAATGCCTATGTTGAGGAGTCTGTCGATTAGGATTTGGTGGATGACAGTGTCAAATGCTGCAGATAGGTAGAGGAAAATCAAAGCCACTGTTTATCCTTGGTCAGCGAGGGTTCTGATGTCATCACTTGCAGCAAAGGGTGCGGTCTTGGTGCTATGGTTGGCCCAGAAACCTGATTGTGATGCGTCAAGTAGGTGGTTTTGTTCTAGGCAGTTGGTGAACTGTTGGTTGATGGCCTTCTCAAGTACTTTGGCTTGGTAGGAAAGCAGGGAGATCATCCGGTAGTTTTTGAGGTCGCTGGGGTCCGCTGAGGGCTTCTTTAGGAGGGGTCTGATGTCTGCATGCTTCCATCGGTCTGGGAAGGATGCAGTGGAGATGGAAGCAATGGTTGGTGAGTTCAGGGCTGATTATGTTGGATTCAAGGTTGAAGAAATGGTAGAGGCAGGGTTCGGTGAAAGTTTCAAAATGGTAAATACCCTCTGCTTCAGTTTTGGAACCTCATACTCACCAGACAGCTTGGGATAGAGCTGTACATGAGGAAGATTTTGGTCTGTACATGCAATCTTTGTCTAAAGTCTATTCACTACATTTAGGTGCATCCCTTCTGTACCTAATACCAAAACCATAAGCTTGCAAGGTTTTAAGCATGGAAATTGTCATTTTTGGAGTGAGGCTGGCTAGGTGATAAGGCACTGCCCACACTTCTTCAGAGAGCTGCTAGTCAGTGTTTTAACGGAGTCGCCAAAGTCAATAGAATATGCACACATGGTAGGCTGTAATAACATACTCCACTTCTGAGATGTTGAATACCATTACTTGAAGAAATAAACTGCTGTTATGGCCAGATATATTTCTATACCACCTTTTGATTGGCAGTGTGCTACTACAAAGGACAGGGACATATCCTAGCATGTCATGTCACACCATGGCGCACTGCTGACATATAACTAGCTATTACATTTTTCAGGACATGTGATATGGGCATCAGAAAAATAAATTAGTTTCAGATGGACCTATTATTGTTATGCACAACCCTACCTTTTCCAGCATTTAAGGTGTCCCAATGGCATGGCACATTACCAGAGCAACCTTCACACTATATTTGTAGCACTGAAAACACCAAAGTGTTACAATACACTGCTCAAAGATGAACATTTTTATAAATTATGCTATATTCATCAAAAGGGGAAGCACTTCAATATTGTGCTAGCACATTTAATTCCTATACAAGATGACAACAAACAAGCATAGAAAATAACACAAACAACAACCTGCACCTATTGACCCACATTATGATTGATACTAAGATACTG
This sequence comes from Calotriton arnoldi, assembly GCA_963921515.1. Taxonomy (NCBI): domain Eukaryota; kingdom Metazoa; phylum Chordata; class Amphibia; order Caudata; family Salamandridae; genus Calotriton; species Calotriton arnoldi. The sequence continues at coordinate 486,545 of CAWUFW010004272.1, read as the reverse complement.
AGCCCTCTAAAGATCAATACCTGGTTTAAATATTAAGGAGCTACAATTACTCTTCTCAATGGAGAATCTTTTGCAAAAGTGAGAAAGAAAGAAGAACAAATTAGCTAGTCATAGCTTTCACCAGCAATCACCAGACTAAGTTAACTTAGGCTTGTGTACATTCCGACCAACAATAGCAGACACATTTTCTTGGGGCAGCATAACAATGCTTCATTATAATATATGCAGCCTTGAAAAATGTATTTAGTATTAAAGTGAATAGGATAAACATCACAAAATACCACTAATTATTTTAAGAATGAAATAATAAAGTAGCAAAAACATTATAGCATGTGCTCATCTTAAAAGGCTAATTATTTGTATGATAGGCTATAAAAGAATGCAGTTGGCAATCTGTGTTGTGCGTGAGAGGATGTATACACTGGAATTGAGCGAGGCTTGGATTGGTGTAGGACAACAGAAAAGATATGCAGTCATATTCTAAAGACTTTGCTTGCATGTCTTGTACTGTGTATTGAAGTTTTGCTTAGCTGTATGAGGTCTTAGAACCTCTATCGGGGTGTAGCTGAAGCAAATGTTTTTATAAGAGAGTTGATATTTATTTGTACGGGGATACAACTTGGTTTATATGCTCTTAAAACCCTACAACAACATACAAAGCTATGCTGATACACTCGTTATTTTTGTGATACGTAAAATAAGCGTTTGTGGTGAAGTACTATGGGGGCAAAATCTATAGAGCAAATTTGTTTCATGGATAAAAACAGGAATGGAATTTGCCTGAAATTACTCTTGGATTAAAAAATTATTGTAAATATTGATGGAGGATTCAATGACATTTCTTCACTTAAGCCCTTGTTATTAGAGACGTCTAATTTCAAATGTAGTAGCAACAAGGGGTTTGGCCCTAGGCGGCTGGACGGGGCCGTAGTGAACTAAGAAGAAAGGAGGGGGTGTCCTAGCCGTCACATTCAAATGCTGCTATATTAAGGCAACAAATAAAACAAAGACATACAGACTTTGTGATGAAGTAATGTGATGTAACAAACAATACATGAAGCGTGATACATAACAACAATTATCTAAACATTATATCACCAGTCTTATGTATAATTTGCTCTTGACTGAAACGTATCCGCACTTAACTGACCCATGATTAAATGTGGAGTAAAGTGTACAGAACGAAGTAGCAAATACATGCTTCAAGCCCATATCAATTGAATTGATGGCCTTTAGTCTGTTAAATTGGTTTAGCAGCATTTGAATGTGACAGCTAGGACACCCCCCGCTTTTTTCTTATTTCAAATGTAGGCAGTAATTCTGTTATTAGCCACAAGGAATTCTGAGGTCTGCGGAGTAACTTAGGACCTCTAATCAAACCCAGAATTACTGAACACTAATTTTTCATTAGGCAGGGGATTCTTAAGGTTCAAATCAAAATGGCCGTAAGTTCCATACCCTGAAGTTAATGAAACTCCAGTATAGTTAAATCCTAGTGTACAAAATTATCACACCACATCCAGGTCGTTCTTAATCAGAGTCTACTTTCAAATTACATTAGAATCTCAACAAATTGGGAAAGTGCTAATTTTGCTATTGCCACAAGTGTGCGCACAGTCAAATCTGTATAAGGACAGCCAGATGATTCCCTCTGACATATGGACGCTAGTGTTGGACTTGGCCCTCTCTGCATGGTCACCCCCAAAAGTGTTGTCTTCATCCCTCCTGGTTTTGCGGGTTTGCAGTACTGTGCACTTTACCACTGCTAACCAGTGCTAAAGAGCCTGTACTCTGTTCCTAAAACATGGTAAAATTATCCTACACCTGATGGGCACAATCATTTTTCTAATAGGTCCATAGTAAATTGGTATTAGATGTACCCAGGACCTGTAAAATAAATGCTAGCAGTGGGCCTGCACCACCCATTGTGTCACCCACTAAAGTAGCATTTACAACAAGGCTTAGGCAGACCACTGTGGCCTGCAGTGCAGTTTTAAACTGCCAGTTCAAACTGGCAAAGTATACCTTTTGCCAGGCCTACCCCTTTCTTTTAAACACATATAAGGCACCCCTAAAGTAGGCTCTAAACAGATGCAGGACAGGGTGCATTGTATTTAAAAAGTAGGGCACATGTTTTTAATTTGTACACGTACTGGTAGTGACAAACTCCTAAATGTGTTTTTCACTACTGTAAGGCCTACCTCTCCCATAGAACAAGGAAGCAGCCAATATCAATCACTAAATGCAGTTTTTTGCTTTCTCGTAATCTGAAACTTTTTAATTGCAAACAGAAGAAAGCCATGAACTGCATTTATTGCTTGATATTGCCAGCTATCTTGTTTTGGTTCTAATGATGACCCTTTCAATTTAATCAAGCTCAAAACATTGATGATTAAACTAGCGGACTGATTTCATTCATGATGTTGTACACATCATACTCTGATTAGGAGTTGTGGTGTTGAGTTATATCTGTTTCAGCCTATAGTATTGTACATATGCTTTGCATATAGCATCTGTGCACCTTAGTTCACTCATTCACTTGCACTGCACCATTTTGTTGAAGCACCTCTTTTTATGATGCAATGGGTTTGCATATTAATGAGATGTTTTAACAGTAAATACATTCGACTATATTCTTTGTAAAAAATCATCAATTCAGGCCTTCTTTGAGTTGCCAAGAAAGTCTAGGCTCACTGCGGGACCACTGTTTTGTGGTATTATTATTTCGCCCCAGTTACAGGGCTGCCCCATATTTCCAAACATATTTTTAGAAAATTGGCATTTACTTCTCCTGCTGCTAGTGTCCTGAGTCACATGACGGTGCTGTTAGGCTTTGTGTATTCCTCCCAGACAGTGAGGCAAAAAGGTTTAGGTATCAGCAGGACGGGCTATCCTGGCAGAATGGGTGCGAGCGAAGTTGTTCCCTTCCCCACTTGCTCTTCAAAGAACCAGATGTGTGACTAGCCTAGACGTTTCCCCCAACTTCAAAGCCTGGCACCAGGTATGAATATTGGAATATCCTGCTGCATGAGACCTGCCCTGTTTCTCAGAGGGCTGCCCTGCTGCTACCAGAGGACTACTCTGCTGCTTGAGGATTGCCTTGTCTCTCAGAGTACTGCCCTGCTGCTTGAGGCCTGCCTTGTCTTCATAGGACTGCCCTGCTGCTTGAGGCTTGCCTTGCTGCTTGAAGGAACGAGAACCCTCTCCTTGTTCCCAGACTACACAAGTGTCTTCAAGGGTGAGTTGGCTGACCTCCTGTACTGAGTTACAGGGACACGACACGCTCCAGAGGTTTCTCTGCAACTGCCCTATTGATCTGCTGGACTGGACCTGCCAGGACCTACATCTGTACCTGTTAAAACACTGTTCCTTGTCATTCCTCATCTATATCCATTTGGCGTCATCTTCATGAACACACTCTGATTTATTTTTGTTAATATGTCACTAGCTAAAAATCCATGGTTTACTGACACTGAGTTGTCAGTAATGGTGGATGAAATCATTAGAGTAGAGCCAAATGTGATTGGAGCCCTAGTCCGACAAACCTCCATTGCTAAGAAGAATGAAATGTGGGACAGGATAGTCAACAAAGTCAATGGTGTTGTTACCTGTGCACAAAGGGGGAAGAGGTGGCATGACCTGAAGACCGGGGTCAAGAACCTCCTCAACAGGTACCACCTTGCGGCTCAGAAGACTGGTGGGGGTCCTCCCGGGCCACCATTAGAATTCACAGTCTGGGAGGAAAATGTGCTTGCCATCCTGCACACTGAGGGCTCGACTGGAATAACCGGGGGATTGGAGACTGGCACGTTACACCTCAGCAATGGGCACAACATATCAATGTACTGTTTGCACACATCTCAGCTCTTGCTATACTGTATCTCATCCAAATACCCCATATGCAGTAGCTAAAGTATCAGAGATGTGTTATTGGCAGTTACAATCAGTAACCCTGCACAAATCCAAATATATCACCCTCCATTACATCCCACAGATGGAAATGCTGTCTGTGGTTTCCATCAAGTTATCATCACAGGTCCCATAAAATGTGTGAAATGATGTAGGAAGCAGCAGGTTGGTTGTAGAAGAAGTTACTTTATTAAGTACAAGTAGTAGTAACACTCCAGCCTCAGTAGTTGAGCTGGCATCAGGCTCAGATTCAGGCTCCTAGTAACTGACACTCTTCAAACCCTAACATTCTATTACTAAGGACAACCAGAATGCAGTACAAACATTCTAATGAGCTAACACTGATTTACAGCATACATCAGTGTTAGCCATAGGATACTACACACCTCCCCCCTTTCCCCAAAAAACCCCAAAACAAGTGAATTAAATATATTCCTTCAGATAAGACGGTCTCTTAGATATTCTGGAGGATTTCCTTACTCTAGTGCTGTCACCACTTGCTCCTTTATCGGGAACATTTACAACATGTTTAGCATCACTATTACTCTGAATAATTTTAACTACACGACCCAGATTCCAGATACGATGATCTTCTGTTTTGACAGCATTATCAAATAGTTTGATAACCCTCATTGAAGATAAATATTTTGAACCTGAACTACTGACACCACCACGAGGGTTCTTAATTTTGACTAGATCACCAACCTGAACATCTGTTTTACTAGTAGCTTTACGTGAGTCAAATAAAGCTTTTCTCCTCTAGGCCAACTTGTGTTCTTTTATTTTTTTAAACTCATCTTTTTGACTAAGAGACAAATCATCATCATTTAAGTAATTCACCCAGGGAGGACATACCAAAGTATTAGCCTTCCTTCTTTTGAATAATTCAAACGGGGAAAAACCCATGCTTGAATGAGGAGTAATTCTATAGTTTTTCACTTCACCAAAAATCTCACGTTTCCAACAAAGATTGTTAGAAACAGCACACTGGATAGACTCTTTTAACACTCTATTGAATCTATCGACCATACCATTGGTCTCGGGATGATATAAGGCTGATTTCTTATGTCTAATGCCTCTTTCCTTTAGAAATTCCTCCATCTCACGAGAGACCAACTGCACACCATTGTCTGTCAAAATTGAATTAGGAAAGCCTTCTCTTTCAAAAACTTGATCAAGGAACATTATAACATCACGAGACTCAATGGAATTGGTAATGGCAACTTCTGGCCACCTCGAAAACATGTCTAAAAGGACCAATACATATTTGTCAACAGTTCCAAGGCAAATAGGACCCAAAATGTCGAAAGACACTTCTTTCCAGGGTTCTTTTGGAATGTCTCTTATTATCATGGGTTGCACTCTACATTTGAAAGTTTTATCAGCATTGCAACACTCTCCACACTCATGTACAACACGCTCTACCTGGATGTCCATTCCCGGCCACCAGTACATAAGTCTCAATCTTCCTTTCATCTTTGAGATGCCTGGATGACTCTCATGAGCTAAGGAAATCAATCCTTCCCTCAACGAAAGAGGAGGAATAAGTCTAGTCCCCCTGAACACAATTTCACCCTGAAAAGATAATTCATCTTTAACTCTCCAAAATGGTTGTAAAGTTTCATCATTCTTATCCACATAGGACCAGGTATTTTTTATTTTCCTAGCTACAGTTTGAAGTACCATATCTTTTTTGACTTCTTCCAACCGCTCATCTTCTCCAATGATTCCCTCTCTAATCTCACACACATCCGAATTCTTTTCTTCATCAGTGATGTCATCACCTGAAACAGTAGAATTGACCAAACGAGAACAACAATCTGCCACCCAATTCTTGGAACCTGAAACATACTCCACTATAAAGTGAAATTCTTGTAACCCAATAACCCAACGCCTAATCCTTGCAGAGATTGCATCCAACCCTTTTCTTTAAAAATCTCCTTGAGGGGTTTATGATCAGTTTTCACTGTAAACCTGTTACCCCATAGAAACTTTCTTAGTTTTTGTATAGCCCAGGACACAGCTAAGGCTTCCTTTTCTATGACTGAATAATTCAGTTCTGCTCCTCTAAGACCTCTAGAAATGAACAAAATAGTCCTTTCAACACCATTATGTCTTTGTAACAAGACAGCCCCAAGACCTTTCGAGCTGGCATCAGACATCACAATAGACTCATGCCCTGGTTCAAAACTTTGAAGACTGGAAGCCTTTCTAAGTAAATCCTTAACCATGCAACACTCTAATTCACACTCATCACTCCAACCAAATGAAATTCCTTTTTTTAGAAGAGCTCTCAAATTCTTTGTCTTTTCTGCAAAACTTGGGATAAATTTGTTGTAACACTCCGTCATACCCAAAAATTTTACAACTTCTTCTTTCGATGACGGACTGCCAAGATTGTTTATGGTGTCAACCAAGTCCCTTTTAGGCTCAATACCATTTGAAGTTATCCAAGATAAGCTATTTCCATTAAATTAAATTTGCATTTACTGGATTTCAAAGTAACACCATTCTCTTTAAATCTCTGCAACACTTCACGTACCCTTTCATTGTGAATAGAGACATTTTCACCATAAATAAGTATATCATCTTGATATATCTTAATACCTGAAATACCAACCAACATTTTTTCCATCACATGCTGGAAAGCGGCAGCAGCAGATATGAATCCAAATGGCATGCGAACATATTTAAATGTACCAAATGGCATGATAAATGCCGTTAAATCTCGAGAATCATGGTGAAGACTAACTTGGTGGTATGCCGAGGTGAGATCCACAGTTGTGAAACACTTAGCCCCTTTTAGCATGACCAACATTTCATTAATATTGGGAAGGGGATAATGATCCACAATAACATTCTTATTTAGCTCGCGCAAATCCACACAAAGTCGAACTTCACCATTAGGCTTGTTCACCATAACCACTGGAGCCAACCATTGTGTGGCTTCAACCTCTTCTATGATGCCATTTTTTCTTAATTTTTCCAACTCAGCTTTCATCTTTTCCTTGACAATTAATGGCACATTCCTAACCTTGCTAATCACAGGTTTGGCTCCTTCTTTTATTTTAATCTATATATTTTTTTATACAACCAAGATGTTCATCAAACACATCAGGAAACTCTTCTACAAAATTAGTATTGTTAGAAGCCACACTATTCACATGGAAGCTTTGTTTTAATTTGACTGAGGGAGACTCATTGGGATCTAAGTATACACCTAAATCTTTTGATGAAACCAACTAATAAGAGAATCACCCCGAACTGAAACATAAATTTTCCCTGCAGTAAACCTATCTTTGAACTGAATTGACAAATAAAAGTAACCTACAAGTTTAATGGGTTGTCCTCCATATCCTTTGGGAGAAATATCAGGTCTTAGTAACTTTATTCTGTGTGCTAGATTATTCTCAAAGAAAATCTTAGGAATTAAGGTTATCTTTGCACCAGAATCAAATAACATGGAGACAGGTGCCCCATCGATTTCAACTGTTTCCCAGGGACCTCCTGTACCTTCTTGTATTTGCATAATAATTTCATCTTCAGATGAATCACCAACAAATTCACAAGAAACCTCTTGAATTTTCTTTTTCGAATTGAAAGTATTAGAACTGCGACAACAGTTTGAAATATGACCTTTCTTCCCACATTTCTTGCACGTGGATCTCCAACCCACACAACCTTTAAAATTGGCATAATGTCCAATATCACCACACCTGTAACATTTTCCTGGGTTGTATTGAGAAGTATTAGTAAAATCTTTTTGTTGCGGACGTGAAGTATTCCCATAATCTTTTTGAGAAGAACGTGAAGAGTAGGTATTTACATTCTTCTTGCTTGCAGAAACAATTTGAGCTGTGTCTTCTTTTTGTATCATTTCTTCTTTTGGTGTTATACTATTTTTCTTTATCACTTCAACACAAGCTTTACTGTGTTCAAAACTCTTTGCAAGAGTAACAACTTCTGAAAGAGATGGATCATCTTTCTGCCAGAAACTTTCCTTAGCTTTCTCTACACAACAACCTAACATAAATTGATCACAAAGTCATTCTTCAGAAGTGACAACAAAAGAGCATGTAGAGGCAAGTTTTCTTAAGGCAGAAACATATTCTTCAACAGATTCGCCTGATCTCTGCATACGTTTACCAAACTGATAGCGTTCCAAAACTCTTGAAATTTTTGGAAGAAAGTGTAAGTCTAATTTTTTTATGCATATTTCGTACTCATTTAAATCATTGCTCATTTCAGGGGATAAGTCAGGAAGATGCTGGAAAACTTCTTGGCCTTCTGTACCAAGACAATGAAGCAACAAGGCTGTTCTGCGTTCTGCACTTAACGAAGTCCCACATACCCTTGCATAATCGATGAAAACATTTTTCCATTTTTTCCAAGGGATAAGTGGCTCTCCAGGATTCATAAGAAAGAAAGGAGGAGGTGGAACGTTTTGCATATTGAGATAAATATGAAGATTGATTTATAATAAAGAGAAGGTAAGTAACAATTGATGGTGTATTCAAAGAAATGAGCAAAACTATAGAAAAGGCAAACTGTGTGTGTCAGCGTTGTGAAGTTAGGTAAAGATAGGCTGCACACAATCACAAGCTGTGCGTGTCAGCGTTGTAAAGATAGGCTGTACGCAATCACAAGCTGTATGTGTCAGCGTTGTAAAGATGGGCTGCAGGCAATCACAAAAACTATAGAAAAGGCAAGCTGTGCGTGTCAGCGTTGTGAAGTTAGGCTGCACACAAGTAATAAATGTGAAACTGAGAGCGCAAATAAGAAAATAAGCTGTGCAGGTCAGCGTTTATATAACACTCAGAAGTTGCACTTCAGTAGATAAGCTGTGCGTGTCAGCGTTGTAAAGATAGGCTGCACGCAATCACAAGGTGTGTGTGTCAGAGAAAAGAAATACTGAGCATGGCACACTTTGCTGCACAAATGAGAAGAAAATGAGCTGTGCGCATCAGCGTTTACATAAGGAGGTTGTTTTAAATCAAACGAAAGATTGAACAGCTGAGCGCAGATGACGGCAAATAAGCTGTGCAGATCAGCGTTTAAACAACACTCAGCGGTTGCTAAGTAGCAGAGCAACGCTGCTGTTCAATGAAGATCACATGGCAGAGCGGTTGCTAAGAAATGAAGCAATGCGTCATAGGAGCGTTCAACGTAGCAGGTCGTGAAGAAGAGACGCGTCAGTAGACAAGAGGAGAATGCAGATTCCTCGCGCAGGACCTCGCGCTGCGCATTGTGAGGAAAGGCTGTACTGAAACAATGAATACTTCTCGCGCTGAACACTTCTCGTGCTAGAGCTCGCGCTGAACACCTTTCGCGCTGGAGCTCGTGCTGAAGAGAAGGTAAGACCTTGTTCAAACGCGTTGGGGAGATGACAAATATTATTACTAGCGTTGTCTTTGCCCCAGGTTAATGACACAAAAGAAAAAGAAAATTTTTGAAGCGGCAGGAGTAAAGAAAAACAAGGAGAAAGAGTCCAAAATCCCAGGCCAACCACCAAAACTCCTTACTTCATGAATGAGGTGTCCAGAGATCTCAGATTCAGCCAGTACAGGATGAGATTGACTTATCTTGAGCAAAGATAGGAGTGGGAGGCAGGTGGATGTCTGTGTTAAGATGATCTTCGTTTTGTCTAGAAATCGAGTTGGAGTGTTGATGTTCAATGGAGGGTCCGCTCCTCTTCAGGTCGTCGCCAATGAAATGATGTAGGAGGCAGCAGGTTGGTTGTAGAAGAAGTTACTTTATTAAGTACAAGTAGTAGTAACACTCCAGCCTCAGTAGTTGAGCTGGCATTAGGCTCAGATCCAGGCTCCTAGTAACTGACACTCTTCAAACCCTAACATTCTATTACTAAGGACAACCAGAATGCAGTACAAACATTCTAATGGGCTAACACTGATTTACAGCATACATCATTGTTAGCCATAGGATACTACAATGTGCAAATGTACAAATGTATGAGCCACCACAACAGCATCCTGCCAACTTGTTAGTCACACAATGCAGTTTTGCTAGTGTGGGCAATTCGTAAATGACTATACTACACCTACCATCAGGCCCTGTTGCCTGAGCACTTAATAAGATGTACTGGTGCCCTTTACCGATAGCCACTTGGCAGCCATGTCACTACGCAGGTTCACCTCACAGGTAGGTAGCCATTGCTCAAGTGTGGGGTGGGAGAGGATAAAAAGATTACAATTACCATCAGGCCCTGTTGCCTGAGCACTTAACATGATGTACTAATGGCCTTTACCCATTGCTACTTGGCAGCCATGTCACTATGCAGGTTAACCTCACAGGTAGGTAGCCATTGCTCAAGTGTGGGTTGGGAGAGGATGACAGGACTACAACTACCACCAGGCCCTGTTGCCTGACCACTTAACATGATGTACTAGTGTCCTTTACCCATAGCCACTTGGGGTCCATGTCAGTACGCAGGTTCACCTCACAGGTAGGTAGCCATTGCTCAATTGTGGGGTGGGAGAGGATGACAGGACTACACCTACCATCAGGCCCTGTTGCCTGAGCTCTTAATAAAATGTACTTGTGCCCTTTACCCATTACCACTTGGCAGCCATGTCAAAACTGATCCCCTTGTCAAATGGATTGAACACCTTACACACAATGCTTTGCTAAGGCACATGTTTGCCTACTCATTCTTAAAATCCCCTAGGTTTCCATAAATGTAAAGAAAGATAGCATGACATACACCCAATTAAGTGTGTAACAGAAATGTCATTAATGCGTGAAGGTAACAAAGCCGCCATTACATGGCTGGTGAGCCACTGACTCTGCACAGCACACATGATAACCAGTGCAAAATATACAACACATGTGTGTCTACGCCTGGATTGGAATCACCTAGGAGTCTGATGTCAATAATGCACATGTAACTTCAACACTGAGAGATGCCATGTCCATCCATAATGTCAACATGAAGCATATCAGTTCAGACAATGATCATGCCAATAACCCTACATGTATTAGATGTCCCCCAAAATCTTGCAATATAGTCAAACACAACGGATATAGGGGGATATTAGCAACAACTTGCGATAATTATCACAAACCGCGCCTAGCGCGTTTTTTTTTATCGCCGCCTATCGCTGGATTTTATCGCGGAGATAACACGTTATTAGCAACGTTTATCTCCAATGCGATAAAATATCCAGCGATAGCGACGAAATGCGTGAATATCGCTGGAAATCCAGCGATATTCACGCATTAACGCCATGGTGGACTTAGCCTGACAATCCACCTCCCAGTGAACAAACAGGTAAGTCATGTTTTAGCAGGTGTTAAATTCTAGCGATAATCGCGCTTAGCGTGACTTTTTGTTATCGCTTCGCATGCGTTGCTAATAGGGGGAAGTCGTGTTAGCGACTGTTTTCAGTCGCTTTTAGTTGGGAACGCCTACCTTGCATGTCATTAGCGATAATTATCGCTGCCATGCAAGGCGATAGGAAAACCGACCGCTATCGCCAGAAAGCTGTCGCTAACGCCTGTTAGCGACAGCTTGCTGATAGGGCGATAAAAATATCGCAGCTTTAGCAGCAAAAAGTGCCGCTAAAGTGGCGATACTGCCCTTGCTAATATGCCCCATAGTTCATAAAGGCTACCTCCACCCCTTTTGTCCATTCCAGGCCTGAAATCACTGTGTACCAAAGGATGTGGAATGCACATACCATACTTACAACTATGACAATTTACTCTGTCCCAACAGGTGGACCCTGTACTACATCTGTCGAGACACAAGAATGAATGAATGAAAGAGCATTTATAAAGCGCATAGCTACCCTAAGGCATCCCAGCGCTATCAGCGGACGGGGACAGAGAAGACAGCTTGTTATGTGGAATTTTGAAGAGCCAAGTTTTAAGGAGTTTCCGGAAGGGCATCAGGTTGGACTCCCGACGTATGTGGGGAGGGAGAGCGTTCCGTAGCTTAGCAGCATTGTAAGAGAAGGAACGCCCGCCGCTTCTTGCTCTCTTTATTTTGGGAAGTACGGCGAGCAAGAGGTTAGCCGAGCGGATGCTTCTGTTAGGGCAGTAGGGGGTGACAATAGATCGACTAATTGTCGGTCTTTTTCCCCCAGAAGGACTTGTGCGTGATACATAAAGCCTTGAATTTGATTCTCTCCAATATAGGCAACCAATGAAGAGTCTTTAGTGCTGGCTTGGCAGATTGCGGTACGGGGTCTGGAGGAGCTGGCGAGCTGCGCAGTTCTGAATAATCTGTAGCTTGGAGGTGGTAGCTTGGGGGGCTCCTAGATAAAGGGCATTCCCATAGTCCAGGCGTGATAGAATAAGAGCCTGGACCATTATCCTTCTTGCACGGAAAGGGAGGAGAGGAAGTATTTTGCAAAGCATCCTCAGAATGCCATAGCACGTGGACGATAGTTTCGCCGCCTGATATTCAAAATTCAGGGAGCGATCCAGCCACATGCCCAAACCTTTAATCTGATTCTTTGGTGCTGGAGCAGGGCCAAGACAATTAGGCCACAGTAACCTTGAGTTAAAAATAGGAGAGTTGCCAAGGAGCATAAGCTCCATCTTATCTCCATTTAGTTTCAGGCACGAAAGCTCCATCCATTTGGCTACCTTCTCCAGGCAGCGGCCTAGGCAGGAGGATGTATTTCAGGGGTGGTTTAAGGACACCGACTAAAGTCCAGCTCCACCCCAGGATCAAGCCTCCAGTGATGGTGATTCTCCTGCACATACAGACACGGAGGACCAACCCTACTGGACACCCTGGGTGAACAGAACCGGTGAGTCTCACTGTGCCTACAACCACACCTCCCACCCCAGCGGCAACATCTCAGCTGACCACTGCCCCAACAACCAGTGGGCCTAGCTCCTGCAGTAACATCTCCTTCACCCCAGACCCAGTTCCAGACGTAAGCATTGACAGCTCTCTCACTGAAGATGGAGGAGCCAGTGGGAGGGTACAGGCTGGACCAAGGCCACAGGTCCGTGGGGCAGGGGTGGTGGGAAGGTTACTGTGGGCCAGCAAAGTGAGGCCACTGTGCCACTGAAGCCCAGGCGCCATTATTGCCCAAGTCATTGGCGCATATGAGGACCATCAAGGACGTATGGGCCAGGTACTAGCGGAACTTCAGGAGATGAAACAGCTACAGATGTCGACTGCCTGGACACACACAATGAGAATATGGCCCAGCTCATTGGGGTGCTGAGAGACATCCACACCACCCTCTGCAGGGCTTTCCCCCTGCCACCTACCCATTCCTGTGGTCCACCTATATCTGGGCCATCTACATCAGCGGCTGCCACAGGAATGGAAGATCTGGCAGAGGAGGACTCCTGAGACACAACAGAGTCTGCAGCAGCGGTTCCCCCGCAAACCTAAGTGGGGACGTCCCAAAAAACAGCAGGCGGTTCAGGTGGCAAGGCACCCACCAAAGCCAGGAATAAGAGCCGCCCATGATGTACTCCTTTGTGTACAACACATTTACTTTTTTGACTGATGCTGTGCACATTTGATTTCAATTGGCAGGAGTTTTGTTGGACTTTGGACTTCAGACAATGTGGCTACAACTAAAATGCTTTAATCCACCACCATTGACAACTACACCCCTGTATTTTCACCATTGCACTGTAGTTTTAGTTTAAGTTATCCACAAAAAGCACCACAATAAATACAATTTTCACAGAACCAGTAGCTCATGTAGTATCATTCACATCTAGCAAAGAATGAAGTCAACACCTTGTTTACCACCAAATGTAAGTAGAGCCAACTTGTGTATGCATGGACTTGTTGAATTACTAAAATGTGCACATGAGTATACCAACAACCAACATAGACATAGAAGTATACACTCTGAACACACCTTTATTACAGTGTTCCAACATTAGGCGCCCATAATGTTTTACACAGAGCTAAAAGACACATCATTGAAAGGATCAGTGTCAGTGAACACAAATGTCATGTGCAGACCTCAAGATCATGTTTGGAGGGGATACATCTGACATTGACAAAATCTGTAGCAATGTGTCATGGAATCTACTGGAGCCATATTACAACCCCACAAAAGGGAATCACTACAGTATCTGAGCATATCTGCAGTCCAAACAAGTGTAGCTGCATCTGGTGGAATGTCATAAACATTTGTCAGTGGTGTGCCACAACCTCTGTGGCATACAATGATGAGACACATTAACACCAACATCCAGTTCAAACATATTGAGGATTTAGCCCTTGTGAAGAGAGATGAGCATCATTTGGCCAAACAGCCATATTGTGTTGGAGAACACAGTGGCACACATATATCCAAAGGACCACCACACAACAGGGAAGAAATCCCATGGTGTATCAGCAACTTCCATCCTATTGTTGTGCGAACTGCCTTGGTACCGGATTCGTACAACCAAAGTCTGTGCCAGACATTCCCAGGAACATTACATGTCCAATTTGCTCTGCAGAACAGCATCAGATACTCTGAAATGTCCAAATCAAGATGACATGGCGAAGGTACCTACAACAGACCAAAACCCAGATATTAGCCAGGACACCATAAACATGACACCAATCACAGTCCACTTCTGGAGTACACAGTGCATGGATACATAAAATTAAACTACATAAAGCTACATCAACAACATGTGCATGTGTCAAGTGCTCCTCCACTAACAGTCCTGCGCAAAGTTACCCACAGCTGTACACACCGAACAATCAACTATCAACGACCTCCTCACAGCTTCACAACTACAGTAACTGTAACAGTAAAATTTGTGACATCTCACAGAATACTTACACTCATAAGAAGTTATTGGACAGCCTTTTGACACATGTCAACTCCTTCCTCTTCGCCACTATCATCATCATTTGACATATCAGGTTCCTCACCCAGTGCCTCCTACTGGTCTCCATCCTCTGCAATGAGAGGGATGTTCCGTCGCAGGGCAAGGTTGTGGAGCATGCGGCAGGCAACGGTGATCTGACACACCTTCCCTCATACAAATGTTGGACACATCTCACTCACCAAAAAAGCCAGGCTATGACATTAACTGGAGAATAGTGCTGTTCCGCATTACGTAAGAGTCAAGGGCAGATCCTGGAAATCTGGCACAGAAGTGTGAGATGTATAATTCCACTTGACATGCCACTTGCACTTTCATAGAATGGAAGTGCTTCCTGTTCCTATACACCTGTTCACATGCTGGCGGTGGTACTAGGGCAATATGTGTGCCATCAATAGCTCCAACGACATGTGGGATGCAACCTATAACATAAACGTCACCCTTCACAGTGGCCAAATCTTCACGTCTGGGAAACTAAATGTATATATCCATGTGTCTCATCAATGCTGACGGCACATCACATAGCACCACACTGAACACAGGTTGTGGCATTCCACCTGATATAGCCACAATGTAGTGAAATGAACCAGTGGCCAGGAAATGCAGTGTGGCCATCAGTTTCACCATTGGTGTCAGAGCTGTGGGATAGGTCCTTTGAGGAAATAAGTGAGGCTCCAACTGGTCACATTGATCTTGTATTGTCTGCCAATTGAGATGAAACTTCCTGATGATGTCTTTTTCTTCCATAGTTAGTAGGTCTGGGAAAGGCCGAAATACTGGAGGCAGCCGTCTTCTCCCTCTGCCAGGGTTCCTATGTGTTGAATTGAAACTGATATTGATAGTGGTCACAGTGTCCACACTGACTCATACCAAGATACAGTCTTGTGAATTAACAGTCATGCATATGTGAGTAGTACACAGCATTTCACATCATGTATATATGACAGCAAAAAGCATACATACCAACTTGTAGTATGAAGAAATTGGAAAAGGTGACTGACAAATAGGTGGATGACAATTTTCAAACATTGAGCACTGCTGTGTGAGAGCATATCACAGCTGGGATGCAGCATAAGCCATTACATTGACATACCATATATTTACGGGAGTCAGCCTGATGGATAGGATGCACTGCCATCATGACAAGTTCCACCTATCATCTCCAATCTGGACTACACATGTGTCTGTAACACCACTGTGTACATCATACCTACTCAACTTGTTTGGAGGGCACCGTCCCGTTGTGGAGTCTGCATTGCGCACATGACCACCATCAGGGCCGGTGTACACAGCCCTGCGGTAATCGTGTGTCCATGCACACTCATGTACAACACTGATGTGTTAGTAATGGTATAGCCAGAGGAATGATGTCATACATCAGGTGGCATGTACCAATGTATATGTAATTGGGAAGACACACTTTCGATTCCTCATACTATGTGGTAATGAAGACTGACATAATGGAGGCCTCACCTATGTGACATTCAGGATCCCTGACCGCCTGCAGTTTCAAATTGTGTGGTAGGTAGGTTCACTCACAGCAGCCACAGCCATAGGCTGAAGGGTGTTATTGTGACGGGTGCTGCTCAAGGGATGTGTCCGCAGACAGTGGAGACTGCCTATGTAGATACCTGAGCTCACCAATGGGACATGCTTCTTCAGTGACCACTGGCTGATTTAAACCACTTGGTAAGCAGGGTGACCCATGGCAGCCACAGCCATAGGCTAACATTGAAAAATGTGACTGCCACGGTCCAATGTCTGTGGCCGTCTACACCAAAGTCCACCTATGTGGCCTACTTATAGGTTGGATTTTGAAAGACACATCACTTGCCTCCAGACACTGCTGCTTAATGCACCTCCTTATCACCTCTAGGAGCACTGATGCCATGTACTGCAGGAGTGAGGGCCTGTCCATTCACTCCAGGGGAGCTGGATGCCTTGGCCGACGAGGTCCTTCCCCAAAATGCCAGGCTTTATGGCTCACTAGAGGTACGGGTACGTTGCTCAAGTACTTATTTCACTCTATTTGACTGCTTTTCTTTTGATCACATTGGCCACAATGTGCCTCTAAGTGTAAGCATTATGTTTATTGCATACATTGTAGGACCCTTACATGGGGCACTCATGTAATAGCTTATGGGACCCTGGAGTTTGTGGAGATGAGGCCAGTATTAGAATGAGTGAAACGTGTGATTTCTACTTGTGTTACAGGCATATCTCAATGCATTACTCAAGTTCATGGTAGCTACATTGACGTGGATAAACACAGTATACGGGAATTGGTATGTATAATCATCTCACCATGAGCCATATCTGTATACTGTAAGAAGCAATTGAGGATGATGTTAGCTAAGTGTACTGTCCCATTGTCCACTCCGCCCACATCAGACTTTGCACAACAGTTGACTGAGAGGTAGCTATAACTCACAGACACCTTCAGAGTGCCACACAACCATGTGTTCACATATGAAATGGACAGAAGATTACATTTTCTGTTTGTATTGGTGGAATTGTGAGGTACATGTGGGATAATTAGCCTCCACCTGCAGAGAGCAAGGCCTGACTGTGGGAGGAGGAGGGATGCAATGAGTAATATCCCTGTAGTCCAGCTGGTGCATTGATGTTCCAAGAAACAGTTTTCAGTAGCACTATTAACCCGGATAGCTTTAAGATGGATAATATGAGGGAGTGTGACTGAAGTGAATGCCCTTACCTGATGCTCCTTACCGTTGACTCACAGTGTCAATGTGCGTCTGTCACTAATGACTGTCCCCTTCCTCACACAGGTCTGTGGACACTTTTCTAATTCTGTAGCTTCCACTGTGCAACTCTATTGCAAATCTGAGACATGTACAGTGGAGATAAAGTGTTACTATCGATCATAGATAAGGTTGTGGATCACATGCTTGGCTACAGTATCCACAATCCACAAACAAATGTCAATTTAGTGTCATCCCTGTTACAGTGACACATGTGGCTAATGGGCTGTCCTGTGACAGCAGTACAAACAAGACAAACTAATTTCTACTTACAATGTTGTCCATTTGAGTAGTCCACATTTCCTCACAGCCCCAAAGAGATGGAGCTCTGAGTGTAACAGACACCAACCCTTACCCTGTGACCTTAGTCTTTGGATGGTGTGTTAACTATGGCACTTACCCCTAATTACCATATGCATCAATGAAATGGGCCTGGCAGTAAAGGTGTCAGAACAGTTATGTATAGGTAGTTGACCCTTCAAAAGTTCCAATAGGTGTACTATGTGTCATGCTACCTCACATCACATTCCATCTAGGATTGTCTTTGTCAGCATGATGTTAGTCGGTTGCCTCAATCAGTGTAGGTCATGACCAGGTTTGAGGTTAGCCATCACATGAGCAGAAAAGGGCGTTTCCATGCTTTAGTTGTGCTTAGCATGTGACATGGACGCATGTATAGTGTGTACTATTGAAGAATGTGTGTGCTAGGTGGTATGCAAAATTGTACCTACCATACAGATGTCCTCAAGCTTCCTGTCACACTCTGTTACTACATCTCTTGCATCTCAAGGCCCATCAAAAGAAGGCCATTTGAGAGCCATCGCCCGGAATTGGAGAACCCTGGGAGTCTCCAACCGGCGTAGTGCCCACTGCCTAAAGAAGTGGGCAGACCTGCTCCCATAGACCAACCCAACCCTCCCAATCCAGAGGCCAGCCCTCCCAAAGACTAAACCAGCCCCCCGAACCCAAACCCCAGCCCACCCATTCTACTTCTCAAAGGTGCCTAGACTACCCATTAGATGCCCCTTTCCTGAGGAGGTTTCCCTGACAGTCATTTGGTTGGCAAGTTACGTGGCACAGCAGTGTGGTGGACCACATCCCCTATTTTGGCCTGGCCATTGGCATTTGTGTGTTAAAAATAACGTATTGTTTCTGTAGACCTTTGTCCTGCCATTGTTAATGATGCTAACTGGGCCTGTGATTTAATTTGATTTGAAATTTTGTAAAGTGCTCGAATGCCCAGGGAAAAATCTATTGACATTGATCCCTTTACAGCCGCAGCACCTCTCGCGGGCATTGGCCCTGCGTAGAAGGTTCCTCCAGCGCCCAAAAAACGCAACTGGTGGCATTTAGCGCTTCGAGGCAGGTCACACTAATAGCTCAGAGAAGCTTCAATGCAAACGAATCTCGCAAAAAAGATTGTAAATAACAATGCCTCGTCAGGGGTGGTGAGCGCTATATACATACAACTCATGTATGAGCACAAACGTGTACAACATGCAAAACTTCCAAGTTTGTTTCTGATCAGACGTCTCTGGTATCCTTGTAAACGAGGACGTTCTTACAGACACTCCTAACGGGAACACCTCTATTACAAAGTGCAAACATTCAAAAAGTCTATTTTTCATTAATTAAACCAAGCAATATTGCAAGCACAATGCTTCTCAGTACTGTGCACATTTAAGCATCACTGCCTCCGCCCCTTACTCAGACGTCTTTCACAAGAACCATATGTTCCCTTGTTGTGTAGAGAGATACCAGTACACCTGAGGTAAGTAAACACACCACACTTTGTGCAGAAATGGCATGTGACATTACTACATGCGACGGATAGCACAGGAAATGAAGGCAGGTGTTAATTTCCCATTTTATTTGTAGCTGCTGTGCAAACATTCAAGACTAGGTGAAAGGAAACCACTGCTATGTACGTTTTATCAAGCACTTGCACTGCTCCCAAAATAATCAATACACGGTGTTGAGAAATGCTGCAGTGAAAAGCATTTGCAATGCAATAGATCTCGCATTTGCGAACGTTTGAGCTATTGGCATTGTAAATGACAATGCTTTTCATTTATGTGTTTTGAAAACTTGCAAGCGGTGCATAAACACGCACTTTGTACTTAAAGGGGCATATTTACAAGCCCCTTGCGCCACTTTTGCGCCACCGTTGCGTCACGCAAGTGACGCAGCGGCGATGCAAACCATGCGCCGCCTTGCGCTATATTTACAACGTGACGCATCTAGGGAGATGCGTCACGTAGTAAACTCCTGCGCCACATGAAACCTGCGTCAGGTTTCATGTGGGCGTACCGGCGCAGGGGGCGTTCCGGCGCAGGTAGCGCCTCGAGAGTGACGTGGTGAAATCTACAAGATTTCACGCAGTCACTTTTCCGACGCTGGTGCGCCAAATCCTTACGCCTGCTTCAAGCAGGCGTAAGGATTGATGCACCATGTTAGGGATAGGGAAGGTTGGGACAGTGCTGGAGTTGCGTCGCGCTTGCGACACGACTTCAGCACTGCGCCAACCTTCCGCCGGCAGATGCGTCATGCATCTGCTTATCTCTTGCGCCACGATGCGCCGCATTGTAAATGCGGCGCATCGGACGTGGCGCAAGGGTAAACTTGCGTGACGCATTTTCCCTGGCTCATCCCTGCTGATATGCAGGGATGCGCCAGGGAACGTGAATATGCCCCATAGTCCTTGCTTGCGAGAAACAAGGCTGGCAGTAAAAGAGGCGCAGTTATGACTATGTACAAAGTGCGTGTTTACACACAGCTTGCAGGTTTTTAAAACACATAAATAAAAGGCATTGTCATTTATAATGCCAATAGCTCTAACTCTTGCAAATGCGAGACCTATTGCATTGCAAATGTTTGTTTGTTTAGATGTCCATATGAAGCACTAGTTACTACTTCTCTGCTACCATAGATTACCAAAAGAAACTACATGGTGTTTTTTTACTTTATTTATTCAAGTTTCCATGAAAACAGAACTGATTAAGTCAGCAGCGCAACAAAACAGCATATGACATGGTAATAAAATGAGTTGTCATATCTTGAGCAATCACATAGTACATGCAGAAATCATGGGAGGTATGACAATAGTGCATAGGTTTATCAGAGGCTACAATAGTATATAGCATAAAAACCCAACATGCAACGATCATATGGAGGTACAGAGGTATACACAGTCAATGTAAAACACATCCAATGGAACACCCTGAATAAATAAAGTGTAGGGATAGCATGGCCATTAATGAGGATCGAACATGACAAGTAGTAGTGCAGGGGATCACAAAAATCACAGGGGCAAGCAGTTGGTTGCAGTGTTGCGGCGTAAGTTCCAGGCAGGTCCTCACACATCGACATGTCCTTCAACAAATCGTGAAATGTCGGCATCCGCCTGCCACGCCAATGCAATGCCACCTGCGCCTTCCCAAAAGCAGACCTGCATCAGTAAACTTTATAAATGTTTTTGGTACCTCTTTTACGTAGCCCAACAGAGCCATAATGGGAAGAAGGGGAAAGCATTTTCAGTCATAGCAGTCAGGGCTGTAGTGACATGAGTCCAAAACAATGCCACCGCCTGGCAGGACCACGCCAAGTGAAAAAAGTCTGCCCATCAAGCGCCACAGCGCTTCCAAAATGGTGTGTTTTTAATGGATACGTTTGGTGCTTTTAGTGCTCATAAATAAAACATTAAAACTGAAACTGATTACATGCTATCCTCATCCTAATTTGGGTGCAAATATTTTTCTATAGGACTTTATACCGCACTCAGTACCACTCCTAAATTATATGAACTGTCCAAGACTTTCACACTTTTTTCTTTATAGTTCGTTGGTGCAGTAGCCTAGTTATAAGAAATTGGGTTATTGGTTGAGAGGGGTGTAAACCTGTCTCATTCAACAACCACAAACCTTGTCAGGGGGACCCATAAAGTCACTAAATTAATGTTTGCTTAACCCTCTGCTAGCTTGACACAAATGCAGTCTGGCTTAACTTAGAGGTAAAGTATAAAGGATTTATGCAGCACACAAACAGTAATAATGTGAAAACACAACTCAAGAAAAACCCCAAACCAATATAATAAACTAGAGTACATTTTAATAAATGAAATGATACCAGAACAACACAAATCCACACAGTGGAATTGGAAACGTCCAATTATAAAGGTTTACGAAGATATAGCACCTAAAAGCAAAAAGCACCAAATATGGGTATCTTTTCGTCTGGACCAGGGCCAAGTCACAAGTTCAGGTGGAACAGGGTGGAGGGCAGGCCAGGCACAGGACTAAGGGCCTCATTATGATGCCGGTTGGACCGACTATCGCTGCCCTGTTGGAGGCTGTCGGACCTCCGTGGTCACATAGGAAGCGGTCGCACCGACCCCCAGATAACAATGCACATGAATAGACAGAAATCCGACTACAGCGGTCCTTCTAACTCTGACAGGAAATTACGACAGCAGGGGCATCGGAAAGGACCAATGGAACCAATTGGAGAGCGGAAAGGCAGGTGAACCACCCGCCCTATTACGATGTGCATTTCCGACTTGGCGATCTTGGCAGTCCAATCACCTCTTCAGAGCTGGCGGGAAGGGAGGCACATAAGGCCGACACCGACCTCCACACAGCTTCACACATCCTGTGATTACATGGAGCCTGCCTTACATGTCCTGCCCCTGCTGTACCTGCTCGACTACAATGAAAATTGACAACGACATGGACACAACCTCCGGTAAGTGACACACCTATCCCTCTACATCATAGATATTCTCAAACGTTTGCCAAGGGGGAGCGAAGTGTGGTCTGTGGTGAGTCCGAGGGCCGCATTGATGGTAGCAGGATTGGAGTGGGGCTTTGTGGGTGGTTAAATGTTGCAGGATACTTCATTAGATATTTTACTTAAGTTCAGTTAGCTTGTAAATAAAAGCTTACCTATTTATTTGACATCTTGCTGAATGTTAGTGCTAACTGAAGTAAACAACAGCCCACTGCTGCTGTTAACCCGGGGGTCGCATGTGAAGGTCAGGGGGCCACAGGCGAACCCCGGGCCATACTCTGAGTATCACTGGACTTTACATAGATCCTGCAGCAAATCGGTTGTCTGCCATTAAAAAGCAGGGGCGTTCCTTTGTCTTCATGTTTGTGGGTGTTTGAGCAATATGTGTCCTAGTCATCACGTTGGGACAACTTTCCAATACACATGTGTAGTGAAGCTGGACATGAGGGGTCATCAGGCCTTTCAGTGGGCCGAGTCCTGCTGATGCTTAGCATCAGTAGTACACAAAAAAGCATGTGGTGAGACGGGTCACCATCTGGCTCTCCATTCTAGCCATCAACCTCAGGATCAACAAATAACTTCAGAACTCTGCAGCAGTACCACCTTTATTGCCTGTGATGTCACTTCAAAGAGACTTCATAGTTCTTTCACAGTCTCATCATGTCAGAACATAAGCTGTTCCAAAATACAACACAACAAAAACATAGGTCTTGCATATTAATCTTATGCAACTCACAACCTATCACAAGGCCAATAGTCTCGGCGTATCCTAGGTGTAAGGTTACTTGTATCGCATATCTGGATGCAATAACACAGAAGCAGCAAAATATTAGTCGGGTGGCACACGAGGATGAGCACAGATTTGCAATTTACGGGTCATAAGACATGGCCACAATCATATAAAGTACGCCCCTTTCAGAAACTCACCCCCCCAGTTAGTCTTAAAGGCCAGGGGGGCCTGAAGGGACCCTGGAAAGAATGAGTAGTGTGAGTTGTGTTCCATGCTTTTAAAGCATTCCGGGGTGTCCGTCGTTAGTACCGGCAGGTCGCTAAAGCTGATGCTCATAAGGTATTCAACGGACAATCCATATGTGCCCACACCCTCATGGTGTGAAACTTTGTCAAATCATCAGCAGCATCACCTTCCACTGCCGCAGATGGAACAGCAAACACACTCATAATAGCCCATACCCAGTGTTGGCAGGTCAGAACAGAAGCATCACCATAATATCATGCAGGTAAGTCAGAGTAGGTCCACCAATTATTAATTCAAAAAACAACCATTGTCAATTTCAACAGTCCTTGTCATCTGTAACTGCAAAGGAAGTTGAGGTATCAGATAACATGATGTTGTGCTATGTCACAAGGAGGAATATTTATCACTCTGTGGGACAAAATGTCAATCACTGATGTACAGCTCACATGTACATCAGACAAGCTCCTTTGAGAGCCCCCCTCAGTACATACATTCCACTCAAAGTCCTCTTGTGGAGAACAAGAAGAATAGAATCAAACATTAATTACACTACACTGTACACGTCTACCACAACAGAGAAGAGATAGTGTGTGCATGTGTCAATGTGGGTAGCTCAAACATCCCTGCTGAATATCTACACACACCGCATGTCACCTGACGGAAAGCACTCATTGCCAACTCTGTCACATAGTAAACATCAATAAAGGGAGTGAGACACTATGCCTCCCCCCCGAAGTCACAACACTGTGGACAAGGTTATGGTTGCTGTATCCCTGGTCCAAACATATCTTGTGTGTCCCTGTACACCAACTTACATAAAGTACGTTCCCACTACGTCTGATAGGTTCCCCCTATGTCCAGATCAGTGACTATGTACAGGTACACACTCACAAATTCTACATGTGTGGACATCTCAGAAGCTGGTGTAATGCAGTGTGCAATAAACAGTGTCATAATTCTGCGCCTCCTCACAAATACCATAGCTAACATCTTCTGTGGCACCCTCAAAATCATCATGAGATACATCATGTTGTGACTTCGAAAAAACATCAGCATGGATGTCTAAGAGAAGAAAATACTCCTTCACTGCTAATGCGCTGTACTGGGCCTGCACACAGAACATACATGAAAAAGGAAAGGCTAGTAAATGGGATATTCACAAACCACGGTCTCTGACATTTGACACCCACACTGTCACGATGTGGGTTACCCAAAGCTGGTGGACTCCTGGAAGGCAAGTGGCCAAGGCCACAGTCCACATTGCATCTGCATCAATCAATCAATCAATCACAGAATTTGTAGAGCGCACTACTTACCCGCGAGGGTCTCAAGGCGCTGGGGGGAGGGAAGGGGGGGGGATGCTGCTACTGGTCGAACAGCCAGGTCTTGAGTAGCCTCCTGAAGGTCAGCAGGTCTTGGGTCTTTCGTAGGCTTAGTGGAAGGGTGTTCCAGGTCTTGGCGGCGAGGTGTGAGAAGGATCTGCCGCCGGTGGTTGTTCTTCGAATGCGGGGGACGGTGGCGAGGAGAGGTCGGCGGAGCAGAGCTGGCGGTTGGGGACGTAGAAGAAGAGTCGTCTGTTGAGGTAGGCTGGGCCAGTTTTGTGGAGTGCCTTGTGTGCGTGGGTGAGGAGTTTGAAGGTGATCCTCCTGTCGACGGGGAGCCAGTGCAGGTTCCTCAAGTGGGGGTGATGTGGCTGTGGCGTGGTACGTCGAGGATCAGTCGTGCGGAGGCGTTTTGTATGCGTTGCAGTCGCTTGATGAGCTTGGCCGGGGCTCCCGCGTAGAGGGCGTTCCCATAGTCTAGTCTGCTACTGACGAGGGCCTGGGTGACTGTTCTTCTTGTGTCTGTCGGGATCCACCTGTAGATCTTGCGAAGCATGCGGAGTGTGTTGAAGCAGGAGGAGGAGACTGCGTTGACTTGCTTGGTCATGGAGAGCGTTGAGTCGAGGATGACTCCCAGGTTGCGTGCGTGGTCGGTGGGTGTCGGGGCTGCTCCCAGCGTCGTTGGCCACCAGGAGTCGCCCCAGGCTGAGGGGTTGGAGCCGAGGATGAGGACCTCCGTTTTGTCCGTGTTCAGCTTTAGTCGGCTGATCTTCATCCAATCGGCGACGGCCTTCATTCCGTCATGGAGTTTGGCTTTGGCGGCGAGGGGTCCTTGGTGAGGGAGAGGATCAGTTGAGTGTCGTCGGCGTAGGAGATAATGTTGAGGTTGTGTTGTCTGGCGATGCGTGCGAGCGGGGCCATGTAGATGTTGAACAGTGTTGGGCTGAGGGACGATCCCTGGGGTATGCCGCAGATGATCTCGGAGGCTTCGGATCGGAAAGGTGGGAGGCGGACTCTCTGGGTTCTGCCGTCGAGGAAGGAGGTGGTCCATTCCAGGGCCTTGTCTCGGATCCCTGCGTCGTGGAGGCGTGCGCGTAGAGTGCGGTGGCAGACAGTGTCGAAGGCGGCGGAGAGGTCCAGCAGGATGAGGGCTGCGGTCTCACCATTGTCCAGCAGGATCCTGATGTCGTCGGTGGCGGCGATGAGGGCAGTCTCAGTGCTGTGGTTGCTGCGGAACCCTGATTGGGATGGGTCCAGGATGCTGTTTTCTTTGAGGTATGTCTCCATGTGCATAGGACCTGTGTCATGGTGTCCAATAGGGACAACTAATGTTGTCATCAAGTGGCATGCACATGTGGCTAATCTGGAAGTGCAAGTCTCTAAAAATCTTTACAGCAACAGCACTTGATTAGACATCTATTACATTTTGGAGGAAATAACACACATGGAAATGCTCACATGTGCCTCCAAAGTAACACATTGCAATGACAATACTACACCTCCCATGTGTGTTGTAACAAAAACCTACTGTTCACACATTAAAAACCTTCCACCCTTTCATCTCAGGTAGTACTGCAAGATTGAAGACATGGACATTGGTGAAAGCAAGAAGGTATACTTACCATAGCAGATACCACCCGAACCAATGTCTGCCCCAAGTGGAACTCATCCCAGATATACATCCATTTAACATTGAGCCTCGGCCTCTGCAACTCCATTACCTGTCCCAAGGTCTGAGTATACTTACCACTGCAAATGGTTCAGCTAACATGGTGGAACAAAGGCAGCTATACTCTCACAGGAATACTCTGGTAGACACTCCCTTTAAACGTAACACACAGTCCCAATCTAAGGTCTTTTAGAAAATACTTGAAAACTTGGCTTTTTATTAACTAAATAGTAAGACTCCTATCATCTGCAGCAAGAAAAGAAATTTGTTTCACGAAGGAAAGGACGCAGTACCACAGGCTGTTACTAGGTGTCCCTAGAATTTCTTTTCTAGGTGTTCCAGGGACACCTAGTAACAGTCTGCGGTACTGCGCATTTTCCTTTGTGAAAGGAATTTCTTTTCTTATTATGCTACTGCTGGCATAATTTGAAACAAGAAAAAAAAAATTGCATCTTCAATGCCAATAGCTCACATTTTGAGTAATGTGAAACGTATTGCATTGCAAATGTTTCTTTTCTGATCAGCCTCCTGTGTGGCTTCAGCAGTAAAGAGGTAATTGAGGCAGGAAGCAAAGAACAAACCTTGAATTTTCAGAATCTAAGTTAAAAGGTTAGACCAAGTAAAAGGAAACAAGCAGCGACGACTGAAGAATCAATAAAAACAAGGAAGGAGTCCCTAAATGAAAAGATAACAGCCCAGCGCAACTAAACAGTTGTTGGTCGGCTGCAAAACGGAGGCAAAACGGAAGTGACGTGACGGATCACAAGCCAACGATAAGCCAGCTAACAAGAGCAATGCCAGAGTTAACCACTGGCAAGCGGCAGGAGAAATTACCCTCGATATTGTGTTTACTATAGGTCTTGCGCATGCGCTGTCTAGTCTCGACCTAAAAAGGGAGATAAAGGCGCCATTCCATGGTATAAAAGTTAATGAATAAAATCAACAAACAATGAAAAAAAGTAAAAGTGATGAAAAGGGGTCAGCAGTAGAATATTTTTTAGAAGGCATAGGATTTTCAATGTGCATTTTTTCCAGTGTGGCATATTCTATCAGGTAGACAATAGAGATAGATAATGCCATGTGGCTGATCTGTGTAGATGGAGTTTGCCTGGTGCAGATTAAGGCAAAAGCTGAATAGGAGCATCTGCTCCTCCTGGTGGGGCCATTGGCATCTCTGTAATATGTCATGTGGATTGTTCTCTGCTTCTTCTTCACAGACGCACAAGCAGGTGCATCAAGACAGCATACATTTTGGTGACAATATTGACATTTGCTACAAGTGCTAAACGAAAGAGTGAAGCTTGAAGGAAGAGATGTTTTCTGACATGACATGTAGAGGCTTTCAAGAGCCTTCATCCTTTCGGTGAATGTAAGCTGGCTACCTATGATGTGTGCATCTGTGAGACGTGCTCAGTAACTTCATGGAGCCTATGACCTGCTGCACATTTTGTGGAATCATGCCGGTGATACATTTATGTTATTTCTTTTCTTACTTTTTTGTCAGTTGTATAATTTTCCCTCACTAGGCTTCTTTTGAGCCGAAGTATCTTGTGAGAATTCTAAAACTGGAAGTGTGTGGCCTCTTTTCCTCTCACTGCAAGTCTGGGTAGCTCACACACATTTTTTCTTGTCACTGACCTGTGACTAACTTGAGTGGAGACCTCGTATACTACACATATTTTCCATTTTTGTGGTTGTAAGAATTAAAGATCTTATGCTGGAAAAACGAGTGATGGATTCAGCTGTTGTGGATGCTTAAACAGGTTACTGTAACCTTGGTGAAGTTTTTCATTTGATTGAGGGGCTATGCTTTGGAAGGGGGTGAGAAGATATTGCTCACATTGGAGTGATATCAGATTATTGTGCCCTAAATATTGTCTTACAAAGATATTGTGCCATATATTTTGGGGACAAAAATCTAATCCTATTTAAGATTACCACCAACAGGTCAAAGCTGCAATAAAAAAGGCCCTCACCCACAGAATCAACATTAGCTCCAACCGAGCCAGGGAACTCATCAACATTGTCAGAGGATTCTCCTGCCCATCATCCACTGAAAATGCCATCCCAGCATCACAGGAAATGTGCGACACCCTGGACAACCATTTCCACAACCAAATAAAAGCTTTCTACAAAAACTTCAACCCCCCCATCCCACCAGCCCCCTCTGCCAGAAGTCAACCACCACCGCCGAACACCAGATCACCGAATGGAAACAACTGAGAACATTGGACACAATCACGCTGATGAAGACGAGCCACTCAGGAGCACCCGCCGACCACTGCCCCACCAACTTTTCAACCTCGTAAGAGGGGAGATCAGCAGACAACTCACCATCATCCTCAACGCCTCGCTAACCACATCCACCTTACCTGACGTCTGGAAACACATAGAGGGGCAGACCACAGCGGTCACCAGAACTACCGACCCATCTCAGTGTTCCCCTTCCCAGCCAACATCCTGGGAAAGGCCATCAACCTCCAAATCACCGAGCACATGGAAAGAAAAAAACTTCTTGACCCCTCACAATCAGGACGTCAGAACTAACTATAGAACTAAGACGGCCCTGATCGCCGCAAAAGACGACATTTGCATCCTACTGGACAGAGGAGAATCAGCCATCCTCGTCCTGCTCCACCTCTCTGCAGCCTTCAATACTGTCTCCCACCACACTCTCAGTAATTGCCTTCAAAGCATTTGCATGATAAACAACACTTTCAAAAAAATGTCATCCTTTCTCACGGGACGCACCCAGAAAGTCAGGATCCCTCCTTTCACATCACAGACCAAACACATTATTTGTGGCGTACCTCAAGGGTCATTCCTCGGTCCAACCCTCTTCAACATCTACATGACACCACTCACAGACATTGTCAGATAACATGACATCATTTCCTATGCCAACGACACCCAGCTTGTCCTATCGCTCTCAGCGGACCCTAACTTGACTAAAACCCACTTCCACAACTGTATGAAGAACGTCTCAGCTTCGATGAGGGACAACTGCCTTAAGCTCAACACAGACATGACGGAAGTCCTCATCTTGGGCAAGCACACCACCCTATGGAACGACTCCTGGTGGCTGTTGGAACTCGGTCCCACCCCCACTCCAAAAGACCACGCCCACAACCTCAGTATCATCCTGGACAGCGAACTTTCAATGAAACATCAAGTTAACGTCGTCTTCTCACCCTTCTTGCACACACTCCACATGCTCTGAAAAATGTTCAAGTGCCTCCCTACCAACACCAGGAAAATGGTAACACAGGCCCTGGTTACCAGCCAACTGGATTACGGCTATGTACTCTATGCTGACACCACCACCGAACTCATGCAAAGACCACAGCTGAAACAGAACGCAGGTGCGAGACTGATCCTCAACCTGCCCAAGAGAACCCACATTACCCAGCACCTTATGGAGCTCCACTGGCTCCAAGTCCAGGAGAGATGCCTTTTAAAGACCCTGACCCACGCCTACAAAGTCACCATAACCAAGGACCTGCCTACATGAACCACCGCCTGCACTTCTAGCAGCCAAACAGAAACCTCTGGTCAGCAAACCTCGCCCTCGCAGAGATACCACGCATACGACACAGCTGCACCGGAGGACGCTCCTTCTCCCACCTTGCTGCCAAAGCCTGGAACGACCTACCTCTCCACCTCTGCACTGCACTATCCCTGACAGCCTTCAGAAAGGGACTCAAGACTTGCTTGCTCGAATGAGACCAGCAGTAAGTACATGGATACCCCCCCGGGGTGACAAGCCTTGCTCTACAAATATGACTTGATTGATTGAAGATCATATAAAAAAATTCACTATTATCCTGAGGTCCTCAAATGTGTGAATTATGTTGTATTTATGGTCACATTTGCCCCTTAATGCTGAACAATATGGCTGGGCCAGACTGTCTGACTGCCCTAAATATCATCCCAACACTGACGAGAAGTAATAGAGATGGTTCACAGGTCCTCACAGAAGAGAGGAACCTCAAAGAAAGGAGGGCGGGGCATTTTTAATCTGGGAAATTCTAAATACATTTTAGGCAACACATTGCCTACTTGGAGAGATAATAGCAACGACTCTGCAAGAAAATGTTGGTACATGGACAGGACAATCAGAGTAATTAACTTAACCAATAAACCAAAAACAATCATTTTACAGTGTTAGTTTTATTGAAACAGTCCAAGTTATCACGAACAGTGGGCCTGATTCACAGAACTAACTTACGTCAAAAACGTAAAGTTAGTACTTTTTGGTATTCACAGAATACACTTACTCATTTTGGTATTCACAGAATGAATTTACTCATTTCGGTATTCACAGAAGTTAGTAGTCCTAACTTTAGGACTCCTAAATGCCTTCTGTGAATACCGAAAGTCTTAAAGTTAGGATTTTTCTCAGTTTAGGAGTAGTAAAGTTAGGACTCCTAACTTTAGGACTCCTAAATGCCTTCTGTGAATATCGAAAGTCTTAAAGTTAGGATTTTTCTCAGTTTAGGAGTAGTAAACTTAGGACTCCTAACTTTAGGACTTCTAAATGCCTTCTGTGAATACCGAAAGTCTTAAAGTTAGGATTTTCTCAGTTTAGGAGTAGTAAAGTTAGGAGTCCTAACTTTACTACTCCTAAACTGAGAAAAATCTAACTTAAGACTTTCGGTATTCACAGAAGGCATTTAGAGTCCTAAAGTTAGGACTACTAACTTCTGTGAATACCGAAATGAGTAAGTTCATTCTGTGAATACCAAAATGAGTAAGTGTATTCTGTGAATACCAAAAAGTACTAACTTTACGTTTTTGACGTAAGTTAGTTCTGTGAATCAGGCCCTGCATGTTTTTTAACATGTAGCATTCTGAAATGGTTTATGTCATCCAGTCTCAAAGAGCTACAATGGTGATAAATGTGCCTGTATGTTTTAATCCATTATTGTACAGGCGATAATTGGCTTTTACATTTTTAAAAGGAGATCTTCAAATATTTAAAAAATAATTTATGAGCACAGCATTATTCATTTCACTTGAGGGCTCGCATCTCAATCAATAACCTTCCAATGTTTGAGGTGCAAAGCATTAAGAAGCAAAGCTTTTATGAGTCTGCGAGGAAGATAATCTGACTTCTGAAAGCTGGTCATTTATTAGAAGCGGCTGTAAGAAAAGCATCATCCCTTTTCAATTCGAGTCACTCCTGGGTGTATTAAAGGCCTACACAGTGGCTATCTCATTAGGCACTCCCAGAGATAACCATGCTTTAGAAAGAGACATAATATCAGTTTTATTGCCTGAAAGCTCATTTTTCCAGGGGGTGACATTAAGGCAGGTATTTTCTGTTAAAAATCATTTCAACTGGGCTGAGACCATTAACACATTTATCTTCTCTGAATATGTGACATGATTGGAATAACTTCCAGAAGATACATTTTCCATCATGACTGCCATTAATAACGTGAAACACAACACTGCAGACATATAGCAACAGACAAATGGGGGAAAACTGAACTAAAAGCCGCGCACAGTGGCCTATTATGAGTGTTAAGGGATGTACTTAGCAGCGATTTTCTTCATCGCAACCAGCTCACGCTCTTTCATACAACATCCTCTTTCATTATCTCTGCCTCTTTCTTCATCGCCCATCTTCTTCTCTTCTTCTCACCCCACGCTGACTTTTATATCTGACTTCCCTCCCTCTGTCTATTGCTTTTTCTTCATATCTCGCTGGTTCCATTATTTCTGCGTATATCTGGCTCACCCGCCCTCTCTGTCACACACAAACAATCTCTCTCTTCTACTTTTTCTTCGTCTCATCTCCCACTCCTTTTCTCCTGCCTCCTTCATCTTCTTCTTCCTTCCTCTCTATCGACCTCTTTCTGCCACCTCATTTCTTCCTTTCTCTCTCTCCACCACTCTCTTCCCCTCTCTCTCTCTCTCTCTCTCTGCCTCACTCTTTCTCTTCCTCTCGTCCAGGGGCAGCCCCTCTACGGAGGCATTGGCCTCCATATTTATTGCCCCTGGAAATGTAATTTCTTTTTCTGTCCACTGTGCACTGCCGGGTTGTGTGCCTTTCTGTGAGCGTGGGGGTGGGGCTTAATGGAGGGCACCCTGAGCATGGTGATGGTCTTGAAGTGAAGTGTGAATGTCTGGTTGGACGGGTGCCTTTCTGTGACCAACACAACATGGGCACTTGAAGCCTCTCCCTACCTGCGCAACATCCCACAAAAATGCCACAGCCGCATCCCCCTCAGTCTCCTAAGGAATGCTAGGTTTGCCTGCCTCAGCCAATCTTGGCGCTGTTCTCATGGAGCTTGCTAACATAAACAAACGGAGCCGCTTCTGGATTGGCTCAGCACTCAACGCAAGTAGGTAGGCCTGTAGCCTTCGCACAAATGAATCAGCACTATGTGAGGTTGGTTCACAGAACATGGCTAATCACTGTATGGGTTTGCTTTGAAGCCAAGCAGTGATTGGTCCTTTTCTGTCCCTTGCTCTTTTCTGTCGTGCCCAGCACCAGTTATGGCATTGTGCAAAAGGGAGAGAAAGAGATGAGAGAAGTAGTGTGTCTTGCTGCCGTCCGCATCTGCGGGCATTCTCTCTATGCAGAAGGATTCATGAGCAACTGCGGTGAGTACACACATATTATTGAGTGTGATGGCAAAATGTATTTGTAATTTGTTTTGCACATATACATATATTAATCTCAGCACACATGTATATTCACTGTGTGATATTCACTTAAAGTGGACTATAGTTAATGTATGCCTAAATTTAAAATTGCTCATGTTTGGTTATCATCTTCCTGCTTGTCATGTACTTCTCTTTCTTGTTCCAGGGGCCAAGCTGTAGCAGTCATTGGTAATTGAAAGGGATTTCTTGCTTAGTTTTCCTCTTAGCATTTTATCTTTGTGTGTTCCTTGGAGAGTGAAATATTGAGCACACACCTGCGAGTGGGAATGTCCTGACCCAATTGTATCATCCCGCTACACATATCCAGCTGAAGGTCCTGCAGCAGAGACTCCATTGTATGGGAGCTGCAGAAAAAGACAAGCACTTCCATTATCACAACATGTTCAACTGTTCCTGATTGGTTCACTCAATGGGAATCGTGTGGAGTTGTATCTTTCTGTAGATGAAATGATAAAAAATATGCCTTGTCGAGTTATTTAGTTCAGATGCCCTCTCTACTTTCCTTGGAGTAGATTCTTTTCTGTGCTCTTGCCTATTAGAATTAGAGTCCTAGGCAAATCCCTTTCTCACTTGCTCAACTGAATCTTTATTTAATTCATTTGATGCTGCCTTTAGAAGCTTTACCTCCTGACAACGTAAGCCTGACTTCTCCCCGAATTGCTCAACTTCTCTACCTTAGTATACTAGGGATTTCCACTTAATGGGAAACTGTGCCAGTTTAGATTTACTTTATGACCACTTTAAACAGTTTGGGCCGGATTCACAAAGGGCCTCCGCACTCGTGGTGGAGGGTCCTAGTCATGGGGGAGGCTCTACACTCGGGGCGGAATCAGGCCCTTTGTTTTTAGGTCTCGCCCTGAAGCCAGCGCTTGCGCTGGTCTGGGCGAGACATTTTGTAAGTGGGCTTTTAGAAATGCGACCACTTTTTTTTGGGCTTGCCTAGAGCATGCGGGTACGCGCACAGTAACGCGCATTCCTTGCATGCTCCAGGCGCCATATGTCTTTCCTCTCACTTGCTCCTCCCCCTCCCCCACCACAGAGCGCTTCTCGGGGCCGCGCGGCCGTGTCACTTTCACGGCAGCGCGTCACTTGCTCTCCCGCTCCTCCCCCCTCCCCCACCACAGAGCGCATCTCACAAGGCCGCGTGGCCAAAGCGTGTTTTATTTAGTTTTTGCGCGCGCGCACACAACTCCCGGTCGCGGCCGAAATTCTTGCTCGCGATCACTTTCGCGTGCACCATTTGCTTGTTTGAACACTTCTCGCCCTTTCCTTGCTGTTTTCTGTGCATCGCTCATTCTTTCATTACTTGTCACTTTTATGTGCATTTCTCAGTCTTTCTTTGCTACTTCACTGTGCATTTCTCCTTCCTTCTTATTCCTTCTTTGCTGCTTTTCTGTGCGTTTCTCATTCTCTTTCTGCCACTTTCATGTGCTTTTTTCATTATTCCATAATCTTTCTTTGCTGCTTTTTGAACTTTTACACTGATTCTGTGCCGATCTGCTGGGCATCTGCCACTCTTTCTCATTCATTCTTTGCTGATCTTCTGTGCTTTTGCCTTTCATTCTTTAACATTTTTCTCTGGCCTTTTCACTCAATCCTTGCTGCTCTTGGCTTCTTTTAGTCTCAGCTCTTCTCTTCGAGTTTCAAACTCAATTGCTCTCTTAACTCCTCTTCTTCCTTTTTCTCACTCTTTTGCTCTTCTTCCTGCCCTTTTCCTGAATTTGCGACCTTCCCTGCTTCCTCTCCCACGCCGCACTCCCTTCTTGGTTCCTGCCAGTTACTTAGCCCAACCCATTGCCCCAGAGACCCCCGCTCCTAATTCATGTCCGCCGCAGCTTGGATGCACAGCCCGTATGCGCCCCTCCCGTGCCCAGCGCCAGACCCCTTGCTTTCACTCCCATCACTGCTACGTCTCTGCTTCCCTCTCCTCACCCTGAACCTTGAATGCACCTTCCAGTGCTGCTGCTACGCCTCGGTAGTCGACTGCGAAGGTGACTTCCCTGTTCCACCTGCCACTTTTCCTGCACCTTCCCACACCTTCACACCACCCTCACATGCACCGCACACAACACTCACCTCTCCCTCGGCCACGCACACCTACACACCTCTCCCCACCCCTCCCTGTTCTGCCTTCTCCTCAACAACACCTCCCTCAATAAACACGCTACTGAAATATGGGACCTGCTGCACGACCACACATTGAAACTGCTCTTCCTCACAGAAACCTGGCTTATTCTATCGACATTACCACACCTATTCCCCAGGCACAAGGTTATAAGACAGGACAGAATTAACAGACCCAGCGGAGGACATGTCATCGTTTTCAAAGAGCTCATCAAGTGTTCCACTGCCTCAGCTAGCACCAACAGCACTGATGCTGGATGATGTGTTTATTGTGCCAAAATGGCTTCTTTTGTCATCTTCAATGCAAGATGGTGCACACTCTGAAATCCGTAAAAGTGCACTCTCTTAATGCTTTATTTTAATAAATATATTTAGGGTGATCACCAACCTCTAGTTCAGTGTGGACACTTTCTCCAGTCCTTGTCTTCTCTCTCTGTACGTCACACCTCTCTTTCAATAAACCTCAGTGCCCCACAGCACTTACCTCTCATGACCTCAACTTGCCACCTCTCTCCGATCCTACCTCTAGATCTCTAGCTCTCGGTCAGCTCTCTGCCCCTCTCTTCTCCTCAAGTGCCTCTCTCTCTCTCTCTACTTTCTCTTCTTTCTGCATCTTGCTGCTCTGTTTGCATCTCATCCCCCCTTCATTTCTCTTCCATTTACTTCCCCTCCCTCTTAATTTCATCTCTTTATCTTACCCTTTCTATCATTTTTGCCATCTATACCTTAGATTAGATTAGATTAAAATACTTATAAAGCGCATGGCTGCCTCGGCAAAGAGGCGTCCCAGCGCTGAAGCCAAAGTAAGCAGGAGTCAAGACAAAGGGAAATATATCTGGGAAAGAACAAGGGACAGGACAGAGGGAGTTAGACCTGGGAGAAGAGCCAAGTCTTCACAAGGCATCTGAAAGCCTGATGGTCAAGGTTACTGCAGATGTAGAGAGGGAGAGTGTTCCAGAGAGTGGGGGCCAGGCGTCTAAAGGAGCGGCCACCCGATCTAGCTCTACGTATGTGAGGGATGCATGCAAGATTCTGATTCGCCGAACGTAGGGCACGCGAGGGGGTATACAAAGTGCAGAGGTCGCCTAGGATATCTGGGGCACTTCCTGTCAGTATCTTATGTGTGATACAGAGCGCCTTGAAACAAACACGCTGTTTAAGGGGCAGCCAGTGCAGGCGGCGGAGAAGATTAGAAGCATGACTGAATTTAGGAAGGGCAAAAATAGCACGAGCTGCCGCGTTCTGGACCCGCTGTAATTTATTAAGCACGGATTTATTAGAGCCGAGAAGAAGCACATTGCAGTAGTCCAGATGGGCCAAAATAGAAGCTTGTATAATCAGTTGGCGTGTTTGGGCATCAAAGAGACCCAAAATCGGTCGGAGGCCGCGCAAAGCATTTCCCGGCCACTGATTTGGCATGTGTTTCAAAGTTGAGGTTATTATCAACTATGAAGCCTAGATTTTTCACCGCAGGTTTGGGATCAGGGGGATCACCAAGTGCCCGGGGCCACCATTCCTTCGTCCAGAGATGAGACTCTTTGCCAACCAGGAGAATCTCTGATTTGGTAGAGATCAATTGCAGAAAGTTAGCCGTCATCCATTCTGCAATTGCAGAGATGTCTTCTTTAAATTTTATTTTGTCTCGCTTGGGATCATTGGACAGGGCAATCACTAGTTGGGTGTCGTCGGCGTATGACACCAGGGAGATTCCTCGTACTTTGGCCAGCCGTGCCAAAGGGCTCATATATATATTGAAGAGCATAGGGCTCAATGCAGAGCCCTGAGGAACCCCACAGAGAAGAGAGTGTACATGGGAAGAGAAAGGGGGAGAGGTCACTTGAAAGGTTCGGTCGGCCAGGAAGGAGGAGAACCACGCTAGAGCTTTCTTCCCAATTCCTATCTCCTTCAAACGTAGGAGCAGGATTTCATGGGACACCGTGTCAAATGCCGCGCTTAGATCCAGCAGCACCAGCGCTGATGTGCTGCCGGCATCCAGCGCGGATTTGAGTTGTTCTACCACAGCCAGTAAAGCTGACTCAGTGCTGTATCTTGGTCGGAACCCATTCTGTGAACTATCAAGTATATGATTAGATTCTAGAAACTGTGTTAGAGTAGAATTCACATGTGCTTCTAGAATTTTAGAGAGGAAAGGAAGCAAAGAAATTGGGCGGTAGTTCTCTGGTTTAGACGTGTCGAGTGTTGGTTTCTTAAGTAGAGGGACCACTTTTGCATGCTTCTATGATTTAGGCACCATCGCAGTGAAGAGGGATAGATTAAGTAAATCCAGACACTCAGGAAGAAGGCCTTGTTGAATTTTCCTGAAAGCGTCCGGTTTGAGAGGATCGTCTGGAGATCCAGATTTGATTTTGACCACTAATCTCTCTAATTCCTTCAGGGAAATAGGGGGAAGAGATGCAAGGAGGACAGTCTCAGAGCCAATATAAACATTCTTCCTGCAAACACTGGAGGGTATACCATGATCGAACTTTTGGTAGATATCTTCGACCTTCTTCAAAAGAAGGTTGCCAGCTCCTCGCAGTGTTTGTTGGAGGAAATAACATTGCCCGATTCCACTGGAGAGGAGATTAAATCTTTCAGTAGAGAGAATATAGTTTTGCTGCGGTTGGTGCTTGTATTAATCAGGCTGGAATAATGAGCTGCTCTGGTTATGCGCACCAGTTTATGATAGGATTTAATGGCCGCTCTATATAGTGCTTTGGCCTGGGGGTCATATGTTCTCCTCCAGGATCTTTCTAAGATCTTGCAGTTCTTCTTAGCAAGGGTTAGATCTTCATTGAACCAGGCATTGGCCCGAGTGCTTTTAGAATGGGTAAGTTTAAGGGGAATGCATGTATCTAAGGCTTGAGTAATCCACCTTTGGAAGATCGCGTTAGCCTCTTCCATATTTGCAACTTTTACCATGGGCTTTGCACTCAGGGCTGTGAGGAAGTCTACTTGGTTCAGTTTATGCCAGGGCCGTTTTAAAGAGGGATGTTGATTAGGCTGGGGCTTATGGCCAGCTATCGTTAGCCGCATCATGATGAGGAAATGATCAGTCCAGATCATAGGAAGTGGTGACAGAACTTCCAGTGACTCTAGATTAGAAAAAATAGGGTCAAGGAGATGTCCTGCTCTGTGCGTAGCACTGGGGGTCAATTGAATCAACTGACAGGCTGCCAGATCCCCCAGAAAGCCAACAATCTCCGATGATTCTTGTAGCTCTAGATGGAGGTTCAGATCGCCTATGATATTAAAATTGGCAGTCTGAAGAGCCAGTGCTATGACAGTGTTTATCAGGGCTTCTCTAAAGGTTTTTGATGGACCAGGGGGTCGATAAATAAGAAGGCCGGAGAAAGTAAAGTTAGCACTCAGAGAAATTTTAAAAAGTGCACTCTCACAGTCAGGAAGATCTAAGGGGGACAGGCTGCAGGAATGGACTGATTTGTAAATAATCGCAATGCCGCCCCTCTTCCTCCAGATCTGTTTATGCTGTGTATAGCATAACCTGTAGGAAGAGCGAGTGCTGGTATGGCCACAGAGGATTCACATAGCCAAGTTTCCGTAAGGAAAAGGATCTCAGGTGAGCATTCCTGTAGGAGATCGAACACCTCAGCATGATGTTTAGGCAGTGAGCGACAATTAATGCTCAGAAGAGTGTGTGTCACCATCCCAGAACCAGAGAGTGTAGCATGCATCAGGGGGAGCACTCTGAATTCACAGTGTTCACAAAGAGAAGGACAGTTTTCTGGGTCCCAGCTATGATTCCCGCAGGAGCCTTCTTTATATAGGGCCCGTAGTTCTTCGCCGGTGTAGCTACCTAATTGGGCTTTGGAAGGAGCAGGATCTCTGGCTCCTGGCGAAGTCCCGGCGCGGACGGGCGCAGACGGGCTTGCCTCTGGCCCGCTGCGCGCATCCGCTGCGCGTCCTCGCAGTGGTGTGCATTTGAGGCTACGGGGGCTCAACAGGCTCCACCCGTGCTCTGCGCTGATTGGCTAAGGGCCAACCAATCAGCGTGTGAGGATAAACACCAGGAAGTACGGGCAACCACACAGACGCGTGTGGAATATCAATTAGGTATTTCTTTTAGCACTAAAGCATAGGGTGCAGTGGGCAAAATTGTGAGTGCGCTTTAAAAGAATTTTAAAAGAATGTTAAAAACAACAGTCAAATTCAATCAAACGTTCCCCCAGCAATTCCCCAGCTAAAACACTGCTCAGACAGCCGCGCGTCCTCGCTACGGCGCGTATTTGAAGCCACGGGGGCTCAACAGGCTCCACCCGTGCTCTGCGCTGATTGGCTAAGGGCCAACCAATCAGCGTGTGAGGATAAGCACCAGGAAGTACGGGCAACCACACAGATGCGTGTGGAATATCAATTAGGTATTTCTTTTAGCACTAAAGCATAGGGTGCAGCAGGCAAAATTGTGAGTGCGCTTTAAAAGAATTTTAAAAGAATGTTAAAAACAACAGTCAAATTCAATTAAAACTCTCCCCCAGCAATTCCCCAGCTAAAACACCGCTCAGACAGCCGCGCGTCCTCGCTACGGCGCGTATTTGAAGCCACGGGGGCTCAACAGGCTCCACCCGTGCTCTGCGCTGATTGGCTAAGGGCCAACCAATCAGCGTGTGAGGATAAGCACCAGGAAATACGGGCAACCACACAGACGCGTGTGGAATATCAATTAGGTATTTCTTTTAGCACTAAAGCATAGGGTGCAGTGGGCAAAATTGTGAGTGCGCTTTAAAAGAATTTTAAAAGAATGTTAAAAACAACAGTCAAATTCAATCAAACGTTCCCCCAGCAATTCCCCAGCTAAAACACCGCTCAGACAGCCTTTCTCTACCTCTCGCATGCCTCTTTCTACCTCACCATTCTCTCTTTCATTTCTCTCTCTGCCTCACAACTCACTGCCTCATCTCTCTCTTCCCCACCTCTCATACACTATCTAGACTCTCAATTTACATCACCTATTGGCCTTCTATGTCTCTCTTTTTATTGATGTCCTCTTTCCCTCGCCTTTCCCATTATTTTATTTCTTTCTCTCTACAATGCTCTCCCTACCTCTTCCACTCCATCTATCACTCCCTTTGCTTTCATCTCTCTTTCTATCTCCTTCACTGTTTCCGTTCACTCTCTCTGCATCCAATGTCTCGCTCGTTTAATACATCTGTCTTACCTCTGTCTCTCTCTCTCCCTATTTCACCATTCTCTACTTCTCCCTCGCACTTACTCTGTATTAGCCTCATCTCTCTACCTCATCTGCACCTCTTTTTCTCTACTTCTCATATCTTTCTATTTTTCATCCCACCGGCTCTACCTGCCTCGCTACTTTGTTTACCTGACATGTCATTCTGTGCTTCACCTTTCTATTTGTGCTATATCATTATAACTCACCTCTCTTCCTATCTTATTTCTCTCTAGACCTTGCCCCTCGGGTTGGCACCTTTCTTACCAGCCTACATTTAAAACTGCATGCCAGGCCTCTAAAAACAAGCATTGGCATAGTCAATAGGTCTCGCCTTTGGGACTTTATAAGTTTTTAGACATGCAACAGTTGATGTTATTACACCAAGGATATTGTGCTGCATAACTAAATACTTATAAGGTCCCAAAAGCGAGACCTATTGGCTATGCCAATGCTTGTTGTATTTGTGATTTCGAATGGATTTGAATCATACTGACTAATGTATTCATGTATTGATTACTGATGTATGACTAATATTGAAGGATTTTAGTTGTTTTTGCAAATATCACAGTCACCTCCATTTTTGTGGGACCAAATGTGCTTTACATTATTTATATATATTTGATTGGTTGTGTTATGCCTCAGTCCGGAACTAAAGATCCATCAGCTTGTTCTTGAATTTGAACCAGAGATATGCATACTGTAAATCTGCTGCAACAAGTGCATGTGAAGTGCAGTCAAGGGTACAGAAGGATCCTGGCCTGCCATTTCTTCTGCCCTTCTCCCTATCACTGAGAAACCTTTGCACTGGCTGAACCTACTTCCAGCAATTCCTGCAATGGGCAGGTTTACTTTTACATATTTTCCAAATAAGCCCCACAAGGGAAATGGTTTAGAAAAACAATGGTGCACGCACGGGCAGTAATCCAGGATTGATAAGTAGGATATATGAGTACTGAGTACAAAGAAACGTGTGTCTATCTACAAGTGCCTGGGGTGTGCACAAACGGATCTATAAGAGCCTGTGGTGTGGACAGAGGCTCCCATGAGCGCCGAGGGTGCACACATGATGATGTGTGAGCACCGGTTGTGAGTACAGGGAACTCTGACTGCATGTGCACTGTACGAGAGGGTATTTGTGGAATGTATATGATCATCTGATTACCTTTGCTCTACTGGAGTGGAATGGGTTGGGTGGGCGCTGAGAGCCTGTGCTACATCTATGTGACCAGAGGACGTCTTTGTGTTCCTTTGACATATATATGGCTGTCTCTGGAGCAGTGCTGTGTACAATCTGAGCATCTGTGCTTTGAGCACGGATTCTCTCTGAGCCCGTGCTCTACATATTTGTGTTGTGTGTGTGAGTGTCTGTGTGCCTCACTGTTGTGAAAGTCCTGCCCTAACTTACACAATTCGCAGAGTGTTGCTCGAGGTTTGCAGGAGTGGGCACCATCCACCACATCTCACAGGGCCTTGATAGTAATTGTCCATGTGTTAATGAACGCACGGTGGTTTGGCAGGCCTCACCCTAGCATAGAATGTCGATCTCTGTGCAATCTGAATAATGATAATGAAAATAGAGAACAAACGGCGGACTCCAATTGCTGCACTTCCTCGATGTGATCCCCAAGTAGTAGATTACTAATATGATGAAAGTTGGTGTGCACACTCTGCTCCTGCACCCACCGTTGTAGGATGCCAACTGCCAAACAGAAATACAGAACTATGAGAATAATGGAGCGGTGCACTCCCAAGTTACTATAACGTCAATAAAGAAGCTAGATCAGTGTCTTCGTTGCAAAAATATATAAATCTTTATTATAAACAATCCATGGGATTTGCGCAAAGCATCAGCCAACGCGTTTCGTTCAAAGGATGAACTTCGTCAGGGCAAACGTAGCAGATGGTGAATATGGCAAGTTTTAGTGCTAATATTAAAAGGTTCTACGGGCCCAATCTGGTCAGGACCCTGTCTGGAAAAGTGTCAAATGTTCTCGAACTTGTAACTGCATACGTTGTGTGGGCCTCCTTGATAAGGGCCTGTATAGTATTCCTGCAGTCTCTCTCCAAAGCGTCTCGGCTCACGGAACAGCAGGCCGCTTTTTCTCATCTTGTGCTAGGAGCACAAGCTGAGGCCTTCCTTTCCTGAGACTGACCATACTGCTTTTTGGGCCCCGTCAGCAGCCACAAATTTTCAAAGGTCCTTGAGTCATGAAAGAAAGCAAAGAACACAAAGGCCGTTTTATGTTGTTTAATATTCAGACATCTTAAATTATGTTACAGGTTCACATCTGTGAGGAGCCAGGACTTCTTGCAGTGTCCCCCCACCGTTTGCCCACATTTTGACTGCTAGCTGCAGGTTGTCTGATTCTGATTGTGCCCTGGGCTCTGCTAACCAGTCCCAGGGTCTGTGCTCTGTGTAAAAGGTACATGGTAATTAGGTATAATTACAATTGGTACTGACAACCTACCTGTAAGTCCCTAGTATATGGTAGGGCATGTAGGTTTAGAGGCCCAGTAGATTTAATGCACTTAAGTGTGCACTGCTGTGGTGCCTGCTGTCATTTTAAAAGCCAGCCGTGTCTCAATCAATCAGTCAATCAGGGGTTTGTTTAGCGCAGCTACTCACCCAAAAGGGTCTCAAAGCGCTGAGGGGGCGCGCAGCTCCTGGGAGTTCACAGTGATTTGTCGAAGAGCCAGGTCTTGAGCTCCTTCAAGAACTTGGAGAGTGTTGTTGTCTGTTGGAGGTGGAGAGGGAGGGTGTTCCATGCCTTGGCCGCGAGGAAGGAGAAGGAGCGTCCTCCTGTTCTGGTCTTCTTGATGCATGGTACAGTCGCTAGAGCGAGCTAGGCTGAGCAGAGGGATCTTTGGGGTGCGTGGAACAAGAGGCGGTGGTTCATGTAGGCGGGTCCGGTGTTGTGGAGAGCTTTGTGGGTGTGGCTGAGAAGCTTGAAGGTGATTCTCTTCTCTACAGGGAGCCAGTGTAGTGTCCGTAGGTGTTGGCTGATGTGGCAGTGGCGCAGCAGGTTGAGGACTAGTCTGGCGACGGCGTTCTGGACGCTCTGGAGTTTGCCGGTGAGGTTCTTGTTTATCCCAGCGTAGAGTGCGTTGCTGTAATCAAGTCTGCTGCTAATGCAGGCGTGGGTGACATTTTTCC
Source organism: Calotriton arnoldi (assembly GCA_963921515.1). Classification (NCBI taxonomy): domain Eukaryota; kingdom Metazoa; phylum Chordata; class Amphibia; order Caudata; family Salamandridae; genus Calotriton; species Calotriton arnoldi. The sequence continues at coordinate 443,154 of CAWUFW010004272.1, read as the reverse complement.
TGTGATCGAGGGGAATCCAGTTGAAGGTCTTTCATAGGAGACGGAGGGTGTGGTAGCAGGAGGAGGTGACAGCGTTGATTTGGGGGTCCACTTTGAGTTCGGAGTCAAGGATGACTTCGAGGTTGCGTGCGTTGTCCGTGGGGGAGGGAGGGTTCCCGAGGGCAGGGGTACACCAGGTGTCGTTCCAGGCATCGCGGTGTGGGCCCATGATGAGTACTTCGGTTTTGTCCATGTTTAGTTGTAGGCAGCTGTTCTTCATCCACCTGGCGACTGCTTCCATTCTTCTTGAAAGTTGTGTTTGGAGATGTTGGGTTCGTTGGATATGGAGAGGATGAGTTGGGTGTCGTGTGCGTACGATACAATGTTGAGTCTGTGTGATCTGACGATGCATGCGAACGGGCCATGTAGACATTAAACAAGGTGGGGCTGATGGAGGATCCTTGGGGGACTCCGCAGGTGGTCAGTGTGGGTTCCGAGAGGAAGGGAGTGAGTCTGACCCGCTGCGTTCTGCCGGAGAGGAGTGAGCGGATCCAGTCGAGGGCTTTGTTCTGGATTCCTGCGTCGTGGAGTCTGCGGGCTAGGGTGCGGTGTGAGACTGTGTCCAAGGCTGCGGAGAGTTCCAGGAGGATGAGGGCCACAGTCTCTCCTCTGTTGAGGAGGGAGCGGATGTTGTCTGACGCGGCGAGAAGGGCGGTTTCGGTGCTGTGGTTTTTCCTGAAGCATGATTGGGAGGAGTCGAGGATGTTGTTTCCTTCTATGAAGGAGGTGAGTTGACTGTTGACGGCTTTTTCAATGACTTTCACCGGATACAGGAGTAAGGAGATCGGTCTGAAGTTCTTGAGGTCGGTGGGGTCCGCGGCGCCAAGGGTTTTTTCAGGAGAGGGTGATCTTGGTGTGTTTCCAGTCATCGGGGAAGGAGGCTGTCTCGAAGGAGCAGTTCATGATTCGTTGAAGTTCGGGGGTGATGATGTCTGCGGCTCTGTGGTAGATGTGGTGGGGGCAGAGGTCCGGGGGGGGCCCCGGAGTGGGTAGACTTCATAGTCTTCAAGTTGTCTTCAATGCTGAGGGTGGTCCAGCTGTCAAGTGTCAGCTGCGTGGTGTATGGAACGGTGGGTGTAGGTTCCGTGTGTAGGTTGTTGTCGTCGAAGTTGTCATAGATGGTCTTGATTTTGTGATGGAAGAAGGCACTGAGTCTATCGCAGAGGTCCTGGAAGGGTGGGATGTCAGTAGTCTCACTGTTGGGTTGGGCGAACTCTTTGCCTTACAGGCTGTTTTAAAAATAAGACTATGTCTAAATTTGACTTTGGAAATAAAGGTATTTCCAAAGTCTTAAACTATCTTATTTTTACATATAAGTCACCCCTAAGGCCTACCATAGGAGACCCAAGGGTAGGGCGCCATGTTAAAATACGCATTGACATTATAAAAGATGTTTTATAAGCCCCGGTGAGGGAAAATTGCCAATTTTGTTTGTCCCCATTGTAGTGCATTAGCTCCCTAGGCTAATATGGGAAGGCTTTATTGAACATGAATAAAGTCTAGCTATTGTCAAGAGTGAGCTGCAATAATAATTCAGAGTGTCAAAATAATAGTTAGAATGAATCCAACAACTTGCCTTGGTTCGATGTATTATAACTATGACAAAAAAAAAGTTACAGAACTTGCTTTTCTGATGTTCCTAAATCCAGTTCTGGAGCAGCCTCTCCTGTTTTGCCTATATAAAATATAATGGGGTGACCCAGTGTCCCTCAGAACCCGGACGTTTAGAAAATATACCACAATTAGTTCTGTTGAGTGCACAATTGCTTTACAGTTCCATCAATAAATGTACAGAAATAAAGAGGAAACACACATCAATTGAATTAATCAAAATTAGTATATTGTAATCTCTTTTTTGGTTTTTATGTTTTTTTGTCACAAAATAATATAGCTGTCACAAGAAAACATTCATAATTGGATAAGGCGATGAGTGACTTATATGTGAATAGGTGATCTAAAAGTGACAGTGTTTTGAGTGAGAATATTATATACAGTGCTATACAACTGTGTAAAATGATGGGATCAATGGACATCCGCCCCTAGACATATGAATCTTTAAAAAGCCTCTTAAACATTCTGTTATTTTGCATGGGATGGAGAACATCGGGTATGGATTGTCGGGATGCGTCGACGTTTCGACCCAGAAGCGTGCGTGATTTCGAAGGAGTCACAGCGGGTCTTCTTCAGGACAATTAGGAGGACATCCTGTCTGGACAAAATGAATAAGCATTGAGTGGGGTGTGTTTCACATGATACTTCACGAACAGTCAGCGTTCTGCCGGACAAAAGGTAAGACACGCCATCCCCCTGCTGCATGCCACTTACTGAGGTTGTTTTGATTTTAACTATGCAGGGTTGTGGAGACCCATACTATCCTTCGAAAACCCTGTGAATTCCCCGAGACCCATCAGGTCACTTTTAGACTTAATTATTTAGGCAGCATGATGCGCGCTGTCCTTGCCGGCTTTTTTGGCAGTTTTATACAGAGCAAAGTAAAGCAGAGTTTACAACTCAGGGGCCGATTCCGATTCGGGCCGGAAATCTCTCCGACCGAGCCAGACCCGGAGAGATTTCTGACCGAATCGGACCCGTGCAGCCCGACCGAACAAGTACGATGTGTCCGTATGCTATCGGACTCGAGTCGGTCGGACTCCCATTGAAGTCAATGGGAGCCAGTCGTACAACGCGTACGTGGGCTCCCATTGCCTCAATGGGTGCGAGACGAACAAGGGCGCCCCCTACAGCAGGTACGCGGCGAAGCGACTCGCGCCGTACACGCACTGGTAGGGGGGACTTATGGGTCCCCCCTGTGTGCGACTCGCGCGGCTACGCATACAGGGGGGTCCGACACGGACCCCCGAAGTACATCTCCGACTGCTCTTTCGAACCGGGCGGCGCGTGTCGGTCGGACTGCTCGCGGTGCGCATCGTACTTACCCGGCCGGGGAACGTCTCCTTGCGCGGTGCGAGTCGTGTCCGAGCGAGTCGGTCGGTGCGGTTCGACCCGGGAACGAGTCGGTCGGAGCGGTTGGGACGCCCGAACGAGTTGGTCGGCGATTTCGCATCGTACTCGCTCGTCCGGACGCGCGTACGAATCGGTCGGGAAATAGGGCTCTGAATCGGATCCGGTTATGCCGAATCCGATTCGGAGCCCTACTGGCCGAGATCGGAATCGGCCCCTCAGTCTTTGTGAGCGCCAAAAATGAAATGCCTATTCTCCCAATACTCAGTTAGGGCCAGAGCTGGCAGACTTTGGAACTGAGTAAACCAGGTTCAAGTCCCAGTGCTGGCTCTACATTCTTTGATTCTGGGCAAATTATTTAATCTGCCCGTGCCTATAAACAACGAATAGTGACACTACCACCCATTTCGCGTTATTCAGGCCGTTGCACCCAGGGATATCTCTCCCTCTTATGAAAGTTGAAATGTTGGCATGTATGGCAAAGGGCGAGAGAGAAGGTCAAATGAACTTGTAGAGCACAGCTTTGCAAACTTCAGTCCAAATTATTACCCAGACAAAAGCCAATCTAAAGTGTGGGACGAGCCAGACCCCACAAAGTACAGACAACAGATCGCCTAACAGCGCAAGAGCTGTTTAGGCTTGACCTAAAAATGAATACTAAACAGGTGAGGTTCAAATGCTTTAAATCTTTTCAAATATTTCTAACATAAATTATTAATGCATGTAAAAAAAACAAATACATAAGGAGTACTGTTTTAATAATGTCACCAGAACCCATAGAAGGCAATATAGTCTATCTATCTATCTATCTATCTATCTATCTATCTATCTATCTATCTATCTATCTATCTATCTATCTATCTATCTATCTATCTATCTATCTATCAATCTATCTCAATGAAAAAACAATGTTAAAATGAGGCTTTGTCAATAACACCTCAAAGTATATTTAAAAACACCTAAGAAATCCACCTAACATACACATAGTTAAAGTGCAGTTATGGTTTCAAATTATTCTGATCCCCAAAAACCCACTGAAATTTGCAAATTATGTTTTAAGACCACAGTCAATAATTTGCACAAACCATGCAAACAATAATTTGCTCATCAAATCCAATGCTCATCACCTCACCCTTAATGAAATAGATGCTGTTACAAATGTTTTAATTCTTTTTACAGATGAGAATATATATCACAGTACTCTAACCACTTTCAAGAGGTGACTATGAATGATTTTAGGTATTTTTATTTAATGGAATGAATATGGAAAAGTCACAAGCATTGTGTTCACCCACCCTTACACAGGTCAGGCGCTCCTTGTGATGTCTAAAAGTGCAGATAACTTAGGCCATTTAGAATTCTTTGTTTTTCTATTGCACTGCAAATACATAGCTGGTGGTTTTCCTGATGCCCCTTTAGATCATTTGTAGATGACATTTCCTGTCATCCATTAGTTAAACAGACGTTTTTGCCCTCAGTTACATGCTGCACATTAGTTAAAACATCAATTTTATATATTATGATATGTGCAATTATTGCTCTCATTGTAAGGAAAACACAGAGGCGTAATAAGTGGTACTCCGGCATAAGACATTGTGTGAGATGAAAGATCAACTTTAGTATCTGTCTATGGCATGTCAAGACTACACATAGGCCAATCAGCTATCTTGTGAGCTTTAAGGCTTTTTCAGAATACCAGTGTTGAACATAGTCATACTAACTTTTCACAAGTGTATGAGAATGCACATGGAATGTGAAGTGGAAATGGAGTGAAGCAAAGAATTTGCAATTGAGGTAGAACAACATGAATGTAATGGTCTGTGGGACAAATAGAATCCTTGCTCGTCTGATGACTTCACCACATCATCTACTTTCAGTTTGAAGAAAAGAAAGGAAGATTCTATATGGGTGAAAAAATAGGGTGGAATGCAAGTTGTTTGTTATTGGCTTTCATATGACATTTATTTTTAGCTTCACACATTTTTGTAGGATTTCTCAGTGTTATGAAGTTATGCTTATTGGTTTTGCATGACTTCATGCTAGCCAGTTCACAGAAAATATTTAATAATTCTCTAGATTTGTTGGTTGCTTCATTTGCCGGCTTAGGAGCCCATCATAAGTAGAATAGAGCAGTATCCCTGGGGGATAATGCACCAGCAAATTCCAAAAGGTCCGGTGTTTCTGGACTCAAAGTAATCAGGTCTCAAAGCACCAAACTTGAATTTACCAGGTGCAGATCTGCACCCGAACAATCTGCAGTTGAGATAGGGCTGGGGCTGCTGATAGAGGCACAGTCTAGTCCCATCCAACACTACAGGAGGAGGAGTAGACAATGCCCCAGATAATCCACAGCCTCTTCACCTCCTGCTGCCATCTCTACCATCCCCACCCAACACTGTCTGTTCAGCGCAGCCCCCCCCCCCCAACAAGATATTTATCAGATGGTAAATATTTGCGTTAATCTCCCTGGGAATTGCTGGAAAAACACCAGGAGCCCATAATTCCAGGTCGAGGTATTCCACTTTCCGGGGCGTATACCTCATTACCCCTATTAACTCATGGTGAGATGTAAACCTTAACTGTTAATTTTGGCGTCTGTATCTCCCTACAAGGAGTTAGCAAGGCACTTGGAATGGGGATGATTGTCTTTTTTGACATCTGAACTGCTATTTAATATCTGTTCTGCACTTTTTTCATTGTAATTCTTTAGACACATATCATTATTGCCCTGCCAGGTTTCATTTGAGTTTTTTCATTGGGCAACTGCATTGTCTAACTACTTGTTGGTTGCGTTAATGCTTTGAAACCTTGGATTGGCACTTTTTTTATACGGGCAATTTTTCCTAGTGTCCTAACTATGTTTTGTTGGTTTATCTTTATTACATTGAAGGTACTGTGGAAATTAATAATAGTTACGTTCATAAATCATTTTGTAGGATTGCTGGAGGTTGTGGATTGATGCTGGACTGTCTGAAAGATAGAATGGGTGTAGGAACCTGGCTCTGTATATGATATTGCCACTAGGTGGTGGTACACTGCACAGAGTCCAGGGTTTCCCCAAAGTGTACAGGGCTCAATGCAAAACCCAAATTGCTCTATTTGTGGTAGTGTGGTTGAGCAGTTTTAGGCTTAACACAGAGGAGTGTGAGATATTTGTTGCACAACAGTGATCAATAATGGACACACGACTCAAGAAGGAGATCCAGAGCAATTTAAGAAAAGTATACTGTTTATATTTTATTTTTAAGACCACGGTCTTCGCATTACAGTCAGTATGGTTCTCATTAAAAGTACTTTTCAGATTTCAGACAGTTGCAAATTACCTAGCAGTTAAATAGTCACCTGTTGAAGAAAACAATTGTATGATGTAAAAGGTACGTATACCACTTACAGTTCCATTTCAGTCTTTGGGTGTCTCAGGCCAGCACTGCGGGCAACATCGGTCGTGGGGTGCTGGGGGCACCCAAGCGGTGCAGGATTCAGTATCTACACTGTGGCGGTCGATACCGGCAATGAGATTTACCCTCGCAGTCCGCAGAGAGCAATGAAGTGGGTTATTTTTCAGCAGACCGCCAACACAGTTACCGTCGCGGTCGCCTGTCGGCTAGCTGCTGTCAATCGGATGGAGAAGTTCCGCCGTCATTGGACCGTCATGGGGAGGTAGTGCAGGAGCTGGCAGGGCCACTTGCAGGAGGGTACTGGGTTTCGGGCACCTGACTGGGCACAGCTCAGGTCGTGGAGCCTAGAGGATCCCTCAAGTTGGTGGAGGTCGTCCTGCTGCGGGGTGTTCTTCTGACTGGGCAGAGTCCTGTCAACACAAGTGCTGGTCCTCTACCGCTGAAGACTTGGAGTTCTTTGGTAGCTTTGAGTCACATCAACCCAAGGGTCAGTCCTCACCACTGCGGATTAGGAGGTGTTTTAGGGCAGTAGCAGGTAGGGCCAATGAGCACCTTACCTGGGATGACTACACCCTCTATTAACCCACCCTCCTGTGGGAGGGGACATAGGCCTTGGTCTGATTGAAGGGGTCCCCCCATTGAAGATGGCGGGGACTGAAAGTTGTGCTTCACCTCACTTCCCCCCATCTTAGGGGTGGGGTTGGCAGAGGTGGGCACACATCTTATCTTTTTGAATTTTCCCATCGGTTCTTCTGCCCAAAGTGGGGGTGTAAACCCGGGCCTTGCAATCTGCTGCTAGCAGCAGAGGCTGGAGGTCGCATTACAAAGGCGGCAGGGCTTTGAAGCTTCCCTTCTTCAAGCACTGGCCCATCCTGGGGGAGGAGGCATGACACCTCTGCCCAGGATGTGCATTGTTTCTGGTCCCAGAGAGCAGGGGCTCTCTACCCAGGGGTTCTGAAACATGTCTGGTGATGGCTGGCTGCCTACAGCTAGTCAGAGACCACACCAGGATTGGAAGGGATTCAGGGGGCACCTCTGAGGTGTCCTCTGGGGACATGGCACAATAAATCCCACACTGACATCAGTGTGGGTTTATTGAAAGCAGTAGTGTGGTACCAAACACTCTTGTATTCAGTGAAGCCATCATGCTGCTGTGGAACTCGAGCTGTCGATCTCCCAGCCCATGTACTCCCTATGGCTTCACTGGCACTTACAATATTAGAAAATGGTGCCCAATATTGTAGGGGCATATCTGCTCGTGTAAATATGCCCTCATGTGTAGTATAGTGCACCCTGCCTTAGGGCTATGAGGCCTACTAGAGGGGTGACTTACCTATGCTGCCAGGCAGTGCTAGCTGGCATGGCACTGTGCCATATCAACTTTGTTGTTTTCTTGCTCTCAGGGGCATTCATACTGCAAGGTCAGTGGCATGGTCCTAGAGAGAGGGGTCCCATGGGACCCTCTTCAGCTCTTAGTCCCTAGGTACCCAGGGTAGCATTTACTAGGGACTTACACGGGGCAGAAGTACCAATTGGGAGTTTGTTTTAGGGAAGGAGCACTGGCACAGGAGACTTGGTTGGCAGGGACCCTGTGCACTAAATTTCAAACCACAACAAAACCAGGCAAAATGTGGGGGGCTAACCATGCAAAAGAGGCACTTTCTCACATTGAGATTAGTAAGAAGTGTTGCCACAGTTTGTGTTATAATCCAAGGTTAATTCCTACAAGGCTTTGAGTAAAGACCATATCCAACTTGTGGCCTGATTTGTGGTTTTTGTCTAGTCCTATTTGTTTGATGCCCATTCCTTGCTCTAGGAATATGCTTCACTTCAAAGTTAAATTTGTACATTCTCGCTAACAACCTCACCAATCTGGGACTAGGTCGACTTAAATTGTTCTCGGATAATAAAAATACTAAGGGCTTATGATTGGTTAGCAGCGAGAATTTCCTTCACCATCAGTGAGTAGAGAAATGCTTGGTTTCCCACGCACATACTAAAGCTTCCCTTTCAATATTGCTGTAGTTCCATTCCACTGTGGATAAACATCTAGAAGTGAACTATAATGTATCTACTCCTACTCCTTGCCCTCTACCAATTGAGTGAGGACTGCTCCTAGCCCCACATCACTACCATCCACAGTCACAATTGAAAGCACACCATCTCTGAAGGCACTGAAAGCAGGAGCCCCCACAATCAATTCCTTCAAAATCTTAAACACCTCATACTTTCTTGCACCCCAAACACACATCTCTCACCCTTTTGCATTAGCTTTCTGAGGGGTTCAGTTTGGCTGACAAAACTGTCAATAAACTGGGAATATTTTTCGCACATTCCCAAAAATGATCTCAGCTGCTCTTTATCCACAGGTAATGGCCTTTCCCTGATGGCATTCACTAAATACGTATTGGGTTGATACCATGAGAGCACATGCCCTAAATACTCCACTTCTGGTTCCATGAAATAGCATTTTTCTTTCTTCACTGTAAACCCATGATTTTGTAGGATACCGAGCACATCACTTAAAACTTTCACATGATTCTCCTCATTGTCAGGGAACACCAGAATGTCATCTTGATATGCCATTACCTGTTAGCTGTCCTCAAACAGCTGAAACATCTTTTTTTTAAATACTGATGCTGACGAAGCCAGGCCAAATGGTAACCGCAAGAATCTAAATGCCCCAAAAGGAGTATTGAATGCGGTCAAGGATCGGTATTCCTCAACAGCTCTATCTATTGATATGCTGCCTTGAGATCTAAAGTGGAGAAAACCTTGGCACCCCCCAGTTGGGCCAACATTACTTGAATCTTTGGGAGAGGGAAACAGTCCACCAAAACATTTTTGTTTAAAGACCTAAGGTCAACACACAGCTTCATATTTCAGTTCTTTTCTTTGCCGCCACAATGTGTGAAATCCATTGAGAGGAGTCAGCTGGCTCTATTACTCTATCTGAGCATAAATTATCTAAGTGCTTTTTCAGTTGACTCCTAATACTCAATGGAACATTCCTGACCTTGTGCACCACAGGAACAGCACTCTATTTTAACATTATTTTATGTTTGAATCCTTGACCACCTCTACATGATTAGCAAACAAAGGGTTATGCATATTCAACAAACTGTCCAACAAATGAGGGTCAAAGGAAAGAGATGAGGCAATTATTGAAATAGGACATTCAGTACCCAGTCTCAAAACCATTCCCAACTCTCCCTGATCCTTCCAACCAAGGATGTTGTACCCTTTCTTGGCCACATACACTTTGGTAGAAATTGACTTATCTTGAACTGTGACTGTTTCAGAAAAATAACCCCATCATATCAATGCTATGCCCTCCAAATGCTACTGTACGTATGTCAGTAGGACACAATTGAAGTGTACCCAATTCTTTCACATGCAACTTGTCTGTGATGATGGTGATCAGAGAGCCAGAATCCACAGTGACTTCCACTTCCACATCCCCTTAGGTAACATTGCAAAGAGGGCCACCTCCCTTATAATCACTTTGTTGACATTCCAGCATTTTGATATATGACACTACCCTACTATCTAAACTTTTGACTTCCTCATTGTGTCTCATTGAGGAATTTTCTTCATTGATGAATACCACACTTTGAGTATTCTTACATACTGTTACAAAATGTCCAGCCTTTTTGTATTACAAACATGCCTTCCCAATAGCTGAACATCCCTTGGCATTAGCCACATGTGAACTAGAACCACATCTGAAACAGGAGTTTGTAACCATTTTCCCCATTTTTTGTTGTCCTTTGAAGGACCAGGGTTAAGATTAGTTCTGGAAAATACCGCATTAACTTGTTCCAATTCCGTAGGGTTTCTATACTTATTCAATTCTTTTGAGGCCATCACTGATCTTTCAATTTCATGCAAATTGGGATTACGGCAGCATAACAATTCTTCTTGAATGCGTTTGTCATGACAATTAACTACAATCTGGTCCCTAAAATAACTGTCCAAATTGCTATCAAATTTGCATGTAGAAGCTAGAACTCTTAATTCAGCTAGGAACTTGTAAATCGACTCATGTTGTAATCGCTGACAAGTAAAGAACCTATGGTGCAGTGTAGTTCCTAGGACCCCCCAGGACCTGCGCGTTTTGGATTACTTAAACTGAGGGCTTGGTGTGCAGACAGACTCTGGACACCTCCACAGGATGAGTCAGCCGTCCGACCTGCTAGCTCTACAGTGCCACTATCACCCCCCTGTGTTCTACAGCGGTGTGTGTAGTTTCTGGCAACCACTGAACATGACAACCCTGGTTCCTCAGGTATTGTGGAAACAATACGGTTTCTTTCGCTCAGTCACTCGTGCTTACTTTTCTCAGAATATACATAGAATGACAATTTGAATGGTTTCAATAATTATTTATTGGTCAAGCGTCAGTCTAGTGTGAAACATTTTAGCTGCGACAATCAAAAGACAGGAGCAGACAAATGTAATCATTAGTACCGATATCGTAAAAAGTAGATACATTTCTACCATAGTGCTAATAAGATGAATAAAAACATATTATATAAAACAACAGCATTGACAAACTCCTACAAGGCGTAGCCTACCTAAATGTACCTAGCCTAGGTATGTGAGTAAAGCCTGTGTATGTAAATGTCAGTTTAGATCCTAATGGAGCCAAGAATCCACCGGGGAAGTGCTAACCCCTCACCTGATGGTTCTGAATGAAGGACCCCGCCTCTGCGTCGAGGATTGCAATTCCAAATTCCACAATTACACCTGTATCATCCTTAAAGTGGTTGTGAAGCCTCTTAATGGCTTCTAAATAAACATTCCACTCCACTTCAGATGGTTGAATGGAGGGAGGCAAATGATCAAAGATTCTCTGGACTTCCACACCTAAGCAGTTGTAAATTAATACCAGTTTCCTTGCTGGGTCAAATTTAGCTCCATCAATAGCAATTAGAAAACTTTGATTGATTAACTGATTTGAAGTTTTGTAAAGCACTTGAATGCCCATGGGCGTCTTGGCGCTGCTTTCCTGACAGATACCAGATTGCTACCGATGATAGGAGTAGTTGTTACTTAGTTGATAAAAAGCCAGGTTTTCAGGGATTTTCTAAAACACCATAGATTGGGGCTGCTTTTTATGTTTAGAGGGAGTATGTTCCAGAGTTTGGCTGTTACTGAAATAAAGCTTATTTCTCCCCAGTGCACCCTCTTGGCTCTGGGGATCAGTAAGAGTTTACTGGTGGAGGACCATAGGTTTCTAGTCGGTACATACCAGATCAGACGGTCCTTCAAATATTCTGGGCCGATGCCCTGCAGTGCCTTGAAAGCTAGACTCAAAGATTTAAATTTGATCCTTTTGTCGACTGAAAGCCAGTGCAATTTGGTCAAGCCCCGGGCCACTGACTGATATTTTGGGATATCCAGCAGCAGGCGAGCTGATGCAGTTTAAAGCTGCTGTAGTTTTTGCAGATATTTTTTTGGAATGTTCACATAAAGGGCATTTCCATAGTCCAATTTGGAGAAGGCTTATGCTGGCACAGTGTCTTTTGTAAGTCAAGCGGTATAAAGGGGCGAATCTTCAAATTCATCTTTAAGATGAAAATGACTGCAGAAGCGAGGGTGCTGATCTGGTCTTTGAAGGTCAGTCTATCATCAAAGATGAAGCCTAAGTTTTTCACCTTTTTCATGGTAGATGGAAAGTTGCCCAAAGCTGTCAGCCACCAACTAGGTGACCAGAAGGAGGTGTCCGTACCCAGGAGGAGAACCTCTGTTTTCCCACAGTTAGGTTTTAGGCAACTGGACCTCATCCATAGGTTTACCTGGATCATGCACTTAATGACACGTTCTGCTGTTTCTTTAAGGTTGCTAGATACTGAAACAAGCACCTGAGTATAGTCAGCATAGGAGACAACTGAGAAGTCGAAGTCTCTGATGACTCTAGCCAGGGGAGTAACATAGAGATTAAAAAGGGTAGGGCTCAGCGAGGAGCCCTGCGGTACCCCATACGTTAGTCTGAATTGCTCAGATGAGTGTGCTCCCATCTCCACAAATTGTACTCTGGCGGATAAGAATGATTTAAGCAGCTTTAGAGCCATGGCCTTTATCCCCAAATGAGATAGCCGGTTGACCAAAATATGGTTCACCATGTCGAAGGCCGCAGACAGGTCCAATAGAATCAGGGAGGCCTTTCCTCCTGTGTCCAGGATGGATCTTAACTCTTTGGTGGCCATCACCAGGGTGGTCTCAGTGCTATGTCCCCCTCAGAAACCATAGTGGGATGGATCTAGAAGTTTGTTGGCAGTTATGAACTCGTGAGCTCCATGTTTAGAGCCTTTTCTAATACCTTTGCCGGGAAGGGTAAACTGGAGATAGGCCTGTAACTGCTAGGCTTCAATGGATCTAGACTCTATTTTTTTATTAGCGGTTATTTTACAAATGTCTGGGAATTTGCCTGTTTTGATGATCTCGTTGTATATGACGGCCAATTGATTATTAATAATTTCTGACACAAGATGGACTATTCTGGGGGGACATGGATCCAGAGGAGAACCAGCTTTAGATGTCCTTACTAACTGTAGAATCTGCTCTGTGTTTAGAGTAGAGAAGAATGCAAATGGTTTAGATGGGGAGCATATTGTTGAGTCTGTCTGAGTTTCAATTGTATTTAAGTTGTTGTTGGTTAACGTTTAAAAAACTTCCTCCACTTTGCTCTTAAAAAACTGAGCAAGGGAGTTACAGAATCCCTCACTACCATTGCTATTACGAAACTCAGGCACTTTAGCCAAACTTTTTACTGCCTGGAAGAGTTCTTTGATAGAGTTCTTCGACTGTAGGATTCTTGTGGAGAAGTATTTGCTTTAACTCTCCACTGTCTTTCTTTTTTCTGCATAGTTCTTAATTTTTCAGTGAACCAGGGCTCTGAAGGGGTTTTCCGCCTAATAGACATATATATTTATATATTTTCACTGAAAAAAACAAAGGTTACAGGGATATTATAGTTAAGAAATAAAATAAAAAAACTTCGAAATTCACTGAAAAAAACATAGTGGACGTTATAGTTAGGCTCACTTACACTCGTACAAAATCAGTAAAATTCAGCAGTTAAAGTTACTTGAGTTAATTATAACTTTCATCCCGCAATGCACTGCTTATGACCTTACATATTACATCACTCATGACAAGGTCAGTGACATCCCTGATGACATCTCAAATGGCATCACTGATGACATCACTGATTTTTATGTTTGCTGTGGATTCGTGGCTTCATCTGGTTTTCATGTCAAAATGTTTTTTAAAAGTGTTTAATGGCCCTGTTGTGGTCTCTCTGGGACCCCATGACCAGAGCTAAGGTGTCTGGGTATTCCTACCCTGCCCCCTTTTCTTTTTTTAAAAAGTTTTTGGTGGGACTCGGCTGAAGCTGAATCCCAAGATGGCTGCCAAAACCTCCTGGTTGAAGTGTTAGCAGGCAATCAGATCTCAGCACGAGATCAGGAGGGTTTGCGAAACCTTCGCATCTCTATATATACAAAGGTGTGCAGACAAAATATAAAGGGGCCGATTCCGATCTCGGCCGGTAGTGCTCCGAATCGGATTCGGATTTACCAGATCCGATTCGGAGCCCTGTTTCCCGACCGAATCGTACGTGGGTCCGGCCGAGCGAGTACGATGCAAGCTCCCGCGAAATCGCCGACCGACTCGTACGCGGCTTCAACACGCTCCGAGCGACTCGCACGGACACGACTCGCACCGCGCTATGGCGACGTTTCCTGGCCGGGTAAGTACGATGCGCGCCGAGAGCAGTCCGACCGACTCGCGCCGTCCGGCTCGAAAGAGCTGTCGGAGCCGGACTTTGGGGGTCCGCGTCGGACCCCCCTGTACGCGTAGGCGCGCGAGTCGCACACAGGGGGACCCATGGGTCCCCCCTCCCTGTGCATGTACGGCGCGACCCGCTTCGACGCGTACCCGCTGTAGGGGGTGCCCTTGTTCACCTCGCACCCATTGAGTCAATGGGAGCCCGCGTACGCGTTGTACGACCGGCTCCCATTGACTTCAATGGGAGTCCGACCGAATCGAGTCCGATAGCATGCGTGCGCATCGTACTCGTTCGGTCGGACTGCTAGGGTCCGATTCGGTCGGAAATCTCTCCGGGTCCGGCTCGGTCGGTGAGATTTCCGGCCCGAATCGGAATCGGCCCCTAAGTTGGAAATGTCAAACTACAGAAATATCCAGTCCTAAATATCGTGCGTCAGAAATATCGACAGCAAGAATATCGTGGTCAAGAATATCAATTTGAAGGTAAGAAATTTCATTTTTTTAAATATAGAAGCTATTAATATCATTTGCAAAAATATAGGGGGTCATTACGATGGCGGGCGGAAGCACAACCGCCGTGCTGGCGGATGCAAAAACCACCAGTTACCGCCGGCACGCAGCAGTCCACACGCCCGCCCAATTACGATGCGAAAAGTAGGCCAAACACCGCCGGCAAGCCAGCAACACCGTCCGCCATCAAAGTGCGCCCGTACACGTAGCGGCGCAGCCCAACTGACACACACCGTCCGACGAAAACACGTCCCGCCCGGCGCATAAATTACGATGCCGCAAACAAACGGCTCCCACGGCCAAGAGATACCGTACGACAAACCAAAGCGGTAACACGGACGCCGAGCACGGACAACGAAGAAGCGGCTCCCCGAGCATGAATCCAGCACTGCAGGCCCTCCCCATGCTCTTGCTGATGCACCACCAAGGACGCAACGTACCGCGGAGACGCAGGTAGGCACACACACAACAAGTGCACGCAAACAGCGCACACAGTGCAAGGGCGGAAAAAGCGGACAACCCCCCCCAGCGCGTGAACACTACACATCCAATATTGCATCCACATATGACACACAGGCCAAATCGTAACATCGCGTAACACATGTGTACACACCACCTGGGACTAGGAACCAACGACCCCGTCACGGCCCCAAAGCGGCGATGACGCCGCCACACATGCGCACAACGCAGAGGCCAACTGCAGCGCCATGCATGCGTCGCACACAGACACAGGGACACAACCAAGCAGCACACACATCAGCCCCACCCCGAACGCACATGACACGTGACAGGCCTGCCACAGACATGTCCCCAACGCCCAATCCACGGACAACACCCAACGCCACACAACCGACGCACACATGTCAGTGAAGTCACGCAACAGCAGGACACACCCCAGTGTAACAAACATGGCGAAGCACACAGCGGCGGCAACACCAACTAGGAGAAGCAGGGCCCCTTCGGGAAGAGGAACGCCAGTACCACACTGAAACACCCATACCACCCTGCACATATGAACAAGACATATAAAACGGAACACCAAAGAGCCCGGGACCGACAACAGGTGGCCCAAGAATAACATTCACACACAAGGCCCAACGCAGAGCGGAAAGGCAGCCTGCCGCCCACACAAGGGAGAGCAGACAGCACTGAATGACCTTCCATTCCAACTCCGAAACCACAGCCAGGCAAAAGAAGCCGGTGAATACAGCCATTGTCCAAGAAAAGACCAACACAGGCATGCCGAGGAGACCGACCACAGGGCAGATAGCGCATATCACAGAAGCACACAACGGACGGGGAAGAAAGAAGAAAACACTCCCCCATGTCGGCCACATGCAAGTTAATTGGAAGGAGTCACACATCACTGACCTTGAACTGTCTGAGAAGCATGTGGGATGAGGGCCCGTGTCCTCCAAACAAGCCAACAGAACACAAGTCCTGTCTCCCTACGACTACACAGAGCTCACAGCAACCTCGGAGCGTGCACATTGCAGACTGCACACACAGCCGGAGCACGCCACCACAACGCACCGCTGCGAAATGGCAACCGCAACACACCTACCCAACTACGCCGGACAGCTCAAGCTGTACAAAACCAACCTGATACATATATTGGGATGCGATCTCCTGTCCCTGCTGAACGTAAGTTACCGACTGACTTACCGCATCACATTGTTCAGCTGCGTCATGCCCGTCTTCTACTGTCGGAGGTGTCCCTACCAGCATCCCATGGAGATATGCCTCTCCAACCCGGCATGTCTAAAGGCGGACCTGCTACCACGACTCCTCCCTCTGGACGCACACGACAGGGCCTGCTCTGCCTATGGGGGCATGGCGTATGTGGCCAACATCGCACCCGCACTGAAATGGGACCACTGTGCCTCCACACGACGGATCATCGAGAACAGCTACATCGAATGTCACCCAGCATGCCCCATCATGGTCCTCCAAGGGACAACTTACGAACAACACCTTGACAGCCACCATCCGCTACATTGGCTGGCAAACATGTACACCACCAATGACATGGAAGCCCTGCTGAACGGCATCGCATACCTGACAACCTGTAAATTCGTCGGACCACAACGCAGGTTCCCCGATTGACCTATGATGTCCAACCCCGCACCCATGCTTAGCTTCCGCACGGACTGGCCAGTCACCACCACAACAGCCATACCAAACGACCGGCAACTGTTACCACACCATCAACGACATCGCCATGACATCGGATATGACCGGGACATGCACACTGTTCCCCATCACATCCAGGAACACCGCATGCATCGTGGGAGGCAGTGGCATGGGGTCTGTGTATCGCACCCACATGGACGGAACTGCACGAACAACCAGGACACGACATGGATCCAGCGCCCATGGACACACACACCGCTCAGTGGACATGAATAGGTCGCCTGGAGTCTGTGGGTGCTGCACCCCTCCCACCCCCGCCCCGGGAATCCCATACCAGGACCTTTGCATGGACGACAAGTGCATACAACAACAACACGACCCCAGTGACTGTGACATGTCCAGTAACCACCACATTGCAACAACAAGTGGCACGCCGCTGCATGCACGCAAGCACATGCCCTGATGTCATCTCACATGCACGCGTGCATGAGGAACAACCGCAGCAAACCTGTCACATGGAACTGAGATGGACTGTGCCCATGATGCCAAGCGGTCTGGTAGGCTACATGTATACCGTCTGTGTCAAAGTCCGCAGCTCCGCAGCTATACGTAAATGTACATTAGCACAGCCTTGGCCAAGCAGATGTAACTCTGAAGCCCACATCCCACATGCAACAGCCAATCACATGTAACCCCACACCCTATCCCATTTGCAATCATGCTCAGTATATCCTCAACATGTATTCCGCTGCCAGTAGTGTCCACTATACTGCATCACAGAGGACAGAAGACTCAATATAATGTTTGAAACCAAAACTGTCTCCGCTGACTCATTTCACAAGTACGAATGAGAGAGGATGAGAGTATGTGAAGTACACGGCAGTCGTGACATGACCATGTAGTCCACTGGTATTGGATGTCAACGCAAATGAGTAGCACAACTGTGGAAGACACACATGTGTCGTGTGAAGTCGTATGGACGCAGTGCTCAGGTGGGTGGGTGTGACGGGTAGATGCGCACATGCCAAGTTGGAGCACGCCGTGTCGGGAGGGGTCATGAACAGTACACCACCGCTTCCCTGGGCATTGTGAGAGGACACCTGTCGGGGGGAGTGAACACGTGTGTGCACAGCAGCCGGGCACACGTACAAAGCGGTACCAGGCGCACCTCAGCCCACCCTCTGTGGACAAGCTGGATCCTGTTGTGCGCCCGCCATGCCCCTTGACAAGGCACACACAGCCCCAGTCGACCAGGTGTAACCCCAACATAGTCAATCCGCACAGGCGATACAGGGCACGGGATGGCAGTGGAGCATGGTGTGTGAGAGGTCTCCTCGCGCTCCTCCTGGTCATATCACGCAGGCAATAGAACCTCAACGTCTAGCATGGCACAAGTCAAATGGAAGTGTAGGGGGACGCACCACAGCACGAGCAGCACTGACGTCACGGGAGGTGGCTCGCACCATCCCATCCATTGCCCATTATACCAACCACGCCACATGCCATTGCGACTAAGTGCAAGCGCGTGCGCCACCACCCCCGAGCCCTCCCCAGAGAGGCCAAAGAGTGAATGTGTGGGCCATCAGTCACAGACGGACGCGGCATGGCCGCAAGGGCAGCCACAGCCACTGGGTGTCGCAGGTGGCGGATCCGGAAGGCGAAGACTGTGATGCATAGTCCATGCAGGCCGGGTCTCCATTTGGGGCACCACGCAGGTGGACGGCGTCCCGCAACACATCATACCCTGAGACAGCCCACTCGTGCAACTGGACCCACACATACACTCCTTGCCCTCTCTGGTGCGAGCTTGGGGCTGCCTGTGCAAGCGCTAGCCTCGCAGGTGCACATGCATATTGGGGGAGCGAGGGGAGGACATGAGGGCTGGGGCGAAGATGACTGTATCACTGTCAGTGAGTACAAGGGATGACCCAGATGTGGAAAGGAAGAGACGTGTCCCGTGTGTACTGCAACTAGTCGCCAATCCAACTACCCCCCATGTCCGGAATGTAAGCCCGCACCTAGGCCCGCCCATCCGCCACATCGAATATACCACCAGCACGACAACCTTCCCATTCGAAACACTGACTGGGGGTGGCGACCAGTGAACAATCATGTGTAGCCTACCCACGCGTACATGTGGGCCCTCCATGATCCATGTCACCTGCGGCAAAGTCATGACATGCGCAATGAGGGAAGTGAGGAGAGCTGTCCGCCCCACGCACAGAAGGTGCATCAGCTCCACAGACCCAGCAGCGAGTCCAGCAGGGGTCACATGTGCAGGGGCAGCTGTGCCTGGTGTGAAGGCACATGCATATAGACAGCACATCGACCAATGTGTAGCCTGCCCACATCTACAGTCCATCATCATGCGGACATAGGAATTGAACACAGGGCAACACATCTGAGTGGGTGCACCCACCGTGACCAACAATGCGCAATCATCGACGTACCCGCCCTGTGCATGGCCCCCCACCCAACGGAGGCACATCCAGTGCCACCATCCCACACACACAAGCCTTCCACGGAACATGCTGTGTCCAATGCTCAGTACAGAGTCAGCGCCCATCTGGTGGATCCTGAACAGGAGACACATGCACACACATGCCAGCTCCCACTATGTACGTCTGCCACCTGGCACGTGCAATGTAACCTCTCACCTGTGACGTGTGACTGCAAGCACACAGCCGTCTTGGCATGGGGCTGTCAATGTGGACACCTGTCAATGTTTCGGGAGGTGTGATCCGTACAGTGCTGTACATAGGGTGCAGTGCTGACACCTACTACTGTCTCATATCCCCTCGTGCCACAGGTCCCACTTGTTTTGGCCGCTCAGCCTGTGCCCACATCGTTGTCGTCGTGTGCCATACTCATCCAGCCTCGGAAGCAGTTCCATGCTCAGCAGACATTCATGTTGCCGTGGCGTTGCCGCTTGACGAATATGCAGTCAGTCCCCATCAGCACGCCCCGCAAGTCATTGGGGCCTAGATCCCCATGTGCATGCACATGGCAGTGGTTTGTATCACTAGCCATTGCCATTGTTGGGAGACCTGTGTAAGTGTATTGTGGCCGTGCCGTCCCAGCTTGACAGCTGGGCTGTGGCTCATGTGCTTGCTCAGTCATGTCAGTGATGTGTATGCGAAATTGCTATGTGTTGTGTTGCTTTGACATGTGTCCACTGCCATTTTCCCTAGGCGGAGACCGAACATTGACCGCCCATACCAATTGCTGGCGGACATGGACGATACAGAGGTCATTAGGAAGTTTCGGCTGGACAGGCCAACCCTGCATCGACTGTGTGCCATGTTGGAACCCCATCTCCGTCCCCGCAGGGTGTATCCGACAGCTGTCACCCCCACGGCTAAGGTGATGGCCGCCATGCATTTCTTCGCCACTGGGTCATTCCAGCACACAGTGGGCAGTGGAGGAGGGATGTCCCAGCCCATGTTCAGCAAGGTGCTGAGGGATGTACTGGCAGCCATGATGCTGTACCGAAACAGGTACATCCGCTTCCCCAGGGCTCGTGAATTGGCGGCAGTGAAGGGTGCATTCTATGCCCTTGGCAGAATCCCACACGTCGTTGGAGCCATTGACTGCACACATGTTGGCCTTGTTCCACCACAGGCCACTGAGCACCTGTACCGCAACAGGAAGCACACGCACTCCCTGAATGTGCAAGTGGTGTGCCTTGCGGACATGGTGATCACCCACGTGTGTGCAAAGTTCCCAGGCTCGGCCCATGACGCACACATAATGCGCAACAGCATCTTGCCACGACTGATGTCCAATCTGCAACAGGATCGTGGCTGTATTGTCGGTGAGTATGTGGAGTGGTGTAGCGTGCTGGTTGTGCGATGCTGTCCCCTGTCCAGTTGGAATAGCAACGGTTCTCTGTGTCCCTCACACCCAGGTGACTCTGCGTACCCGAATGGGGCATGGCTGCTCAGTCCATTGAGGAATCCTCGCACCCCAGCAGACGATCGCTACAATGAGGCACATGGGAGGACCAGACGTGTGGTCGAGCGTACCTTTGGCCTCCTCAAGTCCAGGTTCAGGTGCCTGGACCGCACCGGGGGTGCGCTGGCGTACTCCCCACAGAAGGTGTGCCAGATAGTGGTGGCGTGCTGCATGCTGCACAATCTGGCCATTCGGAAGCAGATCCCCTCATCGTGGATGACGGAGATCAACCAGGGCCCCAGCCCGCAGACCAGGACAGCTCGAGTGAGGAGGACAGCGGAGAGGAGGAAGCTGGTAATGTGCGGCAGCAGCTCATCGCCCACTACTTCACTTGACGGTGAGTGTCCATGTACGACGGCTGATGTGGCTGTGTCTGTGCAGGTGTGTGTGTGCTGTGTCAGGGTGGCCGTTTGTTCACTGCGTGCTGTGTGTCAACGCTCCATGGCCAGGGTAGTATGCCACTGTTGGTGGCTGTGGCATTGTGCCCTATTGCTCTGTGCGATGTGTGTACATTGCTTGTAGTTGTTGACATGTACTGTGTGATGGGTGTGTGACACACTCATTGAATGTGCTCCTGTTCTGTCTCCCACCCCTAGGTCCCTACAGGCCCTCCGGTTCCATTGCCATGCCACGCATCAGGTGCCTTTCCGCCCAAGGTGGCCGTTGTATTCCGTACAAATAAAACACAGGGCACAAACAGCAGTTTGTGTAAGAGGTGCATTTATTTCAAACTGTGACATGTGATTGTGTGTAAGGTGATGACATAAGTGGTGCGTGCAGTGACAATGAGCTGTCGGTCATGGCTGCGTGATGCTTCAGGGTGTACCCACTGGTTCTATGTCCATAGTCCAACACACACATGCCATCCAGATGGCTGTGTGGAGTGGGATCGTAGTCCAAGTCAATGCAGTGGGTGGTCAAGGAAGGCTGGCTGGCTGCCTCACTTGCGTCTGGAGCGTGCGAAGTCCTCCCGGGAGATCTGTTTCCACTTCGGACGGCCCCTTCCACGTTTGCGAGGGGGGTGCCTGCTTGCGACATGCTGGTGGTGTAGGTGTGCTCACTGGCTGTGGACGCAGGGGAACTGGACACTGCTGCTCGACCCTGCGCCCCGGCAGGTGGTGGCGGAGGGGGAGCTGCTGTCCCTGGCTGTGACCTCACCGCCACCACCAGCTGGCCCATGAGGTCCACGAGTTGGCCCATACGGGCGTCCATGGACCTCAGCACCCCCAGCACCTCCCGCGTGTCTGAAGCAGACCTGACCCATTGTTCTTGGGCCTCTTCATAGGCCCCAAGGACTCTGGCCATTTGAGGCAGGGCATGGCTCCCAGGGGAGACTTGCGTTTCCCTGACCCTGCTCCTCCTACCAGTACTGCTGCCACCGGCCTGCCCACTAGCCACATTGCTCACCACGGTCCTCGCTGTGGCTCCCAGGGTGGATCCAGTCGGCCGGGCCACCACCTGCGCTGGGGCTGGTGCCAGCGAAGACGTGGTGGTGGTGGCGGCGGTGGTGGTCGGTGCGGCGATGGTGGCGGTTGCGGCAATGGTAGTGGCCGCAATGACCGTGGGTGTGGCCGCAATGACCGTGGGTGTGGCCGCAATGACCGTGGGTGTGGCCGCAACGACAGTGGCAGCAGGGGGCTGGGAATGTTCAGCAGCCCTGGATGATGGGTTGGTGGGTAGGAGGGGTCCTGGGGAGCGGCTGGGCCCTGCCACACCAGATGGGCCTGCTTGGTGGTCCGTGTCCGAAGAGGAGGACAGATCCTCCACATCCGTGTGTCCTCGTTGGGGGCTTGTAGGCTGGCTGTGCTGGCTGCTGTCTCCATCCCCAGCATCCAGCAGTTCGTCACCTGTGGAGAGAATGAGATTTGTTATTGTGTTGCACCTGGCGAAGTATGTATTTGTCGTCTGACATTAACAGTTCGTGCAATCTCGTACATGGGTTTCCCGGAGGCGTGTGTGTGGCTGTAGCATTTGTAGTTGTGTGTGCTTGACAATGGGACTGTGTGCTGTGCACATGTGGCATGGGACGGATTGGCCATGCCGATGGGTGTGTTGCTGTGCCCCTACTTATTGTGACTCTGGTGTATGCGGGCTCCTGGCCCATCCTGGGTCTGGTTTGTACTTTGCTTTTGGTGTTCAGATGGGACGCTTAGGAACGCATATGGCAACATGGGGGCCATGCCCCAGATTCGCATTTGGGATGGAATATGCTTTTGGGGTACATGCTGTGAGCCATGGGTGCCGAACGTGACATGTGTTGTGGCAGCATGACAGTGCATGGTTTGAGGTGTGTGCATGCTTGACATGGCCTGCATATTTGCTGTCTGTTGTGATTACTGGACATGGCATTGGACGCATCGTTATGAGTGAGTGATGGTTGTGTGCCAGCCAACGTATTGCAGTTGTCCCATCTCCTTGGTGTGCGTGCTGCCCTGTGCCATGTGCATCACTGCAGTGCTCGGGGGGTGTGGCCCATGTTGTGTGTTGTTGCTCACAGTGTGTCGTGCGCTTCATTGACTTCTGGCACATGGTTGGTCATGGGCATGTATCTTAGCGTGACTGCTGTATGTGTGGCAGCTGTGCGGATGACATGCCTTTCATGAGACTGGGGCTGACGGATGGGATGGATGGTATGTTGTATGTGCATGGTGTGTCTGTGTGTTTGATGGGTTCAGTGGTGTTCGTGTGCATTTATGTTGTTCCGCTCTGTTGCGTCTAGTGTTGTTTGTCTTACATAGGCGTAGTTGTGGGGTGTGTGGTTGACAGGCAGTAGGGGCTACATGGACAGGACTTCAATGGTGTTTCGGTTGTGTGTGATGGGTTGTACAGTGGCTGCCGTGTGGTACTATATTCAGTGTGGCTTGTGCATGCAGACGTGGCTCCTTGGGTGTTGCTGTGTTTGTGATGGGTCATGTGGGGTGTGAGTCTGTGGTTCATGTCCGTGTGCACATTGTTCACTTGTTCGTGACGGTGGGCGGTGCTGCGTGTTCGTCTGCTACGTGACATGTCCCATGTGTTGGTCGTGTTACGGTCCTCATGCCTCCAGTAATCCAGCCCTGTCCAGTTTCCCACCTGCAGGTTGTTCGTGCGTGCACTGTACTGGATGCCACATGGTTCTAAGCGGGGGTGCTCCATGTTGCAGGTCTGTGGGGGTGGGGGGTGTTGTGGGTCGTGGTGGTGGCTGGACACCCACTGACACCGATTGCTGTGGACCGTGATGTCTACCTTTCGGCTGTCGTTGTGCACTGCGGTGGCTGACACGTGGCTGTGGGGTGTGGGGGATGCTCCTCCTTGCTGTGCTGTGGGACTAGGGGCCTGGTGTGTTTTGTACTTGGGCTGTCCACCCTCCCACCCACTGCACTTTGTGTTCCTGCCACTTACCTGTTACTTGTCGGTTAGTGCAGCTATGGCGGACACATGGGTGTGGTGGGTGCTCGTTGTGGCGCTTCTGGCATATTTGGGGACCTGTTGGTGGTTACGTGGCTGGCTGAGTGTACACATGTCCCCACGCATCTTACAGTTGTTCGGTTTGGGCTGTGTGTGGTGGTGTCTGTTGCATGTGTGTGTGATGTGTTGTGTATTGTGTGCTGGACATGGGGGTGTTTGTCCCTGGGAGCTGTGGCATGGTGGTAGTGCATGTGAGTACATAGCGGTGTGCTGGTATACATTAGTTTGTACTTACCAGCCTCCACTCCCCTGCTAATCCGGCGAGGATCTCGGGATGTATGATGACTCGCACCTTCTCCTCCCACGCTTTGAAGGTCTTGAAGAGCGCGGGATTCCCTCCGCCAGTGACGGCAGCCAGCTCTCTGTTCTTGCTCTCCTTCTTCTTGACCAGGCTCTTGACGTCATTCCACCGTTTGTTTATTTCGACTCTGTTCCTGGGCAAGGTCCCGACTGCATTGACCTGGTCTACGATCCGGTTCCACATTCTCTTTCTGGTGGCTAGTGGTGTGTGCTGGACCAGGTTCCCATAGATTTGTGGGTGCACCTTGATGATCTCGTCGACCATGACCGTCAGCTCCATGGGCGTGAACTTGGGCATTCTTTGTGGTGCCATGGTGTTTGTGGTGCTGGTGCGGTGTGTGTTGTGTAATGTGCAGGGGGTTTGTGGTGCCGGTGTTTGGTGGTGGTGGTGGTGGTGGTGGTTGTGATGTGTGCGTTTCTGTGGTGTGCTGCTGTCCTTGCTGTGTCACTGTGTCCTCTCCTCTCCTCTCTAGTTTGCAATGTTGCAAGGGGTTGTGGTCTGTGGGAGTGCTGCTTTTGTACTTACCTATGTGGGTGTGTCCTCATGGTCTGTTGTTTTCAGGTGTGTTGTGTCTGGGGTTCTGGCCTTTGTAGTTTTTGTTTGTCCAGGGGGGGTGTTTTCGGGATGTGTACTGTGCTTGTGTATTTGTGCGTGCCTTGCTGTGTGGACTTGTTGGCCATGTTGTGTGCGATTGTTTTTGTCAGCGGATGGTTTCTGTGCAGGGACGTGGGCGCCATGGCTTCTGCCGTGTCGATTCTCATCGGCGTTGTTTGCGCTGGCGGGCGGTATATTTGTAGTTTTCCCGCGCTCATGGCGGTGCGATCGTAATCTCACGTGCGGTGTGTCGGGCGTGAGGGCGGGCGGTTTTGTGTTGTCGTGCGTGTTTCCGTCCGTGGCGGGCGGTTTGACTCCGACTCGGACGATGGCGGGCGGTATCTTGTGTGATTTTTCCGCCGATGGCGGTTTTCGGTTTGTGTAATCGTAATGGCGTGGTCGGTGTTCAGACGGTGTGTGCGGGCGGATTTTTGCCGCTTCCATGCCTGGCGGATTTTTTTACGCCGGGTATCGTAATGGGCCCCATAGATGTTTAAAATATTGTTTTTTAATTATTGTTATGTTTTTAGTATATATTTTAAATTTATATGACATAATTTTTTGGTTGAATTATTGTTTATGTTTCTTACTATATTAGTTAAATTTTTAGTAGTCATGAATTTTAATTTTATTTAATTTTGTGTTTTTAGTTCTGTAGTGGGTTGTGGATTTATAGGGCTATAGGGTGGGAAGTAATTTAATTATAATAAATGAATGATTATTATTTTTTAACTAATATTATATATTTAATTGATATTTAATTTTGTGTAATTCATTTGTTTAATGCAAATGTTTTTTGCCAGTTGTGTGCGTTTATTGGGGTAAAGGATGGAAAGTAATTCATTTTTAATTACCTAATAATTAGTTATAAATTAATATTAATTAATTTATAATTAATTATGTTAATTGTATAATGTTTATAATGCATGAATAATTAGTTGTTAATTAATATTAATTAATTAATTTATTGATAATTAATTATGTTAATTATGTAATTAATTTTTGTATGTGTGGGTTGTGAGGTTTATAGGGGTAAAGAGTGGGAAGTAATTTATTTTTTATTATTAATTGTTA
The DNA here is from genome assembly GCA_963921515.1 of Calotriton arnoldi. Taxonomy (NCBI): domain Eukaryota; kingdom Metazoa; phylum Chordata; class Amphibia; order Caudata; family Salamandridae; genus Calotriton; species Calotriton arnoldi. Next base: position 416,949 of record CAWUFW010004272.1, on the reverse strand, counting down.
ATATTAATTATTGATACGTAAATATGTTAATTATTTAATTAAAGGTTTTTTAATTTTGGGTTGTGGGGTTTATAGGGGTAAAGTGTGGGGAGTAAATTATTTTATTTTATTTGTTAATTACTTGTTAAATACTAATAATTATTTCATTGTAAATTAGTTAATTTAATTGTGTTATTAATTTTTTTTTTGTTTAATTTTAGGTGGAGGTTGTGGGGTTTATAGGGGTAAGCTAATTAATTTAAATGAATTTATATTTAGCTTTTCATAAAAATAGTTTACATTTTTAATATTAAATATATTTGAATTTTTATTCAGCATATATTTTAATTTGTTGATTTTTTAAAAATTATTTTCGTTTTGTTGAAGATATTTTATTTATTTTTAATGTTGCACTGACTGGAGTGGGAATAGTAAATTTTACCCCTCCACAATCCAACATTTACCCTACTGTTGCACTGACTGAAATGGGAATATTACATTTTTCCCCTCTGCAGTCCAACACTTTCCCTACTGTTGCACTGACTGGAGTGGGAATAGTAAATGTTTCCCATCCACAATCCAACACTTTCCCTACTGTTGCACTGACTGGAGTGATAATATCATTTAGCTATTTTGTGTTAATTATAATATTTATTGTTGTGTTAATTATACTGGGAATAGTAAATTGTAGTATTTTCCAATTTTATATCTTAATTAATTTTATATTTATTGTAGTTAGAGTAGCAAATCTTATTTTTGTGTGATGTAAAAAATTTTGGTACTGTTGCGTTGTGTTAGGTGGGAGTACTTATTGTTTTTGTATTTATTTAGTATAAAAATGTTTTTTTTCAATGTAGTGGGAAATTTATATATATTTTTTTTAATTTGTAATAATTAATTTTATGTTGTAATTTATATAATTATGTGTTTGATTTATTATAGTAATGATATTTTAAAATGCCAATATTTTTTTTGGTAAATTATTTGTAATTAAATTGTAAAAAATATGTGTTGTTTACTTTCTATTTTAAGTTAAGTTGGTTTACTTTTTTCATATTTTATGTTTTTGGTATATTTAAATATGTATACATATATTTTTGATAATATATTTTTTTACAATTTTTTCATCTTTATTATTATTTGAAATATTAGTTTATTTATATTTTATATATATGTATGTTCATATATATATACATATATATATACATATATGCATTTACATTTGTAAAACTATGTTTATTTGTTATATTTGTTAAAATATAGATTTAAATATATTTTATTTTATTAAATTAATGTTAGTATTTAACTAACATATGTTCATTTTAATCTTTTAAATTATATCTTTTTAAAAATCGTATTTAATACAACTATATTTTGTTAATGATATTTTTTTCCGATTTTTTTGTGCTTACCTTTTCAAGTATAAGCAGTTGATATTTTTGTATCCTATATTTTTTCCTACGATATTTTTTACATCAATATTTTTGAGGTCGATATTCTGTCAGTGAACCGCTGGACCACACACTTTGCACATGGACTGGCCATTGGACTTTGGATTATTCCATTTGGTTGTTTTGGAGAAATATAAATTAGCTTGGTTTAAAACACATTAGTCCTGCCATTACATTTCTGACTTTTTGATGTTATTGGATAATTTGGGATGTGTGACTACAGATGTATTTATTTCACCCTGATTGCTGATACATTTTAAGTGGTTAGAATGATCTGACCTTTGAACCAGTCCTGGAGTTACACAGGACAAGGAGAAATGTTCAATGGACGGATATGTGGGATGAAGACCAATTGGAATGGACAATGCATTGGGTGGTATTTCATATGGTAAATATTTCAGCTTGGCTTGTCCAATGTCAACATCATTTAGCTTGCACTTCTCCCTAAGATGTAGTTTGGATATGTGTTTGATGTGTGGAAGTTAATTATTTGTTTAACCACACATGGAGAGTGGTAAATTGTCATACCATTTTAGAAATTTTTATGGACATTTGTCCATTTTTCTGTGTGTACCTTACACCTACTTTATATAAATTAACCCTGGGTGTTAAAATCCGCTCCGCTCGCAGAGTTTGCGGATTTTTGGCAACTCTGCGTTCCACGTAGAATGCGGAGTTACCGAAAACTCCGCGACCCGCAGCGGAGCGGAGTTTATTTCTTCTTCGCGCTTTCAAAATGCGTTTTCGCGCATGTGGTAGTGACTGACCGGGATCCCTGAGTACGTCGACGAGATTTCCTATTCGTGTGCCTGCGCCACGAGATTTTGGTAGGCAGCCGCACGATCCCGCATGAGTGTGCGATCGCGAACACTTCATTCGGACGCGCCATCGGTCATCCGGCGGAAGTTCCGTGAAGCTCGCGATGACGAACACGCAGAATTTGCAATCTGGAGAAGAATATCTCTCGAGCAGCGGAAAACCTTCTCGAAAATGATGATTTGGATGAAAAAAACTCCTCAGATTGACATTTGGCTGTACTTTTTTGTGCAAGGAGTCCTTTTTCTTTTTTTACTTTTTTCTTAAGGGGAAGGAAGTGCCCCAGAGTCTCCAACTTCCTGTTCCTGTCCAGCAGGCTCCTCCCAGTGCTTTGTCCATGTCCTGTTCACTTTTCATTTGGATTTGGAGCTGGAAGGATCACTCTTTGTGCCTGCTGCATCATATATCATTTGATTTGAGGACTTTTGGATTTGAGATTTTACAAGTAAGTTGGAGAATTGGTGTTGTTTTTTTGATTGGGGCATTGCACCTACATTTTTTTGTACTTTTCATCGTTTTTTTTAAATGTATTGTTGTGGGTGGCCTGTAGTTTCAGTAGGGGCCTAGTTGTTTTTCTTTGTATGTAATTTTTCTACTAGTTTTCAGCCAGTAGGCCCAGAGCTACTCATGGGTGCATGAAACAACTGTTTCTGTGGTGTCTGTTGAATTTAAACATCATTTAGGGCATGGATGGCATTGGATTGAATTGGAAAAAGTTCTTTTTTTGGGGTATATCACTTTTTTGATGTGTGTTAAATAAATGCCTTTGTTGGATGTGTGTGTGTGGTGTGGTTGTTGTGTAACTTGCAAACCTTTTTTAGCCCTGTTTATTTTCGTTTTTGCAATTTTGCATTAAAACTGTGTTGTTTAGCATGCCTCCTTTGTCTGGCCATATAATAGGCATGCTTGAGTTCATTGTTTCCCAGGCCTCCTGCTTGTTGTGACTGTGAGTGACCATGTGGCTGGTGGACATTTTGTGGTGGTAGTTTAGTAGTGTGCTGCTTTTGCCATATAGGCCTGCATGTCTTTCCTTTGTTCCTCTTGGCTTATGCTTCTTGTTGTTGTGGCCTGGCCATGTGGCTGGCGGCCATTTTGTGAAGCCACATCCTTCCGAGTACATACTACAAAGGGGTTTTAGTTGCAGAATGCATAGACTACTGCATCTATTTGTCGGTGTGTTACACTATTGGCAGATTTCAAAAACTGGCTGTGGCTCTGCAGCAAAAGGGGGAAACAAACAAGGTGACGTAAAAGATTAACCCCCCCCAGAAAAGATTGGCATCATATGTATTGAAAAACTATACATTTATTACCCTAACAATTATAATCTAAGAAAAACCCACAACACCTCACCCACCCCTCCTCCCTAACCCCAACCAATGTCCAGTAGTAAATTAAATAAATGTCCATGGTCGAAAGAAGTCCAAGAAAAAAGTCAACCCCAAGGTTCCCCAACTAGTCCCAACATCCCACCCACCAAAAAAAAGATTAAAAAAGGGGCAAGGCAAGAGTCCGACTGAGGTGATGATTAGGGGTGGGGGTGCCGGCTAGTCCTCGCCAGGACTTCCTCCAGCTTGGCCTCCAGGAGTGCCACCCTGAGGACCATGCGGCGCCGAAAGTTCCTGCAGGAACAACAGGGGTGTGCAGCAGTAGATGTCGATGGGCGGCGGGCGGCTGCCAGAGCACCGCGCCGTACCACCAAAGCCACGGGGGGGCTGGCTGGGCCCCGGGGCAATGGAGGAAGAAGCTGCAGCTGCCGCCTCCTCCTCCTCCTCCGCCAGGACAACCAGCCGGCGATATTCATCCCGGATGGCCTCCAGCTTCCTTTGCTGGGCCCTGGCCGCCAACTCCTGCCTAGTGGGTTGGGATTGGGAAGGAGTAGCTATATCAAGAAAGGAAAAAAAAAGAAAATTGTAACCAATACTCTCTGAGCAAAACAGTAACACAAAATTAAATTACACACATAAAAATTATAGTGGCACAGTAGTAGCACTAGCAGTTGTGGTATCCTCTCCTCCTCACTTCACTTCCTCTGCCCCTAAGATTTGGATGTGATGATAATACTTTCAGGCACTATGAAGTAGAGTAGAAGTATTCTTTTTCTCTCTCTTGTTTAGCACAATTAATCTTGTAGGCAATGCATGCCAGCTCAGCCAGCTTGTGCCCTACAAACATACTCGTGTCGCAGACTCATGTACTTTACTATTCTGCATGTGGGGCAGCTGTACTACACAGTTATATATTTCCATTACGGCCATACTCTGTTAAATCAATGGCAAATGCTCAGAAAATTTCACTTTTACCCTGACTACACTACTGCAATAATATAAGGCACATGATGATGGTTAATGATGACATGCTTATGGATGTGGAGAAACGGGGGCACAACATCATGTCAATCACGTGATGATGATAATGATGATGATGAATGATGACATACTGAGTGATTTGTAAGTACTAGTTACTTACCATGCAGCCAATAGGCCACCCATGGCTGACACAGGGAGGGGACAGGAGCGGAAGTGGGCCTCGGAGTCGGAGGGAGGCGATTATGGGTAGGGTATAGTCATGCACAATATTATGTTGTGCTTAGTTGCAAATGACTGTGAGTTAAGGGAGTATTCCATTCTGAAATACAAGTACAACCTCAAACCTTTGAATGAAAAACCTTGCAAAAAAACAGTCATTGTTCTTCCCAGGGCTTGTTTTTTCATTTACATTCAGTGCATTTACATTCAGTGCATTGCTCTTCTAGCATTATTATTATTTTATTCTTAATCTTCTTCACCCTTGGCTTTGGTACTCTGGCACGGTTTAATTTTCTTTTACATTCTCTTCATCCAGTCTGACTCTGCTTTCACCTACTATGATACCATCCAGGCATCCATCCATCCAAACATGGCTATCATAAACCGGCTTTCACCGACACAAACAACATACATTTGTCATAGATATAATAAATAACCAACTACCACCCATGCCATGCGTCCTTACTTGCTTTAGAGTTTGACCCCTCAAACCCCCCCGGAGGATTCCTTTCACCCATACAGTTCACCCAGCCAGACAGGCATCCTTTCTGCTTTCTCTTTCACCTTTCACCCATCCTTCAACTGACCATGCATCCTATTCCTATCATCTCCATCCGCCACCTATGCATCCCGGGGCCCCTTCCTTCACCCATGCATCCTTCTCCAGTCATACATGTCGTTTGACTGTTTGTCTTTGTCATAAAACTGTCTTTGCTGAGTTGAAGATAGAATATGCCATTAGTTACTCAGCCCCCACCGCTAATGCTAATGTTTAAGTAAAGGGTGTCTTCTTCAACTGTTCAGTGTTCAAAACAACAACTTAGCCTCAGCAGAAGTACAGTGTGCTAGTACTGACTGAGTGCTGTACACCCTTGCAGCGAGTGTATTCATCATTCTCAATAATTAAGGATATATGACTTACCACCGCCCGCCACTGTTGCTGGCTCACCCCCTGTGGCTGCCGCATCCACTCCCTCCGGAGTGGCCTGTCCCTCGCCGCTCGCCCCGGCACTGGTGGTCGGTACGCCTGGGAAAAAAAAATCAAATTTTTTTAGATGCCATATACGCCTCCCCTATTTATTTTTCTCATTAGCAAGATTGAAAATACATAATTAATAAAACATAAATACACCACGCACATCACTATCTACAATTCGGATACTAGAGTACAGTAGACAGTATGTCCTATCAAAAATAACTAACTAATATCCGGCTGGGCATTTTGTTGGTGGCAATTTTTGAAAAGCCTCTCAAGAAGAGGACAACCCAAAGGACTGGACTCAGTGACTAGAGCTATTGGTGCATCTCATTTTTTTAAAAGTAGAAAGAGTGGCCAACTGGGCAGACATGAGGTCTCTCTTAGTTGGAAAATAATGGTGCCGTCCTCCTACTCCTCATACTTCCTTCCAGCAATGGTGCACGGTAACAGTTGTTCAGTGTTACTGTTCACCATCAATTGCTGCTACTAAAAAAAAGTACTAGGCCTGGATTACAAAAAGTAAAATACACCACTTTGGGGTGTCCTGCGACCACCATTACTGATTGAGCATGATGAGACAGTAAAAGAAACTAAAGCCTTCTCATCTCACAATTCACAAACCTGCGGATATTTATAATACCTTACTTGGGCGTGCAATCTGCACAGCACATTAGTGCTAAGTAGTAGTAAGGAGTCCTTACTAGTACTAGTAGTAGCCTAGGACCAATGGGTTCTCTGAGTCTTTCAGTACCACTACTAGGCAATCCACATATAAGGGGAGAGGGAAAGCTGAGTGAAACCCAGATGAAAGCAAGCTACAGACAGACTAATACAGAGTCAGAGCAGAGGTTAGTCAGATGCAGTTTGATTTAATGTAAAAAAAAAAACAGACACTAGAAGAAAAAATGTTAGTAGTAGTACTATTACTTAGTAGTAGGTAATGGAGCAAAGACAAGAATTTAGAAACAAATAGATTGAAGAGGATTTTGGAAAAATTAAAATTAGGAAATGGAAATAATAGAGCGGTAAAAGTTAGGGAATTAAATAGAATATAACAACATCAGGAGGACTTACTGGGGCCAGCAGCAGAGCCATCGCTGCCTGAGGCCGCTTCCTGCTGCTCCTGGGAGGCCCCTCCAGCTCCCGCACCCGCTGCACTGCCAGCTCCCCAGTCTTCTTCTTGCCCCTGGATGCTGATCATCATGTAAAGAAAGAGACAAAAATGATCGAGTCGCAGTCGAGTACCATCCGATCATTATTATTCCACATTTCAATTCTGATTCCTGAATCCTAAACATACCTAACCCGCCTATTCCAGACTTTGGAATGAATTGCAAAAAAATTATATTTGCTTCTAAGTTCCAATCTCATTCCAATCATCTCTCAGTCTCAACTCCAACAACCCCCTTTGACGGGCCAATTAGTCTGCATTTATTCTTCTTATTAACATAGATGGACGCATGCATATTGCATACACCAAATTGATTTGTTGCTATTCACTCACTATAAGAACTACAAAAGGTTGTACTAGGACTGAAGTCATGTGAGAGGACGCATCACGCAGGCCGCTCGGCGCTAAATTACCAAATAATACTAACTAACTACTACCACTATCTTGGTGACAGAAGGAGACAGGACAGCCTGACAGGGCAAAGGAAAGGACTGGAGTCTTCCCTATCTGGATTACCTACCTAACTTAAATTCTCTAACCTAACCAGCCCAAGTGAGCGCAAAGTTGCAAACAAGTACGATTAGTTAGTAGCGCCGAGCACCTGTCTGGAAGTAACAATCACATAATATAAGATTTTTAAACATAGGTTACCTGCATGTAAGCAGCAGTAGCAGCATGTTAGCTATTAGCGGAAAAAATAATATTCGCAATATAACACAGAACAGAAGAACACAAAGTAGTAATATTAAATAGCTACTCACCAAGCCCCGGGACCTCAACACCTAGCAGGTCCAGCAGTTCCTGCTCCCGGTCCAGGATATCGGACCACCGGTGCGTCAATTGGTTATGGGTGCGCCGGACCCAAGAGCAGCGAAACACTGCCCGGCGCACCCTTCCCCACCGCCGGTGATGCTCCCAGAGCCCGTACCCGGACCCAGGCCTGCCGCCTGCTGCCAGGGTTAAGGGGAGGTGGCGCTGCACAAAAAAACCCAGTGCGGCCACCTCCGCCTCACTGAATAGGCGCCGAGGCTGCACCCCTTGTGGGCGCCGCCTTCCGCAAGGAAGGCAGTTGCGACTCAGACTCCGGGTCTTGCCCTTACTCTTTGGCATGGTTCTGGGACAGGCGGGGGGGGGGAAAAGAAAAGGTAGGAGCCACGGGGCATATCTACAAGGGCTTTATCTCCGCTTTTTTTGGCTTAAAAAGCGGAGATAAAACTATCGCCCTATCTACAAGAGGGTGCTAACATGCATAATCGCATGTTAGCACCCTTTTTCCCAACGCCTCCCTTTGCATCTCTAATGAGATGCAAAGCGGCCTACCCTGGATGGACTACCTTGCAAATATCGCTGATGTTCACATCACGATATTTACAAGGCAGCCCACGGGATTATAGCAGACGTTAGATTCTGGCAAAAATTGCCGTTTTCGCCAAAATCTAACGTCTGCTAAAATCCTGACTTACCTATGTTAGACATAGGGGGTGGATTATGCTGATACGACCACAGGGTCGTATCAGCAAGGTTATCGCCAGTTATGCAGGGAACATCGCTGGAAAACCAGCGATGTTCCCTGCAAAATGGCGATAACCTCGCTATCTCTGGAATTTTATCGCCCTGGAGAAACGCGTTGTTAATAACACGCTACCAGGGCGATAAATTCCAGAGATAGCCTGCAATAGGAATATTATCTCTAAGCACGGCCAGCGATAATTATCGCTGGCCGTTGATAATATGCCCCTAAGAAAGTAAGTAAAAGAAATGAAAAAAGCAAGTAATAAAAAAAGAGTGGAAAACGCAGTAAAAAACACAAAAGTAGGAAAAAACGCAAAATATAGAATCAGGAATAGAGAGGGATATATAATAAATAAAATAGATCAAAAAAAAGTTTCTAGAAAGAAAGGATTGAAAAGATACAGGGAGGATAGAAAACCAGGCCCCAGAACCATATCAAAAAGTGAAAAACAAGATTGCCGCGCCCATTGGCGACCGCATGGGTAAGTTTGCGCGATATTTCCCCATAGCATGCAAAAAGCGTCCCCGAACACGCAATACGCGTTCCCGAACAGGAAAAATGCATCGCGAACAGGCGGAAGAAGCAACTCCACGCCCTCGCAGAACTTCACAAAGCTCGCAGAGTTTTTTTGCGACTTCGCGGAATTCTCTGTAGCTCGACTACGCGAACTTCGCCCAGGGTTATGAGGCAAATGTTGTTACTGCTGTGTTTGCTTTGAGGACTAGCACTTAGACATTACCCACATATGCATGGCACTTGGTCATGCTATTGGTTGTCCCTGATATACTTCAAGCCACGGGTCCTGTGCACATAGCGGTTTTGAGGCATGTGCAAAGTGGACTATGGTCCAGGGCCTCAGCCTTTCAGCGGTCCCTCTGGTAGAGGTAAACCTATTCTGCAGAGAGTCTTTACATTGTATCCTTCGAATGCTCCTCACACTGATTAGTTGGAATCCCATTTAGCTAACATTATCTTTTAATGTGGGTGATGTGTGAGCCCATTACAGAGATATAGCATAGAAGATGTGTTTCTGTTTCATGCCACATCCATACAGATGTATCTTTGATATCACAACAGGACCAAGCATGTGAGCAATGTGAGGTTGTCACAGAGATTAATAGCTGTGATATTGATGAGTAGGTGTGGTTATAGTACACAAATTTCATACACACATCACTAACCCTGATTATTAGATGTAAACATGTGTCGAATTTGGTAGAGTGTGCCTGTGCAATGTCAGTGACCTGGCCAAACAGGGCATCATAGAGCTGTAATTGGATCATACATTCAGAAGTATTTCGGACAGGGGTCAATAAAATATGTTTAGCCCAGGGACCCCAAACCCCTTGACATGTCCATGGTGGGGCTATTTGCTGAGGAGTCAGTGGAAATGGGTAATAGTGTGGCTTACTGTCTGTTGCATCCACAACGGTATTGGTTTTGGACTTCATCAAGCAGCTGCAATGGCAGGACATGTAGGATCAGCTCTATGGCGGTACAGGACGTGTGGAGGAGAATAGAGGAGAGTCTCAGTCTTATATCAGTTCCTTTCTGCTATCCCAGGTGTGGCAGTTAGACCACCACAGTCACGTCAGAGGGAAGGCACATCGTGATTTGGCCGGCGGTAATACTGTCAGTCCACCACCCAACAGACGCTTTGGCCTTTCCCTCTGCGGTCTAGATTTCCTGGCACCGGTGCCACAGCGATCTTTCGTTTATGAAACCCATGCATCGTAGTAGGGCGGGTGGGCCGCCAACTTGGCAGCAGTCAATCTGGCGCCATTTCAACGGTGGTACCATGACCTCCAAACTCGTAATCATGCCCTTAATTATATCTTAATAAAATAACTTTCAAGAATTTATAAATTAAAAAAAACTTTTTAAACCTTAAATTATATGTATTTATATTTTAACTATTTTAAAAAATGTTTATTTTCACAATATTTCTATGGGGGTTTCATTTTAAGCCCCTACTGCCATTATTTTCTATGGGAGGATGTTGCAGTATCATTGGCTGGCCATATGTGGCTCTGGTCTTAATGCAGCTGTGCCCTGGAGTAATTTACTACTGTTTTGTCCCTTTTGGCTGTAGTAACTTTAGAAGTGCAGTTTGTGAATAGAGATGGGCTTACTCCTTCGTGGGTGGGTGCATGTCCATCCCTAAAACCCTCCCATTCAATAGTGTGTCCCTTTTTCTAGCCACTCCCCCAGGCCCATGCCACTTTTACTACTAATTAGTAGACGTACATGTGTGTGCATCTTCCTCTAGAAAATGTAGGAGAGGTGGAGCTGGAGATCTACACTCATAGGCTAGTGAATAGCATGTTGTAGTACTTTCATAGTAATACTGTAGTAAAACTAAACATACTACAAATTGCAGTTTGTGAATAGGCCCCTTGCACTCTCAGGCTCTTGAAAACTAACCTTTCTGTATCATTTTTCACTCTTTACTTTATCTCACTAGCTTTATGTTACCTCTCTCCTAATCTCATTCTCTCTAGTTATACATCTCTACGTACCCACATCCAAGTTATCTCCCTTTTCTCCACTTCACCTTTGTTTACTGGACCTCTTTCAACATACCCTATATTCCTCACTGAAGGTCATCTCTCTTTACCTCTGTCACATAACTTTGCCTCTCTCGCTATCCTTTTCTGTGCCTACGTCTATGTCTGGCACTCTGAACTCCCTCACTCTATCCAAACTCTCTCTGTACCTTATCCCTCTCTCTGTACCCCACTGCTCCTTTTCCATCTGATCTCACTGTATCTCTCCTTCATCTTCTTCACTTCTTACACAACCCCATGTCTAATTTTTACCTCACCTTTCTATCTCATGCGCCATGTCTCTACTATCTTAAATTGACTACGCCTCACTCAGCCCTTTCTCTACTTCATTACTCCCCCTCAGCTCTCTATCACAGTTCTCTCTTTACCGCCCATCTCCCTCACTACCTCATGTCACTCTAGCCCACCACTCTCTATCACTACATAACCTCTCAATTTACCTCGTCATTAGTTCACTACATCAATCCTCCTCTTCCCCTTACTCACCTTCTACCTATATTCCTTTTCTTTTACCTCTCTAAAGATCTTTCTCTTTCCTGGCTACCTCTGTTTCTCTACTGCAACATCTTTTTCACTGTTATCAACTCCTCTCTCCCTCTCTCTCTTTCTCTGTATCTCTTACACACAAAGATATATCTCTCACAGAGGACCTCCATCTCCATTACAACTCACCCCTCAACCTCAACTATCTCGCTAACTCTTTGTTTTTAAATCCCTATAACTTAGAGTCTATTCATCTTTCCCTAACTCACACCTCTCTCTACCTCTGTATCAACCTCACCTCTCTTTCTCTATTTCATGTGTTGTCTATCTATTTCCTGTTTTTTCTCTATACTGCAGTTCTCTTTCTGCTCTTCACTCTTCTCTCTTCCTTTCCTCCCCACTACTTTCTTTGCCGGACCCATTTTTAATGCCTATTGACATTTTGCCTTCTCTCCACCTTGCATCTCTTTGTTTTACTCAGGCTTCTCTATCTATCTACCTCTACCTCTCATTGCCTTTGCCTCGCTGTAATTCACCTCTTTTTCTACATTACATTTCTCTCCATCTCATCCCTTTGAGTACTGGACTCCTCAGCCTCTCTACATTTTCTTCTCCCTTTATATGTCTCTCTGTCTCACTATCTCACTCAAAAACCTTTCCTATTTCTCCACCTCTCTTTTTCCTACCATAACTCTTGCTCTTTCTATGTCTCTTTATCTTTCCTTCTGGGTACCATACTTTTCTCCCAAACTCACATATCTTTCCACATCATTTCTATCTCTACCACCTTCTTCCTCTACTTCATACCTCTTCCTACTCTGTTCTATTCATTTCTTTGCCCTTCTGGTGCATCCTGCCCTGTCCCATTTCTCTTAGCAGAGTCACAGTCAACTAGACAGAGAAGTGCACACATATAAAGAGGAGACGAGTAACAAGGCAGGGGAAGAGAAATTGGGAGACAATTATCAGATCTGAAACAATTTAATGGTGAATATCCTCAGAGCAGCCATTTGATTTTTTTACTGTTGCAGTAAGAATGCCAGTATTGAAGAAAGAATTATTTCTGACTACAAATGCCCAGCAATCATTTCAAGAGTCATGAGCTTACATCTAATTTTTATATTATACACTAGTCTGCTAAACATCTGCCAAGTCATGACTTTGGCATGTTTTACTTACAATGAGAGTTGGTTAGGCACTGAATTCCACATAAAATGTTCTTGTTGTGACTAACACAATCTACATCCATGCTTAAAAAGAAATTGCTTTAATGGTTGTTCAAGTGTGCAACATAAAGAGAAAAGGGAGAATGGGAGCTCTGAATTTGGCTCAAACTCATTTTTTCAAATTGAACTTTAGAGCCAACCCCGCTTTCCATCGCAGCAGACCCCGAAGGAGAATAACATTTCTATTTCTTCCCTTTGCTAAATTATCTACGAATGCAGGTGCATTTCCAAAGCATTGGATGGGGAGGCTCCTATCCATTCACCGATCAAGAGGGAAATAATAATGAGTACAACTTGGTAATGGAAGAATTCAGCGGAAAGTGCGCTGAAAGCATTTTTGTATGAAAAGCCCAGCACGTAGAAATGGCATTCATTCTTGGCTGTGTTACCATAAGATAGTGTTAATTGAGGTTCTGCAGTAGCAGAGATTGCTCTTCGACTCCGTTCTCTACAAATACATATTGGCAAACCTTTGGCCTGTGCCATTTTTTCCCTCTTGTTTTACTTTTTCAGAAATTATATGCTGGCTTTAAATATTTTCTTCCCCTGCGCCATGTATTTTAAATAGCTTTGAAACAGCTAAAAGCAACATTATAAATGAATAGAGAGAAATGATCTAAAATCAAAAGACACATGGGGCTGATTCACAAAAGCATTTATTAGTACTGGAAGTAGTACTACTAGAGTACTCTTTTATGTACTCTTATATGGGCCCCCCAAAAAGATCCAAAACGTCTACCTCCCTATTAGTAGAAATGTGAGAGGGCTCAATCCTTGCTATTTACGCTAATTGTATATACTTTTTTCCCGTGAATACTTCCATTTTAGATGTTTTAGGGCCAATTCACAAAGGCATGTTAGTGTATGTACAACAGTATTACTTACAGGAGCACTAATTTCAGTACTGTAAAATGTCTTTGTGAATAGTCCCATATTATTTGGACTGTCCTACTGGCCATCATCAATAGTTGCATTAGTTACCATGTATTTTCAGATGGCTCAACTCCAGGATCTGCTCTAAAACTTAGTGCATGGTTGACAATGATTAATGTTGTGCACACTTCCGAAGTTGCACTAAATACCTTTTAAACTAGCAATAGATAGTGTCATTCATAGAAAAGCTCAAAGTCTCAGAATCAAAAAGAAGAAAAAGTGCTCAAGGGATTAGAACACCAAAATAGGAGGTCTTGCTTAACTTCCATTATGAAATTTGCATAAGCAAGCTGCAAAATTGAAGGCAGGACAAACAAATGTTAAACCCAAGGAGTAAAGAGAGGAAATAGAAGCAGGAAAGTCAAGTTCTGAAGAAACAAGGTGAAGAGAAATCAACCAGAAAGCACGCTTATTCAGTTTAAAATATAAGGAACTCTCCGGGGCAGACAAGCAAGTAGCTATGCAAAGGAACACTGCAACCCAAACACGAGAGAGTATTAATGGCAGCAGGATGGCTGCTTGTTCACAAAAACGATGACTGCATGCATAGAATAACAGGTACACGGCTAAACACGGGTTTGGCCAAACAGAGGTAGACACAGTCTCAGACTTGCTTTCTGGATGTCAAATTCGGCTGTTTATAGTTGGATGTCACGTGCTTATGATGGGTGACTTTTATTTGAGCAGACACAACAAAGGACCTGTTCTCATCTTCTGGAAGTTATACAATCATTATAACATTGCAGTAAGACAGAAACATCGGGATGATGGCCGAGACAGAACTATAGGAAATAAAGAAGTCAAAATAACATGGCCCGTGTCAGTGCCAACTTACCTAGGACTGGGAAAAAATTTAATGACACCAGTGTAATTCATGTAATTTAGGAACATTTGAATTACACTTGTTATGAAAAATTCCTATATTCACGCCATTACACTTCACGTAATTGTGCACCATTTGTGGTAAAATATTACCATGAATGACGCAAGTTGCAGTAATAATTTACCTATTAAGCACAGGAACAACAAAACGCGAGTGGCTGTTGTTCATAGTACTCTTCTTTAAATACGTCGTCAGGCAAATATTGACGTGAGGATGCATTTCGCGCTAAATTATAATGAGAAATGGCACATTTGTATTACATGTATTTACTCAAATTTGGCATCACTTTGTCATAGTTTCACACAAGTGCGCAAATCCAAATTACACAAATTACAAACAGCCCCTAGTAATAGCAAGGTTGATGGTAGAAAATTCTGGGAGTTTGGCAGAGATGCAGCACAATACGAACATTCACATCCACACAGCACTATAGGGCTTAAAAGACCGGTAAAGTAGCCTGAAAACAATCATGCTTGATATTGCATCAAGCAACTTTGAATTGCGTCAAACAAACAATAAAACATTCAAAAGCACCTGAATGTACACAAATGTCAATCTGCTTTGCATTGCACCACTAGGTGTCTTTGCACTCAAGATTCACTTTTAGCTGAGTAGCTGTGTAGGCAAGTCTTTGGGTAAGATACAGTACACATCGATAAGTGTAATCTATCATGCCAAGCAATAAGGGGATTGATAGGGTGAAGCAGTAATTTGATAGCCAGGGTTATAGATCTTTTCACATGCCTTCACTTTGGCAGATTATATTTTGCGTTTATATGCAAAAGGGTGACTTTATAAAAGTGGTGATTCCCTACACGCTAATCTGACCCAATATTTATTACCCTCTTGGGCAGCTGACCCAGGTAGGGAGTCTAGGAGCACCCTTTGTTGTTTTAGCAGTATTTGGCTCTACAGTCTAATACACGTCCATCTTACTCTCTATCTTCAGAGTGAAAAATCTGAGGAGGTGAAGTATGCAAAATGGCCGCCGCTCTAGTTGGCTGAAGGATTAAAATTGTAACTAGTCATTTTTAGTTTTTGTCTGCACAGCTCTTGCGCTGTGCTCGTGAAATCTGATGTATTTAATATAAATCTTAAAAGGGGCTTACATCCCGCCCTTGCTTTTCATTTGTCTGAGTGCTTGCCACTTACTTTTCCTCCTTTCCTATTGGTTGTAGCATGCTATTTCCTGTTGTTCTTCGTCTGTTTTTCTTATCAGTAGAGCTTGGCCCAAGTACTCCTTTTCATCCACTTTTGTCGGCCTACTTTGTTATGTGAGCAAGCGTGTTTTGCGGCTCCATGTGATGTTACTTTTGTCCTCTGCCCTTTACCTAATCTTCCCGCTGTTGTTTTCCACACTCTCCTATATTTGTTTCCCAACCCCCCTCGCTGTTCGTTCTTTTATTTTATCAATTTAAGATAGCGCTAACTTGACCCTAAGGTATTGGAGCACTTTACATGAGCAGCAGTTGAATTAAAGTAAATGATAAGCAAAATTCAATAACCAAACTCATGTAAGTTTAAAACTGGGCCATCTGAGCGGAAGTAATGCTGACGGAGATGTTACTTTAAATCTAGGCATTCACAAGCACAGAGAGATTAAACGTGATTTGCCTAGAATTACAGGAAGTTGAGAATCCTGGAGAGACTTGAACCCTGTTCCCCATCTTCAAGGTCAGCGCTCTAGCCTTTACCCTATATTCTCTGCTTGAATTGAGAAGATCAGCATATAAATAGCTGGCACTCCTTTGAAATGCACAATTAAAATGCATTTCCATTATGCCTTCCAAAGCAGCACCAACCATCTTTTTTCTATATCGCACTTGTTTTTTTACTTGTTTTGGAAGAAGCTACTTGTTATGTTTGTTTGTCCACTGCATCTACTTGATACAGCGGTCTCTTCTTTAATAAGCACAAATTACCCACGTTGAATTGGTAAGAATTTACCCACCTCTCTGCAAATAAAGGTAATATTTTATTTTGAAGTTATGTGAACTTTTGTCTAGTTGTTTTCGATTCTAGTTTAGGTGTACGCAGAAGAACTGAAATAACAGACACATTAGAATATCCACGGGAGATACAAGGAACATAGTTATTAGTATGCAGTGCTGAATTTTTATTTTTATACATGTTTTTCATATGCCCATGTTACACATTTTGATGAATTCTAAGGGCTATAAATCCAAATGGAGGCGAGCTGAAAAGGTATGCAGGCTGCTGGGCTAGTTTACATTAGGTGCAGCCTTACCTTGGGGAAACAGACCCACGCAGTTGCATCTGATCAATAGTATTGATAGAGACACCCCAATTAAAGCTAGGTTTTCTTTAGGGGCGATTGTTAACTTTCAACAGTATTTAGTGTGTTATTCCTAATTGAATCCAAGTACTCTGCGATCGCAGGTCGCACGGACAGCTGCACATAATTGCTTGGGCATAGAGAAAATAGCGCCATTTAGAGGTCTTTCGAAGTAAAGCCTCTGGCAGCCACAATCACTGAAAACGAGTGCAGGTCATCAAAAGAGATGCAACTTTCATCACGCTGAACCAAGCAGCTTTGAATTCAGGAAACTGCTCTTCAATCGTAGCGCAGAAGCAATGGAACATTTAATAATTTACTCAGCCTCACTGTAAAATAGATTCCCTTCGCTTTAGAGGCGATAGCAGGAGCGGCGTGGGGTGGTCATCCAGGGATACTGTATTTATTAACTGGGCAGTAATAAACAGTTGCATTTTTGGGGGGATGTACGGTCAGTAGGGGTTTAAGCACTGCAGTCCTCCATGGCAGATGTCCAAACTGAACATTTTTTTATTTTTTTATTGGGGGCAGTTGTTATTGTGAGGTTTATTTCGGGGTATTCTGGCCACCTGAAAGTGTGCAGAACAAAAGAACGGAGTTCCCTAGATTGCTGTTTCAAATCATCTGGTTCATATTAAAATCAGGTACTACATTAAGTTGCTTGGTTCCCTTGGTTATTACTTCAACATTCATCACATCATGAACAGCTAATAACAGTTACTACAATTTATTTCAAACATTACAATGACCTTCATCAAAATTCAATAATCAGGTTATATAGCAGTATGGACTGCAATAAAACATTACTATAAAACATTAACAAAGCCAATACATGTTACACAGGTGAAACCTACTGGCTTTGCCAATGCTTGTTAATGTTTGACCCTGACTTCCTGCGAGTGCCCACCACCTTTGACAAATGCAGGCCCTCAACAGTCATTAATGGTAATATCCTGGACTAGTAAAGTAATTCTACAGGCGATTCTATCGACCAGCTGAAAGAATGCTTGAAAAAAACAGGAGTGTCATGTAGTTCCTATATTACCTATACAGGATCTGCGCGTTTGGATAACATAAACTGTGGGATTGGTGGTGGACGGATTCCGTGCACCCCCACCGGATACGTTAGCCTGTCTGTATTAGCTAGCTCACAGTGCCACTAGAGTCTCCTCTTATCGGGGAGAGAATAGTTCTTGGCAACCTCAGAACATGACAACCCTGATCCCTCAGAATCGTGGAAACAATATACTACCTTTCGCTCAGTCACTCGTGTTCACTTAGGGGCACATTACGATGACGGGCGGACTTTGTCCGCCCGCCACCGTAGCGGTGAATGGGACCGTCCGCCATAGGAGCGGCGGTCCCGCCGGAGTATTAGGATGCCACCGCCACGGTGGCATCCCCTATTCCCAACATTGTGGCTGGCGGTGCTCACAGCACCGCCCGCCACAATGCTGGGAATGCACGTCGTGCATTGCCATGCACAAGGTGACAGGCACCGCGCGGTGCCTGCCACCTTGTCCATGCCAATGCATGGTACCCCCATGTGCACCCCCTCAACACTCTGGGGGCCCGCAACGGGCCCCCAATAGCTAAGACCGTATGCCTTTCCATGGCGGCGTTGCCGCCATGGAAAGGCTGCTCTCCGCTTCCATCATAATATGGATGGTGGTGTCTTGCAGACACCGCCACCATATTACTGCCCTTTTCCGCCCGGTCACCTGTGTGACCGGCGGAAAACCAGTGGACGGTCTTTCCGTCCGCCGGGCTCCCCCCACCATCGTAATGTGGCGGGGGAAATGGCATGCGGGCGGAGGGGAATGGCGGGTGGATCACCACCGCCATACGGGCGGTGGCGATCCGCCAGTCATCGTAATGACCCCCCAAGTTTGTCTCAGAGAGATACACAGAGTACACAGGCTGGGCATTTCAATAAGTATTTATTGAACAGTTGTTATTCTAGTGAAGCATAGATGAGCTGCAACAACCATTAGACAGTAGCAGAGATATATGATTAGCAATATTATGAAAGTAAAAGGATGGTATAGCTCTACTATCTTGCAGGAATCATGAATATATACATGTACATAAAACACATGGTAAAAAGTGCGTACTCCTACGATGCCTCCCTAACTAGATGTACCTAAATGTACCTAGCATCTATGTAGGTGTTATACCAAGATTCACTCTAGGATCTAGTCCACCCCATTACCTGAGAGTTTAGAGAATGTGGGACCCCGTCCTGGTCTCGAGTTGGACACCCCGCAAGGGATGTTAGACCACTGCTAGCTGGAGCGTCTGCATGCAGGAACCTCAGCGTCTCTGGTCAGTGTGTCAGCCGGGAAGTTACGGTCTCCTCTGTCTGTCTAAGCAAGACATGATGTAAATAAACCCATAGGTCTCCCCAGGGGTCCTACCTTGCTGTGTTACTGTGTCAGCCTAAAGGATGACGTCAGGCCTGAAATTTATACAGAGATATTATACAGGAGATGGTAATCCTACTGTCAGTCCTGCTGTGCTTCCAAGAAGCCTCATGCATAATGTATGAGAATCGAACCAGGGAAAAACCCGCGTTCTGAATGCAGTGTCATATCTAGGTAGAAGGTCAGTGCCTAAGAACCGTTATGTATGTAATGTAGGGAAAGATATAGGTGAAAGGTTGCAGTGTCACCTGCACCTACATAGGGTACCTATATGGAATATAACACCCACTCCTCTTCCGAAAGGACGACATATGTAACCTATTGTTGAACTACCATTCAAACTAAACATTGGTATGCACAAAGTGTTTAAAAACATTTCTTTTGCTAAAATGTTTAAAAACGTCTAAAAAATTCAAAAACTTTAAAAAAAATTAAAAGGTTTTCCCCCAAGTCCTAGCTCTAAAAGTGTCTGTAATTATAGTCCGAACTACCATAAGCATTTTAAAGCCATGAATGCCCAAAAATGAAAAGGAATGTCAATTTAGTTTCATAGTTCCAAATTTGAACTTGTTTTTAAAAAAACGAATTTCTTCCCAGCACACGACGAGCCAAAATGAGTCAAAGTGTTTATGTGTCCTGGCTGGTAGACGCAACATTTCCGTTGCTTACTTCCGCAGTAGACGGCCCCTGTAACACCTCGCAAAGAATGTCAATTGAACACAGATGATGTTCCTCGCTGTCCGCAGCCGGTGCTGTGACAGCCTGTACACCGTCCAAAGCCTGGGTGCCAGTGGAGGAGCCGGTGTCCATACCAACAGGTGGAGTTACTACCTGCGATGGCTCAAGGAATGCTGCCATCAACATAGGAATACGCTGAGTACACTGCAGAACATGGGCCGTTATCGGGTCCAGTAGATCATTTACGTCCGGCTGCGCACATGATGGGAGTGTTAAACAAAGTCTAACATGCATTCTTCTCCGCAAAACAGGCATCGGAGGACAGGTAAGATGCAGTCCATCCAGACTGGTTGAAATGACAAGAACCAAGATGCACTTAGTTCTCTCAGGCGAGGCATCACTAGATGTTGTACCATTCGGTCACGGTATTTTCGCTCCAGGAGTGCTTTTTCCATCTCCTTGGTGACTGGGACATCCATTGCGTAGCAGAAAAATAACAATCAGGATACCTGCTATTAGAAACAGGATCAGCGGAAGACCTCCAAAGATGCTTCCGAATACGGAGTGTATGAAGTTTGGTATAACTCCAAGTACCGTCTGAAAGGTGCTTAGAAGTACAGAACCTATGGTCTTAAATAGGTGGACAATGCCAGCCGTATCAGACATGTTAAAGATACGATTCACCATTTCTATGAAATGGAAAGGGCAGTTTGTATTAATAAGCGCCTGTATCTCAGCTGAAGACCTTGCGATCTCGAGTTCAAAAGTCTCTCGAGCGAAGGTTAAGGGCACAGACTTCTGTAAAAGCATGGCTTTCATTCTGCCTAGAGTATCAAACCGTATTAAAGAAACATTCAGTGAAGGCCATAACGGCGCCTCCCTGACTGTATGTGTTGGTGTAAACAATACTTGCATACAACAAGTAACCCTTGCGCTCACGGTTACCAGATATGCGATGCCCTGGAGCATTCCACAGCAGCCTTGACCGTTCAGCATCAAGTAACTCCCATTTGAAAGTATCCCAAATGCTGGAGTAATCACTGCAGCTGGGGCACCCCTCAGATGACAGGACAAGTTCGCCAAAGAACCATTACAAGCCCCGTGCAGTAGAATGTCCTGACATATGAGCGATCCACTTAAAGGGCTCTCACAGTTTGTACCACTGAGAAACACTTCTCGATCCCCACTCCGGCATCGAAATCTGTATGGTAATTCCCAAGATTTCTTAATGTACTCCTTACCCATTTTTTCATATTTGCCTGCCTGCTTTTGTTCAAGGCAATATTGAAACTGAAAAGTAGTGACCGGTAGAGTTATGTGGCCATGGATTAGCCATTCTGTAGACGGCGATTCCGCGACTGTGAATGGTAATCTATCCAGTTTTTCGATACGCAGCATTGTATATTTTGCTCCCCTTTGTGCCATTTCTATCTGTTTATCTGTTAGATTGTATTCAGAAAACAGAGACATACTGTTGATAAAACGCCAAGGCACATAGCCTGCATGCAAAGATAGCAGCGTCCAGCTCAATAACATTATAGAACGTAACTGAGATTACCTGTGTTGTAATATGGCCAAATCTTGTTCTAGAATGTCTATCGCAGAAGATACAATGTTGCCTAAGGAATATATCCTGGAGGTCAATATTGTTAACCCATTGTCTACCACTGCTAGAGATTTCTCTAAGTTAATACAGTCTATTTCCCGTATTCTTTCTGCGGCATCCAGTTGGGATATCTTCCAATTTTCATTGTAGGCAGCATAAATGCCAGCATATATGAAGCGTTTTTGGCGTGGTTTCCTGGGACCTAGTAAAAAATCCCTAAGATCCATGTCTTGTGTGAGTAAGGATAAGTGTTGTTTCACCTCTGTGAGTGTTGAGGTTTCTAGCCAATTAAGGCACAACTTCCCAACACTGAATGACGTCACTACCCCTGGATGTTGTCTCTGTACATAGCACGGATCTGGCCTATGGATTGTGAACCCTTCAGTTTCACCCATGAATCTTTCCTGACAACCATTTGTGTCTGTGGGCCAAATCAACCATTTCTTCCAATCGGGGTCCGATCTATTGTATTGTCTGATGCCATCTAATGTAATCCCTGTTTGTGATGTTTCGTTTCCCTTGCTGTGTGATGGAGTTGGCGCTCGAGGTGTGTTCAAGTCTTTGTTCTTGGCTAGTCCAAGGCAAGACGTCTGTTGCACTGTCTCGTTCAAAAACATGATTTGTTGAGGGATGAGGCATGCTCTAAACAAAGCTTCTGTCCCCTGTACCTGCCATTCCCTAGTACCCCAGACTGATTTCAGGTCTATAGTGTCTCTCCACAAGTTGAAACCTTCTTCGGACAACTGGGCAATAAAGGAAGCAGAGTAAATCTGTTTGGTGTTTGTCAACATATTTTTCTGTGCTGATGTTGGTGCAACCTTATAATAGTATGAGGCTGGGTCAGACATATTAAACCCTGAAAAATATGGAAATTTCTGTGTAAATGTTTTCGGCGGTGTTGGACAATGTTCCCACTGGTGGTATGTGAACACATTTCTAGGATTTGTAGATTTATGCAGAAAATGACCATAATGTTGATAACAATACATATTCTCGAAATCTGATGTGCTTTCCAATGTTTCACTATTAGAAAATGCAGCAGATTTTTCCAAATCAGACAACATGTTATTAACAGTTTCAAAATCCCAATCATCGGAAAATGTACTTGAGGTAATGATATCACTCAACGATATTTTAAATAAATGTGGAATTTTCAAAATTTCAGTTGGGCCAAATATATCGAAATCAACCTTGTCCCATACTATACCATCAGGTATAGGAACTGCTGTAATGTTCACTGACGACAAGTCTCTTTGTTCTCGATGAGTTGATTTATTTAGGTTTTAACATTAAGTTCACCTTTTGGGCTGCAGAACTTTGTTGAAGGTATTTTCCATTAATAAGCATACTAAAAACTATTACCAAGCCTACCCAGAAAAGAAAGAAAAGAATCCCGGATGTTATCCATAGTTCTACCCATGGTGATACCAGGTAAGTCTTTCTAAGAAAGTTCATAAAGTCTTTAACTTGCTGCTTGCGTGATTTTTGGGCTGGCGTCGTTTCTGGTTCACTTGGATCCAAAGAAAACGTAACAAAGTTTATGAAGTAGCCAGAAGCAGTTCGATCAATTTTTGGTATTGCATCAGGATTTGTAGAAATCGTGGTTTGCTCTTGTCGAGGCATGTTGACGTAGACGCCTGTATTTGGTTGAATGGCAACTTGTGCGTTATTTTGAGTTTCATTAAGGATTTGAACTTCAGGTTCACGAGAAATTAGTTCCATAACATTGTTGCTTAGTCCTTCATTCTGTGTTGGAGGCTCTTCGAACGTGATGAGTTTTTCCGTTTGAACTTCTTGGATTGTAGCGAGAGGAGGGCGTCTGCTACTTTGGAGTCCACGTGGCCTACTGCTTAGTATCGGCCACATAGTGTGGTTTGATTAGGTCAATTGAGACAAATCTTTTCTCCTTTTTTCTGGCAAGAGGCGGCAGAAGTACAGTTCTTGTTCCATCAATTGCTAGGACGGGTACAGGCTTTCTGTAGGATGGCCCAAATTCTTTCTTGTCCGCTATTTTCTCTCTGACCAGATCCCCGACTTTTGGGATCCAGACAGGTCTTGCCGTGACTGATTTGACTTCCCCGTGGCGGTCTGTTTCAGGTGGATGTTACTTTGTTGTGTCCTGGATTCATTTAGATCCTGTAAAACAGCCAAACGATCATGGATGTCAAAAGGTTTTCCATCCGCCACTGCGCCTTCACAATCAAGATCAGGCACCCACATTCTTGTCCCAAATAGGACCTCATATGGAGTGACACCCCCTAGAGAACTTCTTGGCATGTTGTTAAGTGCATGCTGAACTCCATACAAATGTTTTACCCGACTTTCACCCGTGGCTAATACTCTAGCTGTTAAAGATTGCTTTAAGTCTCGTTTTTTTCTCTCCACTACCGAATTTCCCTCTGGATGGTACGGAGATGAGTACCGCAATGCTACACCCAATCCTCGCATGGCCTCTTTGTAAGCCCGAGAGCTAAAGGCAGGGCCCTGGTCAGAATGTTATGTGCCAATTGTGTATGTCCCTATGAAGACTCGCAAATTTTTATAACAGTTAGAGCATCAGCCGAGCGCTGGGGCCATACCCATAGAAATCTTGAGCAGGAATCCACTGCAACCATGATATATCTTTTAGCCCCATCTCTTTTTAAGGGGCCGCAGTGGTCCAGGTAGACACACGCTAGTGGTTTGTCAGCTGTTAACAATGGTGTGTGTGCAGGACGTGTTACGGTGGAACCCTTCATCTGCTGACAGATGTCGCATTTCAAGACATAGGGGTCGATTCCGATCTCGGTCGGAAGGCCTCCGAATCGGATTCGGCTTTACCGGATCCGAGTCGGAGGCTTTGTTTCCGACCGAGTCGTACAGAGGTCCGGACGCCCAAGTACGATGCGAATGAATGCGAAATCGACCTACCGACTCGTTTCCGGGTCCGAACCGCTCCCTACGACTCATTCGCAGACGAATCGTACCGCGCAATGGAGTCGATTTCCGACCGAGCCAGTACAATGCACGATTCGGACAGCCGGATCGAGTCGGAGTCTCCGGGATAAAAAAGTTCCGGGAAGCGGACTTCGGGGGTCCGTGCCGGACCCCCTTCACCCGTAGCCTTATGAGTCGAACACAGGGGGGGACCCAAGGGTCCCCCCTTCACATGCATGTACGGTGCGGATGGCACCAACGCGTACCCACTGCAGGGGGCGCCCTTTTGCGAGACGCACCTATTCAGCTGATGCGAGGCCATGCACGCGTCGTACGACCGGCTCCCATTGACTTCAATGGGAATCCGACCGAACCGAGTCCGTCAGCATGCGGCAGCATCGTACTCGCTCGGTCGGACTCCAGGGGTTCGGCTCGGTCGGAAAACACTCCGGATCCGGCTCGGTCGGAGGGCTTTCCGACCCAGATCGGAATCGACCCCATAGTCTTTAGGGATCACTGTTAAAATATCGATCACAAAAACACCAACATACAAAAATATCGATGTGAAAATATCGGATACAAAAATATCGCCGCCCTATACATAAACAAGATTTTACACAAATATCGATATTTAAATATCGCCGTAATAAATATCGTGAACAAAAATATCGACTACAAACATATAGATAACAAAAATATCGAAACATTTAACCGCTTTACCGCGGCCGAAATTCCGCCGCGGTGCGGCGGCTTTGAAGAGTGGGCGGGCCGCGTCAGCCAACGGACGTGTGCAGCACTACGGAGGTAGTGCTCGCGACAGCCGTTGGCTGACAGAAGCAGCGAACGGGTTAAATTATAAAGAGACACAACAAAAATATTGATAACACTAATATCGACTTACAAATATAATTATAACTTATACAAAAAATATCGATAATACTATTCAACAGTAAATGAACACTCCTTACAACTATATAATAATTTAATATATTAAAACAAATAATATTAAATAATACCAACATATATAAAATTAATATATATTTAAAACAAATATAAAACAATTATAAAAACCCTAATAAATATATCAATTCATAAAAAACAATAAATATACTCACTAACACATAATTATTCACATATATATAATATACAACAATTATTAACGTTATAAAGTAAAATTATTAACACATATTTTAAAATAACTACAACAAATAATATATTATAAACATCAAATAAACAACACATATATTTACCTAATTAAAAAGTAACTGCTACAAAATTCAAAAAACGTATCTCAACCAATGATTTTAAACTAAAAGAGCACAAACCAATTAAAATTAAGAAGTAATTAACTAAACACTATAAAAACTAAGAATTAACTTTAAAAAAAATACCGTTTATCGACCAAACACGGAAGGAGAGCGTTACTTTGCTGGAGAGAGAGAGAAAGAAGATCTACAAAAACTACTATCACAGATTATATTACAACACATGTAAGAAAAAGCATTATTTTATTATTATAAATGCCTCAACCTCCTTAACTTAACTACCTAAATCAATTAAATGTTCTCTTCTTTTTAAATCAAAAGTAAACTTGCTAACAACAGCAAAAAAAATAAAATGCAAAAGTGATTAAGTACCTTATCTAATTCAACATGATAAAAAACCTGAACTATTAAAGAAGCAACTTTACCTACAAAATAAAATAAAATTGCCTAATTTTGTTACATGCTTAAAAAGAGAAAACAAAACTAATAAATACATTTTTCTTCACAGCTTTGACAAACTGCATCTACCAAAGAACATCCACCAAATTAAAATCATCTACTGCAAAAAGTAAGTATACTTTCAGTGTAAAAAAATGATTAAGACAAAGAAAGTAAAAATAAACTCTAATATAATTAACGTAAACAATTTTCTACCCCATCTACAGAAATTACAACTGTGAAACTCAAAAAGCAGCAAATAAAGCCATCAACAAAACTGAAAGAACAATAATGTAAGCATTTTTTTAAAATTACTAATAAAACAAGCATATTTATAAATGACAAAAGCATATTTACTCAACACATATGTATATATCTTCACAGATATACCCTAGAAATGGCTGCAGGAGCAAGCTTTATTACATCGCAAAAGGGAAACTTAATGCTTTGCTACATGGGTTATACCTACACCCAAGAAAAGGTGAAAGATAATAAGACACATTGGAAATGTAGCAAATACTATTCAACTGCATGTTATGGTCGAGCTACAACTATAGATAACAACGTTGTGAATGTTAGAGAGCACAACCATCCACCCAATGTGACAGAATTAGAAGTAAGGGAAGCCTTAGAAACAATTCGAGAAGCAAGCACAGGCTCCCAACAGACAAGCACTGAAATCTTGAAAAATGTGTTGACAAAAGTACCGGAACATGTCACAGGACAATTGCCCTCTATCCCCAACCTGAAACGATTAATCGCTAAAACTAAAAGAGCTTCCGATCCAACTCCACCCACCTCCCAAACCTTTCAAGAAATTGAAATACTGCCTGAATATACCATTACCCACAAAGAGGACAAATTCTTGATATATGACAACAAAAGTAAAGATAAAATAATTCTTGTTTTTGCAACGAATAATAACTTGCAAAAATTGAAACACTGTGAAACATGGATGATGGACGGAACTTTTAAAGTGTGTCCAAAACCATTTTACCAACTTTACACCATTCATGGTCAATTTCAGGAAACTAATATTCCCTTCATTTATGCATTGCTGCCAAATAAAAATAATCCCACCTATATTGAACTATTAACAACAATAAAAGAATTAACTGATAATTATTATCCCCAAAGGATAATAATAGATTTTGAACTAGCTATGATTCAAGCTATTCTTAAAATATACCCAAATACTGCAATTCAAGGGTGTTACTACCACTTTAATCAAAGTATGTGGAGACACCTCCAAAAATCTACCTTAAGTATAGAGTACTCTACTAACAGCAACTTTGCATATCAAATTAAACAATTGATTGCACTAGCATAAGTGCCAACAACAGAAGTAGCAAATTATTATAACTTGTTAATAGATAGTCCTTTCTACCGCATTAATGAAACAAAATTAAGTCCCTTGTTAGATTACTTTGAGGACACCTGGGTGGGGAGGTTGCATCGTTCAGGTCACCGTCGACAACCAAAATTCCAAATTCCCTGGTGGAATGTCTACGCCAGCACTATTGCACAAAAAGCTAAAACTAATAATGCGGTAGAAGGATGGCATAATGCCTTCCAGGCCACAATAGGGAGAGGGCAACCAACACTACACAAACTAATACAATCAATAAAAAAAGAACAAAGTTACCAAGAGCTCAGAGTAGAACAATCTCTGAGCAAAATAGGACCAAAACTGAGTAAACAAACAATTAATATGTACGAATACCTCCAACTAAAAACAAGAATGTATCCATATATACAAGGTCTAGAATACATAGACATGATAGCAAAATCTATTCTTTAATGTAAAACAAATATCAAACATTAAAAACATATCAAACACACAAAGTATTTTTATTTTTATATTAGTTAAATTATGACTTGAAATTTTTTATATAACTCAATATCATATGACATAATATAACTAATAAAAAAAGGAAAATCACAAATAAACATTGCCCACCCTCAATAATATTAAAAACAACTTACAGTTGTGTAGCTGTAGAATATCCTAGAAATAGATGAAATAAAAAACAATCCAAAGCAAAAATAATCCATGTAGTAACGAAATACCCCAAAAAATGTAAAAATACAACTGTAGATAAAAAATCCAACGCAGCAATCCTCTCGATAAAGGAACCATAAAAACCCGAAAATATTTAGCTCTAAAAAACGCTCCAACAACCCGATCAAAAAAAGGAAATGTATAGCAACTTGTTTTAAAACAAGAAACCACAATTTCCTTTATTAAAAAAAAAAACACTTGGACAACCCCATCTGTTCACCGAAGCCCGAACCTGTAAATAGAAGCAAACAACACCCACCCATAACAAATATATAAACCCACAAATCGAAATAACAACATATAATAAATATAAACACACATAGTAAAATAATAAGTAAAATTACATTGCATTCTAATAACATTCGATAGTAAATAAAACACAAAATCATTAACCTACGTAAACAACACGTAACTTTCGTAAAAACGTTTAAATAACACTTTTACAAATACATTGACACTACCACTAACTTGACACTACCTTAAAAATAACTTAAAAGTAAATAAAAGTAAACTTACTGGAACGGAGACGAAGCAGCTCCCAACCGCGAGGTTCCGTCTTCATAAATGACCCAAACAACGAAGTAGATAGTTCAAAAAGTGAATAAAGGAAAATAAAATGGCGGCAAAATTAAAACAAAAATAGGACTAACTCCCCATAGGAATGAATGGAAAATAATAAAAAATGTTTGATTTTTTTTTTAAATGTATAAAAATGTATATCTATATTTTTTTAAACAATGTTTAAAATAAACATATAAAATTGTAAAATATACATTAATTATTTTATTATAAAAAATTATAATATAATAATTAATGTATATTAAAATATATGTTTATTACATACACTTTTAATTTCCAAATATTATACAAATGTTCAAAAATATATATGTACTTTTCAAAATATCAATGGAAAAAAATTGTAAATTATTTAACATACTAAGGAGGTCATTACGATGGCGGACGGAAAACAACCGACCGCCATGGTAGCGGGAAAACACCGCCCGCCGCTACCGCGGGAAAACCGGCGGCTAGATTAGGATCCTCGGCGGTAAAAATCCAACCGCGGCGGAAAGGAGACCCGAGAAACCGCTGTTCGCCTGCGGAGAAGGCCCAAACCCGTCCGCGGCGGTCGGTTTCGCAGCGGAAACAGCCCAAACGACCGCAACCACAGCGAAGACACCGCCATCGAAATTATGATATTCCCGACATCCCCGCGGTGCAGTGCGCTGTTTCCGGTCGCCGCGGTCGACAATATCGAAGAATCAGTGAGACGGCGGTAGCGCCGTAGCCGAGCCACCACTGCGGACGCTCCGTTAAAAAAATGGCGGTTGCTAGAAAAACACACAACATGGCCACAAAGTGCACCAACCAAACAAGGCATGCACCCAAAAATACCTAACACAGCCCAAAGACACACCCCCATGGTAAACTTCAAAACTACAAATCCCAAGTTCACACACACACCACACCTGCTACCAATACCCCATCCTGATACACCCATAGGAATGAATGGAAAATAATAAAAAATGTTTGATTTTTTTTTTAAATGTATAAAAATGTATATCTATATTTTTTTAAACAATGTTTAAAATAAACATATAAAATTGTAAAATATACATTAATTATTTTATTATAAAAAATTATAATATAATAATTAATGTATATTAAAATATATGTTTATTACATACACTTTTAATTTCCAAATATTATACAAATGTTCAAAAATATATATGTACTTTTCAAAATATCAATGGAAAAAAATTGTAAATTATTTAACATACTAAGGAGGTCATTACGATGGCGGACGGAAAAACAACCGACCGCCATGGTAGCGGGAAAACACCGCCCGCCGCTACCGCGGGAAAACCGGCGGCTAGATTAGGATCCTCGGCGGTAAAAATCCAACCGCGGCGGAAAGGAGACCCGAGAAACCGCTGTTCGCCTGCGGAGAAGGCCCAAACCCGTCCGCGGCGGTCGGTTTCGCAGCGGAAACAGCCCAAACGACCGCAACCACAGCGGAGACACCGCCATCGAAATTATGATATTCCCGACATCCCCGCGGTGCAGTGCGCTGTTTCCGGTCGCCGCGGTCGACAATATCGAAGAATCAGTGAGACGGCGGTAGCGCCGAAGCCGAGCCACCACTGCGGACGCTCCGTTAAAAAAATGGTGGTTGCTAGAAAAACACACAACATGGCCACAAAGTGCACCAACCAAACAAGGCATGCACCCAAAAATACCTAACACAGCCCAAAGACACACCCCCATGGTAAACTTCAAAACTACAAATCCCAAGTTCACACACA
Source organism: Calotriton arnoldi (assembly GCA_963921515.1). Taxonomy (NCBI): domain Eukaryota; kingdom Metazoa; phylum Chordata; class Amphibia; order Caudata; family Salamandridae; genus Calotriton; species Calotriton arnoldi. Next base: position 386,430 of record CAWUFW010004272.1, on the reverse strand, counting down.
CACCACACCTGCTACCAATACCCCATCCTGACACACCCACAGACACCAGTATAAATCCAGCCCCCAACATACCACAAACCTTTGCAAAACTCCACAACTGAGGGGCCATCCACCACAGATGACAGGAGAGGCAAATCTGCACAACACACACACATCACCACCACCACCACCACTTCCACACCTGCACTTCTAACACCTTTGCACAGCACACACCATACACATCACAACCACCACTACCACTTCCAAACCTGCACCCTAAACACCTTGACACATCACACACCATGTCACCACAGAGAATGCCCAAATTCACTGAGAGTGAGTTGAGGGTCATGGTTGATGAGATAATCAGGGTAGAACCCCAATTGTTTGGTAACCAGGTCCAACAGACACCACTAGCAACAAGGACACAAATGTGGAGAAGGATAGTAGAGAAGGTCAATGCAGTAGGGATCCGTGCCACCCAATAGAGATGAAATCGTGAAGAGGTGGCACGATCTGAAGGCAGTGGTCAAAAAGAAGAGAGCCAAGAACCATGAGCTGGCTCACAGGACAGGCAGTGGCCCTCCCGTTCCACTCAAAACATTCACTGAATGGGAGGAGAAGGTGCTTGGCATTCTACATCCAGAGAGTCTCTCAGGAATACCCGGGGGAGTGGAGGCTGGTAAGTACAAACAAATGCCTAACATCACACAAATGTACTGTCTTGCACCATAATAATAATAATACCTCCTAGGTTCAAATAATACCTCCTAGGTTCAAATTCATTCATGTGCACAACACTCCCCCCAACACATCTCTCACAGATACAACAGACACTCCCCCTGAAGCCCCCCAAAGGTAGTTAGCAACATCACCATGGGTACATGTGTACAAGCTGCCTGCACTACAACTACCACCAGGCCCCCTTGTCCCACAGCTGAGCAGGATGGAGCACTCCCCCCACCCAGAAGCATGCCTCAGCCATTGTGTGCTTCACCCTCACCTAACAGGTAGGTAGCCATCTTTACAGGGAGGTGTCTGTGGAATAGGGAGGCCTGCACAACAACTCCCACCAGGCCCCCTTGGCCCACAGCTGAGCAGGATGTAGCTCTCCCCCCACCCAGAAGCATGCCTCAGCCATTGTGTGCTACACCCTCACCTAACAGGTAGGTAGCCATCTTTACAGGGAGGTGGGTGGGTGTTTGGGAGGCCTGCACTACAACTCCCACCAGGCCCCCTTGTCCCACAGCTGAGCAGGATGTAGCCCTCCCCCCACCCAGAAGCATGCCTCAGCCATTGTGTGCTACACCCTCACCTAACAGGTAGGTAGCCATATTTACAGGTGGGTGGGTGTTTGGGAGGCCTGCACTACAACTCCCACCAGGCCCCCTTGGCCCACAGCTGAGCAGGATGGAGCACTGCCCCACCCAGAAGCATGCCTCAGCCATTGTGTGCTACACCCTCACCTAACAGGTAGGTAGCCATCTTTACAGGGAGGTGGGTGGGTGTTTGGGAGGCCTGCACTACAACTCCCACCTGGCCCCCTTGTCCCACAGCTGAGCAGGATGTAGCCCTCCCCCCACCCAGAAGCATGCCTCAGCCATTGTGTGCTACACCCTCACCTAACAGGTAGGTAGCCATCTTTACAGGGAGGTGGGTGGGTGTTTGGGAGGCCTGCACTGCAACTCCCACCTGGCCCCCTTGTCCCACAGCTGAGCAGGATGTAGCCCTCCCCCCACCCAGAAGCATGCCTCAACCATTGTGTGCTACACCCTCACCTAACAGGTAGGTAGCCATCTTTACAGGGAGGTGGGTGGGTGTTTGGGAGGCCTGCACTACAACTCCCACCAGGCCCCCTTGGCCCACAGTTGAGCAGGTTGGAGCACTCCCCCACCCAGAAGCATCCCTCAGCCATTGTGTGCTACACCCTCACCTAACAGGTAGGTAGCCATCTTTACAGGGAGGTGGGTGGGTGTTTGGGAGGCCTGCACTACAACTTCCACCAGGCCCCCTTGGCCCACAGCTGAGCAGGATGGAGCACTGCCCCCACCCAGAAGCATGCCTCAGCCATTGTGTGCTACACCCTCACCTAACAGGTAGGTAGCCATCTTTACAGGGAGGTGGGTGGGTGTTTGGGAGGCCTGCACTACAACTCCCACCAGGCCCCCTTGTCCCACAGCTGAGCAGGATGGAGCACTAGTCCCACTCATAGGCATGTGACGTCTGTGCAGCCGCACATGACACCATGCCACTTAGTCCACAGTCACCAACACAAATAATGCAAAACAGTTGTGTTGTAGTCACCATGCACAAGTCTCTGGTCAAAATTGACCCACATTGTGTACACTGTGCCAGGCATCACACACTGCAACACTAACAATGATCATGCTGCCCTGCAGCAGTGTCTGGCCGTTTCTATGGCAAAGTGCAAATCACCCATGTCATACCACAGTGTTGCAATGTAAACAGTGAAAGTGCAGTGCACCCAAAAACTACACTGCAGCTGGGACTCACAATGCTAAACTAAGCACATCCCAAATGTCCTGCAACACACCCAGCTACCACAGTGCTGCACTGAATTGCAGAACAGCACCTTGTCTGAATTAAATTGTCAAAGGTGTCTTGTTTGGACCACCAATGGGTGTATGCATTGACAATGTTCACATCCCACACTGTCTGTCTGAACAGTGCTGGTATAGTCTGGCCCCAAAAGCACACATTGTCTGCACAGGGCTCAGTACATCTCACACACACACCACTGTTGACCACAACATGTCAGTGTATGGATGCCCTGGAACAACTGATTCACCAGTACTGTGCTCATGTTCTCAGGTCCACAAATACCATGAAACCATGACAGTGTGGAAATGTATGCTTGGTGAGATCTTCACCCTGCTGTATGTCACCACTGTGCTACGAGACTATACCCCTTGCCCTATTGTGCCTTCAAATGTCGGGGGAGTGAACCCCACAGCCAGATAGCTGGGACAACAGTGATGGGGGGCTATACCCCATGACCAAATGTAATCTGAAATCAATGGGTACAAAAAGCCACACACACATCATGCTCACCACACGCACATTCCATCCAAAGATTTCTACCAAGTCACATAGCCATGTCATTGCTCACCTTCACCTCAAACGGTAGTTAGCCATCTACACAGTGAGATGGTGTAGTGTGTTTGGCTATCCGTCCCACAAAATGCAACATGCATGCTGTTCCACCACTATGGAGGATGGGACACTACACCCCCAATAAGAAGCATGTGGCAGGCAATGTATGCTACCCACCCAACTCACAGGTAGGTAACCGCATCTCACAGGTCGGGGTGTGTGGGGCTGGGAAGCTTGCACAACAACTCACACGGGCCCACCTGACCGCCAGCACACAAGACCCATTACTTCCTGGCACCAACATGCATGTGTCAGTCATTGCAATGTACACTTCAAAAGAACTGGCATGTGGACATATCATGCTGACTTGTCCCACACTGGACCAAGATGGAAGCCCTCATCATACACACACAGAGAGGTCTCTCAAATACAAGGAAAACACAGCAAACACAACATATCAACAGCCACAACATGCAGCCAGATATGCATTTAAAAAAACATGTTGGCATAGGACACCAGGCCTCTCAATGCACAACTGCACACCCAGATAGTATTGGCAACTATAGTGTGCACACACCTAAGAAAATGAAACTGTGACAGCAACCAAAGTGTGAATGACTGAAACACATGTAGATGGAACTCCGAGCACAACCATGCACACCACTACATGCCATCTGACAGTAGCAGTGGTCCAGACCACCTAGGATCTAATTAAAGCAAACTTAAGCATGTCTGGAATTGCAAATACAGATATCTACACCACATTGAAAAGGTATGCATGAAACTACAATGGTTACTCACTGTGCAGAGTAAACTGCTGCAAGGGCTCTACAAGTGACACATACACATAAATGGATGACATATTCTTGATCAATAACAGGATGCCAACATGAGACTGTCAATGTCAAAAAATTATATTGTGCATGTCATGTCATGACAACTCCCAATATGGACAAGTAATGCATGTACCACAACAGCTTGTAATGCATCACTGGATGTCGGTCAATGCAAATTTGTACAGTGAACAACTGCTGGATGTATAAACAGTTGATGTAACACTGCTAACACAAACTTTGATGGGTGCAACACAATGACCATTTCTCATCTGATCCACAGGTGACCAAGAACTCACTGCAGAGGATGACACCACCCTGCAGAGCCAGTCCCCCCCGGAACAGAGACAACTGGATGAGGACTCCCTGGATTCCTTGGATGAGGAGCTCCACGCTGGCCCATCTGGTGTGGCAGGCCGCAACCAGTCCCAGGCACCCATTGTCCCCCCAACCACATCAGCTGCAGCCCCTGACCATCCTCTGACAGCTGCTGTCACGGCCTGTGTGTCAACCACTACCACCACCACCACCACCACCACAGCTGTCCGCAACACCCTCCCTGCCCCAGGGGTTGAGCAGCCCACCACATCGACTGCGGAGGCCAGGGAGAGGATGCAGCGGGCCAATGTGAGGACCGGACAGGACCGTGGCAGCAGTGTAGCTGGTCGGGACAGGGTCATGCAGAGGGGGACTGATCTTGGGACGGAAGCCCTGGGCCACATCGACAGAGTCCTTGGGGCCTACCAACAGGCCCAGGGACGAATGGGCCGGTTAGAGGAAGAATCTCGGGAGCACCTTCTGCTGCTGAGGTCCATGGACACACGCATGGGACAGATTGTGGACCTCTTGGGGCAGCTAGTGGCGGTTCTGAGGGACAGGGAAGCGCAACATTCTACCCCTCCGCCTCCCCCTGTTGGGCAGCAGGATGACACTTCATCATCCTCCCCTGCGTCCACAGAGGGGGGTGAGTCCTCAGACACCACTGCCCCTGCAGCAGTGGCCCCTCCAGTCAAGCGCAAGAGGGGCCGTCCAAGAAAAGGCCTGGGGGACTCACGTGCCAAAGCACCTGCCAAACGCTAGTCCCCGAGCCAGCCATGATGGCAGACCACTGCACCACTGCATTGACCTTTTGGACTATCCTTCACCACACTGCCATGTGAATGGCATCTATCTGTTGGACTGGGTCTCCACATCATTGTGGGGAATACTCAAGTATCTCATCTACCATGACTGTCAACTCACTTCTTCAATTCCCCCTTCACATCTTCTCCACCCTCGCATGTCACAGTTGTAAATAAATACACCTTACACACATGTTGTTGTGTCTGCTCCGTCTTTAATACAGGATGTGCAACCTTCACCGTGTAGGACATGGTCCAGGGGAATGGAATGTAGGTAACAAGTGAGATGCTGAAGGGACCTAGGGAAAACCGCAGAACAAGAGTCACTTGTATGGGTGTGGCATTGCACACATCACACAACACTTGTCAACAAGGTACTCAGATCTACAAACTTTACACAGAGCAACAGTCACCATAGAGACATTCTGTATCACACTAACCAATCACACATACATTGGCAGGCAGCAATGAGTCAACACCAAGCTGCAGTCAGCAAGCTCACATACACCCACACAGCAACAGCAACACCATCAGACCATTTTGTCCCTTCTACATCGTCACTCACCTTCAAGTGAAGTAGCGGGTGATGAGCTGTCGACGCATGTCGACCCCTTCCTCCTCTCCACTGCCCTCATCACTGGATCCGGGTTGATTTGCAGGCGGCGGCCTTGGCTGCTCATCATCGTCATCCGGGATCAGGGGTATTGCCTTGCGAATGGCCAGGTTGTGGAGCATGCAGCATGCCACCACTATCTGACACACCTTCCCTGGCGAGTACATAAGGGCACCTCCAGTACGGTCCAGGCACCGAAATCTTGATTTTAGGAGACCAAATGTCCGTTCTATCACACGCCGTGTCCTCCCATGGGCATCATTGTATCGCACATCAGCTGGCGTGACGGGATTCCGCAATGGGCTCAGCAACCACGGGCGGTTCGGATATGCCGAGTCACCTGGGTGTGAGAGACACAGATTAACCTTGCAGTCCCAAAATGCAACACAACAGCATGTCACACACACACCACTCTAATCCACTATGCATACTCACCCACAAGCCATGCACGCTCAGGAAGCAGATTGGCCATCAGCTGAGGAACGATGCTGCTGCACAAGATGTGGGCATCATGGGCTGAGCCGGGAAACTTGGCACACACGTGTGAGATGATCATGTCCGCCAGCCACACCACTTGAACATTTACCGAGTGTGAATGCTTCCTATTGCGGTAAACCTGTTCACGTGCCTGTGGTGGCACAAGCCCAGCATGTGTGCAATCAATTGCACCAATGACATGGGGGATATGTCCAAGGGCATAGAAATCGCCCTTCACAGCCACCAACTCAGGCCCCCTGGGAAAATGGATATATCTGTATTTGTACAGCATCATGGCCGACAGGACATCACTCAGCACCATGCTGAACATCGGCTGTGACATCCCGCCTGCACTTGCGACCATGTGCTGGAATGAGCCTGTTGCAAAGAAATGCAGGCATGCCATCACCTTACATGTTGCGGTGAAAGCTGTTGGATATGTCCGACGTGGCTGCAGGTGGGGCTCCAACATGGCACATAGGTTCTGCAGGGTTTGTCGGTCCAGCCTGAATTTGCGGATTATATCCTCATTCTCCATGTCTGCCAGGACTGTGAACGTACGATGGATATTGGGCCTCCTCCTCCTAGGACAGATCACAGTGCACAGATGTCAATGCAGAAGACCATGAAATGTGCATCACATCAATTTTTTCAACAGACACATACCCAAGTCTTACAACATGCACCATTAACCGACAGGGCACTTCACAAGTAGGTACACATCAGGCACACTACTCGTACACCTGTCCTCTTACCAGCAGCAATTATCTGTGCACCCCTCCGGCTCATTCGCATGCACAGTGTGATATACTAACAGATATGTGTGCATACCTGTGAGTATGACCCCCAGCATATGTTACTAATTGCAATACTACCCAAACACACCATGTTGCTGGCCCTGATACACCTAGTAAAACAGGTTGCACATGGCACACCTCAACTACACACTGACCACCGGCTGAACGTGGGGGACACGTGTGGGCATGTGCATTGGACAATGTGCCAGTTGCTGATGCCCCTAGTTCAGAAAATGAGACGACAGGGTGCGTTACATTGCACACACAGACATTGACCATTATCTACATATGCTATGCAACACATTAACTGGACAGTCTACATTTCATTACACAGCACATGTGACGTGCGAGTGTATGTGCCCATGCAATGTACTGGCGACCCATATATGGTATGTGTTGGTGACGTGGAGTGACATGTCCCTTCTGTGCATTTGCCCTCATGAGGACACTTCAATTGTTGAGACACTGGGCACTGTACATGTTGGCCTATGCAGAGAGCTGGAGGACACGTTAGGTGCAGCACAGCTACTCCACAACTCCATTAACGCTCACTCCAGGCACTGTCTGGCAGACATATGGCGGTCGTGCTATACTGCCTGGCCCCTGTGGTGTGGCACCGCCCATAACCCAGGCACGATCGCGGGTGACACCGCCAGATATGTATGTGACAATGGCGGTCACCATGCATCGCTACCCAAATCACGGTCACTCCAGGCACTGTCTGGCAGACATATGGCGGTGCCTACCGCCTGGCCCCTGTGGTGTGGCACCGCCCATAACCCAGGCACGATCGCGGGTGACACTGCCAGATATGTATGTGACAATGGCGGTCACCATGCACTGCTACCCAAACCACAGTCACTCCAGGCACTGTCTGGCAGACATATGGCGGTGCCTACCGCCTGGCCCCTGTGGTGTGGCACCGCCCATAACCCAGGTACGATCACGGGTGACACCGCCAGATATGTATGTGACAATGGCGGTCACCATGCACCGCTACCCAAATCACGGTCACTCCAGGCACTGTCTGGCAGACATATGGCGGTGCCTACCGCTTGACGACTGAGGTGTGGCACCGCCCATAACCCAGGCACGATCGCGGGTGACACCGCCAGAGATGTATGTGACAATGGCGGTCACCATGCACCGCTACCCAAATCACGGTCACTCCAGGCACTGTCTGGCAGACATATGGCGGTGCCTACCGCCTGGCCCCTGAGGTGTGGCACCGCCCATAACCCAGGCACGATCGCGGGTGACACTGCCAGATATGTATGTGACAATGGCGGTCACCATGCACTGCTACCCAAATCACGGTCACTCCAGGCACTGTCTGGCAGACATATGGCGGTGCCTACCGCCTGGCCCCTGAGGTGTGTCACCGGCATGGACCATGCCCTTGCAGCCAATGGGAAGCAGCCTCGCGGTAGCCTGATGCGAGTTTGAAAATCGCGGTAGGCGTGCACCACCCCCGCGGAGGCGGTCACTGGAGGCATTCAAAAGATGCACCACCGCAGTAGCGCGCACAAGGACCCTACGGTGTGTCACCGGCATGGACCATGCCCTTGCAGCCAATGAGAAGCAGCCTCGCGGTAGCCTGATGCGAATTTGAAAATCGCGGTAGGCGTGCACCGCCACCGCGGAGGCGGACATTGGATGTATTTGAATGAGGCAGACCTGGTACACCAATAGCAGCACCCTGGGACCATTGACACAGCCCCAGGGGCCTATATATGTGTGGGAGGGTGCACCACATTCCCACAGCTACCAGGGACTGCTGACTGACAACCCTCCACCTGCTGCTGCTGCCTCAAGGGACTGCTGGCTGCCACCCTCCACCTGCTGCTGCTGCCTCAAGGGACTGCTGGCTGCCACCCTCCACCTGCTGCCTCAAGGGACTGCTGGCTGCCACCCTCCACCTGCTGCTGCTGCCTCAAGGGACTGCTGGCTGGCACCCTCCACCTGCTGCTGCTGCCTCAAGGGACTGCTGGCTGCCACCCTCAACGTGCTGCTGCCGCCACATGTCCATTGTGATGTCGAGGACTCAGAAGATCCGTGCCAGTCCCTTCACCAGTGAGGAGCTTGGGGTCCTGGTAGACGGGGTGCTTGCACAGTACCCAAGCTTTATGGCGGCCCTAATGTCGTGGTAAGTCTCCCAGACTGTGAGTGAGAGTGCAGGGTGTGCACACGTGGGGTGGAGGTGCTTCAGTATGTGTCAGTGGTTGTGGGGCTCTGACATGCACTGCCTATCATGTTTACTACAGCGGGAAGGGCTTGGTGGGCTCTTTCATACGTTACCCTGCTTGCCTATCCTGAGTAGAGGGACATGTCCTGTAGTGTCAGCCATACAGTGCAGCTGCATTTTGGTGATGCAGGAGTCTGGCCAGTTATCGTTTGTGTGAATGGCTGGGTTGCTCCAAATTAACCCACCAGTGTCAGTCCACCTGCCCTGCACAGTCCCCGCCGAATGCCACATGTCCACATCACTGCATGTACAGTGTGTTCCATGTGTGTTTGGGTCACGCCTCTTCATCTAAGTCCCATCTCTGCCATGTAGATTGCACAGGAGCAGGCGTGGGAGAAAAGTGTGTGTATGACAGTTGTTGTCACTCTATGTGAGTTCCAGGACACAGTGAGGCTTTCACAGGGCTAGGACACTTAGGAATGCGCAGTGTTGGACACAGTCAGTCCAACAACAAGACACATGTTTTGCTATCTTCTCTATGTGTAGTTGTAGGTAACTGCAGACAGTAGCTGCAGCCAGACTACACGTTGCTTGCTGTGTTGGTATCCTGCATGTGAATGGGATGTGGAGGTACTGTGTCCACCATCGAAGATGCATGCCTGTACATCTGATTGACCAATGACATTGCACCATGTTCAGAGCAATTGTTGGCATGTGACAGTTGTAGCTGGAGTTTTGGATGAGTCACTGTCGTGCTACTGCATTTTCGTTGTGTTGTCATTGTGCATTGTGTCACTGGAACCTCACCCCTCTTGTCTCCCATTGCCTGCAGCTGAAGGTCCACCAGCGTAAAGCCGTGTGGAGGGCCATTGCCTCCAGAGTCCGGGATCTGGGTGTGTCAAACCGAAGGCGCACCCACTGTCATAAAGGTGGGACGACATCTGCCGGCTGAGCAAGAACGTGGCCGAGATGACGCTGGGGCTGCTCCCTCAGACTGGCAGGTTGGCTAGGCGCAGCATGACACCACTAATGGCCCGCATCCTGGCTGTCACACAACCTGAGCTGGACAGACAACTGAAGGAGCATCAGCAGCGAGCCAGGGGTGAGTATGTGTTGCAGGCTGCCTTTGGCTGGGAGTGGGTGCATGTGTCTACAGAGTGTGCAAATTGTCAGCTGTGTGATGTTGGTTGTGTGGTGCAATGTTTTGGGAGTATGTGCCATGCTTTTTCCCAAATGGTGCTTCATGAAGTGAGTTTTAGCACTGTGCATCTCTCTTACATTTGGAGTTGTGGCCTTCAGGTACCTTCTGCTGTGGGGTAGTGTGTGAATTCAGATGGATGGGAATGCCAGTGTGCCAACTGTGAATGCGTTTCAATGAATGCGTGCAATTCCAGACCTCAGATGTCTGCCAGTCAGACATCTGAGGCCAATGTGCAACAGTAGATGTGCCCATGGACTCGATATAATGGATGGCATGTGTGCAGGGTCATTGTGGGCTGGTATGTTGTAGTCTGTGTGGTCCCCTACTGCTCCACACATGTAGGTGATGTGCACCATGTCGTGGTGTTCATCCTTGCCAACATCGGGACAGTGTGTGTGCACAGGCCATTTTGGGGCTGTGTCTGATGTGAGCCAACTGCAGGATGGTGTGCTGTGTGAGTCACCTGGGGCACTTATGGCAGGATGTGTGGCGGACATGCACCGTTGTGTTGAGATTTTGGGTGGCAAGATATATGTGTGCACAGGGTGGCATGCAATGTGCTGCACACCTCTTTCTAGGATGCAGATGTATTGGCACGTGTTAGTTCTGTTGATGCCACTCATCTCACAGTACTTCTCTCTCCTATGCAGCAGCTCCCGTATGTGCAGAGGGAGAGGGGCCGGACACCAGTGGTGAGGCTTCCAGTGCAACAGCCGCACCGGAGCAGACTGACACAGATGTGACCAGCGCCGAGGAGGGGGACAGGAGTCTGCTAGAGGATTCACAGCCGGAGACACAAAGCTCTACCTCATCTGACGCCAGCGGTGACACATCCATGTTGGGGGGTACAGGGAACGGGGACTCGGCCTCCTCTTCCGCCACACAGCGTCCAGTGCCCAGCCTCCCTTCAACCTCCACTGGTGCTGCCCGTGTCCGCACGAGTAGGAAGGGAAGAGTCACCTTCACCCCAGGCACAGCTGCCCCAGCCCATGTCAGCCCTGCTGCCCTCAGTGCAGAAGCAGTCGAGCTATTGCGCCAGCTGTGTGTGGGGCAGACAGCACTTCTCAATGCCTTCCAAGAGCACGACAAAAAGTTGGGGCAGGTTATAGCTTTCATGGAGGGCTTACATTCCGACGTAGGTGGGCTACACCGGACTGTGCAGTCCTTGTCATCAACTGTGACAGCAGCCCTGCAACAGGCACATAGTCAGGGAGCAGCTCCCAGCACTCGGTCTGGCCCCGTGTCACTGTGCACCTCTGACGACAGTGACAATGCTCAACGGACCCCAAAGTCCCGATACAGAACCCGCCGCACACAGGAGCAGCAGCAGCCCAAGCGTACTAGGGCGCAGACACCATCCCCACATAAGAGTAAGGCCACCCCAGAGCGCAGAGAGAAAAGCCCATCAGGCGACAGCAAGGGCCACAAAGCAAAGAAAAAAGCATCAGGGTCACAGGCCTCACCTTCCTCCCCTGCCAAAGACTCCCCTGTCCCAAAGACGTCTCGCAGAGGCAAAAAGACAGTTTCCACACCCACTGAGAAGGTGTTGCCTGCAAACATTACACAGGATGAGGGCCCCATGGATAATCCATCCTTGACCTCCACTCCCATCCCAAGCCCTGTGAAGCCAGCACGGGAGGACACTGTAGGGGGCAAAGCTGGTGGACAGAGGGAGGCAGGGCGGCGGCAAACACCAAGCAAGCACACAGCGGGATCCAGCATGTCCCCAGAGGGAGGGTCACCATCCACACCAGAATCAGCTTTGGTGTTGGGGTCACCTGTTGTGTCTGCCCCAGTTCCCCTCAATCCCCAGACAGGGAAGCCTTTCAGGATCCCCAAGAAGTGGAGAGGCACCCCTCCACAATCTCTGGCACACACTGTGTCTCACCAGGGCATGAGTCCACCTCCCCGGGCCACCACCCCACCTGGTCCAAGCAGCCCCCCAGCTACCACATGCACAGTTGGCTCTTCCACAGTTGTTACTCCCACTGCCCATGGCAGTCCTCCAACTGACCCCAGCACACAGTCAGCTCCAAGTCCGACAGACAGACCCATCTGAGTGGTGGTCACCCTCACACACCTGTCTGTCCACAGGGGTGCATGTGATGCCCATTGTCACGCCCATTACTCTGTTGCTGGGCATGGCATGGTAGAGTTGCATACATTCCCTGTGTAGCTTCTTATGTCACTACTCTGCACAATGTATTTGCCTTTTTGTTCACTGCTGTTTGCCCCTTGCCTGTGCAGCTTCTCATGGACTCACTCTGCACTTTGTCCTGCCCACTGGCCTTGTCGTTCACTGCTGTGTGCCCCTTGCCTGTGCAGCATCTCATGTACCTCACCTGCACTTTGGACTGGCCACTGGCCTTGTTGTTCACTGTTGGTTGCCCCTTGCCTGTGCAGCATCTCATGTACCTCACCTGCACATTGGACTGGCCACTGGCCTTGCTGTTCACTGCTGTTTGCCCCTTGCCTGTGCAGCATCTCATGTACCTCACCTGCACATTGGACTGGCCACTGGCCTTGCTGTTCACTGCTGTTTGCCCCTTGCCTGTGCAGCTTCTCATGGACTCAGTCTGCACTTTGTCCTGCCCACTGGCCTTGTCATTCACTGCTGTTTGCCCCTTGCCTGTGCAGCATCTCATGTACCTCACCTGCACATTGGACTGGCCACTGACCTTGCTGTTCACTGCTGTTTGCCCCTTGCCTGTGCAGCTTCTCATGGACTCACTCTGCACTTTGTCCTGCCCACTGGCCTTGTCGTTCACTGCTGTGTGCCCCTTGCCTGTGCAGCATCTCATGTACCTCACCTGCACTTTGGACTGGCCACTGGCCTTGTTGTTCACTGCTGGTTGCCCCTTGCCTGTGCAGCATCTCATGTACCTCACCTGCACATTGGACTGGCCACTGGCCTTGCTGTTCACTGCTGTTTGCCCCTTGCCTGTGCAGCATCTCATGTACCTCACCTGCACATTGGACTGGCCACTGGCCTTGCTGTTCACTGCTGTTTGCCCCTTGCCTGTGCAGCTTCTCATGGACTCACTCTGCACTTTGTCCTGCCCACTGGCCTTGTCGTTCACTGCTGTGTGCCCCTTGCCTGTGCAGCATCTCATATACCTCACCTGCACTTTGGACTGGCCACTGGCCTTGTTGTTCACTGCTGGTTGCACCTTGCCTGTGCAGCATCTCATGTACCTCACCTGCACATTGGACTGGCCACTGGCCTTGCTATTCACTGCTGTTTGCCCCTTGCCTGTGCAGCTTCTGATGTAACTACTCTGCACATTGTACTTGCCTTGTGTTTCACTGGTGGTTGCCCCTTGCCTGTGCAGCATCTCATGTACCTCACCTGCACATTGGACTGCCCACTGGCCTTGCTGTTCACTGCTGTTTACCCCTTGCCTGTGCAGCTTCTCATGGACTCACTCTGCACTTTGTCCTGCCCACTGGCCTTGTCGTTCACTGCTGTGTGCCCCTTGCCTGTGCAGCATCTCATGTACCTCACCTGCACTTTGGACTGGCCACTGGCCTTGTTGTTCACTACTGGTTGCCCCTTGCCTGTGCAGCATCTCATGTACCTCACCTGCACATTGGACTGGCCACTGGCCTTGCTGTTCACTGCGGTTTGCCCCTTGCCTGTGCAGCATCTCATGTACCTCACCTGCACATTGGACTGGCCACTGGCCTTGTTGTTCACTGCTGGTTGCCCCTTGCCTGTGCAGCTTCTGATGTAACTACTCTGCACATTGTACTTGCCTTGTGTTTCACTGCTGTTTGCCCCTTGCCTGTGCAGCATCTCATGTACCTCACCTGCACATTGGACTGGCCACTGGCCTTGCTGTTCACTGCTGTTTGCCCCTTGCCTGTGCAGCTTCTGATGGAACTACTCTGCACATTGTACTTGCCTTGTGTTTCACTGCTGTTTGCCCCCTGCCTGTGCAGCTTTTCATGTAAATACTGTGCATATTGAAATGCCCACTGGCTTTGCTGTTGCCCAAATTTGTTGTCTCTATATGCAAATTGTGAATAAACACAGTTGGTCCTGCTGTGAGTTGTGTCAGTGTCCTTCCTGAATAAAGTTGTTTCTGTGTGTGCATGGTTTACTGTGTCACATGCTCAGTATGCCACTTCAACATTGCCAATAGGTTGTCTCACATTTCATTTTTTTTGCAGGGGTGGGAGGCACTTCATTTCTACCTGACTGTGAAACTTATGGGTGCAGTGCAGGTGGTTGGCAATGAATTCTTGTTGTCATCATCCTTCTTTGCTCATGTTATCTATGGTGGACACATGTCAGGTTTGTGGGCAATGGCAGCACAGGGTGGGAGTTTGGGCACAGGCTTACAGGCAGGCAGGCCAGGGTCATGTGGTCTGTGTGAGCTTCCTTTCTGTGTGCCAATCAGTGTAGGTGTATGGACATCTTGTGGTGATGAGTTATCCAGGTCCCATGGCTTACTTCCAATGTGTGCACTTGGGTGGTGGAGAAGTGTATGGTGTGAAGGGGGTGACTTTGTTGTGACTGTGGATGTGTGTGCACCTGCATTGTCAACTACTGCCATGTGTGACCCTGGACTGGTGTGCCTGTATGTGTACTTGTTGAGCCCTGTGGTTGTGTTTTGTGCACATGGCAGTATTGTGTGGTGCTGTTGTGAGAGGAGGTATGTGTGACATATCCTACTTGTGCTTGGCTGTCATGTAGTGTGTCACTGGGCCCTGTGTGTTGTGCAGCAGACATTGTCGTGTCCAGTATTTGGATGCCTATGTGTGGCTGGTCAGTGTTTGAGTTCAGGGCCTTCCTTACATCCCTGTGCCTATACATGGGTGTCCTTGCTGTCTCCAGGAGTTGTTGCATTGAGGTGACCGTGGTTTGTGTTGACTGACTGTGTCAGCCATGTGTGCTGTGATGGGCTGTGTGTGTTCTCACATGTGTCTTGTCTTGCATAAGCATCACACATGCTTGATGGTTGTCTCACTGCCCTTCCATTTGTGGGCACCTCACTTTGGCTTTCCTATATGTTGTCCTCCATTACTGCTGGCATGTGGTGTGTGTATGTGGCTGTGAGTCAGGGTGGTGTGTGTGTGTGTGACTTGTCAGGTAGTGTGTGCAGTGAAGTGTTTGGTCCTCATCTGTGTGTGTGTACATTTTGTGCCTGGCCTCAGTGTTCTTGGCTTGTGTGTGATGTTGTTGTGGTGTGAGTGTTGGCTGGGGCCTGGGCTTCTGTGCTATGTGTTCCTTTGCAAAGGGTCCTGCTGTGGCTGTATGTGCAGTTGTTGGGACGTGGGGCATGGTGTGGCTGTAGTTGTGTGGTTGTTGTGCAGGAGTGGCACTTGTGAGGCACATGTTGTGTCCCTTCAGGGAGGTAGCTGGTGTGTTGTGGATGGGGTTGTGGCTCTGTGCGATTTGTACGGTGCCCTTGGCATGCGCTGGCCCTGTGCTCTGCGTTGTGTGCATGGTTTCATGCACACTGTCCGCGGCGGTGACGTAACCGGGACATTTGTTCATGAATGCGGTACATGGGTGGGCAGTATGTGTCGAGATGTTTTTGTGACAGGTGGGACATGTGTGTGTGCAGTGATGGCTGTGTGCCTGTCCCCACAGGGGTGTGTGGTGTTCCCATGCAATGTTTTTCCACCCTGGAGCTGTGTATTGTGTTACTTGCACTGTTGTGTCTGTACGTACCTGCGGAGGCGTCCGCGGCGGTGGATAACTTGCAGGTGGTGTATCATGTACAGCACCGGGAAGGCGTGTAGGGCAGGATCCATTGCGGTGGGTCCCGGGTGTTTCTTTTCTGTCTCCGCTGTGATGTCTCCGCCGTCTTTCGCTGTGCGGTTTCTCCGTCGCGGTGCGCTGCCCTGTTTCCGGCATCGTGATATCTTCGGCGTACAGCACGTCATTCCGCACGGTGGTGTGTGGTAATTGGCTCACTCCGCCGCGGTGGCGGGCGCACTTTGATGGCGGTCGGCGTCGCACCGCAGCGGGCGGGAAATGTGCAATGTGTGGCCATCCTAATATGGCGGGCGTGGAGACCGCTGGCGGCGTGCGGTAAATGGGTGTTACCGCCACCGCCGGCACCGCGGTCGTGTCTCCGCCCGCCATCCTAATAGGCCCCATAATTTTATTTTATTAAAATAAAATTTAATATGCTATATAATAAAACATAATGTAATAAAATGTACAATGTATATATATTCCAACTCCTGAACTTTTGTAAATTATGATATAAAAATGTAAAAAAAAGTTGATGACAAATATTTAATGTTTTAATTAAAAAATATTAAACAATACAAAAGATACTGTATATTAATGTAAAATGTATACTGTTTTACTTTACCATTATATATGTATACCAAAAAAATGTAAAATGTTTAAAAACTGTCAAATACATTTGTACATCAATGTAATAAAATATAATTTGTTGAACATATCTAAACAAATTTTACAATATCCTAATAAAATGTGAAAAAACATAACAAGGTGTATTATTTCTTGCAATGTTGTAATAAATTGTAAATAAAAATTAAGGGGCTCATTACGATGGCGGGCGGAAGCACAACCGCCGTGCTGGCGGATGCAAAAACCACCAGTTACCGCCGGCACGCAGCAGTCCACACGCCCGCCCAATTACGATGCGAAAAGTAGGCCAAACACCGCCGGCTAGCCAGCAACACCGTCCGTCATCAAAGTGCGCCCGTACACGTAGCGGCGCAGCCCAACTGACACACACCGTCCGACGAAACACGTCCCGCCCGGCGTATAAATTACGATGCCGCAAACAAACGGCTCCCACGGCCAAGAGATACCGTACGACAAACCGAAGCGGTAACACGGACGCCGAGCACGGACAACGAAGAAGCGGCTCCCCCGAGCATGAATCCAGCACTGCAGGCCCTCCCCATGCTCCTGCTGATGCACCACCAAGGACGCAACGTACCGCGGAGACGCAGGTAGGCACACACACAACAAGTGCACGCAAACAGCGCACACAGTGCAAGGGCGGAAAAAGCGGACAACCCCCACCAGCGCGTGTACACTACACATCCACCATTGCATCCACATATGACACACAGGCCAAATCGTAACATCGCGTAACACATGTGTACACACCACCTGGGACTAGGAACCAACAACCCCGTCACGGCCCCAAAGCGGCGATGACGCCGCCACACATGCGCACAACGCAGAGGCCAACCGCAGCGCCATGCATGCGTCGCACACAGACACAGGGACACAACCAAGCAGCACACACATCAGCCCCACCCCGAACGCACATGACACGTGACAGGCCTGCCACAGACATGTCCCCAACGCCCAATTCAGGGACAACACCCAACGCCACACAACCGACGCACACATGTCAGTGAAGTCACGCAACAGCAGGACACACCCCAGTGTAACAAACATGGCGTAGCACACAGCGGCGGCAACACCAACTAGGAGAAGCAGGGCCCCTTCGGGAAGAGGAACGCCAGTACCACACTGAAACACCCATACCACCCTTCACATATGAACAAGACATATAAAACGGAACACCAAAGAGCCCGGGGACCGACAACAGGTGGCCCAAGAATAACATTCACACACAAGGCCCAACGCAGAGCGGAAAGGCAGCCTGCCGCCCACACAAGGGAGAGCAGACAGCACTGAATGACCTTCCATTCCAACTCCGAAACCACAGCCCTACGACAGAAGCCGGTGAATACAGCCATTGTCCAAGAATAGACCAACACAGGCATGCCGAGGAGACCGACCACAGGGCAGATAGCGCATATCACAGAAGCACACAACGGACGGGGAAGAAAGAAGAAAACACTCCCCCATGTCGGCCACATGCAAGTTAATTGGAAGGAGTCACACATCACTGACCTTGAACTGTCTGAGAAGCATGTGGGATGAGGGCCCGTGTCCTCCAAACAAGCCAACAGAACACAAGTCCTGTCTCCCTACGACTACACAGAGCTCACAGCAACCTCGGAGCGTGCACATTGCAGACTGCACACACAGCCGGAGCACGCCACCACAACGCACCGCTGCGAAATGGCAACCGCAACACACCTACCCAACTACGCCGAACAGCTCAAGCTGTACAAAACCAACCTGTTTCATATATTGGGATGCGATCTCCTGTCCCTGCTGAACGTAAGTTACCGACTGACTTACCGCATCACATTGTTCAGCTGCGTCATGCCCGTCTTCTACTGTCGGAGGTGTCCCTACCAGCATCCCGTGGAGATATGCCTCTCCAACCCGGCATGTCTGAAGGCGGACCTGCTACCACTACTCCTCCCTCTGGACGCACACGACAGGGCCTGCTCTGCCTATGGGGGCATGGCGTATGTGGCCAACATCGCACCCGCACTGAAATGGGACCACTGTGCCTCCACACGATGGATCATCGAGAACAGCTACATCGAATGTCACCCAGCATGCCCCATCATGGTCCTCCAAGGGACAACTTACGAACAACACCTTGACAGCCACCATCCGCTACATTGGCTGGCAAACATGTACACCACCAATGACATGGAAGCCCTGCTGGACGGCATCGCATACCTGACAACCTGTAAATTCGTCGGACCACAACGCAGGTTCCCCGATTGACCTATGATGTCCAACCCCGCACCCATGCTTAGCTTCCGCACGGACTGGCCAGTCACCACCACAACAGCCATACCAAACGACCGGCAACTGTAACCACACCATCAACGACATCGCCATGACATCGGATATGACCGGGACATGCACACTGTTCCCCATCACATCCAGGAACACCGCATGCATCGTGGGAGGCAGTGGCATGGGCTCTGTGTATCGCACCCACATGGACGGAACTGCACGAACAACCAGGACACGACATGGATCCAGCGCACATGGACACACACACCGCTCAGTGGACATGAATAGGTCGCCTGGAGTCTGTGGGTGCTGCACCCCTCCCACCCCCGCCCCGGGAATCCCATACCAGGACCTTTGCATGGACGACAAGTGCATACAACAACAACACGACCCCAGTGACTGTGACATGTCCAGTAACCACCACAGTGCAACAACAAGTGGCACGCCGCTGCATGCACGCAAGCACATGCCCTGATGTCATCTCACATGCACGCGTGCATGAGGAACAACCGCAGCAAACCTGTCACATGGAACTGAGATGGACTGTGCCCATGATGCCAAGCGGTCTGGTAGGCTACATGTATACCGTCTGTGTCAAAGTCCGCAGCTCCGCAGCTATACGTAAATGTACATTAGCACAGCCTTGGCCAAGCAGATGTCACTCTGAAGCCCACATCCCACATGCAACAGCCAATCACATGTAACCCCACACCCTATCCCATTTGCAATCATGCTCAGTATATCCTCAACATGTATTCCGCTGCCAGTAGTGTCCACTATACTGCATCACAGAGGACAGAAGACTCAATATAATGATTGAAACCAAAACTGTCTCCGCTGACTCATTTCACAAGTACGAATGAGAGAGGATGAGAGTATGTGAAGTACACGGCAGTCGTGACATGACCATGTAGTCCACTGGTATTGGATGTCAACGCAAATGAGTAGCACAACTGTGGAAGACACACATGTGTCGTGTGAAGTCGTATGGACGCAGTGCTCAGGTGGGTGGGTGTGACGGGTAGATGCGCACATGCCAAGTTGGAGCACGCCGTGTTGGGAGGGGTCATGAACAGTACACCACCGCTTCCCTGGGCATTGTGAGAGGACACCTGTCGGGGGGGGAGTGAACACGTGTGTGCACAGCAGCCGGGCACACGTACAAAGCGGTACCAGGCGCACCTCAGCCCACCCTCTGTGGACAAGCTGGATCCTGTTGTGCGCCCGCCATACCCCTTGACAAGGCACACACAGCATGGTGAGCAAAAAAACGATGGATTTAGGCCCAGATCTCTGTACTGGGGTGAATGTATGACATTGTTCTGCATTCTGTCCATCAACTGTTGTTTTTGCATTTGTCACCCCGAGTGGGACGGGTATGCCCAGACGTGGGTCCCGTGCTCTCCATGCCACTGGAATCAAGCTATCCTGGCTGAAGAGGGGTGAAACCCCGAAACCGGTCCTAGGATGCTTGTTTCCAGTCCAGGGAGGACCTGGCTTGGCAGTTCGGGCTGGACTGTTCCCATGAGGCACAGGGTCAAGACTGATTTGCATATGGCTGGGTCCAAACTGGAATGGCATGGTGAGCAAAAACGATGGATTTAGGCCCAGATCTCTGTACTGGGGTGAATGTATGACATTGTTCTGCATTCTGTCCATCAACTGTTGTTTTTGCATTTGTCACCCCGAGTGGGACGGGTATGCCCAGACGTGGGTCCCGTGCTCTCCATGCCACTGGAATCAAGCTATCCTGGCTGAAGAGGGGTGAAACCCCGAAACCGGTCCTAGGATGCTTGTTTCCAGTCCAGGGAGGACCTGGCTTGGCAGTTCGGGCTGGACTGTTCCCATGAGGCACAGGGTCAAGACTGATTTGCATATGGCTGGGTCCAAACTGGAATGGCATGGTGAGCAAAAAAACGATGGATTTAGGCCCAGATCTCTGTACTGGGGTGAATGTATGACATTGTTCTGCATTCTGTCCATCAACTGTTGTTTTTGCATTTGTCACCCCGAGTGGGACGGGTATGCCCAGACGTGGGTCCCGTGCTCTCCATGCCACTGGAATCAAGCTATCCTGGCTGAAGAGGGGTGAAACCCCGAAACCGGTCCTAGGATGCTTGTTTCCAGTCCAGGGAGGACCTGGCTTGGCAGTTCGGGCTGGACTGTTCCCATGAGGCACAGGGTCAAGACTGATTTGCATATGGCTGGGTCCAAACTGGAATGGCATGGTGAGCAAAAAAACGATGGATTTAGGCCCAGATCTCTGTACTGGGGTGAATGTATGACATTGTTCTGCATTCTGTCCATCAACTGTTGTTTTTGCATTTGTCACCCCGAGTGGGACGGGTATGCCCAGACGTGGGTCCCGTGCTCTCCATGCCACTGGAATCAAGCTATCCTGGCTGAAGAGGGGTGAAACCCCGAAACCGGTCCTAGGATGCTTGTTTCCAGTCCAGGGAGGACCTGGCTTGGCAGTTCGGGCTGGACTGTTCCCATGAGGCACAGGGTCAAGACTGATTTGCATATGGCTGGGTCCAAACTGGAATGGCATGGTGAGCAAAAAAACGATGGATTTAGGCCCAGATCTCTGTACTGGGGTGAATGTATGACATTGTTCTGCATTCTGTCCATCAACTGTTGTTTTTGCAAGGCACACACAGCCCCAGTCGACCAGGTGTAACCCCAACATAGTCAATACGCACAGGCGATACAGGACACGGGATGGCAGTGGAGCATGGTGTGTGAGAGGTCTCCTCGCGCTCCTCCTGGTCATATCACGCAGGCAATAGAACCTCAACGTCTAGCATGGCACAAGTCAAATGGAAGTGTAGGGGGGACGCACCACAGCACGAGCAGCACTGACGTCACGGGAGGTGGCTCGCACCATCCCATCCATTGCCCATCATACCAACCACGCCACATGCCATTGCGACTAAGTGCAAGCGCGTGCGCCACCACCCCCGAGCCCTCCCCAGAGAGGCCAAAGAGTGAATGTGTGGGCCATCAGCCACAGACGGACGCGGCCTGGCCGCAAGGGCAGCCACAGCCACTGGGTGTCGCAGGTGGCGGATCCGGAAGGCGAAGACTGTGATGCATAGTCCATGCAGGCCGGGTCTCCATTTGGGGCACCACGCAGGTGGACGGCGTCCCGCCACACATCATACCCTGAGACAGCCCACTCGTGCAACTGGACCCACACATACACTCCTTGCCCTCTCTGGTGCGAGCTTGGGGCTGCCTGTGCAAGAGCTAGCCTCGCAGGTGAGCATGCATATTGGGGGAGCGAGGGGAGGACATGAGGGCTGGGGCGAAGATGACTGTATCACTGTCAGTTAGTACAAGGGATGACCCAGATGTGGAAAGGAAGAGACGTGTCCCGTGTGTACTGCAACTAGTCGCCAATCCAACTACCCCCCATGTCCGGAATGTAAGCCCGCACCTAGGCCCGCCCATCCGCCACATCGAACATACCACCAGCACGACAACCTTCCCATTCGAAACACTGACTGGGGGTGGCGACCAGTGAACAATCATGTGTAGCCTACCCACGCGTACATGTGGGCCCTCCATGATCCATGTCACCTGTGGCAAAGTCATGACATGCGCAATGAGGGAAGTGAGGAGAGCTGTCCGCCCCACGCGCAGAAGATGCATCAGCTCCACAGAACCAGCAGCGAGTCCAGCAGGGGTCACATGTGCAGGGGCAGCTGTGCCTGGTGTGAAGGCACATGCATATAGACAGCACATCGACCAATGTGTAGTCTGCCCACATCTACAGTCCATCATCATGCGGACATAGGAATTTAACACAGGGCAACACATCTTAGTTGGTGCACCCACCGTGACCAACAATGCGCAATCATCGACGTACCCGCCCTGTGCATGGCCCCCACCCAACGGAGGCACATCCAGTGCCACCATCCCACACACACAAGCCTTCCACGGAACATGCTGTGTCCAATGGTCAGTACAGAGTCAGCGCCCATCTGGTGGATCCTGAACAGGAGACACATGCACACACATGCCAGCTCCCACTATGTACGTCTGCCACCTGGCACGTGCAATGTAACCTCTCACCTGTGACGTGTGACTGCAAGCACACAGCCGTCTTGGCATGGGGCTGTCAATGTGGACACCTGTCAATGTTTCGGGAGGTGTGATCCGTACAGTGCTGTACATAGGGTGCAGTGCTGACACCTACTACGGTCTCATATCCCCTCGTGCCACAGGTCCCACTTGTTTTGGCCGCTCAGCCTGTGCCCACATCGTCGTCGTCGTGTGCCATACTCATCCAGCCGCGGAAGCAGTTCCATGCTCAGCAGACATTCATGTTGCCGTGGCGTTGCCGCTTGACGGATATGCAGTCAGTCCCCATCAGCACGCCCCGCAAGTCATTGGGGCCTAGATCCCCATGTGCATGCACATGGCAGTGGTTTGTATCACTAGCCATTGCCATTGTTGGGAGACCTGTGTAAGTGTATTGTGGCCGTGCCGTCCCAGCTTGACAGCTGGGCTGTGGCTCATGTGCTTGCTCAGTCATGTCAGTGATGTGTATGCGAAATTGCTATGTGTTGTGTTGCTTTGACATGTGTCCTCTGCCATTGTCCCTAGGCGGAGACCGAACATTGACCGCCCATACCAATTGCTGGCGGACATGGACGATACAGAGGTTATTAGGAAGTTTCGGCTGGACAGGCCAACCCTGCATTGACTGTGTGCCATGTTAGAACCCCATCTCCGTCCCCGCAGGGTGTATCCGACTGCTGTCACCCCCACGGCTAAGGTGATGGCCGCCATGCATTTCTTCGCCACTGGGTCATTCCAGCACACAGTGGGCATTGGAGGAGGGATGTCCCAGCCCATGTTCAGCAAGGTGCTGAGGGATGTACTGGCAGCCATGATGCTGTACCGAAACAGGTACATCCGCTTCCCCAGGGCTCGTGAATTGGCGGCAGTGAAGGGTGCATTCTATGCCCTTGGCAGAATCCCACACGTCGTTGGAGCCATTGACTGCACACATGTCGGCCTTGTTCCACCACAGGCCACTGAGCACCTGTACCGCAACAGGAAGCACACGCACTCCCTGAATGTGCAAGTGGTGTGCCTTGCGGACATGGTGATCACCCACGTGTGTGCAAAGTTCCCAGGCTCGGCCCATGACGCACACATAATGCGCAACAGCATCTTGCCACGACTGATGTCCAATATGCAACAGGATCATGGCTGTATTGTCGGTGAGTATGTGGAGTGGTGTAGCGTGCTGGTTGTGCGATGCTGTCCCCTGTCCAGTTGGAATAGCAACGGTTCTCTGTGTCCGTCACACCCAGGTGACTCTGCGTACCCGAATGGGGCATGGCTGCTCAGTCCATTGAGGAATCCTCGCACCCCAGCAGACGATCGCTACAATGAGGCACATGGGAGGACCAGACGTGTGGTCGAGCGTACCTTTGGCCTCCTCAAGTCCAGGTTCAGGTGCCTGGACCGCACCGGGGGTGCGCTGGCGTACTCCCCACAGAAGGTGTGCCGGATAGTGGTGGCGTGCTGCATGCTGCACAATCTGGCCATTCGGAAGCAGATCCCCCTCATCGTGGATGACGGAGATCAACCAGGGCCCCAGCCCGCAGACCAGGACAGCTCGAGTGAGGAGGACAGCGGAGAGGAGGAAGCTGGTAATGTGCGGCAGCAGCTCATCGCCCGCTACTTCACTTGACGGTGAGTGTCCATGTACGACGGCTGATGTGGCTGTATCTGTGCAGGTGTGTGTGTGCTGTGTCAGGGTGGCCGTTTGTTCACTGCGTGCTGTGTGTCAACGCTCCATGGCCAGGGTAGTATGCCACTGTTGGTGGCTGTGGCATTGTGCCCTATTGCTCTGTGCGATGTGTGTACATTGCTTGTAGTTGTTGACATGTACTGTGTGATGGGTGTGTGACACACTCATTGAATGTGCTCCTGTTCTGTCTCCCACCCCTAGGTCCCTACAGGCCCTCCGGATTCCATTGCCATGCCACGCATCAGGTGCCTTTCCGCCCAAGGTGGCCGTTGTATTCCGTACAAATAAAACACAGGGCACAAACAGCAGTTAGTGTAAGAGGTGCATTTATTTCAAACTGTGACATGTGATTGTGTGTAAGGTGATGACAAAAGTGGTGCGTGCAGTGACAATGAGCTGTCGGTCATGGCTGCGTGATGCTCAGGGTGTACCCACTGGTTCTATGTCCATAGTCCAACACACACATGCCATCCAGATGGCTGTGTGGAGTGGGATCGTAGTCCAAGTCAATGCAGTGGGTGGTCAAGGAAGGTTGGCTGGCTGCCTCACTTGCATTTGGAGCGTGCGAAGTCCTCCCGGGAGATCTGTTTCCACTTCGGACGGCCCCTTCCACGTTTGCGAGGGGGGGTGCCTGCTTGCGACATGCTGGTGGTTGAGGTGTGATCACTGGCTGTGGACGCAGGGGAACTGGATACTGCTGCTCCACCCTGCGCCCCGGCAGGTGGTGGCGGAGGGGGAGCTGCTGTCCCTGGCTGTGACCTCACCGCCACCACCAGCTGGCCCATGAGGTCCACGATTTGGCCCATACGGGCGTCCATGGACCTCAGCACCCCCAGCACCTCACGCGTGTCTGTAGCTGACCTGGCCCATTGTCCTTGGGCCTCTTCATAGGCCCCAAGGACTCTGGCCATTTGAGGCAGGGCATGGCTCCCAGGGGAGGCTGGCGTTTCCCTGACCCTGCTCCTCCTACCAGTCCTGCTGCCACCGGCCTGCCCACTAGCCACATTGCTCACCACGGTCCGCGCTGTGGCTCCCAGGGTGGATCCAGTCGGCCGGGCCACCACCTGCGCTGGGGCTGGTGCCAGCGAAGACGTGGTGGTGGTGGCGGCGGTGGTGGTCGGTGCGGCGATGGTGGCGGTTGCGGCAGTGGTAGTGGCCGCAATGACCGTGGGTGTGGCCGCAACGACAGTGGCAGCAGGGGGCTGGGAATGTTCAGCAGCCCTGGATGATGGGTTGGTGGGTAGGAGGGGTCCTGGGGAGCGGCTGGGCCCTGCCACACCAGATGGGCCTGCTTGGTGGTCCGTGTCCGAAGAGGAGGACAGATCCTCCACATCCGTGTGTCCTCGTTGGGGGCTTGTAGGCTGGCTGTGCTGGCTGCTGGCTCCATCCCCAGCATCCAGCAGTTCGTCACCTGTGGAGAGAATGAGATTTGTTATTGTGTTGCACCTGGCGAAGTATGTATTTGTCGTCTGACATTAACAGTTCGTGCAATCTCGTACATGGGTTTCCCGGAGGCGTGTGTGTGGCTGTAGCATTTGTAGTTGTGTGTGCTTGGCAATGGGACTGTGTGCTGTGCACATGTGGCATGGGACGGATTGGCCATGCCGATGGGTGTGTTGCTGTGCCCCTACTTATTGTGACTCTGGTGTATGCGGGCTCCTGGCCCATCCTGGGTCTGGTTTGTACTTTGCTTTTGGTGTTCAGATGGGACGCTTAGGAACGCATATGGCGACATGGGGGCCATGCCCCAGATTCGCATTTGGGAGGGGATATGCTTTTGGGGTTCAAATGGAACGCTTAGGAACGCATATGGCAACATGGGGGCCATGCCCCAGATTCGCATTTGGGAGGGAATATGCTTTTGGGGTTCAAATGGAACGCTTAGGAATGCATATGGCGACATGGGGGCCATGCCCCAGATTCGCATTTGGGAGGGGATATGCTTTTGGGGTTCAAATGGAACGCTTAGGAACGCATATGGCAACATGGGGGCCATGCCCCAGATTCGCATTTGGGAGGGAATATGCTTTTGGGGTTCAAATGGAACGCTTAGGAACGCATATGGCGACATGGGGGCCATGCCCCAGATTCGCATTTGGGAGGGGATATGCTTTTGGGGTTCAAATGGAACGCTTAGGAACGCATATGGCAACATGGGGGCCATGCCCCAGATTCGCATTTGGGAGGGAATATGCTTTTGGGGTTCAAATGGAACGCTTAGGAACGCATATAGCAACATGGGGGCCATGCCCCAGATTCGCATTTGGGAGGGGATATGCTTTTGGGGTTCAAATGGAACGCTTAGGAACGCATATGGCAACATGGGGGCCATGCCCCAGATTCGCATTTGGGAGGGAATATGCTTTTGGGGTTCAAATGGAACGCTTAGGAACGCATATGGCAACATGGGGGCCATGCCCCAGATTCGCATTTGGGAGGGAATATGCTTTTGGGGTTCAAATGGAACGCTTAGGAACGCATATGGCAACATGGGGACCATGCCCCAGATTCGCACTTGGGAGGGAATATGCTTTTGGGGTTCAAATGGAACGCTTAGGAACGCATATGGCAACATGGGGGCCATGCCCCAGATTCGCATTTGGGAGGGAATATGCTTTTGGGGTTCAAATGGAACGCTTAGGAACGCATATGGCAACATGGGGGCCATGCCCCAGATTCGCATTTGGGAGGGAATATGCTTTTGGGGTTCAAATGGAACGCTTAGGAACGCATATGGCAACATGGGGGCCATGCCCCAGATTCGCATTTGGGAGGGAATATGCTTTTGGGGTTCAAATGGAACGCTTAGGAACGCATATGGCAACATGGGGGCCATGCCCCAGATTCGCATTTGGGAGGGAATATGCTTTTGGGGTACATGCTGTGAGCCATGGGTGCCGAACGTGACATGTGTTGTGGCAGCATGACAGTGCATGGTTTGAGGTGTGTGCATGCTTGACATGGCCTGCATATTTGCTGTCTGTTGTGATTACTGGACATGGCATTGGACGCATCGTTATGAGTGAGTGATGGTTGTGTGCCAGCCAACGTATTGCAGTTGTCCCATCTCCTTGGTGTGCGTGCTGCCCTGTGCCATGTGCATCACTGCAGTGCTCGGGGGTGTGGCCCATGTTGTGTGTTGTTGCTCACAGTGTGTCGTGCGCTTCATTGACTTCTGGCACATGGTTGGTCATGGGCATGTATCTTAGCGTGACTGCTGTATGTGTGGCAGCTGTGCGGATGACATGCCTTTCATGAGACTGGGGCTGACGGATGGGATGGATGGTATGTTGTATGTGCATGGTGTGTCTGTGTGTTTGATGGGTTCAGTGGTGTTCGTGTGCATTTATGTTGTTCCGCTCTGTTGCGTCTAGTGTTGTTTGTCTTACATAGGCGTAGTTGTGGGGTGTGTGGTTGACAGGCAGTAGGGGCTACATGGACAGGACTTCAATGGTGTTTCGGTTGTGTGTGATGAGTTGCACAGTGGCTGCCGTGTGGTACTATATTCAGTGTGGCTTGTGCATGCAGACGTGGCTCCTTGGGTGTTGCTATGTCTGTGATGGGTCATGTGGGGTGTGAGTCTGTTGTTCATGTCCGTGTGCACATTGTTCACTTGTTCGTGACGGTGGGCGGTGCTGCGTGTTCGTCTGCTACGTGACATGTCCCATGTGTTGGTCGTGTTCCGGTCCTCATGCCTCCAGTAATCCAGCCCTGTCCAGTTTCCCACCTGCAAGTTGTTCGTGCGTGCACTGTACTGGATGCCACATGGCTCTAAGCGGGGGGTGCTCCATGTTGCAGGTCTGTGGGGGTGGGGGGTGTTGTGGGTCGTGGGGGTGG
The DNA here is from genome assembly GCA_963921515.1 of Calotriton arnoldi. Taxonomy (NCBI): domain Eukaryota; kingdom Metazoa; phylum Chordata; class Amphibia; order Caudata; family Salamandridae; genus Calotriton; species Calotriton arnoldi. The sequence continues at coordinate 357,889 of CAWUFW010004272.1, read as the reverse complement.
CTGGACACCCACTGACACCGATTGCTGTGGACCGTGATGTCTGCCTTTCGGCTGTCGTTGTGCACTGCGGTGGCTGACACGTGGCTGTGGGGTGTGGGGGATGCTCCTCCTTGCTGTGCTGTGGGACTAGGGGCCTGGTGTGTGTTGTACTTGGGCTGTCCACCGTCCCACCCACTGCACTTTGTGTTCCTGCCACTTACCTGTTACTTGTCGGTTAGTGCAGCTGTGGCGGACACATGGGTGTGGTGGGTGCTCGTTGTGGCGCTTCTGGCATATTTGGGGACCTGTTGGTGGTTACGTGGCTGGCTGAGTGTACACATGTCCCCACGTATCTTACAGTTGTTCGGTTTGGGCTGTGTGTGGTGGTGTCTGTTGCATGTGTGTGTGATGTGTTGTGTATTGTGTGCTGGACATGGGGGTGTTTGTCCCTGGGAGCTGTGGCATGGTGGTAGTGCATGTGAGTACATAGCGGTGTGCTGGTATACATTAGTTTGTACTTACCAGCCTCCACTCCCCCTGCTAATCCGGCGAGGATCTCTGGATGTATTATGACTCGCACCTTCTCCTCCCACGCTTTGAAGGTCTTGAAGAGCGCGGGATTCCCTCCGCCAGTGACGGCAGCCAGCTCTCTGTTTTTGCCCTCCTTCTTCTTGACCAGGCTCTTGACGTCATTCCAACGTTTGTTTATTTCTCCTCTGTTCCTGGGCAGGGTCCCGACTGCATTGACCTGGTCTACGATCCGGTTCCACATTCTGTTTCTGGTGGCTAGTGGTGTGTGCTGGACCATGTTCCCATAGATTTGTGGGTGCACCTTGATGATCTCGTCGACCATGACCGTCAGCTCAATGGGCGTGAACTTGGGCATTCTTTGTGGTGCCATGGTGTTTGTGGTGCTGGTGCGGTGTGTGTTGTGTAATGTGCAGGGGGTTTGTGGTGCAGGTGTTTGGTGGTGGTGGTGGTGGTGGTGGTGGTTGTGATGTGTGCGTTTCTGTGGTGTGCTGCTGTCCTTGCTGTGTCACTGTGTCCTCTCCTCTCCTCTCTGGTTTGCAATGTTGCAAGGGGTTGTGGTCTGTGGGAGTGCTGCTTTTGTACTTACCTATGTGGGTGTGTCCTCATGGTCTGTTGTTTTCAGGTGTGTTGTGTCTGGGGTTCTGGCCTTTGTAGTTTTTGTTTGTCCGGGGGGTGTTTTCGGGATGTGTACTGTGCTTGTGTATTTGTGCGTGCCTTGCTGTGTGGACTTGTTGGCCATGTTGTGTGCTATTGGTTTTGTGAGCGGATGGTTTCTGTGCAGGGACGTGGGCGCCATGGCTTCTGCCGTGTCGATTCTCATCGGCGTTGTTTGCGCTGGCGGGCGGTATATTTGTAGTTTTCCCGCGCTCATGGCGGTGCGATCGTAATTTCACGTGCGGTGTGTCTGCCGTGAGGGCGGGCGGTTTTGTGTTGTCGTGCGTGTTTCCGTCCGTGGCGGGCGGTTTGACTCCGACTCGGACGATGGCGGGCGGTATCTTGTGTGATTTTTCCGCCGATGGCGGTTTTCGGTTTGTGTAATCGTAATGGCGTGGTCGGTGTTCAGACGGTGTGTGCGGGCGGATTTTTGCCGCTTCCATGCCTGGCGGATTTTTTTACGCCGGGTATCGTAATGGGCCCCTAAATGTCATAATTTACTATTCTAACTGCAACTCCAAAAAAACATACGGGAAAGTGCTGGATGGTAAACCATAATAATTTACTATTCTAACTCCAAATCCAATTAAACTCTGAAAAAATGCTGGATAGTAAACCATAATAATTTACTATTCTAACTCCAATTCCAATTAAACTCTGGGAAAGTGCTGGATAGTAAACCATAATAATTTACTATTCTAACTCCAAATCCAATGAAACTCAGGGAAACTGCTGGATAGTAAACCATAATAAATTACTATTCTAAATCCAAATCCAATAAAACTCAGGGAAAGAGCTGGATAGTAAACCATAATAAATTACTATTCTATCTCCAAATCCAATGAAACTCAGATAAAGTGCTGGATAGTAAACCATAATAATTTACTATTCTAACTCCAAATCCAATGAAACTCAGGGAAAGTGCTGGATAGTAAACCATAATAAATTACTATTCCAACTCCAAATACAATTAAACTCAGAGAAAGTGCTGGATAGTAAACCATAATAATTTACTATTCTAACTCCAAATCCAATGAAACTCTGGAAAGTACTGGATAGTAAACCATAATAAATTACTATTCTAACTCCAAATACAATTAAACTCTGAAAAAATGCTGGATAGTAAACCATAATAATTTACTATTTTAACTCCAAATCCAATGAAACTCAGGGAAAGTGCTGGATAGTAAACCATAATAAACTACTATTCTAACTCCAAATCCCCAAAAACTCATGGAAAGTGCTGGATAGTAAACCATATTAAGGTACTATTCTAACTCCAAATCAAATTAAACTCTGGGAAAATGCTGGATAATAAACCATAATAATTTACTCTTTTAACTCCAAATAAATATAAATTGTAAACAATAAATATTTAATATCCACCCTTTCATTTACAGTATGAATAAATATATATACTTAAAACTATATATATGAAATTACTAGAAATTTTCTTTCTACATTTAAAAATAAAAATTTAAATGATAAAAAAATGAAAAATACTTTATTATTATTAGTATTTTTACAAATTTGAAATATAAATATATATTTTTTTATATTAAACTATTTCATTATTAATTAGATAAATATTAAATAATTATAATAATTACAAAACATTTCCAAATATAATTTAAATATTATAAAAATAAAATATTTATCTACATTTACATTAAGATTTTTATAAATTTCTCTTTAAAATTTTAATTATTATATTTTGACTTCTAACAAATATATTATCTTCATATATTTTATAATTAAATTTGTAGCATCCAAATATTAAATTAATTAGTTTCGAGAATATTCAATATTTCATGAGTTTTTAAAAAAAAGAATAAATATTTAAATTTATTAAACACAATTTATAGATTTGAAAATTTATTTATAATAACAAATTATCATTTATAATTTAGAAACATAATTTCGCAAAAATTATAATTTCTAATTTTAAATTATAAATTTCTAATTTCAAATTAAATTTTTTCTAAATTTAAAATAGTATTAAAATTGTGACACAACATTTTTAAATTACTACCCACCCTTATCCCCTATAAACCCAATATCCCACTCCTAAAATATATACAAATTTAATAAATTTAAAATAACATTTTTAAATTACTACCAACCCTTATCCCCTGTAAACCCAACATCCCGCTCCTAAAATTAGTATGAAAATTAGAAAAAAATAATATTTTACATTATTTCCATACAAACATTATAAATTTGAAAAAATAACATAAAATAACTATTAAAACACTAAATAAAAAGTTACATCATAAACATAAAATCGATATTATTTACATCGATATTATTTACATCTATATTTTTAACATCGATATTTAACACTCTTGATATTTTTACACAACTAACAAATCGATATTTCTAACATCGATATTACTTACATCGATATTTAACATTAACGATATTCTTACCTCGATATTTATGTATGTCGATATTTTCCCGTCGATATTCTTGCTCTGCACCAGTCTTTAGTCTGCTTTGTTAAACCAGGCCACCAGTAGCGTTGTTTCAATAAGGAAACAGTCGCCGTAACTCTTGCATGAGCAGAACCTATCCCTTCGTGTGCTGCTAGTATTAAACCTAACCTATGATCCAAGTTTGGAATTACTCTATCCCCCACTCCAGGAATCTGAGCAAATGGAATGTTATTGGCACCTAACTTGTAGGAGTAAACCTTTTTGGTACTGCTCCGCTGTTTTTGCGGGTTGCATTAATAGCTACAATACTCTCACCATCTATTCTCGTTTTAGAACGAGTGATTGCAGCTACGGAAGCCATGCGTACAGCCCCCTTTGTGGCTTCATCAGCCAATGAATTCCCTTCAACGTGAACGCCATCACGCTGATGACTCAGTGTATGTATCAGGTGAGCCCTCGGTTGTTCGGTTTTTAACTCCACTACCTGTTCCCATAGCATTTTATGCTTAATTGTGCCACCTTTTGCATCTTTGAACCCGTTTTGCACCCAGTACTGCAAATATTTATTGTAACACTGCACACAGTAAAAGGAATCGCACACAATTAGTGTGGGGAATTCTCGATCCGTATTTACTAGTGCCAGTATCAGCGCTTTTAACTCTGCCAACTGTGCCGTGCAGTCTCCTAGGGAATGCGTCGTTGTGCAACTCGGGTGGAACTTTCCATCCCGCATGCGACCTTTAACGATTGCACATGCTGCGCTATATTGTTGCTTACTCCCTATGGCCGGTTGAGCAGATCCATCAGTGTAAACAACAACACTCGCTAAAACCTACGACCCCAGAACAACCCAAACCCCCCCTTCCAACATCCAGGTAATCACCGGAATAGGTAGAGACAACCAACCTAGGTCCACAAGACTTCCCTCCCAACGCACAACCATTCCCCAAGTTCCCCCCTCCTCCCAAATCCATTCCAACAGCGGCAAGGTAAACTGCATGCTTATAAACTGCAGATCCGCAGCCAAGCACGCAATAGAGCTGGCTGATGCCATACTGAATCACGACACTGACATCGCGTTCCTCACCGAAACCTGGCTTAATGAAACATCATACCCGCTCCTTGACCTCCTAGTCCCCCCTGGCTTCTCCATCATTAAAAAAGACAGAATAGACCAACGCGGTGGCAGCATTGCCATCATCCATAAGAACAACATCAATATAGTTGAAATCAAATCCCACTCCTTCTCCACCTTCGAATACCTCAACACCAACATAACACATCAAAACAACAAAGTAACAAAATGCCATCTCATCTACCATCCCCCAGGAAATTCTCCTGCTTTCAGAGAACAAATATCGGACCTACTAACACAGTGCTCCCTAGCCAACTCTGACAACATCATCCTGGGTGACTTCAACCTCCCCTGGAATAACGAAAAGGACACTGTTATACAGTCACTAAATGAACTCCTTCTCACAAATGAGCTCACCCAACACTGCAAGGGTCAAACCCACAACAAGGGCTCTACCTTAGATGCAATCATAGCCAAAAGTGAAACTATAACCATCTATAACATTCTCCCAACCGACTGGTCAGACCACCACATCATAATATTCAGCATCAATCAAACAGCAGCTCCACCAATCAAAACACAAATTACCCATCAAAGGAGCAGAAACCTCAAGGACATCCCCCTCCCTGTCCTTGAAGAAACCATAACATCACTGCTCCCAACCTGTACAGACAACCTCAACACGGTTGAGCTCACTACACTGTACAACAGGACAATGACAACTGCTCTTGACCAACTAGCCCCCCTGAAACTGAAAAGAGTCAGAGACATCCCCTCCCGAGCCTGGTTCAATAATGACCTCAACTCCGAAAGACAAAAAGTAAGAGCCGCTGAGAGACTCTGGAGAGGGAACCCATCCACAACCAATCTCTCCCAACTCAGGAAAGAACGCAGTAACTACAAAAAACACATAATCAAGGAGAAAGCCTCCTTCTTCCGGAGCGCCCTAGACAAAGCCAAAACCGCCCCAAAGAACTTTTCAACATCATCCAGAAACAGACCTCCAAGCCCACCAAAGCTAACCCCTGCCTCCAAACTTCAGTGTAACAACCTGGCCAAATTCTTCAATGACAAAATCACCAATATCGAGCTCTCCCTAGACCCCCACCCTCAATCCCAACACTGCAAATCCTCACCCCTAATGAAACCTAACCCAACCCCAGCCCACAACATGCTCCCGGAAGCTGAGACCCCTCCTCTGTCTACCCCCAAAATCAGCCCTCACCCTAGTCCCCCATTTTCCCGCAAGCGGTGGAAGGACTTCAAACCTCTCTCCGAAGAGGACATTTCCAATGTGATTGCCAACTCCAAACCCTCCAACCACTACGCAGACCCTCTACCCGCCTCCTTAGCTAAGAACCTCAACCTTACCCAAAGCCCACTGTGGACAAAGATTATCAACAGCTCCCTAATCAACGGACTGATGTCCGACTGCCTCAAACAAGGCCAAGTCACCCCCCTTCTAAAAAAAACTGATGCTGACCCGAATGACCTCAAAAACTTTAGGCCCATCACCAACCTTCCTTTCCTAGCCAAAATCCTGGAGAAATGTGTTCTCTCCCAAATGAACCAACACCTGGAATCCAACAACCTACTTGATTCGCACCAATCCGGGTTCAGGAAGGGATGCAGCACAGAAACCGCTATACTAAGCATTACCGATGACATTCACAACTCCCTTGACTCCAACAGATGCTGCCTACTTGTCCTCCTCGACCTATCAGCTGCTTTTGACACGGTTGATCACAACCTACTCTTAGACGCCCTACAAAAGCGTGTCGGAGCAGATAGCAATGTCCTAAAATGGTTCTCCTCATTTCTACATAACCGCTCCCAACTCATAAAAATCAAAAACTCAATGTCCAACACCTCCCCCTCAACTCGAGGTGTCCCTCAAGGCTCAGTCCTCTCCCCCACACTCTTCAACATATACATGGAACCGCTCACTACCATTCTAAAACAAGCTAGCATCGCCTACCACCTCTATGCTGACGACACCCAGCTGTACCTCGAGATCTCCTCCCTCAATGACATCCTCCGCCTCAACTCCACTCTTTCAAAAGTAGAAAACTGGCTAACACTCAACCACCTCAAACTCAACCAAGAAAAAAACGAAATCCTTGTCTTCTCCAATCATGAACAACCCCCTCAGATCCAAGAATGGATAAACAACCTTGACTCCCTCAACTGCAAACTCACTCCAGCAAACTCAGCTAAATCACTAGGGATCTCTCTAGACCCAAGTCTCAACATGAGCTCCCACATTAAATCCACAGCAAAAGGCGCCCTCTACAACCTAAAACTCCTCAACAAAATCAAACCTTTCATACCCCCCAATGACCTAAAAATCGCAACCCAATCTCTAGTTCTGTCCAGACTTGACTATGGAAATGCCACACTAACGGGGACAGCTAAAATACACACAGCCCCCATGAGAGCCACCCTAAACGCAGCAGCAAGAATGGTCACAGGTACCAAGAAATACGACCACATCACCCCTGCATTACAGGCCCTAAAATGGTTACCCATCGAAGCACGCTGCGCCTTAAAAACTGCCTGTCTCACCCATAAAGCCTTACACACAGACAAACCGGACTACCTCGCTGCCAAACTCACAAAAGCTGGACAATCAAGAAACCTAAGAAGCTCCAACTCTCTCCTCTTAATCCCCCCAAAAAGACATAAACAAAAAGCCCTCTCCCGCTCTTTCTCTGGGACTGCCCCAAAAATCTGGAACTCTCTCCCTACCCACATCAGGACTTATCCCTCCTTCACGATCTTCAAGAGACAACTAAAAGAATTTCTCCTCAACCATCATCTCTGTGCATCTAGCCAATGACCTCGATCTTTTTGACCTCCAGATGTTACTCACTGCATTCTAATGTTTATGTTTCTATACATGTATGCTGTAAAGCGCTCTGATACCCACGGGTCTTGTAAGCGCTATATAAAACTCCAAATAAATAAATAAATAAATAAGTAAATGATATATTCATACTGATCCAGAGGCATTATTTCGTTCGGTAGAGGATATTCTTGTTCGTATGGCAGAAATTTGGGTCTTACCTGTATTCTACATCTGTTGAGGTAAGAGAATTAGCCCATTGTATCCATCTCGGATGTAAAGCTTTAGCATTAGGAACGCTCGCCTTTGTCGCAGCCTCTAAGGCTGGAACTGGAGTAACTACTATTATTCGTTTCCCCTGAGCCAGTGCTCTTTCTCTCACTACAGCGGTCTGTACTGCTGTCAGAATCTTTTCTGTAGATGAGAAGCGCATCTCAGCATTTGTGTACAAATGTGATTTGTATGCAATTGGTACTGTCTCACCTTCATTATATGTTAGATAGGTGTACCCTGATTGACCCGCGATTATACGGATCACCAGGTTGCGTACGTTTACGCGTGTCTGTAAGTGTTTGGAAGCTATCATGTCAGCTTGTAAGGAACGAAGTGTATCTGTGTGTTCCTGTGTCCAATTTCTGGCTGAGAAATCAGGTTTAATTAAGTCGTAGAAAGGTTTTACTCTTTCTGCGTAATCTAAAATGTATGTTCTTCCAAAATTTAGGAATCCCAGAATTGACTGTAAATTTTTCAATGATTTTGGAGGTTGGAGCAACGCGCATTTTTCTAAAAAATTGGCTGCCAGGCTTTTTCCTTCACTTGAAAGCTCACATCCTAAAAACAGGACACTGAGATGGGCAATTTTTGATTTTTTAAAGTTGAATTTGTAGCCCTCAGATGCAAATCCCATAATTATGGTATTCACTCTGTTCAAGTGCTCCTCTAGGTCATCGTCCGTTAGATAAATATCATCCACATAGGACAATGCCTCTTCATCCAATTTTGGAAGTAACTCAGTTACTCTGGCCGAAAACAACCCCGGGCTGTTCTTATACCCCTGGGGGAGTCGACAAAATTGATGCTGGGACCCTAGTGCTGAGAAGGCTGTTAGATACCTGCTTTCAGGTGCTATCTTTTGGCAGAAAAATCCATTTGAGATATCAAGTGTTGTTTTATATTTTTTCCGCACAATGTTATTCATTAATGCGGCACTGTGTGCATTTTGGACTGCAAATGTCTTAGTGCAAGTGTTTAAGTGTCTGTAATCTAAAACTAGACGATATGTATTGTCAGGTTTCATGACAGGAAACAAAGGATTGTTCATCTGAGAGGTGCAAGTTTCAATCACCCCTTGGTATTCAAGTTGATCTAAGATTTCCCTGACCTGTTTTTTAGCTTCTTGCTTTATTGGATACTGCCTCTGTGCAGTTGGAGTATTTTTTAAAGGAATTATGTGGTGGGTTGAATCCTCATCCCATCCAACATGGTTTTTGTATAATGCCGGAGCCTGGGCTACCGCCTATTCCTGCACATAAGTGTGTTGTAAATGCCTGGGAATATGGTCTGAGAAAGCCGGAAGAATTACTGTTTCTCCTTTAGGGCAGTCCATGACGAATGCTGGCGGCCAATCTTTTTCAGCTAATAAAATATCATAGCCAAATGTCAGGTTCTCCCAAAAGAGACCTCTACATTTGTCCCCCTCCATCTGGAGCGTTATTTCATATACTTTATGTGGGAAACTTACTCTAGTATCAGGTGTTTCTACCGTGATATAATCATTCAAGTCCGCTGTCACCAGAAATTCCTTCAGGTTCTGGTGAGCTATTGTTACTTCTGCCGCACTGTCTAGCATCGTCAGAGCCCATTCCCCGTTCTGTAGTCGAGTCCTCAGAATTCTGGGCATGTCTGATCTTTAGACCTGCAACTTTCTTCTTTTTGAACGGTGGCTTTTGCTTTGGCTTTTCTTCTTTTTTAGAAGTATAATCTTGAGCGTGCTGCTTGTCTCTGGTCTTTGTACGCTCTTCTTGTCTTTCTGACCATCCTTCCCTCTCTGAGTTTTTCAATGAACCCTGAAAGGAACGAGAGGAACGTGTATCAGTATCCTGATACCTGTCAGGTTTCCTAATATTGTCCCTATTCCTAAGGTTATACCTCTTTTCGGAGGGCTCCTGTGGAGGAGATCTACCTCTGGATTGAGATCTGTTTCCTTTAAAGTTTTGTTTTTTATTGTCCCACTTCTTTTTAGAAGAAGCGGGTGTCTGCTTGGAATTGTCCTTTTCAGAACTGCCCATCAGTTGTGGTTTTAAAGCTTCCCCACCCAAACTGTCTCTGCCTAATTCTGCATACGCAGTTTCAATTATTTTGGGTAGTTTGTGTTCCTGTTCTAAAGGATCGAACTCCCTCAGGCGTTGGCGGATGGCCACTGAAGCTGCTTCCCCCTTAATGTTAGCTAGTATTATGGCTGATACCTGGGCATAGTTACCAAGTAACTTCATCCCTAAGTTTAGGGCAGGTTCTGCTCCGTACTCGTTTTGTATCTGTCTCAATTCGTCTGGTACCACCGCTAACTAAGGAATACCATGAGTCCTGGTATAAATGGCTGCAAAGACTGTACCCCAAGTGGTACAATCTTCTACTTGTGGTGTTATCCCCATGGGCAAGCAGATTGTTAGCATTCTGTGTTTTTCATACGGGGTAGTATTCGGGACTACTGCCTCGAGCTGTGTGATTTTCTGAGCTACCCAGAATGGCATTTGTTCACGTTTATAGGGCATTTTACCCATCACTGCATGTAATGTTTGTGGTGTGATTTTAGTTGCTGTACCCTGTACTTGAGTTCCATTAGTTGCAACTATTGCTTGTTGGACAGTGAATGTCCTCATGACGAATTGCGTCATGTTTCTAAAGATTTTAATTAAATCTTTATGTTGTATGAGTAAGTCTCCTTGTGGCATTGTGTCAATGTCAGGATGTGGTGTGTAGGCCGCTAATATCGGCCATGTTGCCCCTTCTCCTCCGAGCGGGCCTAATCTTACTCTTCTTCTTATGTGGGGTAGGGCACCTTTGAACCAGTATAAGTGTTCCTGGTACGTGAGTGGAACCTCTATGTCCTCGAACGGACAATATTCCACTGGTGCATCTCCTTCTGTGTAAGAGTGACATGTCTGTGTTCTTGCATTTGCTGCTGGAATGTAACCCATGAATAAAATACCTCTGTTTTATTTGAATCGTGTGCCTCAATCACGAAAACTACTAAGCCACCCCTAGCTTATAAACCATTTTCTAACAGTTTCAGGGTGATTGTATGTCTGAATTTTTCTGCAATCGGAATTGCGTCTGCATCTTCTTCTCCGGAGAGGTGTAGATCTACTACTACGTTATCTCTTGTCTCAGTCATTTTTGTAAAGAAGAAGTTTGTTCAAGGGAACTAAGATAAGGTTTTTATGCACAATTTTAGTAACACTGTGTCCTTCAAGCTTGATTAACCAACAGCCAATAAATAGGATTTTTTAGCCTACTCAGCTGTGGCGGAGTTTGTGCCCTCCCACTCCAGACGTCTCTGGTGTTTTGTGAGTAGGGGTCTCTGAGAATAGCACGACTGAACTACTCAGATTCCACTGTTAAATAAGTACCCAACCAACATTGGCGGCGCCATGTTGTGTAGTTCCCTTATTACCTATACATGATCTGCGCGTTTGGATAACATAAACTGTGGGATTGGTGGCGGATGGATTCCGTGCACCCCCACCAGATACGTTAGCCTGTCTGTATTAGCTAGCTCACAGTGCCACTAGAGTCTCCTCTTATCGGGGAGAGAATAGTTCTTGGCAACCTCAGAACATGACAACCCTGATCCCTCAGAATAGTGGAAACAATATACTACCTTTCGCTCAGTCACTCGTGCTCACTTAGTTTGTCTCAGAGAGTTACACAGAATAAACAGGCAGGGCGTTTCAATAAGTATTTATTGAACAGTTGTTATTCTAGTGTAGCATAGATGAGCTGCAACAACCTTTAGACAGTAGCAGAGATATATGATTAGCAATATTATGAAAGTAAAAGGATGGTATAGCTCTACCATCTTGCAGGAATCATGAATATATACATGTACATAAAACACATGATAAAAAGTGCGTACTCCTACGATGCCTCCCTAACTAGATGTACCTAAGTGTACCTACCATCTATGTAGGTGTTATGCCAAGAATCCCTCTAGGATCTAGTCCACCCCATTACCTGAGAGTTTAGAGAATGTGGGACCCCGTCCTGGTCTCGAGTTGGACACCCCGCGAGGGATGTTAGACCACTGCTAGCTGGAGTGTCTGCATTAAGGAACCTCAGCATCTCTGGTCAGTGTGACAGCTGGGAAGTCACGGTCTCCTCTGTCTGTCAAAGCAAGACATGATGTATATATACCCATAGGTCTCCCCAGGGGTCCTACCTTGCTGTGTTACTGTGTCGGCCTAAAGGATGACGTCAGGCCTGAACTTTATACAGAGATATTATACAGGAGATGGTAATCCTACTGTCAGTCCTGCTGTGCTTCCAAGAAGCCTCATGCATAATGTTTGAGAATCGAACCAGGAAAAACCCGCGTTCTGAATGCAGTGTCATATCTGGGTAAAAGGTCAGTGCCTAAGAACCGTTATGTATGTAATGTAGTGAAGGATATAGGTGAAAGGTTGTAGTGTCACCTGCGCCTATATAGGGTACCTATATGGAATATAACAGGAGTTCATTGTCATTGATTAGGGCACACCATAAATTATGATCCAGGAGCCTGGATCTGTTGTTACCTCTACCCATCTTACACAAAGGGGCTATTATGGGCGTTGCAAAGGCCCACCTATATCCTTGCCATCTTGAAACTGAGGACAGTCATCAAGAAGAACCTTCAGGGAAGAGCATCTTGGTTGTTTGGACATCACTCCAGTGAGAAAATAATTGTCTGCGTATACTAAAGACCTAAGGTTGTGTAGATGAGCCAATGGGCACTGCCTTTGCCAGACAAGCTTTTTTCCATTTGTCTCATCTTCATGTAAGCAAATTATATTTAAGCTTGCACGATAAGGAATTCATCCAAAGTCTGCATCTCATCACATTTTTGGACTGCAGTCATTCTACATCTTTGATAAATAGGTTGGTTGGCCCAATTCTTCACTGAACCTCTCACTAAATTGGACCTTTCATTTTAATCTCAGGTAAACATGACCTTTCAGCAAAGACTAGCATTTATGGATCCAAAACCTTTCTCTCTTTCTCAGGTATGCTCTCTCTCTCCACATCTCATGTGATGGTGTACATGTGAATACCCACAAACCTGATTTGGTAAAGTTGTTACAGTGATGTACATTGCCAATGGCTATATCTTTTCACAATATTTTAAAGTTTGTAGTTGTTCTGACACCATTCCTTCAGGTGGGCATTGAGGCCTGGGTGCGCAGGGGCGGGCAGGACTGATTCGGGGACCAGCATCCCGGGGTGCAGCAGGCACACAGGATCGCTGGCAACACCGCTCACGGCGTCGGCCTCGTGGCGGGGTGAGGGGCGCCGCCCTGGCAGAGACGTTGGGCATTCCGGAAGAGGACCATGCCCAGGGTTACGTGCCTTTTATTCACACCCCTTCGCTGGCCTGGCGTATGCCGGGCCAGCCCACTCTGCTCACGCTTACGGGGGGGACGTCACAAGCTACCTTTCTGCGACTTCCCCACTGGCTGGGGTGACATGGTTGCGTCCACTGTCCACAACACTCCAAACACCAGCGGTGTGTGTCGATATGGATATGTGTGTGATCTGCATACTGCAGTCTGGCCAGCACATCCACGACACACTTGGCATTGTGTACATTCTCATTCATCGGTCCCTTGCCTCCTTCGCACATGCCTGGACCCCACCTCTTCCGACATTCTGCTATTGTGTGTCCGAGGTGCCATGCCGTAGATGGCTCATGTACATGGCTGGCCCAGGTTCCCACAGTGAGTTGTGCTGTCATGTCTGGTGGGTGTGCATGTTGTATGTGAGCTTCTGACGTGTGCATTTCCTGTGTTGTGTGTTGCATGATTGTGGATTTGAGGTGTGTGGTGTGTGCATTTGGTATTGGCCAATGAGCAGTGCATTTCCGTGGGTGCCATCCTGGTGGCGCAGGTTCATGATGGACTGTCGGGAGGTGCAGGTATCATGCACACTGCCTGGGTGGTTGGTGACGTCATTGGCGGGGATTCCACGGTGGTCCACTATTGCCTGCACATTGGTGGGATCCGTGCGCTTTCTGTTGCGCCTATTGTGTGCTGTGTCGCAAGGGGCCACTAGTAGGACATGTGTGCAGTCACTTGCCCCCTGACACGTGCGGAAAGCCAGCTGTGGCGTACATGCCTTGCTTGGTCTCCGGCTGTTCCTGCGCAGTGTGTGTGAGGTATGGATAGTGGGGTACCAAGCTGATGGTGTCATCCATGACCGTTGTGGGGGACTTGGATTGGCCAGGCTGTGTGACTCCTCCATCTCAGGCGGAGGTTGGTTGGAGGGTACCAGAGGCCAACACGTGCAGCACGGCCAGCAGCTTTGTCTGCGGTGGGATGTTGGTTGTCCTCTGTGTTGGTACCATCAGCCTGTGGACTATGGTGGTCAGGATGCGGAGGAGGGTTGTCCCTTTGGGCATATAGTGGGAAATGACATTCTCTGGTGTTGGGTCTGTGGGGTTGGTGCATTTTCGGAGGGTCGCTGTCTTTGTCTGCGCTGCCTCAGTGTTGGTCCGGGGGGGGCGGTGGGTGTCCGGGGGGTTGGGGGCGGGTGGCGGTGGGTGTTGTTGCCCTCCTGGGGCTCCGGGATGCATGGTGAGTATCTCCATGGCATCTGTTGTTCTTCATGTGTGGCTGTGGGCTGGGCTCCCTTTGATGGTTCACGTTGTCGTCCGACTTTACACCAGGTCAGAGCAGGTGTTAGATTCTTGCTGCTAACGCGCCTTATCACCTGTTTTGTGGTCTTATCGCTGATCGGGCTGGTTGTTGAGAATGTTGCGGTGTGGTGTTTTCGCGGCTTTTTGCTCGGGAACGCCTACTCTGCATCTCATTAGCGATAGTTTGAGGGGTCATCTGTGGCGATGTTTTTTGAGGATGCTTTCGCAGGTAAACTGGTGTTATCGGCTGTTAGCACCAGCTTGTGAATGGGGCGATAAATTTATCGCAACTTTGGCTGCGATAAAGTGCCGTTAACTCGGCGATGGCTCCTTGAGAATATGCCCCAACATGTGTTAATTAACACTGACAATGAATTTTTACCATGTACCATAGAATTAGTATTTACTGCATGGGTGAAATCTGGAATGTGTATTACTTAGTGCATGTGGTAAATACACACCCGATAAATAACACAGATATTGGAAGTTCATGGAGTGAGAAAATTAAACCCTAGAAGGCAGAAACAGCCAGAGCAACACACAGAAGGGTACAGTGGATTGTCGCAGCAGAGTGGAGTGGCTTATAGTAGAGAGGTGGATAGTGGAATGTCATAAAGGGCAGTGGCATACACTGAATTGGCGTACAGTGGACTGGCATAGAGCGGAATAGCGAAGAGTGTAGTGTCATAGTGTGGAGTTGCTTAAAGTTGAATAGGGTACAGTGGAGTAGAGAAGAGTGGAAGGGCATAGAGTGTATTGGCGTACTCTGGAGTGTCATAAAATGTAGTGGTATAGAGTGTAACAGTGTACAGTGTAGTGGTGTAGAGTGGAGTGGCGTACAGTGGAGTGGGGTAGAGTGGAGAGGCGTACAGTGGATTACAGCAGAGAGGCATATAATGGAGTGACGTAGAGTGGAGTGGGTTAGAGAATAGTGGTGCACAGTGGAGTGTGGTAATTGAAACAGACATAGAGTGAAAGTGTATTAATGAATGTAGATGTAATGTGTCAGGAAAATACATTACTTGGTGTAAATGGTAATTATGTGAGTAGTTTTAAAGTTATAATTTTTAAAGTTCTTGGTTATATATATTGTTCCGTGGTATACCACGGTATGTTCGCAGTATACCACGTTACATGCACATGATAAGGCAGTATGTGATTGACTAATGGCTGTGTTTACCGAAGGTAAAAGGCAGCCATGCTGTTTTCAGCACATTTTGTCTGCATTCTGCGTTTTGCTGTGTTCTGGGTTAGGGTCTTAAATCTAGGTAAGTAGTAGGTTTTATTGTTGTTCCCAACATAGTAACACTTTATTAAAGTGCTAATAGGTAGAGAATTTTTTTTTTTTTTATTTGTACAGCAATTTAGGGAGAACTGCAGTTTAAAAAAAAATTGTAAGTAGTGCAGTAATTGTAGGTACAATATATAAATATATTAAAAATGGAAAATACATTGTAGTACACTACATTTGTAAATTATAGGGTACTACAGTGTATTATAAATATTTTTACATATTTAATTTTTATATAAATATATTATGGCAGAGTACAGCAACAATAAACAGTGAAATCACTTCTTTGTACAAGTTATCAATATAGTTCAGTGAAGGCTTCAGATACTCAAGTCTTTGATGCAAAGAATCCTTTATATCATATTACATTTTTGACAATAAAACATAATGGCAGCCAAAGCATTTCACTCCCATATGAAAGAGCTTCTTCAGGGCTTTAAATCAAAATGACCCAAATAAGATAAAAACATAATAGTTATATATACATTATAAATACAAGGCTCATGCCGGCTGCGAAGCAAGATGGCCGTCCGTTATTTTCCTCCGCTGGAGCCGAGGAGATTTTCTTGTCACGGTCGGGCAGTTTCCTGCTCTCATTAGCATGTTTACTTATCGGAGGAAGCGTCTGATGAGGTGGAGAGTGGCTAGGTAAGCTTTGTAGACCTTAATTTGGTCTTTATATCGTTTTTGCCTGTCACTCCCGCCTAGTCAGGAAAGTTTGCCGCCATTTTAGGCAGTTTGCTCACTATTTTGACTGGTGGCTATTGGGAATATTTTTTTACTCCAAGGGGATATCTTTTCCTCATTTCAATGACCCACACTGTTCTCTGCTAAGGGGTACTGCGTCATTCACCCCATTGCGCTCTACCCTCCATGCCTGGTTGCACCTCTTGCTGCATAATTGCTGTCACTCTCTTTAGGAGGTTTGCCATCACCAATTGTGATTTAAGAAGGATGCTGCACACTCTTCCCAGCCTTTGGCTTCCTCTGTCTTTAATGCTGCTGGGTGAAAGGAGTCAGAAGGTGGAGCTAGTAAAAGAGTTAAACAAGACCCTTCCTCACCTACGAAATCTCCACTACCCTTGACCTTGGAAGACATTATAGAGGAACTAAGAAATATGAGACCCTTCATAGTGGAGACAAGTGCATCCATAGAGCGGATTGAAGAAAAGTGGTCCGTTCTTGATTCAAGAGTCACCGAGGTGGAAAAGAGGGTTAGTGATGCAGAGGATGTTGTCATTGCAAAAGTCTCATATCTGACCAAGGAAGTTACGCAGCTTAAAAGACTGGTTGAAGATTTGGAAAATTGAAACCGTCTGAATAATTTGTGCATTTATGGTATTCCGGAGGGGTCAGAAGGTCAGGATATGATTACATTTCTTAAGTTGCACATTCCAGAAATAGTTGGTCTTAAATCTTTGCTTGAATTGAATATCCAGAGGGCCCATCATATTGGTCCCTCCCCTTCTGCATCATCCACTAGACCTAGAGGGATCATTGCTTTGTTTCTACAATATTCTGACCTCATGGAAGTCCTTACTACAGCCAAACAACCTAAACAGATGCTCTGGGCTGGACATAAACTGTTTTTTAGTCAGGATGTTTCCAGAGTCACTATTACAAGGCGCAAAGAGTTTTTGGACTTGAGACCGGCATTAAGATCCATGAATGCTCGGTATGGGCTCCTTCACCCTTGCTTTTTTAAGGTCACCTACAAAGACAAGACGCCCACCTTCGAAGATCCAAAGAGACTCAAGTTGTTCATCCAGGAGCATAAGGGAGAAGATATGGAACTTAGTAACACTTGATTTGCTTTATCATATTCGTATGCTCTTATTGATTTCGATGTTTTCTTTTCTGGTTCTGCTTTTCCTGGGTCCATAAGAATTGCTATAGTGTCCGTTGATGTCCATTTGCTCTCAGTCTCCGCTTTATGTACTGTTGTATCAAGTTTTCATGTATGGTAAGTTTGTTTGATGTACTTTTTTTCTCTCAGTCTATTTAGATGTAATTCTTCTATGTTACATGTTTTCCTCTTTAATGGCTGCCCCTGACTATTTATTTTATACCTATTTTCTCCTTTGGCTCCCTTCTGGGCTGATCATTTCTGTCTCGTTCCCCCGCTCCTCTCTATCAACCTTCTGTTTCTCCTTTACCAAGATGATTATGACTAAAGTCCTTTAACTTTCCGTCATCTTTTCATTCTTCTTCACATTGGGGCGTTTCTGTCTTCTCCCTAATACTCTGTGTCTTTTCTTCATTCTTTCTCTTTCTTTTTCCTCTGTCCTTCTCCCTTATATCAATCATATGATACTTTCATTTCCTTTTGTTTATCACTTAGCATTCTTTGCTGTTTCATTTACTTACTGTATCATACTTATTCATGGCATATAAGGTTTTAAGTCATTGTTTATACTCTTTATGGTTAATCTTCGTGTAGTTTCCTGGAATATAAAAGGTCTCCATAACCCTGTTAAAAGACAGAGGGTGCTCACGCATTTGTCTTAACTGAAATGTCAGATCGCCTTTTTGCAGGAGCCGCATTTTAAAGACAATGATATTGAATGGATGCACAGACAATGGGTGGGTTCTGTATTTAGTTCCTCTGCTGTTAACAATAATAATGATGTTCTAATTCTGTTACATACATTTTGCAGCTTCAGCTGCTCAATGAAACTAAGGACGTTGCTGGTAGCTGGTTATGTTTAAATATAAAAATTAATGATGTTTCTTTCTTACTATGTAATGTTTATGGTCCGACAGGGGTTGACTCCCAATTCTGGGATCATTTTTCCTCTCTCTTATCTGCCTGTCTCTCAGATAATTTCATAGTAGGAAGTGAATGTAATCAACTTATAGACCCCTTTTTAGACCGCCGTTCCCTGGTCAGATATATCCCTAATAAAATGCAAAAATCCTTTCAGTGGGCTATCTCCTTCAGAGGTTTACTTGATGCTTGGAGAATAGCTCATCCTGACGTGTTAGAATTCACATATTTCTCCCATGTACATTCCTCACACCCTAGAAGAGATTATTCATTTGTCCCACAAAATGTTCTCCAGTCAGTATCTAATGTTGAGATAGGTTCCATTTTAATTTACG
Source organism: Calotriton arnoldi (assembly GCA_963921515.1). Classification (NCBI taxonomy): domain Eukaryota; kingdom Metazoa; phylum Chordata; class Amphibia; order Caudata; family Salamandridae; genus Calotriton; species Calotriton arnoldi. Next base: position 339,088 of record CAWUFW010004272.1, on the reverse strand, counting down.
ACCACGCTCCTGTCATTTTAGATTTAGACACCCTCAATGACATTTCCAGCTCTAATAGATGGAGATTGAACAATGCACTACTGATAGATAAACATTTCACTGATACGTTTACACACTGCACCAACTATTTTTTTGCCGTTAACCTTACTGTTGATTCACAATTTTACTATATATGGGATGCCTTCAAAGCAACTGCTAGAGGGTTTATCATAGATTTTGTTGCTAAAAAGAAAAAAACTACTTAAGGACTCCACTTATCTGTTAAAACAAATTAAAGAGCTAGAGCACAAGTTTTTCTCCTCTAACAATTCTGATACCTTGTCCAAATTGATACAAGCCAAATTACAGTATAACAAACAATCTTGGAATGATGCCTGCGGTGCTTTACTCAAAATGAATGCAAAAATGTATGGTGGTTGCAATAAAACTGGGAAAGCATTAGCTAATTATTTAAAAATAAAGAACCAGAAATCTAAAATACAAGTCATTACTGATACATATGGGAATGGCCATACTAATGACACTGGAATATTAGAATGTTTTCTACAATCTTATACCAAATTATACTCTTCAGAACTCTCTTCTACACCTGATCAATTAGACACTTTTTTTCACTCTATCCCCAAATCATCAGATCATACATCTGACCTTTCTACCTTAGATATCGAGATAACAGAGAAAGAACTTAAACAGGCCCTACTTCAACTCCCTAAGAATAAAGGCTCCAGGTCCAGATGGGTTTTCTGTCCAATTTTATGTACATTTTTCTCATCTTTTGATTCCAAAACTTTTACTTTTAATTTCCCACCTCACCACACAACAATACACACAAGGAACTTTTTCTCAAGCTATGCTTTGCTTACTTCTAAAAAAGGTAAAGACCTATCAAAATGCGGGAATTATCGGCCTATTTCTCTTATTAATACTGATTGCAAGATATTCACTAAGGCTCTAGTTTACGTTTTAAGCAGGTTGTTCCAGATCTGATTGACATTCATCAATCAGGATTTGTGGAAGGTTGTTTTTTCTCTGACAATTCTAGATCCTTTGCCAATATAATCCACATGGCGTCCAAATCTAATTTACCATATGCCGCTATAACTTTAGACGCTGAAAAAGTCTTTGACCGGGTTAACTGGGATTACATGTTTAGTGCCTTGAAATGGTATGGGTTTGGGTTTCATATCATAAGTTACATTCATCTTTTATACTCACAACCTTTTACTTCTATTTTTGTGAATGGCAAACAGTCCTCTTATTTTCCCCTTTTTCGAGGAACTAGACAGGGATGCCCTTTATCCCCCCCTTCTTTTCATTCTTGCCTTAGAGCCTTTTTTAGAGAAAATCCATAGGGCGCCTGCCTTTTCTGGATTCAAATACAAGCATATCGAAGTGAAACTCACCGCTTATGCAGATGATATATTGCTTTGCATATCTAACCCACAAACCACGCTTCAAGCCTATTTCTCTCTTTTAGACGAATATTCTTCAGTCTCAGGATATAAACTCAATATAGAGAAATCAGAGGTATTTCCATTAAATAAGTATTGCCTTACTGCCATGTTTCATAATACAGGGTTTACCTGGAATTCCAAGCCCATCAAATGCCATAATACTATAAAAGGCACTATCCAATCCAATTTAGATCAGGTCAAGGAGAAAATTACTAATCTGTCCCTCACTTGGTCTCCTCTTTATCTGTCCTGGTGGGGGAGACTTGCTACTATTAAAATGATGATGTTACCAAACATCAATTTTTACTTGTCCATGCTTCCGGTCAAAATTCCTCTTAGGTTTTTTAAGTCCATTAATCGTTTGCTTATCTCCTTTTTATGGAATAAACACAAACCCAGAATCTCTCTTAGTAAGACTCCAACAGCCTCAGAATAATGGAGGGTTTAACTTTCCCCGTCTTAGATATTATCATTCGGCTTTCTCCCTTAAGCAACTTTGGAACTCTCTTTCTTCTCATTTTTCGGATGATCTCACAGTCTGGGGTCTTTTAGAATGAGGCCAAACCGCCTGTTCTCATTTGAGGAGTCGGTTCACATCTCTCAAGCCCCCAGAGCTTCTTTTACCCCTCTACTTTCGCATTCTTTTTCTATTGCTACTCCTTTACTGCTCCAATCCAATTCCCAACTTAAAATCTTTTTACAAACTCCGTTATGGTACAATAAACAGATTAAATTAAATAATTAAGCTTTTTTTGGAAGGAATGGATCGATAAAGGAATAATAGTTACTGACCATATTATTTCCAACAATTCTATGCTAGAATTCAAAGACATTCAATCTAAGTATAGTCTTTCAACGTATTATGTGGTCCACTATCTGCGCCTTAGGCCTATTCTTCTACACCTTTTCTCGCAGGTATCCTCCACATCACTTCATCTTTCTCCTACTTCTTCCTTTGATTTCTCCACACACGTTAGGGGTCCTTTATTTACAAACGTTTATGTCTCCCTCAGGATGACCGACTTAAATCCAAAACGGAACTACAATGGGAGCTTGACTTCGATCAAGAATTTTCACAATGCACATGGGAAGCAATTTGGGCTAAGATACACACCACTTCTCGTTCTGCTCCACTAATCAACCATTATATTTCTTCTATAATAGATTGTATTACACTCCCACACAACTTTATAGGTCTCACCTTCTTACACACGCTAATTGCTGGTCTTGTGCTCAAGAGAACAGCAATTTTCTTCACATGTTTTTCGAGTGCCCTCGAGTTAGGGGTTTTGGTCTCTCATTTGGGATAGAATTAATACTATTTTATCTAGACATTACATTTAACACTGTACATCCTTTTTTGGGTGGTTCTTTCCCTCTTTGGCAATCTCAAAGGGCAATTGGGAAATGTATTGATTTACTGGTAGCCCTGGCCTTTCAGGTTATTACATCAAATTAAAAGGATACTTCTAAAATCACTTTTATTGCTTGGTGGAATTTACTATGTCATCACCACAGGTTAGATAGAGCTTGTGCCACCACACTGCCCCTGCTGAATAAAAAAGATTTGATTTGGCTACCCCTTACATCTTACTTATCCAGAACTGCTACCTCTTCCAGACCTATTAGCACAGCCAATGTTTCTCCATGAGTTATTTATCATTATATTTGGTTCTATAGATACTAAGAGTTGGTTGTAAAACTATGTTACTATATATATCTTGTGATTAATCTCTTCTTTTCCTTTCTTCTTCCTTCTTTTTCTTTTCCTCTCCTTCTCCCTTTTCTTCTTTATCTCTAATACACTTATAAGGAGAAACAAATGCTTGAATTCTTTAAATTGTTTTGACTATTTTGATGCTAATCATTACAGCTTTCAATGGTTCTGCTTACGAATCTATAATACTTTGCTTGTTGCTGTTTTACTGTTCTTTATCTGATGGTCTTGTAATGCTTAGGCTATGTATATCATTATATTCTTATACTATTTCTCGATTCTCTTCAATAAAGCATCTTAAACATAAAACAAAATACAAAGGGGCCGATTTTGATCTCGGCAGGTAGGGCTCCGAATCGGATTCGGCTTTACCGGATCCGATTCGGAGCCCTGTTTCCCGACCGAACCGTACGCGGGTCCGGCCGAGCGAGTACGATACGAAATCGCCGACCGACTCGTCCGGGCGTCCCGACCGCTCCGACCGACTCGCTCCCGGCTCGAACCGCTCCGACCGACTCGCTCGGACTCGACTCGCACCGCGCAATGGAGACGTTTCCCGGCCGGGTAAGTACGATGCGCGCCGCGAGCAGTCCGACCGAGCCGCGCACTCCGGCTCGTAAGAGCTGTCGGAGCCGTACTTTGGGGGTCCGTGTTGGACCCCCCTGTACGCGTAGCCGCGCGAGTCGCACACAGGGGGGACCCATGGGTCCCCCAAACCTGTGCGTGTACGGCGCGAATCGCTTCGCCGCGTACCCGCTGTAGGGGGCGCCCTTGTCCGACTCGCACCCGTTGAGTCAATGGGAGCCCGCGTACACGTTGTACGACCGGCTCCCATTGACTTCAATGGGAGTCCGACCGACTCGAGTCCGATAACATACGGACGCATCGTACTCGTTCGGTCGGACTGCACGGGTCCGATTCGGTCGGAAATCTCTCCGGGTCCGGCTCGGTCGGAGAAATTTCCGGCCCGAATCGGAATCGACCCCAAAGAAGACAAAATTGTACAGTTAAAAAAAAAACATACAAATTGGGTGGTAAAGAACAACAAAATTACCTAAGTCAGAACATCGACCTGTATTATCCACATAAGCTAATGTAGAGTTTCAATACATAAATTGTGTTTATTATACATTCATGAAAAAACTAGATTTCTGGATTATGTTTAACAAGGGAAGAAAGTTTGACCCAATCATGTTTCAATATGTATATATTTAATAAGAAGGACAAGGGAAACAATTCCTCTTTCACAGTATTCTGTACTCAGGCCCAGAATTCTACCCTCAACCCTCACTCTTCCCATAACCCTTAAACTCACTTTTGCTTTAAAAAAAATGTGTTTATCTGTGTGGTACTCACCTGCTTTATAAGGTCCTGCAGGGTTAGACAACGAGGTAAAGAATGTATACCCTCTAATGATATTGCTGATGTGTATTGAGATTAGAAATCAACAATCATAAAGCATAGTAATTTTAATGAAGAGCTGATTTGTCTGCCCAGTACATTTAGGATGATGGGTCACTACAGTATAACTGATGTTGCTTCTTCGCAGGATTATGCAATTGTGATTTGAACCAGGGCATCTAACAGAGAAGTTTACTATCACACAGCATTTTTTTACATTAATACTGTGCTTCAGTTTATGGTTGTGGGACACTTGCTCCTTTTTATGTGAGGGCACCAGGTATACATGAGTGCAGTCAATTGACTCTAATATGTCCGGAAATTCTGCTGTAGCATGGATGTTTGTTTTTCTGGCATTGGCTATGTGAGTGTCCAAGGGGAACTTGATATGCTGCCCACTAATTCTTTGCAAAGTATCCATCACTTAGAAGAGTTTTTAAATGAAGGTTGACTAAGAACTGTCATGCAACAACCATAGTGGCCACTGTATGATAAATGTAGCAAAGAATTCTACTGCTGATAACATTTTTCAGGAAGGGGGTACGACAGTGTATCCCTATATTGAGTTGCAGATTATCAGTAATGAGGAAAATATGTTTTGTATGGTGTACATATCAGGCCTATTTATCCTCTGCATCTCAAACTGACATGTTTATCGGCTCCATTGGGGTTCGATAGAGTTTATTCTGTCAGTCCTGACTCTAATCCTGCTTTACTGCACCATTTGAGGCCATTTATTGGTGCCCTGGTTTCCATCCTCATGCTGCATGGTTTATTGTAGCAGAAAATGGATCTGGCATTGCTTGATACAGTGGCATATCAATGCTGCATCCATGGTGGTGTACTACACATAGAAGTGTGAGCTGCTGCAATCACCAATCCATGGTTGTATATGTAACCCTGACCCTGTGTGGAGGTGCAATGTGATTTTCTTTTTTCATCTCAAATAGTACATGTACTGTGCCTTTTTTTTATTATTGTGTTGTTTGCAGTTTGTTTGTATTATTTTACACCTTTTCTTCCATTCCCTACACTTTCAGGAATTTTTACCCCCTGCTTTTGGCAGGAGGAAATTTGTGATCAGACGAGTCTGTAAATTCATGAACTATTTGCCTTGGCGTGTAGTAATTTCCACTACGCCTAACTCATAATCATGGCCAAAGTATCCTGAAAGTAAGTGTGTGAATTTCACAGTGCATGTTCAGATTTCCTCTGGGGCTTTTTCCTCCCTCATCTCTCCTTCCTCATCTGCCTTTTCTCCTGGCTGCACTCCTGGCTGATCTAAATATATATTATTAGAAACTGGGTCTCTAGCTGGCAGAGGTTTACACCCTGTCCAAGTACGGACCACAATCCTAGTTAGGGTAAGCTAGATAAACACTTTAGATTAACATGTGTTCACGCTCTGGTAGCTTGGTATTGAGCAGGCAGGCTTAACTTAAGAGGCAATGTGTAAAGTATTTGTGCAACACACACACACACAGTGACACAATGAATACACCATAAGAAGAGTCCACACAGGTTTCAAAACATAGAGAATGTTAATCGAGTAAAACAAGACCAAAAAGACAAAACCCCAATCAGTAGAAGTCGAGATATACATTTTAAATGAAGAAACAAAAAATAGTGCTTCGAAGTCACTAGCGGTCAAAAAGTTCCTTGAGTTCGTGAGCGACCGGTATAAATCAAAAGTTCAGGCCAACAGCGATGAAGGGCAGGCCTGCTACAGGACCCAGACAGGTCCCACTGAAGAAATACTTCAGCTGGAGCCTACTTTGCCATCCTCGAGCAGCGCTAAGAGTTGACGTCAGCCACGCACGCTGTGGATCCACTGTCGTCGAGAAGCCTCTGCTTCGAAGAGCAATGCAGCCAAATATCACATGCAATCTGGGCGATGCACTGTTTTTTGCAGAAATCAGTTGCAGCAATCACTTCTGAGGCCCAGGACTGTAGGGGGGCACCTCAGGCAAGGGTAGAACTCACAGATGGCAGAGTCCACAGCACCAGCATGATTGCATCAAGTCTTTTGTATCCCTGAGACTTCAGAAAACAGGAGACTAGCCAAGAAGCCCTTGGAGTCACTCTGGGTTCAAGTGAAATGGGTCCAGTCCTTCTCCTCAGCAAGGCAGAGATCAGCAGGCAGCAGTGGTAGCTCAGCACAACAGTAAAGCAGTTCCTTGGAACAGTCAGTCATGCAGAGTGGCACAGCAGTCCTTATTCCTGGCAGAGTTCTTCACAGGTCCAATAGTGTACTCATTTGGTAGGGTCAGAGCCCCAGTACTTATACCCAAAGGTGCCTCTGATGTAGGGGTGACTTCAAAGGAGTTCTCTGAAGTGCACCAAGATCCCTTTCAACCCAGTCCTGTCTGCCAGGCTATCTGTGGGGGTAAATCAATGCTTTGTGTGTGGAAAGGACACTACCTATTGAAGGTAAGTGGCAGCCCCTCCCATTCCTCCCTGCCCATGAAGACCCATCAGAATGCAGATGAGTGCTACGAATGTAGATGAGCCTCACCTTCCTGTGTTTGTGGCTGTCTAGAGGGAATGTACAGTGTGTATCTATCAGCCAGCCCAGACATGTATTGGAGACAGGGTGCAGGCACACAGAGCAAAGTTAAGAGCAGAGAAATGTTCAATTGCTAAAAGTGACATTTCTAAAATAGTAATGTCAAATCCAACTTTACCACTAAAGAGGATTTATCATTACCATTCCAAAGATATGAAACATGATTTAGATACTACTTTCTAATCAGGATTTACAGCTTAAAAGTGTTTTAAGTAATTTCCAGTGCTAGCCTATGGGAGGAGTAGGCCTCACAGTAGTGAAAAATGGACTTAGCTGTTTGTCACTACCAGTACATGTAAAACTTAAAAGTACATGTCCTACCTTTTAGGGCTACCTAGAGCCTACCTTAGGGGTGACCTATGTGTAATAAATGGAGAGTTTAAGGCTCAGCAAGTGGTTTTAAATGCCAAGTTGAAGTGGCAGGAAACTGCACACACAGGCCTTGCAATGGCAGGCTTGAGACAGGTTTGAAAGGCTACTTGTGTGGGTAGCACAATCAGTGCTGCAGGCCTACTAGTGTTTTAAGGAAGAAAGTGCACCCTTTATACCATAAATCCTATTTAATTTTATAAACCGATACATTAATTGTTCATATCTGTGATTGTCATTTATGATTACTGTTCCTTTCTTAACTTTTTCTTTGGTCGCTCAGATATCTAACACCTGCTATTAATGTGAATTTATTTATTTATTTTTATTTTAAGAGTTTATATAGCGCTGGCTAGACCCGGTATCAGAGCGCTTTACATTAGGTTACACAATGTTACAGACAATGATAACAGATGACACTTTACATCAAAAATAAGCAACAGATTGAGAGAGGAAGGAAAGGTGAGACAGATAGAGCGGAGGGGGGAAGGGGGAAATGTGAAGGGGGAGGATGGGGGAAGAGACGGCAGGAGAGACGAAAGGAAGTTTGCCCAAAGACCGACTGGGTAGGTGACGTCCGAGGAGGGAATCCACAGCCCGTCTCCCCTATAGCTAAGCAAGGTAGCTCCATCGGGCATAAGTCAAAATCACTAGGTCTCAACTGACGAAGGAAAAGTTCACAAAAGAAAGTCAGGTGGATAAAAGAGGGTGGGAACTATGAGCAAGGACGGGTGAGGGCAAAGGTCAATGCCTACAAAGAGGAGAAGAGTAGAGCGGAGAGGGGTAGGGTGAAGGGTGAAGGGAGGAGTGAGATTAGGTCCAAAGAGACATAGGAGAGTTTGCCCAAAGATCGGCTGGGTAGGTGATGGTCAAGGAGGGAATCCATGGCCCATATCCCCTATAGCTAGCGAGGTAACTCCACCGGGCATCAGACAAATCTATGCACCTATCACATTGCATAAAATGAAAAAAGGAAAAAGAGAAATGACATGGCATATATAGAGTATATTTTTCACTTGATTTTAGTTTTTTACCTATACTACATTAATTATTGTGCAATAGATAAATCATACGCATTTTATGCACAGCACAATAGAAAATAACATATAGACCAAATCCAACATAATTGCATAACATTACGTTTATAAGTGTCTGACACATATAATCACAAATGATGTGTGTTGTAAAAAAGCATCCAATATTGTAACCCTAAAATGGTTACATATTTCAATGGGCTGGGGACATATTGTAACCCTCAGTAATGCGGTCCAAAGATACTGTGGTCGGAGGTCATTCTAGTAGTCCTAAAGGTATCAATACTCTCTTTGTCTTTTGTATGGATTACTTCTTTCATTATTGTAGAATGTCTGTCTCCTAGTCACTTTTTTTGTACTCCGTAATGTTTCGACCTTGTTGTGGTGCTTGAGTGGTTTTTTTTGGGTGAAGATCTTCCTCAAGGCAGGAACTATGCGTGTACAGGACACTGTGTAAAATAGAAAGCAATAGGTAGGTGGCCATGCCAGTCTGCTCACAGTACGTTTTGAGAAAAACATATTTACACATGGAACACCCTGTTACTAGTGTAGGGAATATTTTATCCGAGACAGAGCCACATACAAACTGATTTCAGAGAAATTTGTATTTTAGACATGTCATTCAAGTAGGGGAGGTTCGAAACAGGGGGCTCCACCTGCGAGCGGTTGTAGTTTAGGTCTGGAGCAGGTTATTAAACGCTTATTTGCCTGGAGCATTCGATAAGTGGAAAAACAATAGGAAAAGTGGATGTAAGAGAGACTCCTCTAGCTCGTGAGTTTACTCCTTGGACAGGGAAAGCACTCTGGTGGGCACACCTGCTGTTATTCAAGATGATGATTCTTGTCCATTCTCATGCTTGTTTGCTCGCGTGAGGATCATATCCTATTGAAGGGATTGTGTAAGGAATCGGATGCTTGATGAAAGTTAACAATGAATGACTCACAAACGCATCCAAATCCCAACACTAACACCGAATTTGGGTACATGCACTGGGACTTGTGAGAAAGCCATGCAAGAAGTGTTACTTAGTACTGTACGTACATTTTTCAGGTGCTTATTCACATATTTATTTTGAAGCTTGCGAAATGTGTTGTAGGCCCACTAGTAGCATTCAGATTACAGGCCCTGGGTATATGGTACACCACTTTACAGAGGACTTACTGGTAAACTAAATATACCAATCAGGTATATACCAATGTCACCATGTTTTAGGGGAGAAGCACATACACTTTAGCACTGGTCAGCATTGGCAAAATGTTCAGAGTCCTAAAGCCAACAAAAAGATACAGAAAGAAGTGGAGGCAAGTAGGCAAAAAGATGGGGGAAGATCAACCTAAGGATGACAGGTCTACCATGTGTCTCTCCCAGCTGAAAGTGGGGAGATCTATCCAACCTCTAGGGAGTTACTTATCATCACTAAGGCGTAAAAACCTGGAGAGGCCATCAGCCTTGGTGTGGTCAATCAATCAATCAATCAATCAATCATGTCACTTATAAAGCGCACTACATACCCGCGAGGGTCTCAAGGCGCTGGGGGAAGAGGGGGGTGGTGCTGCTACTGATCGAAGAGCCAGGTCTTGAGGAGTCTTCTGAAGGCCAGTAGGTCTTGGGTCTGTCGGAGGTTGGTGGGGAGGGTGTTCCAGGTCTTGGCGGCGAGGTGGGAGAAGGATCTGCCGCCGGCGGTCGTTTTCCGGATGCGGGGGACTGTGGCGAGGGCGAGGCTGGTCGAGCGGAGCTGGCGGGTGGGGGTGTAGAAGCTGAGTCGTCTGTTGAGGTAGGCTGGTCCGGAGTTGTGGAGTGCTTTGTGTGTGTGGGTGAGGAGCTTGAAGGTTATCCTCTTGTTGACAGGGAGCCAGTGCAGGTCTCTCAGGTGGGGTGTGATGTGGCTGCGTCTGGGGATGTCGAGGATAAGACGTGCAGAGGCGTTCTGGATGCGTTGCAGCCGTCTCAGGAGCTTAGCCGTCGTTCCTGCGTAGAGGGCGTTTCCATAGTCCAGCCTGCTGGTGACGAGTGCCTGGGTGACTGTTTTTCTTGTTTCGGTGGGGATCCACTTGAAGATCCTGCGGAGCATTCGGAGGATGTTGAAGCAGGATGAGGAAACGGCGTTGACCTGCTTAGTCATGGAGAGGGTGGGGTCGAGGATGACCCCTAGGTTGCGTACGTGGTCGGTGGGTGGCGGGGCTGTTCCCAGTGATGTTGGCCACCAGGAGTCGTCCCAGGCTGAAGGGTTGGAACCAAGGATGAGGACCTCCGTCTTGTCCGAGTTCAGCTTCAGGCGGCTGGTCCTCATCCATTCGGCGACGGCCTTCATTCCTTCGTGGAGGTGGGCTTTGGCGGTGTGAGGGTCTTTGGTGAGGGAGAGGATCAGCTGGGTGTCGTCGGCGTAGGAGATGATGTTGAGGTTGTGCTGTCGGGCGACGTGAGCGAGGGGTTCTACTCCTGGTCTGTGTTCCACCCTAAAGTCCATATCCTGTAGGGAAATGGACCACCTCAACAATTTTGTATTCTCACCTCTCATGTGCACAAGCCACCTGAGAGGCCTGCGGTCAGTCTGAATCAGTAACTGAGTGCCAATCAGGTATGGCCTCAACTTCTTCAGTGCTCAGACCACAGCAAAAGCTTTGCTTTCTATAGCACTCCAACTCTGCTCCTTGGGGAGTAACCTCCTGGAGATGAAGGCTACAGGTTGGCCCAGGCCTTCTTCATTTAGCTGTGATAAAACTTCCCAGATGCCATGTTCTGAGGCATCTGTTTGAACTATAAACTCCATAGAGAAGTCAGTAACCCTGATCACAGGGGCTGTGCACATGGCATGCTTCAGGGAGTCAAATGCAGTTTGTCATGCCTCTGTCCAAATCACATTTCTAGTCTTCTTCCTAGAAGTCAGCTCTATCAAGGGGGCAACAATGGTGCCATATCCCTTGACAAACCTCCTGTAGTACCCAGTGAGGCCCAAGAATGCTCTGACCTCAGTCTGGGTTTTTCAGAGGCTCCCATGCCATGATAGTTTCTATCTTGGCCTGGAGCGGCTGCACCTTCCCACTCCCCACCAGTGTCCAAAGTACACCACTTGCCCCTGCCCTATCTGGCCCTTATTGGTCTTGATAGTCAGGCTGCCTGTTGCAGAGCCTGAAGCACTTCCTGGAGGTGAAAAAGGCAATCCTTCCAACTGCTACTGAAGACAGCTATGTCATCCAGATAGGCAGCTGAGAAGGCCTCCATCCCAGTGAGTACCTGGTTCACCAACCTCTGGAAGGTGGCAGGGGCATTCTTCGGTCCAAAGGACATCACTCTAAACTGATAGTGGCCCTCTGGAGTGGAGAAGGCTGACCTCACCTTGGCACCTTCTGTTAGGGTGATCTGCGAGTACCCTGATGTAATATCAAAGGTGCTTGAGAACTGGGCAGCCCCTAACCTGTCAATCAGCACATCTGCCCTAGGGATGGGATGAGCATCAGTCTTTGTCACAGAATTGAACCCTCTATAAACCACACAGAACCTCAGTTCAGGTGTGGTGCCCACTGGGGCAGCTTTTGGTACCAGAACCACAGAACTGGACCAGGGGCTACTGGAGGGTTCTATCACTCCCAACTCCAACATATTAGAGGCTTCACTCTTGATGCTGGCCCTCACCTTATCCGACAACCTGTAAGATTTATTCTTAACAGGGAGGTTGTCCCCTGTGTCCACATCATGGGTACACAGGTAGGTAGTCGCAGGAGTAAGGGAGAAAAGAGAAGAGCACTGCCCCAAAACTTGGAGGCAGTCATTCTGCTGTTCTGGAGTTGGAGTGGAGGAAAGGATCACTCCTTTCACAGATCTATCCTTCTCTTTGGAGTCTAAGAGGTGAGGAAGAGGTTCACTTTCCGTTTCCTCCTCTTCATCTGTCACCAATAGCATAGTGAGCTCAGATCTCTCAAAGTGGGGTTTGTTTGAGGCAATTGATGTGAAGCACCCGGTGGGGTGCCTGGGGGTCCTAAGGTCCACCAGGTAGGTAGCCTTACCCTTCTTCTCAGTCACCTCATAGGGCCCAGTCTAATGATCCTGGAGGGCCCTGGGCTTCACCTGTTCCATCACCCACACCTTCTGCCCAGGCTGGAATTCCACAGTGGTAGAATTTTGGTCATACCATTTTTTCATCACAGCATGACTGGCTTCCGAGTTGTCAGAAGCTTGCTTCCATAACTTAGCCATATGGCTTCTAAAGGCCAGCATGTAGCTCACTACATCCTGGGGAGTCTTCCTGGTAGCTTATTCCCACCCTTCCTTCACCAGACTCAGAGGTCCTCTAACAGGGTGTCCATAAAGAAGCACTCCTCCCTTCTGTGGTAACTTCCTGTAAACAAACAACAGGCATGGTAAGAGGAGGTCCCACTTGTTCCTCAGGCCCTCAGATAAGCCTTTAATCATGGCTTTCAGAGTCTTGTTGAATCTCCCAACAAGCCCTTTGGTTTGTGGGTGGCAAGGAGTGGAGAACTTATATGTTACTCTGCATTCCTTGCACATTGACTGCACATAAGCAGACATGACGTTTGTGCCCCTGCCAGACACAACATCCTTGGGGAAAACCACTCAGATAAAAATCCCCATCAGAGCCTTTGCCACTGCAGGTACAATCATGGTCCTCAGAGGGGTTGCCTCTGGGTACCTAGTGGCATGATCCACCAGAACCACGATGGACCTGTTGCCTGAAGCAGTCTGGGAATCCATAGGCCCTACAATGCCCTCTCAAAGGGTGTGCCAGCGACTAGCAGTGGGTTAAGGGGGACGTTAAGCCTTTGCCCTGTCTTCCCTCTAGCCTGGCAGGTCACACAGGTCCTGCAGAATGCATCTGAGGATGTCCTGATCGTGGGCCAAATAAAATGTGGGACAAGCTTTTTATATAGCCGTTAGGTTCATTGTCGACATTGGTTAGTTTGCATGAGTTCGGCTGCCATGATGCTGCTTTTGCGCCGATTATGCCCAGCGTATCAAACCGCTCTATGCTTTGATACAACCAACATATTCTTCTGCCAGCTGGCTTCCGGAACATACCACTATTCTACAATCTTTGCAGTCAGATCTGCTAGTGACTAACTACTTGTTGACGCGTGATAATTCCACGAACCTGGTGATACGTATAGTACCGGGGACGGTGGGTTTCACTTACTTGACGTTCAATCAGGGAGACACAGTACCAATTGCATACAAATCACATTTGTACACATCGGCTGATTTGCGTTTGTCGAATGTTGAAAAAATTCTGACGGCGGTCGAAATGGCGATTCTGAAAGAACGCTCGCTGGCGCAAATAAAACGCATTCTTATGGTCACGCCTCTCCCTGCTTTAGAAGCAGTGACTAAGGCAAGTGTACCCAACTCTAAGGCACTACATCCCCGTTGGATACAATGGGCTACTTCTTTGACATCGGCTGATGTTGCGTTTATCTTTGATCCTGCTCTTCAGACACAGGAGATTTTACCGTATGAACATGTTCATCCTCCTCCGTTGTCGTTGCTTCCTTTGGATGAGTACGAATGTATCATTTACACCGATGGCTTGGCTCAACCGGCCACCGGTTCCAAACACGCTTATTGAGCGGCTTGCGCTATTGTGGCTGGTTCAATTGTAAATGGAGAATTTAAGTCTTCTATAGTGCATACTCAGGCACTTGGAGACTGTACAGCACAATTGGCAGAGCTGCGTGCTCTTGTTCTAGCTCCTGAGTTTGCTGATCCTAATGTGAATACTCTTATTGTATGCGATTCTTACTAATGTGTTCAGTCTTTTAATGACAACTTATTCTTTTGGTCTCAAAATGACTATCGAGACTCTAAAGGTAGCGCAATCAAGCATAAGACGCTTTGGGTTCGAGTGGCAGAACTTAAACGATGTCTGCCTCGCACACAGGTTATACATACTCTTGGCCATCAGCGTGTAGGAGCACATGCTCTTGGTAATTCTTTGGCTGACAAGGCGGACAAATCTGCAGTAGCCACGTGTTCCGTTGCAGCAGTTACAAGGTCCATGACTAAGATAGATAATGACATTCTGGCAGCGGTAGCTGCTACGAAGGATGGAACTGCTTATCCGCAGGGCTTCCCTTCGAAGTATTCTTATCATTTATCTCCTGAACAAGTTCCTTATACTAAAATTCCATCAGTTGGGGATTGGCTGATTCCCAACATGGACCGCAGGCTTGCTTTGATCATAGCCACACACGAGGGCATGGCTTCTGCACATGCCGGGGTGTCTGCGACTGTCTCTATTTTACAACAACATTATTGGTGGCGTGGTTTATATAAACAAACCTGTAATTATGTACTTTCGCGTGACATTTGTCAGCAAATCAAACCGTCTACTGTCTCACACCCACCACAAACACAGCTATATATTTCCAATCAGTCATTTGGCTGTGTATATCTTGATCACTGCGGTCCATTGTCTTCTGATACTGGCTATAAATACATTTTTGTTGCAGTTGATTCGTGCTCTAGATTCCTATGGGTTTGGCCACAACGCAGTGCTGACGCTCAAAATGTCATTAGAGATTTGCGTGTCTTTGTCGGGATGTTTGCCTGTGGCACCTTCCATTCTGACCAAGGTCCAGCATTCGCCTCTAAGGCGTACAAGGACGCCGTGAAGTCGATGGGGGTGCTGGTGCAGTTTTCGTCTCCATACAGGCCTGAGGGCAATTCTATAGTGGAGCTGATGAACCGTGACTTGAAGCAATCTTTGACAGCTAGGGTCTTAGGTACTGGCAGGAACTGGCTGGCCCATTTGTATGGAGTTCAACGTGCACTCAATAATCTCCCTAGAAGATCTCTGGGTGGGCGGACCCCATATGAAATGCTCTTTGGCATTAAAATGTTTGTGCCAGACCTTGATGGTCTAGACGTTGTGGTGGCTGCCGCAACCTTTGACGTAGATAATCATTCTACTATGTTACAGGACCTACAAAAGACCCGTGCCAGCTATGCAACCGAACATTTGCCCTCTTCCAATGACACAGCAATGCTGATTCTGGTCACTGGCTGGCTTCCTAAGATTGGAGATCTGGTATGAGAAAAGCTGGAGAACAAGAAAGAATTTGGCCCCTCTTATCGTGCATCGGTCCCAGTACTTGGATTGAAGGGTACTCGTACAGTAATACTACGCCCTTTGCCTGGTCGCAAAGAAAACAGATACATTTCAGTGTACAATGTCAAGCTACACCATCTGGCCGATTCTGAATAGTGTAACTCCTGCAGTTTCATGCAACGCTACCTCTATGAATCCGGTGCATTCAACCTCTTCGACTAATCCTCGTATCACTGAGGGTGAGATGGAAACTACTATTGACCTTTTGCCTGTCCTGACTCAATTGTCTTCCAACGCAGAAGTCGAGTATACATACCCTGCGGAAGAGTCCCACAGTGAAGTGCCGAACAGTCTTCGACAACATCAAGCTGATGCCGCTCTACCGCCTTTGATGAATATGGGAGCAAACGGTTATTTTGGGGACCGTACAAGCTTCTCTTATGACTCTTCCTCCTCGTCTTCCACTTTGACACTTCCACCGACAAAAACAAGTATTTTCATCTCTTGGTTAAAAAAGACTTACCTGGTCCCGCCCTGGACGTACATCTGGTTGATACTTATCCTGATTTTCCTTTTCATGTCAATTGGATTTGTGACAGTATTTTTCTTGCTCATCAAGGGTCATTATTTGCCGGAACACTCTGCTGTAAAAATGGTCGATGGAATTTTGGCTCCACATACATCGTCCCACATAATGAAACGTGATCAAGCCCTTGTGAACATTTCGGCTTTTCCTGTTGCAGACGGCATCGTTTGGGATAAAGTAGCATTCAAAATCCATGGTCCGACAGAGGTCCTCAAGATACCATACGTGTTTCGCGTTTCTTTAGGAGATGTGTTAACACCAGACATACATTCCGATGATTGGGATATACAAGCAGTACATTAATTGTTTTCACATTTAAAGTATTATGCTGCTTTTGATGCTGAAGATTTATATTTAAATTCTGCCAATTATGCTGATTTATTCTGTTATCAACACTTTGGCCATCATTTCTTACACAAGACGAACACGTTAAGACCTGTTTTTAATTACAGGCAATGGGAACATTGTCCAACTCCTTTACAGGGGAGTTCTAAAACCCTTAGGGATAAATTCACCTATTTCACGGATTATAACATGTCCAATCCAGAATCCTATTTCTTTAAATTACAATTTCTGTCTCAATCCAAATTTATTCTAACCCACACTAAATTAATATATTCCAATTCCTTTAGAACTGAATTGGCCATACAGGGTTATGAACACTGGAGAGATACCATTGATTTGAAATCAATTTGGGGCACGAAGGCATGGCAGGTTCAGGGAACTGAAGCTTTACATCGTGCCTGCCTAATTCCGGCGCAAATGTTATTTTTAAATGATACAGTGCACCAAACTACTTGCTTTGGCCTGGCAACTGCCAAAAATTTAAATATCCCGTCCATTCCATCATTGGCAGAGTATGTTAGTTGGCTCACACACACAAATTATTCGATCGAGGTATTGCTAACTCTGTTTCAAAATGACACTTTCAATGTCTCTGATGTTGACCCTACCGGTTGGTTGCTGTGGCAAACCAGTTCAAATGCATGCCAACTGCGTTTTATTACTGTAACGCCTGGTTTCACACAGACTAGACCAGATCCATGTTTTCCACATTCACATTCAGTCACCACATATTCGGTGGGTAAATTGTGCCAACAACGGTTGGAACACTCCACTTTATCGTCAGTAAAACAACACTTGTCACTCTTGTCGAGCGACATCAATTTGGCTGATTTTATCTTAGGTCCTAGGATTCCTAGATCAAAGAGATTAATCTATGCAGCTTACAATGAAGACTGGAAACTTTCGCAAATTGAAGCGGCGCATCGTCTGTGCCAAATTGACAAAGCCAATTTAGAAAAAGTTCTTGCAGTGGCCGACAATAGTATCAATACACTGTCTTCACACATTTATACCTTGGAGAATATTGTTTCTTCTGTTATCGATATTGTTCAGAATGATGTATCTGTGTTATATCATGGTCAAAATCAATTACGATCTGTGAACGTTACAGACTCTCAAAATGGGAAAAGTGCCTTGGGATTATTTGAATGCTTCTGCTTTGTTTTTACCATTTAATCTAACTGATAAACAGAGATTTATGGCCATGAAAGATGCTACATACAAGCTATTGCACATTGAACAATTAGAACACTTGCCATTCTCTGTGGCAGAGACAGATTCAGCTGTATGGTTAATTCATGGGGTTATCTCTCTCCCATTTTCGCTGTTTCAATTTAAATCTTGCATGAAACATTTCCCAATTGGCCGCTTTGAACCTCTGGGAAAGTACGTTTCTCCATGAATTGTGGTCCCTACCTTTCACTTACAGATGTCATCGGGAGGATAAGGAAGTTTTCCTAACAGGGGAGGACTGCGATTCCACAGTGGGACATTCCCTAGTTTGTAAACACGTTAAGTTGCACGCCACTTGTAATGTTTCCGCACCTAATCTTGCTTCTTTTTTAAAAGGAAGTCCCGTCCCAGCAATAATTCCCGCTTTTACATTGCTTACTAACGGCAGTTATCTTATTTTGAATGACCACGACTACTGTGGTTTAGGGGCAGGAATCCCGTATATAGTATAAGTTTCACAACGTGTTACTTGTTGTAGCAATGTGCTTTTTCCACCCCGCATGAGAAAGTAGATAGTCTTATTTGGCCTTTCATTCCGACTTTGAAAACAGATTTCAACAAATTAAGCAGACTCAAAGCGATATTGTTTCAACAAGAAGTGGCTCTCACTTCTGCTCGAGAGACCTTCGAATTGCAGGTGGCTAGAACATCTAGCGAGATTTAGTCACTTCTGAACACAAACCTCCCACTTCACTTTGGGGAGCTTATACATCAAATATTTAATGCCTCTGACACCCAAGGCCTTGTTAATTTTTTTAAGCTTGTGGGATCCGGCCTTGTGACCTCTTTTCAGACAATATTTGGAGTAATAAAAGCCTTTATTCATTCTATTTCTTCTAGCGTCTTCGGAGGGTTCCCATTATTACTGGCGCTAGCTGGTGGAATCCTGATTGTTCTGCTCCTGCTACGCAATGGCTGCTCATCTTGTGGTAATGCACAGACCAGGCCAATTGCAACTGTACCGTGACCAAATGCAACAACTTTTTGGATACTTGCCATTAGCGACGCTTAGCGTGAGTTATGGACTAACTTTTCGCTTTGCCTACTTCACTTGTGTGCAACCTGTATTCTACTGTAAGCGGTGCCCCTTCTACTGGGCTTCGGATTTATGCCTCTCCAATATGTCATGTTCGGACCCGGATTATGACCAATTAATGGGTCCCTTAGTCGCCCATGAGCAGGCCTGTTCCAGGGATGGGCTGCACTTGGAGTCTTGGCTGAATGGAATATCTGTGCGGCTGTGCAGCACCTATTGCGACGGAGCTTCATCGAATATCACGCAAGTTGCCCGGATATGCTTTTGGAAGCATCTGATTATGAGGAACACGTCTGTTCCTTCGGCCTACTTGATTGGATGGCATCCCTTTTTTCTACTAACGATAGGTATGACCTTTTGGAACGAATTGCATTCTTAAGTTCACGTACTTTGATGGATTTGCCACCTCCATATTAATCACGTTTTCCATGCAACGACGAAATTTAGTTTTTTTTGTGCGTATTTGCACTCTGCTCACCCTTGAAACTGTTTTGGCCTTTTGTCTATATACTATGAACTTACCAAGGGGAGGGTGTTATATGGCCGTAAGGACATTGTCCACATTGCTAAGTTAGCTCGGCTGCCATGATGCTGCTTTTGCGCACGTTACTACATGACTTTATTTTCCAAGACTCTGTTTGTGCCTTTCACATGAGAACTGTCTGCTTTCTGCGTTCTCTGCCTGTTCCTGGAGTTTAGTCTGAACACGATGTGCAAGGTTAATAAACAATGCCCCTTGTTATTGTGTTCTGGTCAGTCTCTAGCATCTAGACAAAACATGCTAACACAGCTGCGCTACTGGAAACTCGTGCTTTGATATTACGGGGTGCATGTTGTTCTGACACACACTTGGAGAGGGACCTTTCCAGGGAGAAGAGCTATGCTGTTCCTATGATGTAAAACTTCCATCTAGGCACTAAGGTGTGGGGTCTGCTGACAAAGCCCAGAGATCTTCCTTTTTATAATAAACTTCACCTTACCAGGGGGAGGTTGGTTAGGCTTTATAGTCCTTTTTCCACTGTCTGTATATGATGACATCCCCCTTTATATTCTATGGAATTGTAACAATGCTATTTGTTCTAGGTTTATGCATTTCGCTGCTGGTAGTGGCTCGTATACTGCATTATAGAGCACGATAGTTAAAATAAACATTTTGAACTATAACAGTGACTCTGACCATTTTTATTGTAGACAAGTACGAGTGAGTGGGCGAAAGGGTATGTCTTGTTACCACGCTTCCTGAGAGAGTCGGGAGTGTTGTGTTCTGGGTTGTCTAATCATTTGTAGCTTCATGATTATGTAGGAGAATGAATGAGACACTATAGCTA
Source organism: Calotriton arnoldi (assembly GCA_963921515.1). Lineage (NCBI taxonomy): Eukaryota > Metazoa > Chordata > Amphibia > Caudata > Salamandridae > Calotriton > Calotriton arnoldi. The sequence goes on along the minus strand of CAWUFW010004272.1, from coordinate 318,958 downwards.
GTCGGTTTTGGGATTTTAGGTACTAAGGTGGTAAGAAGGTTTAGCCCCTATACACAGTGGTCCTGTTTTCCTGCACATAGTTCTGTGTATGTGCAGAATCCCCACACAAAGCCTTGTAAAGGTCTTGTCTTGGCTCAAGTGTCTTGCCAGGGGCCCTGTAACATTGGGGGATCACCAGATCCCATGCTGTCCCATGCACAGGAGCCTTATACTCACTGTAAAGGAGCTTGTCCTCCCAGTAAAGGTGATAACTACAAGAGACATCACCTGCTGCTTGGGATTCAGCCTGTTTCCTCGTGCCCTCAAGGGTCGGACACTCCCTCTGTGCCCTACAGAACACCTTCCTGAAGGGTCCTCCTTCTACATGCCATTCAGCAAGTGTAGGCAGGTCACCAAGGGAAGGAGTTCCCTCCTCAGTGGGCTTCGGGGTGGCCACTGGAGATGCCCCATCCACTTCACTAGAAAGACACTCAGGGGCTGGTCTACCACACCCTCTGCCTTTCCCCTTTTTAGCAGCTGGCTAGGCCATTGTGCTAGGCTCCAGCCCTTTATGACTCCCATCTTGGGCATCCATGGACCTTGTTGTTCCACAGATCCAATCAGGTAAGGTTATGTGGTCACATTAGGCCTGGGCAAGAACACCACCATTTTACAGGCTCACGTTTAAATTTGCCATCTTTTCTTGAACTTTGACATTTGACACACATTTGCTTGCATGCCTGTATGGGATAATGTTCCATGAAATAACTTTGCTTACATTTACACAACTTCATATGCATATTGTCAGAGCCTTGAACATTTTGTACGAAAGCTAAAGTTCACTGCGCAAAATGTTGTTTGTTATTGTTCGCTCAGCAACAGCTGTTAGAATAGAATCAATAATGGCAGCCTGACTGGGACTTTGGCATGGCAACATGGGTGAAGTTTATTATATAAATGAAATAACTCCTTTGTTTAGAGAGAGGAGCATTTGCTGAAACTGTCAGTTGCCCTATTCCGGAATTCCAGCCCAGCTGAATCCTGTTTACCTCCTGAGAAAGGATGGTCGCCAGCTCTTCACCAAGACGGTCTCCCAGATGAAACATACCCACAGGTAATTGGGGAGTTAGATCACCTGCAGGGTTTCTGGCAGATGCACCCAACCCAGGCATACTAGGATAGGGAGCGTTAGGTAGGACAATAACTATAACTATACTAATATGCAAACATATATTCTGTGTAACAGCACAATGGTTGAACTGTTTATTTTCTTTACCATTCTTGTGATGCTGATTACTCTGTTTTGTTTCCTTCTATTGATAATTGCAGCACAAGTATTTTACACAAGAATTGTATTGCTTCAAGAAATACTTGAAATCTGAATATTTCTTCTGTTTCCCTTTGGGCATGCATGAGTTACCAAATGAAAGGGCTTTAAATCTGTTTCCATGATTCCCTTGGGGAGTCATGGCTGTCATGTTCTGAGGTTGCACGTACCACCTGTTACCTTGATAAGTTAGGGGTACAGATTGTGCACTGTGAGGTAGCCAGGACGAAGGTCAACATATCCTGATGGTGTGCGTGGACTCAGTCTCGCACAGTTTTTACATTTATGTTGCCCAACAAATGCACAGTTTTACTGAGAAAGTATCAACCATACGACATTAACCCCATCATCTCCACTTGAGCCTTGAGCTCCATTTCTTTTCAGATAGTGTGCTCAAGGTCATTACCCAACCAACAGTCCACAGGCATGGCAGGGCTCACAGCAACTTTCAGAAGATCTGTAAACCCCCCCACTCAAATGGAACCAGGGCCACAGGATAGTGATCCACTATTTTGTCAGCCACTACAACCTAGTGGAATGCTGTAGGAATTACCTGCTCTGGGGAAGCCAGCTGCGTCCTTACCATAGTCATATTGGCTCCTGTATCCAGCGGCGGCCGGCACAGGTAAGCGCGGTGGGGTGGGGCACGGCGGGGGAGAAGTCGAAAGACAACGGAATAGGTATTATTTATTTATTTAAATATACCTATTCCGTCGTCTGTCGACTTCCCCCTACCACGCTTACCTGTACCGGCCGCAGCTGACTGTGTTCCTCAGTGCCTCAACACCTTGCCCATTGATGTTGACCCATTGCCTATACTTTGTAGTATTTGACGGCACATGGATCTTAGGAACCATCTCACTGTCACCCAGGGACACTAGAGTAACCCCACTAAACTCCCCCCATTAACTGGGACCAACTCCTCCCCCAGCACTACACTAGCCACCCCTGGATTCTTTCCTCCAGTGGGAGATAGTGTTTCTTTTTTTACACTTTGGGATCCCCTCTTCTAGTGTCCATACTCGTAGCACTCATAGCACTTTATAAGCTTGGGTTGCTGACCTTTGTCAGGGTAAGTTTTCTTCCGGTGGCCAGATTGGGAATGAGAACCAGACCCTTTCCCCTATGTGTTGTTTTGGGGTCCTTCAGAGAACTCTGTCTTTTTTTATCTTCCCCCTCTTTCTCCTGTTGGGAACCCTGACCACCCTTTTAGGAGTACTCCCAGGATGTCCTCTTGGACACTCTGGAACTGACCCAGATGTCCGCCTCCTCAGCAAGTTTCCTGGGTTCAGTTAACTTGCTATTACCCAGGTGTTGCGCATCTCTAGAAAACAAATATCAAGCATGTGCACCTTCAAAATTAAGTTGTACAACCCTGAATAATCATCAACCTTGCTGCCCCTCACTCAGCCCTTCAGTACCTTTCTAGCATAATCCAAGAAATCCACCCATGCCTGTGAAGAGATCATGTGGCTGCCCCTGAACCTGAGCCTATACCACTCAGGAGTCAGACCAAACTTGCTGACTATTATGGTCCTTCATTTCATTATAGCATTTCCGGTCCACTACCTCCAGTGTAAGGCGTTTGTCTTCACTGTGGCCATATACCTCCATAAACTACCACCCCAAACCTACTCTGGAACATTGTGCACTGTCAGACCCACTTCATAGACTGCAAACCATTTATCTATGTCATCTCCCCCCACATAACTGGGCACCAAATCCCTTGGGATCCTGACTCTGGGCTCACCAGTGGCCACTGTAGGTATGATACCACCACTGCTGTTGCTGGACCCCACTTGTGGGGCTCTTTTGGCCAGCTCTCTGAGGTTGAGCTCAAGGTTGTGGGGTCAATTCCGATCTCGGTCGGAAGGCCTCCGAATCGGATTCGGCTTTACCGGATCCGAGTCGGAGGCTTTGTTTCCGACCGAGTCGTACAGAGGTCCGGACGCCCAAGTACGATGCGAATGAACGCAAAATCGCCGACCGACTCGTTTCCGGGTCCAAACCGCTCTGTACGACTCGGTCGCAGACGAACCGTATTGCGCAATGGAGTCGATTTCCGACCGAGCCAGTACAATGCACGATTCGGACAGCCGGATCGAGTCGGAGTCTCCGGGACGAAAAAGTTCCGGGAAGCGGACTTCGGGGTCCGTGCCGGACCCCCTTCTCCCATAGCCTAACGAGTCGAACACAGGGGGGGACACAAGGGTCCCCCCTTCACATGCATGTACGGTGCAAATGGCACCAACGCGTACCCACTGCAGGGGGTGCCCTTTTGCGAGACGTACCTATTCAGCTGATGCGAGGCCATGCACGCGTCGTACGACCGGCTCCCATTGACTTCAATGGGAATCCAACCGAGCCGAGTCCTTCAGCATGCGGCAGCATCGTACTCGCTCAGTCGGACCCCACGGGTGCGGCTCGGTCGGAAAACACTCCGGATCCGGCTCGGTCGGAGGGCTTACCGACCCAGATCGGAATTGACCCCTAAGTTTCTTCTCCTCCATGACCACCCTCCTTTCTTCATGAGCCTGCTCCAACTTGGCCAGCTCTAACTTGTATTTTATTTCCTCCCTGCTGTCTGCCAGCTCCTCTAGGGACAGGCTCTTTGAGGAGAGTCACTGCTCCCTGCTCTGGGAACCACTACTGCTCCTGGCAAGTTGTTGGCCTTTTCCACAGGCAGTTCCAGAGCAACTTCAGACTCCAGATTCATATTACCCTCCTCCTCGAGGGATCTCTTGCTCCTCCTCTGGGATGTCATCCCTTGCATCCTGGGTCTCTGCTCTGCCCGTCAAAGCTTTCTGTAGCTCCATCTTCCTGGTGATGCCCCTTGTAGAAACTTGGAAGTCCTTGCAGAAATCTTTCAGCTGCTGCAGAGTGTAGCATTCTAACCTGGCCAGCTCAAACTCAATTCCGGCAGGTGCGGCTTCTCCAGAGAGAGACATAATTTAGCAGAAAAATTAAAAAGGCCTGTCAGGGAGAAATGAAAATGGCTCAAACTGGTCTTAGGTATAGAGTTGAAGAAAACACTGAATTACTAAATGGCATTCAACAAACACAAGTCATATTCTCATCGCTGGTCACCAATGTTAGAAATTGGGTCTCTAGTTGGCAGAGGTTTTCAACCTGTCTAAGTAGGGACCACAATCCTAGTCAGGGTGAGCTAGATACACACTTTAAATTAACCTGTGCTCACCCTCTGGTACTTTGGCACAGAGTAAGCAAGCTTAACTTAAGAGGCAATGTGCAAAGTATTTGTTCAGCACGCACACACTGTAACAAAATGAAGACACCACAAGAAGACTTCACACAGGTTTAGGACAATAGAGAATATTTATCTGAGTAAAACAAGACCAAAGCAAAATAAAAGCAATCAGTAGAAATCAGGAAATGTATTTTTAAAGAATAAACCAAAAATAGTGCTTAGAAGTCACAAGCGGTCAAAAGGTTACTTGAGGTCATGAGGGACCGATACAAATCCAAAGTTCAGGCTGACCATGATGGAGGGCAGGCTGGCTACAGGACCTAGACAGGGCCCACTGAAGAAATACCTTGGCTGGAACAAGTATTGACGTCGAGAACCTACTGCGTCATCATTGAGCCGTGCACGATATCGTTGTTGAGCAACGTAGGCTGTGGATCCGCTGTCGCCGAGTCGCCTCTGTGTTGGCATCGAAGGGCGATGCAGAGGAATTTCTCACGCAGTCAGGGTGATGTGCCGTTTTTTGCAGAAATCATTTGCAGAGCCCACTTCTGAGGCCCATGGCTGGAGAGGGGCACCTCAGCCAAGGGTAGGACTCACAGATGGCAAGGTCCAACAGCACCAGCAGGATTGAAGGACATCTTTTGTATCCCTGAGACTTCCAGAAATAGGAGGCAAGCCAGCAAGCCCTTGGAGCCACTCTGGGTTCAAGTGAGATGGGTCCAATCCTTGTCCTCAACAGGGCAGAGATCAGCAGTCAGCAGGGGCAGCTCAACAAAGCAGTGAAACAGTTCCTTGGAACAGTCAGACAAGCAGAGTGGCAATCCTTGTAGCACAGTAGTCCTTACTCTTGGGAGAGGTCTTCACAAGCCCAGTTGTGTACTAATTTGGTGGGGTCTGAGCCCCAGCACTTATACCTAAAAGTGCCTTTGATGTACGGGGTGACGTCCAAGGAGCTCTCTGAAGTGCACAAAGATCCCTTTCAACCCAGTCCTGTCTGCCAAGCTATCTGTTGAAGGTAAATCAGTGTTTTGTGTGTGGTCAGGACACTACCTATTGAGGTGTGTCAGCTCCTTCCATTCCTCCCTGCCCAGGAAGACCCATCAGAATGCAGATGAATGCAGATGAGTGCTCAGAATGCAGATGAGCCTCACCTTCCTGAATTTGTGGCTGTCTAGAGGTAATGCACAAAGTGTAGCTGTCACCCAGCCCAGACGTGTATTGAAGACAGGCTGCAGGCACACGGAGCAAACTTAAAAGCAGAGAAATGTCCACTTTATAAAAGTGTCATTTCTAAAATAGTAATGTCAAATCCAACTTTGCCACTAAAGAGGATTTATCATTACCATTCCAAAGACATGAAACATGATTTAGCTTCTCCTTTCTAATCAGAAATTACAGGTTAAAAGTGTTTCAAGGAATTCCCAATGCTATCCTATGAGAGGAATAGGCCTCACAGGAGTGAAAAGCGAATTTAGCTGTTTGTCACTACCAGGACATGTAAAACTTAAAAGTTCATGTCCTACCTTTTAGTTACACAGCACCCTGCCCATAAGGCTACCTAGCGCCTACCTTAGGGGTGACCTATGTGTAATAAAAGTGGAGATTAAGACTTGACAAGTGGTTTTAAATGCCATGTCGAAGTGGCAGGAAACTGCACACACATGCCTTGCTATGGCAGGCCTGAGAGAGATTTGAAAGGCCACTTGTGTGGGTGGCACAATTAGTGCTGCAGGCTCACTAGTAGAATTTAGATACCAGGCCCTGGGTACATGGTATACTACTTTACAAGAGACTTACATGTAACCTAAATATGCCAATCAGGTATAAACCAATGTCATCGTGTTTTAGGGGAGAAGCACATGCACTTTACCACTGGTCAGCAGTGGTAAAGTGCTCAGCGTCCTATCCTAAGGTCAACAAAAAGATACAGCATATAATTAGATTTGCTCAGTTAGCCATGGCTGACGCCCCTAACAGGTGGCTTGTGTTGGGAAGATGGAACCACCACCTGGAACAGGTTGGCTCACGAACACATGTGCTACCAAACCTACAGTGCTTACACCCAACACACTGTAGCATTGCTCCCTGAAGAAGAGGGAAAGTAGGAAACACAATCCACAATGCTGAAGCCAATTGGCAGTGGGAAAATGGCTACGCACTACTGACATTTTGTTATTTTGAAAATAACACAGTGTTAATATGGACATGCTAAATGTTGCTTTCTAAGACATATTGATTACAATAGTCTTTACTTTTATGGGTGTATGTTTTCTGTAAACCAAAATATCACTAACAAAGCCATAAGGCGGGCCAAACTTAGCTCGATCAGCGAATAAAGACAAATGTCTTCATCACAAGTGGCCTTTTAAATCTGATCAGACGTGTAACAACAGGTACTAGTCCAGTCAGAGTTGCAAGATGTACATAAACATCATGGATCAGTGATGTTTCAGCCAGAGACTGCATATGCTAAAATCACTCTCTGGTGCAATGCCGGCCGAAGAATGAGATCTTCCTGGGGAAATCAGGAATGGAAACATGGATTCCCACAGCAATTCCTAATTTCTCTGGGGAACCTAAGGATACAAATTATTATCCACATTAACGGCTTCTGGGAGTAGAAGGTACTCCTGGTAAATTTAGTTTTGAAAACTGAATTAACATGCGAGATAACAGGAAACAGGAAGAAACTAACCACACTTCTAAGGAATTTTATAAGGAATTGTCGTTTGATGAGGTTAGGGTAAGTTTAGATCATGTTCTGACTTGTTGAATATGATAAAAATGCCTTCACTTGTGATAAGACTGAAATGAGAGTGAAACTGAAAATCTGGGAGGCGGGTAGGACACTAATGTTTATTTTTTGGAATCCAAGATGAGAGAATTGGATATTTGATGATAGGCAATGAAAATACACTGATCAGAATGGTCTTGTATGAACCATATAAATCTGCAATACTTGCACAGTGTGAGAATGTATTTAGAATGTTACCCATACTATGAGAAAAGGTCAAAAGTAAAGCAAAATACTTTGAATATATATAGTCATGGCATTGAAACAGAAGAAAAGACGACCTATATTTTTAACAAATCCATGTGGCCAAAAAGGTCATACCAAATTCTGATGGGAGGAGTTAGGCGAGTGACTGAATTGACAGAGACTATGTCTACCTCTTCTACAGGCTGGTCAGAAGCTTTTTAGGATTCAGATGACCTGTGAGACACTGGACCTTTCTCTGGCTTCATGGTGACACTTAAAGGTGACTAAGTAAACCTAACTTATTGAGAATAAATCACAAACACAGACTAAGGTAACTTTTGTGATATTTAAATAGATTTGATTTAGCATCAGCAGCACAGGGCCCCTAAAAGAGCTTAGCAGTGGCAAGTAGCTTTGTCTGCTCTTACTTTGATAAGGTACTGATCTTAAAATAGACTGTGTGAAAAAGTCACCTTCAAACCCTGTTCGGGAGCCACAGGGCAAGCAGATGCTACTGAATCACAACTGTGATGGTTGGGGTTGTTTGCCACTTGTGTCATGGGGCTCATCTGTTTTTGTCTCTTCAAACTGGGCAGAGTACAACCTTTTCTGCTGTGACTCTCATGGTAGCAAGGGCGAGCAATGAAAGTCTTCCTAAGGAGTTAGTGTGAGGGCAGAAACTCAGTAATCAACAATCAGCCAACAGGTACAATAACATACTGACTGGCCAGTGTTTTGTCTTAGAAAAAGAGAAGTTGCACAAAAAAATGAAACCCTACCCACAGTAGGGGCATAGCCACAGGGTTCTACAACACTACAGTCTAAAATAAATTCTTACACTTCCCAAACCTTTCAGTGTCCTAGCTCAGTGGTAGCAGTTCTATCTCACTACAGCGATCTAGCGTAGTGGCTGCAGCTCCAAACCTTCTACAGTGACTTCATAATGCATGAAATCTTAGCACAAAAACTGAATTAAGTACAAGTTCATTTTTAGGTCTCGCCTAGGCAGCGCGCATGCGGTGCTCTAGGAGAGGGCCTTTAGCAATCGGTCTTCACTTTTCAAGCACTGCACTCGTGCTTGTAGCGGCATCCACCTAGCGGGAGTGAGCAGCGGCACGGCCACGTTAATTACAAACATATGGCCCCTGCGCGCCGCTGCTCGCTCCATGGGTGCCGCCACAAGCACGAGTGCAGTGCTTGAAAAGTGAAGACCGCTTGTTTCTATTAGAGTGCCTGTTGTTTTGCTGTCTCTCTCGTGTGCTGCTTCCCGCCTCAAGCACCGCTCCTGTGCGCTCCTCGTGTTGGTCCTTCTTTCCCCAGCGCATCCATTGCTTCCTCATGTGATCTTTTTCTGAATAGCTCTTCGCTAACTTGGTTCTAATCATCCCACATTCATCCGGCCATTTCGCCTACAAATGTATTTTGGAGATTATAATGAATATTTTTTTTCAGGCAGCCAAAGTGGTTGTTGTCACACCGCTCCTGTGCGCTCCTCGTGTTGGTCCTTCTTTCCCCAGCGCATCCATTGCTTCCTCATGCGATCTTTTTTTGAATAGCTCTTCGCTAACTAGGTTCTAATCATCCCACATTCATCCGGCCATTTCGCCTACAAATGTATTTTGTAGATTATAATGAATATTTTTTTTCAGGCAGCCAAAGTCACAGTGGGTGTTGTCATTTACTTTTTGCTGCTAAAGTTTAACCCGAGTCCAGTGTGAGCATTGCAACCTGCAGCACGGTGCTCACGCTGTCCCTTCATTTTCTCCAGCTCCTAAAAGCCTTTCTATATTTACCTGCCCGTGGGCAGTCTGTTATGTTTCTGCACTCTCCCTACTCACAGATTCTTTCTCTTTGTTTCTATGGCGCCCCCTGCCGCTCTCTCCCCTGTTTCTTGGCCCTTTTGTTATTCTCTTGGTCTGCCGCGGTCCAGTCCCAGACAGGCTGTCTACTGTCTGTTAACATAAGATGCTTATTTTTTTCCTCTTTGGAGTGGCCCCAGACCGAAACACGCAGCTAAGCGTTAATGAATTAAGCATAAAAAAACAAAGGCCCAGTGTTGAAGAGCCCAGAGATTCCTCACAATAACGTTTCAGACTCACATATTCACTCTAGGAAAGCCTCACACACCCACACCTGAAAAGAAGCTGTAATTAGCTGTCGGCAGGTAAACATGCCCTGAAGTTCATGGAGGAACCGGCTTACCGCAATTAGATTTCATTGTAGGCTTTACGCAGATTCGGTTTCTTTTGTAGATTACATAAAATCGTAAATGCGTGCAGTCGAAAAACAATTTAATAGAGGAAGTGCAGTTACAGCACCCTTGGTCGTTGTCATAGTACCTGGGTAGCAGTCTATTTACTCATGCTGCTTGCCTTCTCCTCCCACAAGCTAACGGCCACAGTATAAGGCCGAGAGACAACATTTTGGGGTTGAAAGTTCAGGCCCTTACATTGTTTACAATCCCATGGGTTGACTTTGCCACTCCCATGAAGAACACTTTCCGGGTCCGTAGCTCAAGCCTCGGCCTCCTTCCTTTGTTGCTATGTACAGTCAGTGGCTGTACCTTCCACACCCTCAAACCCCAGTGGTCCATAGTTTCCGATCAGTCACTGAATAGCCTTACTCCATGCCATCACTAACATCCTAACTAGGTATTGGTTCAATCCGCATCTAGTAACCTCCATTCCTTCACCTTTTCTATGTTTTGGTTTGCCAAGGGGACCACACTGGCCTTTGACTATCACAATTATGATTGACATTACAACACAATTGACTATCACAATTGTGTTGTAATGTCCACCTTTATATGTGTTACTCTATTGCTGCCGTCTTCTTGGACTTCCTTCAGTGCTCTGATGCCCTCGGTGGAATGGTGCTTGGTATACAAAACCTCAAAAATAAAAAATAGATAAAACATAACTTGCCCCTTGATTCACTCGGGCAGTCGCGCAGTGTGGTTGCAGTACAGCGAGGCACAACCTAATCATGATGATTAAATTAGGGGGCTGGCGGCATCCTCCTGAAGAGCAATAGTTTCCAATTCTGTTATTTCTGCATGCAAAAGGAATTGGGAAGGCTTTACATGTGGATAACTCTAATCAAGGCAACTTTTCTCTTTAATCTATTAACATTTTGAAAATGATTACCCCTTGGGTGATAGGATGTCTGCGGACTCTTTCCCTGACAATGTCTCCATCATTGGCCCCGATGTTGTAGAAACACTGGGCAGAAGAGGGTGGCGATACCCAGCTTGAAATCTGTTCCATGACGTTTATGAATGGCATAAGGGCTTACAGGACTCCATTTTTTATGACACAGTTATATGTCAATACTGCAATCAAGGGTTTCATTAAAAAACCTATGAAATAGATAAGATTTTTTTTATGGAAATCTCTGTGGGTGACTGACTTTCTGACACTCTCTCTCTCACTAACTGACTCTCTCTCTCACTGACTGACTCTCTCACTCTCTCTCACTGACTGACTCTCTCACTCTCTCTCTCACTGACTGACTGACTCTCTCACTCTCTCTCTCAGTGACTGACTGACTGACTGACTCTCACTGACTGACTGACTGACTCTCTGACTGACTCTCTGACTGACTGACTCTCTGACTGACTGACTCTCTCACTCTCTCTCTCACTGACTAACTAACTGACTCTCTCACTGACTGACTGACTAACTGACTGACTCTCTCACTGACTGTTATACAGGTACTATTTCCCAGCCTTCACCCTCCTGTTATTTATGCCCCCCTCCCCCATAACAAAAAAAACCATAACAAGCAACCATTGGGACAGGCAGATAGAAGTTGCCAGCATTGAAAGGACAAAAAAAACATCAAGACATTATTTATTGTTAATACTTTTTTAATATGGTCGTTCAGTTGTATATAATGCTTTCGTGGTCGTATATAAGGTAACAAAAATGCTTCTGACACTTCTTTATTATAACTTTTCAGCATGCTGCAGACTTCTGTACAGCACAGCTTAAAGACATAGGCAAAGTCAATATCTCTGGCTAAACACTTATAAGGTCCCAAAGGCGAGACCTATTGGCTATGCCAATGCTTGTCGGTTTATGTGGCTAACTGCTAAATGTTGGGACCCTTAGGTCAGCTCAGTTTTTATCTTGAAATAGAGTTCGTATGAGCCCTTGTTATTACATTCAGTATTGAATTCTAGCATAAAACACTGTCTGTTCGTCTCGCAACATCGCCTTTTGTTTTACCTGTCTGTGTCAGGAATCTGCCATCCTGCCACTAGTTGTCATTCATGAGGGCCCTTTATGAACCTACCTTTATATCAGTAGAGGTCAATAAACACATCAACACTTACCATACTTAGTTTTGCTTCACCTTATAGTCCAGGTTTCTGTTCCACATCCCTGATGCATTATGGTCCTTGTAGTTCCCTCTGTCTTCAGACCCTTCCCAGATCACGTCCTGTGTGGTTTCCTGTTCACTAGATGTGTTCCTGGATCCTACAGTTATTCTGTAATATGGTGACTCCTTGCCTTTTGTTCTGTGTTCCTGTCTGTCTGTATATTTCCTTCATGCCTTGTTTGAGTGTAGATCATTCCTAAGCTTTTTCAGTATTTTAGCTCTGTGTATTCCAGTGCTGTTCCTGACCCCAATTCCAGTCCACTTTTTCCCTGCGCCTAGTTTCTGTTTGGTGCTCCTTGTTCTGCTCCCTGTTGTTCTGTCTTGTGGTTAAATTGTAATTTCGATTCTCTTAGCTTCCCAGGATGCCAGTTAGACTCCAAGTCTTGTGGCTTTGGCACAGAGAACCACCCAGCGCTCCTTCTCCGTAGGAGATGCTGGGTGTCTCCCCGAACTCTGTGAGATGAATCTGCTTCTCACAGAAAGATCACTATCCATGGAGCATACAAACTATCATTAATGTAGTTTGTCTACTGTCTTCCTTGTCAGTAGCGGCCGGCACAGGTAAGAGTGGTGCGGCGAGTAAGACAAGGTAAGTGTTTTTTAATTTTTTTTAATTTAATGTTACTTATCCCATTGTCTGTTGACTCCCCCGACCCCCACCCCGCCTCGCTCTACCTCTCTTACCTGTGCTGGCCGCCACTGTTCCTTGTTTCCCTTTGTTATAGAGCTTGTGTTATCCTACAGTTTCCCTTTACAGGCTTTCAGTTTCCTAATCATAGCCTGCCCCTGCCTACTCCATTCCTCAGCCTCTATGCTCCCTTCATTCCCAGCCCTCAGGTATTTACTTTTACAGGTTTTACCCCAGCACTGGAAATCCCTTTATGCCACAGACAGCTTACATTCTCTATATTCCAGCTAGTCCACTGACAGTCGGTGCAGATGCGGCTCAGTGTAGTGATGGCTGCAGTATGCCCTTTGTAGTCACATGTCACATAGGCATTTCTGTTCTGGAGAGCAGGGTCACCACGGCGGTTAACGTTGCAGAAGGAAACAGCACAGCAGACCTGGTTGTGCAGCCATCTGTCTGTGACTGTTGTGGCCGCCAGGTGAGAAGGGCCCCTCCGCAACCACCGACTCAAATTAAGCACTGGCAGGGCCAAAGTGAGGGCTTAAAACACGAGTCCGAAAATTCCCCAATCGCTGTACTTATTTTAGCTGCATTAGTGTTATTTTGTGACAGTGAAAATATTGTTTACAGTTTAGGTACGTAGACAAAATACAAACCATAGTGCCAATATCGGCAACAATCAGTTCTCATACAGCAACATACATAAATAAACCACACAACACCTTTTTTAGTGGAGAAATTTGCTGCAGGTTTATTTGCATAACCAATATGCCAACATGGTGGGTTATCTTACGGGCGATCCCAGGGCAGGCCAGCCCCTATGCCGCCTGCCCGTCTGATAAGCCAAATTGCACCGTGGCCGTCGCCAATCGGTGGTTACCAATTATTGGGAGAGGCCACCTCTCCCATCAGTGGACCGCCAGTCCACTCCTTACTCACGCCCCCAACAGGTGGGCGGAGCGTTCCAGGCAGCCCCCGGTTGCTCAGACCCACAACCGCCCGTAGGACTAACGGGGCGCCGTAGTTCTTCCAGGGGACCCGCTAGACATCCCTGGGTATCCTTGGCTTAGCACCCTTGTTGTGCCGCTGCAATATAGTACCCTTCTGTACCTTGCAGACTCTGGATCGACCTGTAACTCCTCCTGCAACACAAAACAATAAGTTAGATTCTTCCCCTCCCCGTACTACCCTTTGGCCGTCCGCAGGGTAAGCGGTAGGGTGGGAAACAGCGAGACGGGTAGCGGTCAAGAGACCGTACAGTGGGCGGGGGAGGCTTTGTACCCCTGCCCCCCTCCCACGGCCGGAAGTGACGCGGCCAGCAGACCCCCTGGTCCCTAGCCCAGGGAGCCTGGTCAGCAGACTTCTGTGCCTTCCTGTGGCACTAAGGCGGCCGCCCTGTTGGAGGGTCCCTTACGTGGCCCCCCTGGGCAGCCTTGGCATAGTGCCAATATCGGCAACAATCAGTTCTCATACAGCAACATACATAAATAAACCACACGACACCTTTTTTAGTGGAGAAATTTGCTGCAGGTTTATTTGCATAACCAATATGCCAACATGGTGGGTTATCTTACGGGCGATCCCAGGGCAGGCCAGCCCCTATGCCGCCTGCCCGTCTGATAAGCCAAATTGCACCGTGGCCGTCGCCAATCGGTGGTTACCAATTATTGGGAGAGGCCACCTCTCCCATCAGTGGACCGCCAGTCCACTCCTTACTCACGCCCCCAACAGGTGGGCGGAGCGTTCCAGGCAGCCCCCGGTTGCTCAGACCCACAACCGCCCGTAGGACTAACGGGGCGCCGTAGTTCTTCCAGGGGACCCGCTAGACATCCCTGGGTATCCTTGGCTTAGCACCCTTGTTGTGCTGCTGCAATATAGTACCCTTCTGTACCTTGCAGACTCTGGATCGCCCTGTAACTCCTCCACAGCTCTGGGGGTGGCCACCGTCACCACCAGGGCCCCCCCACCAAGGCAGATATTCCTACCTACAGCCTGTTGCTTCCAAGGCCTCCCCAAGGTCCAGCCAAATTAGGTCCATGCCTACCCTTGAGAGGTGAATCCCATCCACTTCCCAACCCAGTGGACTTGGCATGGAGTAAACCATGCCTGATGAAGCCAAATCCCCTTTGTTCCGTGAATTGACGCATGGCGCTGTTCACTCTCCTACGTGATCTCAAATGCGTCTCCCAGTCGGGCTCCTTGCCAAACTGAGCGAGGTAAAATTTCGGACCACCACAGTACACATGCCCCCAGTTAAATACTCAATTGACACTTGATGTCCCTCATGTCTTGGAGCAGTCCTCTCCTCCCCAAAGTCGTCTGGTCATTCCCTCCCAAGTGTATGACCATCATGTGAGGTGGACCGATCCCTCCCCCAGTCTCTGCTGCGGCTTCATCAGCTCGTTCCAGCGCATACCCGGGTAACCTAGCCACGTGATCTCTGTGGCGGAGGAACGTGATCTCTGCTCCAGTGCATGCCTGGGACCCCCAACCCAAAATTTGGTGGTGGGGAAAACCCATGCCTCCATTTCTTGAATTCCTCCATTAGCGCCACTCCAGACGCACGGAAGGCCATTCACCCAGACCCTTGGTCCTGGCCAAATTAAGACTTGCTCGGTTGCCAACACCCATAATGAGCACTGTACACCCTTTTATACCTACACCAGTCTGCACAACTTACACAATAACCCCCGACAAGGTAGGCCTTCTTCTTGTTGCTTCCAGGGCCTCCCCCAGGTCCAACAAAAACAGTCCATGCCCCCTCTAGACGGTGAACCCATCTTCTTCAAAAACACCCTGTGGACTTGGCATGCCGCAAACCATGCCTGACAAATCCAAACCCCTTGGCATGGCTGTTAACTTTCCTGCGTGAGGTTTCCACGGCCTCCCTGACCGGGCTCCTCGCCACACTAACCAAGGGGTTATCTCTGACCACTATAACCAACCAGCCCCCAATAGGTTGCTGAACCTACACATGGAGGACTTCATTTCTTGAAGCAGTTCCCTCCTCCCCAAGAGAGTCAGACCATTGCCACACGGGTGTATGACCAGGATGTTGGGAGGGGAGACACCCTCCCCTCTTCTCTGCTGCAGCTTCTTAGCAAGATGTTCCCACGCAAGCCTGGGTATCCCAACCAAATTATCGCGGTGGCGGAAAAGCCCTGCCCCCATTCATGCTTTTTGCCCACCGTGCCACTCTCTTGGCGCCAGATTGGCCAATCACCCAGACCTTTGTTCCTGGCAACTAAAGAAATGTAAGGTTGCGAACCCATATTGCATTCTTGAAAAACAAACAAACAAAACTCAAACTTGCACCTATTACACAATAACCCTGCACACTAACGGGTGGGTAGTCCCAGGTGCATTCCACATTCGCCTGCGACACAAAACTTAAAATGTCCTCAGGCATTCCCTTGGGCAGCTCACGGAAGGAAGTCCTTATGCAACTTAGGGATTCCCCTTGTCCCTCAAAGGTACTCGTATTATCGACCTCCGAAAGACGAAATGCTAAGCGGACCTACCATAATCTGGGACCAAGATGTCGAACAAAGCCCCTATCGGTTCTGCCGCTCCACATGCCTGTGAATTTGAATCCCAGGTCAAACTTCAGGCACCTAACTCACATCTCGAAGGCCTGCCAACCGGCTGACCCCAAAATTGCAGACCCAGTGAAGCAGCCAACTCCAAAGGAAATTCGCTTAACTGGAGCTTAACTGGAGCAACTGGTGACATGGCTTGGCAGTTCAGGCTGGACTGTTCCCATGAGGCACAGGGTCAGACTGATTTGCATATGGCCATGTCTGAACTGGGGTGGTGGAGTGAGCTAAAGAATGATGATGGATTAAACCCAGATCAGTTGACTGGGGGTGAGTGATTGATTGGCTCAAGCGTTCCGTCCATCATCCCCTTTTGTATCGCTTTGTTCGCCCCAAGTTGGCGGGGGTATGCCCAGACGTGGGTCCCTTGCTCACTTTGCCACTGGATTCAAGCAAGCCTGGCTGATGACGGCTGGAATGCCAGAAACCGGTCCTAGGATGCTTGTTTCCGGTCCAGAGAAGACATGGCTTGGCAGTTCGGGCTGGACTGTTCCCATGAGGCACAGGGTCAGACTGATTTGCATATGGCCATGTCTGAACTGGGGTGGTGGAGTGAGCTAAAAGAATGATGATGGATTAAACCCAGATCAGTTGACTGGGGGTGAGTGTTTGATTGGCTCAAGCGTTCCGTCCATCATCCCCTTTTGTATCGCTTTGTTCGCCCTAAGTTGGCGGGGGTATGCCCAGACGTGGGTCCCTTGCTCACTTTGCCACTGGATTCAAGCAAGCCTGGCTGATGACGGCTGGAATGCCAGAAACCGGTCCTAGGATGCTTGTTTCCGGTCCAGGGAAGACATGGCTTGGCAGTTCGGGCTGGACTGTTCCCATGAGGCACAGGGTCAGACTGATTTGCATATGGCCATGTCTGAACTGGGGTGGTGGAGTGAGCTAAAAGAATGATGATGGATTAAACCCAGATCAGTTGACTGGGGGTGAGTGTTTGATTGGCTCAAGCGTTCCGTCCATCATCCCCTTTTGTATCGCTTTGTTCGCCCTAAGTTGGCGGGGGTATGCCCAGACGTGGGTCCCTTGCTCACTTTGCCACTGGATTCAAGCAAGCCTGGCTGATGATGGCTGGAATGCCAGAAACCGGTCCTAGGATGCTTGTTTCCGGTCCAGGGAAGACATGGCTTGGCAGTTCAGGCTGGACTGTTCCCATGAGGCACAGGGTCAGACTGATTTGTATATGGCCATGTCTGAACTGGGGTGGTGGAGTGAGCTAAAGAATGATGATGGATTAAACCCAGATCAGTTGACTGGGGGTGAGTGTTTGATTGGCTCAAGCGTTCCGTCCATCATCCCCTTTTGTATCGCTTTGTTCGCCCTAAGTTGGCGGGGGTATGCCCAGACGTGGGTCCCTTGCTCACTTTGCCACTGGATTCAAGCAAGCCTGGCTGATGACGGCTGGAATGCCAGAAACCGGTCCTAGGATGCTTGTTTCCGGTCCAGGGAAGACATGGCTTGGCAGTTCGGGCTGGACTGTTCCCATGAGGCACAGGGTCAGACTGATTTGCATATGGCCATGTCTGAACTGGGGTGGTGGAGTGAGCTAAAGAATGATGATGGATTAAACCCAGATCAGTTGACTGGGGGTGAGTGTTTGATTGGCTCAAGCGTTCCGTCCATCATCCCCTTTTGTATCGCTTTGTTCGCCCTAAGTTGGCGGGGGTATTCCCAGACGTGGGTCCCTTGCTCACTTTGCTACTGGATTCAAGCAAGCCTAGCTGATGACGGCTGGAATGACAGAAACCGGTCCTAGGATGCTTGTTTCCGGTCCAGGGAAGACATGGCTTGGCAGTTCGGGCTGGACTGTTCCCATGAGGCACAGGGTCAGACTGATTTGCATATGGCCATGTCTGAACTGGGGTGGTGGAGTGAGCTAAAGAATGATGATGGATTAAACCCAGATCAGTTGACTGGGGGTGAGTGTTTGATTGGCTCAAGCGTTCCGTCGAACATCCCCTTTTGTATCGCTTTGTTCGCCCTAAGTTGGCGGGGGTATGCCCAGACGTGGGTCCCTTGCTCACTTTGCCACTGGATTCAAGCAAGCCTGGCTGATGACGGCTGGAATGCCAGAAACCGGTCCTAGGATGCTTGTTTCCGGTCCAGGGAAGACATGGCTTGGCAGTTCGGGCTGGACTGTTCCCATGAGGCACAGGGTCAGACTGATTTGCATATGGCCATGTCTGAACTGGGGTGGTGGAGTGAGCTAAAGAATGATGATGGATTAAACCCAGATCAGTTGACTGGGGGTGAGTGTTTGATTGGCTCAAGCGTTCCGTCCATCATCCCCTTTTGTATCGCTTTGTTCGCCCCTAAGTTGGCGGGGGTATGCCCAGACGTGGGTCCCTTGCTCACTTTGCCACTGGATTCAAGCAAGCCTGGCTGATGACGGCTGGAATGCCAGAAACCGGTCCTAGGATGCTTGTTTCCGGTCCAGGGAAGACATGGCTTGGCAGTTCGGGCTGGACTGTTCCCATGAGGCACAGGGTCAGACTGATTTGCATATGGCCATGTCTGAACTGGGGTGGTGGAGTGAGCTAAAGAATGATGATGGATTAAACCCAGATCAGTTGACTGGGGGTGAGTGTTTGATTGGCTCAAGCGTTCCGTCCATCATCCCCTTTTGTAATGCAGTCAATTCTGGTCAGGGGACTTGGAGTAAACACATGGGTGATGTACATGCACCCCCCTAACTATGACTGTAAAATGTGCTCTGGTAGTTGTCCGTATTAGTGCTCCATCCCCTCCAATTCAGCACTATCAAGGCAAACCGCACCCTCTTGGGAATGTCACCCTCACGCCCCAGCTGACAGAAAGTGCCTATGGTATGTAGCCTATTAACCTTACGTTTTTCACTGACGGTATACCAGGAATATGCTGAAACATCGCATGCTTTACTGCTGAGTGCGCGGTGCACAATCACTTATTTGTCTTTACCTCACAGGGTTGCCCTCGGCAACACAGAATTCACACTGGACAAGATTCTCTCCCTGATTGGCTTACGGGCGGAGGTACCGTTAAACTTTGGAATACCCAGTCCCACTTGCTTAATGCGCTCCTCTCCAGGCCCGCCCTGCAAGCTACTGATGCTGCCCATCCAGGAAGAGAGACTACAAAAGCTAGCCATACCCGCAATGCCTGACAAACTGACGATGCCTCAATATCTGCTCTACCTGAACCAAGGTAAGAGGCGACTGATGCTGCCCATCCAGGAAGAGAGACTACCGAAAGCTAGCCATACCTGCAATGCCTGACAATGTAACGATGCCTCAATATCTGCTCTGCCTGAACCAAGGTAGAGGCGAGCTGTCAGCATGCCGCTGGCAATACCCTCTCTTGGAGCGCGAGGGCCAGGCCTCCTAGTAGACACCGCCCACGCCTATTTCAGAAGACAACCCCGCTTCGCTGCCCGCTTTACTTCCTGTCACAGTTATCTGAGTAATTAGTGAAAGATGCACGTTTGAACTGGCAACTGATACTGTTACTTATGCCTGCAACTGCTCTGCTCAGAGCAGCCCGCTGGACAATGGCTTCCAATTAAAGGCGGTGCCAACAAACCTCCAAGCGCTTAAAGTGGTACCTCTAAGTAGGGCTCTAATCTAACTGATGTCCCATGCATCTGATACCGCCTCTGGCTGTAAGCCTTCCGTGCTACTGATGCCTTGGCGCTTCCTGAGCCACTGCCAGCTGACCCTGATAGACTCAGCTCGTGACTGGGACTCAACAGTGCGGTGAAAGCACGAGACATCCTAGCCTTACCTTAGCTCTTCACCATGCTCCCACACAAATTATTATTATTTTTTTTTTTTTGATTAGCCTTCGTATCGTCCATACGAGAGAGACTTAGTACCATCTGCCCCTATTATCCTGTGCTACCAAACCTCATCATGACATCACAGGGATTACATAACTCACTAGGTCAGAACGAGCCATCCTAGCCTGACCATAGCCCTTCACTAGGCTCCACCCAAGAGCCCTCCACAAACCTTGTGGCCTAAAACATGCCCTGTGGGGTGGTTGTGAATGGACTGCAAACCACTCCTAGGCATTCTCTACCATCGTTGTTAATGGAGTTTCTGGTTGGCTAGAGTATGCACCTAAGCCTGGCCGAACCCCCTCTCAATCGGGAGAAGGGATCACACTTGAGGCTGACCTCTGCCCACCCCTTAGGTGGTTAGGCAGAGACATTGGCTTACCCCAGAGGCAGTGTAAAATTAATGTGCCAACCGTACTCCCCCGGTGGCACGCTACAGGAGAGACTACATACCAGTTATTTTAACTACCCTTCGTATCGTCCATACAAGGGAGACTTAGTACCCTCTGCTCCTATTGCCCTGTGCTACCAAACCTCATAATGACATCACAGGGATTACATAACCCGCTAGGTCAATCGGGCCACCGTCCTACAGCTCAGGAGTGAGAAGAGTCTTTCTAACGTATCCAAACTACGGTTTATACGCAAGTGACTGGCCCCTTTATGGGCGACCAAACCAAGGGTGAAGCAATGGGAGCATGAGGCCTTAAGCAACGGGTGTCTTTGTGTCCTGGAAATATCAATTAACCACGCAAAGAACCCAGAACATCACCTTAAATGAGAGTCACCAGATCGTCAAAGAGATTGATGGATTCGAGACATAGGCGCCATCCTAACTACTGAATTAAAATTGTCGTGAATACTTCTTTGAAAGAAAAGCATTTAAAGAATCGCTCCTCAAAGTCCAAGGCCATACAACAACAGAGTATACTACACAGATCACCCGACACCCGTGATCCTGCGCGGGGAGCCGGTCGATCGACCTCTGGCGTATGAAGGGAGCTTTAGATGAACAGCGCCCCTCACCCCTGCCACTCCGACTGCCAGAACTGAACGGTCTAATGTAATGTGTGACCATATTCCGAGTGCTTTGTGCCAAGTCCTTCACAACAAGCGCCAGCAAGGCTGACAGCGTCAGCGAGACACAGTAAGAAGTGTTGGGCGCCAGGAACCCCATGGAGGAGTTGGATCCTGCGTTGGCTTGTATATAATATTGAAAAGCATTCCCTTAACGTCGCTGACACCATTGCAATGTTGTTGCACTGCCCTAAACATCCTTCTCAACAGAACAATGCAGCGAAGGCCTCAATGTGCTTCCCTTGAAATGTGCGCATTTCCCAAGTACAAAGCTCTGTATTTTACCGTTTTCATAACCACCCCTATAACACAGAAGCAGCGGGTAGATAGGAGCCACCAGATACCCGCAGTGCCTCCCGTTTTCACATTGAAGAGCACACGCGCCAGGGAAAGACAATTTATCACAGTATAAATTACACGGCGGCTCCTGTGCCCCGCCGCCGTGAAGGGGTGTAGGCCATAACTGTGGCAGGCGCGCGGGGAACAGCGCAGCTAGCCTGTTGTGATTCCTAAACAGATTTGAAAACACTTTCCCTACTCGATAAACCAATCTAGCAAATCCAAAATTCCATTTTATGATCAAGACCTGTTTTAAGAAATCCAAACCAAGACACATGACCAGAGTTAGGTCTCACGTACTTGCCATACCGTGGGCCAGTGGAAGATGCATTCTCGAATTATGAGCATTGTAGTAATTTCCAACAGGAATTATGATGTTGACCCTGACCTTCATACTCATCTAACAAGATTGCGCACTGTGCACCTCGCACGAACTGTTCCCCATCCGCCAGACTACCTGAAACCGAGAATAGTCTCTGCCGACATCCCCTGGCATCCCGACTGTCGCGCCAGCAGTACCCCTATACAGGAAAATATTGCTGCAGGTTGAAGACATGCGTAGATAAACCCGGACGGACGGGGACGGGAGCGCACAGCCTGACACACCTCCAACTCCATAACAGGTGCCCGCGCGCTCCCGACGCGACTCCAGCGCGGCCTGCTCTCCCAGCTCGCGCCCGAGGCCACCCCCCACCACCGCTTAGCACACTAGGGGCAGCACGCAGGGGCAGGCCAACTCCTACCCGCACTGACCCCGAGCCCCCTTTGCACCGGCACCGCCAAGCCCCGCACTGCTCCGCCCCCGGTGAGAAACTGGGGGCATGCCTGGCGGACCCCGGGTGAACCAGATGCGCTACTTAGCTGCGGCTGGAGCGTCATGTCCGTGTGGCTCTTAGGTCTGTGACCTAGCGCAGAATTATGGTCCCCTCTCCCTGCGAAGTTTGGTGCGCTCCGCTAAAATGTCACAGCCAGATGTCTCACAACTATTCAAAGATCCAAGGCCAGTTTTTTGAGGGAGGGGCTAGAAAGCCGAGAAAGATAAACCCACAGGACAAGGCCATGTTAGCAGTGCCACCCTTGCACACCAGTGTCCCAAATTGAAACCCTGGTTGGCCTTACAAAGACAGCGTTACCTACGTCCACTCTTGCAGAAACAGGTTCAAGCATAACAATCAGGTGTGCGTTCAAATCAGTTTAACATTACACCATTGCAAGTCACGCCCGTTTAATCAAGGACAAGCATATTTAGGCCGGTAGCTTTTAGCTCGACCCCATTCCCTTGATCAGGTGGAAAGCCCCAGTCTGTTGACCCCTGACTTGCTGAATTATTATTATTTCCAATAACCATCACTTGGAAGACTGGTAGTCACTGCACCACGGGCAGTGCTACTCTAAAATGTGGCCCAACTTCCTCATTAAACTCAGTAACAGTGATGAAGGGCTGCAATTGCAACGCATGTCGTATTGTAAGCAGCATAGCTTGCCTCAGACTTATTTTTATACAGCGCTTACAAACTCTGGCGAGGCATTACACACCAACACAAAACACGGCCCACCCCTTTCGTGCTTACCGTATATCAATTTAATTGAATGTCTGTTGTTCTCATGCACAAAAGACCGACACGCCATGGCTTCAACCCAGACTTTACTTTACCGATTTCCGCCTGCCCAAAACGAAAGGCACTCTGTACTTAAGCTCACATGGAACGCACATTGCACCCAGAGAACACTAAGTACAGATAATCATAGAACTGTGTCGGTGTAAAAACATATTACAGCTGTGGGACAGCCGGTTCCGGGTGTTAGGTCAACTTTTTTTTTTTTTAATCTTCCGCTTTCAGCACGTTTTGTCCTGCACGGTGGCGCCTGCAGTCCGTGCGCTAGGCCCCAGCACATCGAGAGCATTGCTGGGTTCGGACTCACTGCACTGCCCCTGGGCCGGAGACTTGGCCCCGGAGGGAGGCCACGAGGAACCCGCCGCCCCCACGCCCCGTCCTCCCAGAGAAGCACTGACAGACTCAGAAGCGGTCATGGCAAGGGTACCGCATGCAAGTATATTTATTTCCATGCAGTATCCAAACAGTTGTATAGTGCAAACTCGACCTGCGTGTGTCGGAGCGCATTGCATGAGCGCTGGTTACGTGGCGACCCTTAAACCCCATCGCCTAGGGAGGTGAAGCGAAACCCAGGCACTTGCTGCTCCCACCCCGGCCGAAACGACCCATGAGGGCCGGAGGGTACCCGCGACGGCCTCAACCCCGCCTGCTGGGATGTGCTCTAGTGTCCAATCTCGGTCACCGATTCCTTCCACCAATACAACGCCCTGGCGACCGGGGTGGTGGAGGGATAGCTCCCCGCTACTACCCGATTCTGTGCAGGGTAAAGCGGGGGGGGGTACACACTCCGCTGCTGGGAAACCCTACTGTGCCCCCGCGGGGCCAGGCCTAGGCCCCCACCGGCAGAGCTGGGCTGTGCTCTGTGAGCGCTTTTCTACACCCCCGCCAGGACGGACCACCAAAGGGCCAGGCCGCCTTGCCCGGATACTACCCAAATAGGGAGATCGGAGGGGGGGGGGAGGAGAAGCACTCACCGCGTTCAGGCCCAGCCGCAGCTCCGCGATACGAAACGGCGTCAGGGGGCATGGAGTAGATGTCAAAACAGCGAGACGGTTAGTGGTCAAGAGACCGTACAGTGGGCGGGGGGAGGCTTTTGTACCCCTGCCCCCCTCCCACGGCCGGAAGTGACGCGGCCAGCAGACCCCCTGGTCCCTAGCCCAGGGAGCCTGGTCAGCAGACTTCTGTGCCTTCCTGTGGCACTAAGGCGGCCGCCCTGTTGGAGGGTCCCCTACGTGGCCCCCCTGGGCAGCCTTGGCATTATCTTTGCTGCAGTAAAACAGCCCTGACAGCCATAAAATGGAATAGAGACAAATAGCAGACCACTTACTAATCAAGGTTATTAAGATGCGAAATAGCACGTAGGTGCACATTAGGACGACCGGGGCAGTTTATGTAACCTGAGACATGGGCCAAAAAGGAAACATACAGAAAACATGGGACCGATCATGAGTTGAATGGTAATCATGGAGTGGTGGCACCACACCCAGATTTACCAGTACATTGTAGTATTACTCTACCATTACCGTACAACTCGGAGTTAAAGGTAGTGTTAAAATGTGTGCTTTTGTTAAAGATCAGCTTGCGCTTTTCATGATATGTGTTGGCTGTCACACTGAAGCCTTACACATGAAGATTAAAAATAATTATACAACAATTACATTTTATTCATGCAGAAAAGAACTCGAAATTCACAGTCAAAAACACCAATTCCATCAGCGTTGACATGCTAAAAATAGACAAAATCGCCCAAACTATTTGCCCCTTGAATACAACAACTAGTAACCTTTTACTAGCAACCCGTGTTGTTTGAACCGTTATTCGCGTCCTCAGCGGCCATCTGGCACAAACCGAGCTCGCGCTGTACAGATTGTTCTGCAGGACGGAATAAAGCCAGGCACTGCAGCAGCGTGATAAAATGAGACGAGCTTAAAGCGAGCAGATGGTGCCCTGTGCAGAATCGGAAATAAAATGCAGAATTAGGGTGCCCAAAGGTGTGCACGAGGAAGGCAATTACATGAAATAAATGGGCCTCAAGCCTAGATGAGGCTCAAGTATGCTACCCTGCAAACAGACAGTACATCTGGTGAACACATTTTATCACCCACTAGGAACCAATAAAGCAAGCTGTTAGATCTCAGACATTGGTCTCACAATGACATTTTACCTGTGCTGGAATTCAATGCAGTTTATTTTAAATAGATGCAGTAATCTCGAAAATGTGCTATAAAAGTGCTTTCCAAAAGCCTCTCCTCATTTCTAAATTTTGGGGAGCTATATTGTTGTACTCCATATGTATGAAACAAACCATTTACGTTTATACAATTAACATTAAATTTGATACTATTTTAGTAATACTGTCGCACTGAGGGGCATATTAGCAAGGGCACTATCGCCGCTTTAGCGGCACTTTTTGCCGCTAAAGCGGCGATATTTATATCGCCCTATCAGCAAACTGTCTCTAACAGCAGTTAGCGACAGTTTTCGGGCATTAGCGCCCGTTTTTTTACCGCTTTGCATGTCAGCGATATTTATCGCTAATGACATGCAAAGTGGGCGTTCCCGACAAACAAACCTGGGAAACACTCGCTAACAGGCCTATCGCCTATTAGTAAGGTGGCCATGGCCCCAGTTAGCGACGTGAAAAGTCGCGCTAACCGGGGTCATCGCCATTTATTTAACACCTGCAATTAGCAGGTGTTAGCCATACCTAACATGGGGGGGTGGATTATGCTGATACGACCACAGGGTCGTATCAGCAAGGTGTTCTCCCTGCTCCATGCAACATCGCTGGTTTTTCAGCGATGTTGGCCCATTTCCCCCACTATCGCTGGAATATTCATCGCCATAGCGCTAATCGTTGCTAATACAGCGTTAGCGTGGCGATATATTCCAGCGATAGCCGGCGATAAAAAAAATCACGCCAAGCAGGGTTAGCGATGATTATCGCCTCTTCTTGCTAATATGCCCCCGAGTTTTTGGAACGAATATCTCGCATGCAGTTTTTTAATTCAATTTTTAGAACGTTTGATTTCTCAATATCCCTGAAAGTCCAAAAACATCGACATTAATAAGTAATTAATTAATGTAATTCCAGCATCATCCTTAGTTATGAATACAAAATACCGCATCTGAAAGTTACAAGGGAACCCACTACACATGATTAAAGCAAGCACGGAAGATAGCTGTGTGGGTTATCAACCAAATGCAGCACCCTAAACCAGGGGCCTCAAACCTTTTTTGTAGTAAGAGCTACTTATGTTCAATGAACATCATCCCGAGCTACTAATGTTATTACTGTTGTAATGGTGACTGCATCAGGGCAAGATTATATTCGTGGCCACAGAATGCAAGATTACAAGCAGTGATCACTTCAGATCATCAGGCAGGGTCGCCAGCAATAATGTAAAACAAGCACTGGCAAAGCCAATCTGTTTCGCCTCTGCAGAATCTATTGGTTTTGTCAATGTTTTTTTAGACATGTTAAACAGCAGCGCACGCTGGTGTTATTGCGCTGCTGTGTCATATGTCTACAAAACCAATATATTTCACGGAGGTAAAACTATTGGCTTTGCCGCAACGGACCAGAGGGTAGGGAGAAGAATTTAAAAAAAAACCTAAAGAAAGACAAGGAGAGAAAAGCAATTGGCAGAAGGAGGAAGCAACATAGAGCGGGTCGGGCTAGAGGAATAAAATGCAGCACACAAAGAAGAGAGAGCAGTTAGAGAGAGGGGAGCAATATGGAGCGCTCAAGGCAAGGGGTGCAGGGCTTTGGTGGAGAGAAAGCTGCAAACAAGCCCTGTGATTCTGGGTAAATCACGTAGTCTCTCCTTTCCTAAAAAATCATTCTGACTTTGTGTAATTTGAGTGGGGCTCCAATACCCTTGAGGCATTTCGCGCTCATTTAAAAAAAGAAAGAAAAAACTGCGCAAAAATATAAATTGTTCATAGCATCTCACTTATGATCCTTCCTTCAGCCCTAAGAACAGAGCCCCTCTTCTGGCTTTCAGGAACCGACTGATAGCCCAATTCTTCTGCATGTATCTGAAAGGCCGTATGTCAAACTGATCCGATGGAGGCACTGACACTCTTTCAGTTCACTGATGCTGTCTTGCACTTCGCCTTCAGTTGTTGTAAACCTAAGTACCCCAGGGAGCGAGTTACATGTACTGTGATGTGAGCTACAATGAAACCTGACAAAACCTTGTGGCCTTTCAAAGGCTGCACAACTTTAGGCAAAATTTGACATCCATCTATAAAAGCGTGCACATTGACTTCAGGCCTACAGTCCATGGAGACTGGCATCAGGGTATGGGCCACAGACTTTCACTTATCCCACTATGACTGACCTGTCATGTGTGTCAATGAGAGGATGCTCACTGGGGTGGGGTGGACATGTTTACTCCTTGATGCCAAACAATACTACAGCTAATTGAGTATGTGTGCCATATACTAGCCTCACAGGACACATTTTAAAATATGCGAGACTGTCACAGTGATCCCATCAACATACCATAGTAAGCCCACCCTGGCTTGGTTGAATGTATGGTAGCTGCTGATTCACCTAACCAACATCTCATTTTAACAAAGCAATGATCTGGTCTGTAAGTGTGTGAATTGTGTTATTGGGCCTGTACTGTGCAAGCATCAATTGTTGCATATTGTTAACAGATCACTGGTAGTAATGAACCTGTGTTTGTGAACGTACATACTTTGAACACCATCTGCACTGGACAGTAGTATCAGGTCAAGGGGTGACCTCACTCACCATGTAAATGTTTGTCTATGTGAGACCAAGCAGGGGTAGTGTTGGGGTGGGCGCAACTCAATTTGTCATCACACATTAAAAACGAGGATTACAGGGACATAGCTCTTGGCATCAGTGTCTTGCCACAGTCACCCAGGCCCAGCCTGGAACATGCTTCAGACTGGCCACAGCTCATTGTCAGGCTTTGCTCTCTGCAGGCTGAGCATACAGATGTCCCATGTCCAGCACATTACTAACATATCCCAATGTAAAAGGTCAGCTTGTGGACATCCAATAAACAAACTCAATGCTGGGTGGCACCCTGAAGGAGTTTGTGATATATTGCTACCTCCCAGACAACTTTTTTTGAGAGCCCAAATATTGGCTGAGTGATATGTGTAGCTAGACACATTGCTGACATCATCATCATCTGCTCTTGATAGAGTACATATAGTACTCATGCAGCTAAGTATATGCATGTGTTTTCATATTTGGCATTATCAGAGTTGTAACAATATTACATGTACCATTAAATGTATGAATGCATAGATGGTTACATACACTCAACATGGATTCCAGGCCTTTTCATATTTTTGCCCAAACAATGGTGATGTCATATCCACAATGTATAGTGCTCAACAATCACCAACCCGATTGTCCTATGTAGTGAGCTACTGATGATACAACACCTTATAGACATATAATGTGACTCTGGCACAATGTAGCCTGTGGACACAGCAACGTTTGAGTTACACAGAGTTGAATACATTGTGAGTAACTCATCTGTTTCTCTGGTGAGCCATAGAGCTAGCCATATCGGGAGAGGACTTTGTCTGCTAGCATTTCCAGTTTATCTGCAGAGAAGGCAGTGGCCCTCTCCACTTTTTGGCCTGCCATGAGTGCTCCCAAAGGTGGCAAACAGCAGCTGAAATGAAGGAGGTGTTGGTGGCAACAGTGTCTGTTGGCAAGTGAGCTATTTTTTAAACTGCTGTGCACATGTATGCATGTATGACTTCCGGGAGCAACGTCACAGTCAAATTGTCCCAAGAGCTGCCATGTGAATGGTTGAAAGTAAAGGATTTTTTAATTTAAATGGGTCACCACCACTCATAAGAAGGGGTTACATGTTGACATGGGAAGTAATCCATACCTATGTAATTTCCTCAAAACTCAGCCTCTGTGTTGTGTGTTATTGGGCATTATCGCTAAATTAGTGCGGTGCAGTGTATACCGCCTTTGATGGTATTTTGCCCAAAAATTATCAAAACAAATTAAAAGGTGCAAATATCACCTTTGTAAGGCAATATTTGCACATCAGTGCTACAAACACAAGTAAAGTGCACCATGGGATTATTGATGGATGTTGTACAGGAGACTACTAACATGTTACATATGTGTATTAAATAGCTCACCAATTATGTTGTGTCACATGATTTTTTTATTGAGATTGCACATATGTTACTGTGACCATTGTACTGATACTTTGTCACTTCACACATAGGTACCCAGGGAGAGGGAGGAGAAGGCAGCCTCCTGTGTACCGCCCATTTCCAGACCTACAGACCATGGAAGAAAGGGATGTAATAAAAAACTTTTGCCTGAACAGGCAAACAATCCATGATTTATGTCATCAGTTGGACACTAATCTACACAAACCCAACATGTATCCTACCAATAGTGCAACTAATGGCAGCGCTGCATTTTTCTCTGACCGGTTCATTCCAGTACACAGTGGCAATAGCTGGTGGTATGACACAACCAATGTGCAGTGGTGTGCTAGGAATAGTCTTTTCTTCTTTGATGCAACACATTGACAGCTACATACGGTTCCAGAGACATGAGGATTTGACAAACGTGAAGGCAGAGTTTTATGGATTTGCTCGCATGCCACGTGATTGGTTCCATTGATGGCACCCATATAGCTTTGATACCACCACACGGCAGGGAAAAAACTTACCGTAACTGGGAGACTTCCACTCAATTAACGTGCAAGTTGTCTGCAGTGGATTTGTACATCTCAAATGTCTGTGCCCGGTTCCCAGGACCTGACCATGATTCCTTTGTACTTCGAAACAGCACCATACCCCAGCTGATGTCACAAATCCTACCAGCTTATTGGTAAGTAGGAACTGCCATAACTCTGTATGTGTAATGTCAAGTAGTATCATGTCAAACTGGTGACTCATTGTTGCACTTAATTGTGACTTCCATCGAGGCGACTCAAACCAACTGGCCATGGTTGTTGACACCGCTAAGGAATCCAACAATGACAGGGGATGTCCGCTTCAATGAGGCCCATGGAAGTACATGGCGAACAGTGGAGCGGGCTTTTGGGCTCCTGAAGGCCAGATTTAGATGTCTGGACAAGACAGGTGGAGGCCTCCTCTGCTCACCTGGGAAGGCATGCCAAATCGGTGTGGCTTGCTGCATGCTCCTCAACATCCCTTACATCGCAGAGGATGGAGACCACGGCGAGCCACCGGTTGAGGACCATGAAATGCCAAATGAAGATAATAGCGGTAAAGAAGAAGGAGGGGACTTGTGTCAGTATCTCATCAACAGCTTCTTCTACTGAGTGTAATTATTTCCTGACCTTACATTACTGTGACTGTTACAGCACCTCTTGCTGTGATGATGATATAAGTATGTTAAGCTAAAATGAAAGGAAGGGCAAGCTTGGGAAACCAGTAGGCAAAGGTGTATTTAAAATAAGATTATGACACATGGGACTTTAGTTTCTGTAACATTGTTTATCTCAGATTTTTGGCCAAGACTGTGTTCTCCAGATACTGACTAAGTGAATTATTGTACATGTATGGTTTGTAATGTACTCGTTATGTAATGTTCTGTTGTAGGTACTTTCACCATGTCAACTTCATGGGGAGAGGATGTAGCCTAATGGCTATGGCGGTCAAC
The DNA here is from genome assembly GCA_963921515.1 of Calotriton arnoldi. Taxonomy (NCBI): domain Eukaryota; kingdom Metazoa; phylum Chordata; class Amphibia; order Caudata; family Salamandridae; genus Calotriton; species Calotriton arnoldi. The sequence goes on along the minus strand of CAWUFW010004272.1, from coordinate 288,348 downwards.
CTCAAATCTGGGAAACCGGGTTCGAGTCTCAGGAACGACGCTCAACATCATGTGATTCTGGACAAATCACTTAATGTCCCTGTGCCTAACAAAAATGAATGTCTCCTTATGTAACGCAACTGGTGCTCATGTAAAGCGCTCTGATACCTGATACCTTCGGGTCAAGTTCGCGCTATATAAAACTCCGGAAAAACAAAAAAAAACTTCATTTGGATATTTCAGAGTTGTGATATCTGCAGGCCTATGTTGCTGTTTGGAAGTACAAGGGTGACATGGCTTATTCCTGGGACTGACACGCACAGACTTTTGGTGTACAAATCCTGTATCAAGACTGCTTGCACAATGATTCGATGGGACTTCTGAGGAATCCATTGGACTTGTTCCTTGTCGTGTGTTAGACTTAATGCAATATGTGTGCCATCATAAATTTCAACCACAAGCGGTAGTGGAGTCTATTCGCTCAAAGCTCCCTTTTCATTGCCTCAATCCTCATTGTGGGTAACGTGTATGTAGCTGTTGATGTGTCTTATCATTGTGGGACATACCTCTAGCGACACACCATTGACATTTGGTGGTGTCATCCCACCAGAGAGTGGAGCAGTGTATTGGAATGATGGTTTGATATCAAAAGTGTAGTACTGCCATGTGTTTGTCTATTGGTGTAATTGATGTGGGACTCCTTCTGTGAGGTAGGATATATGGCTCCAGCTGATGACAGTGATCAATACTATATTGCCTTATCATTTGTAATTTGTCACATGTATTCCATCCTTCCATGTAGGTGTGGTCTGGAACTTTAAATGTGTTCACTAGCACAGACTATTGGTGTAATGTTTGATATCATGACATCCCATTGTTTTGAGAAGGATTAAAGATGGTATTTGACAACACATTAGCTTTTATGTTTTGTTGAGACATGCTTGTTAACTCGAGCAAAACATTGTGTACATGCAAGATATCCGTCCTTACACTAACAAAAGTTGTAGACTTGTTAAGTTCAGACGGGAGTTCATATATGGTGTTCTAGATTTCAAACATACTACAGCAGTCAATGAGTTTCAGACTAGTGCATTTATTTAACTGTACAATCAGAAATAAACATTGTGAAAAAAATAAAACAGGGAAACAAAAAGGTGGAGGAGTCAGTCATGGGGGATGAAACCATAGTTGTAGATGCCAAATTGTTTGAAGTTCAATGTCCAAGATACTAGTGCCATCAGAAAGGGCAATGGGCCCAGAAATAGTCCACCAAGTAAATGTCTGTCACACACTGGGGGAAATTAGGTACAACGTTTCTTGCTAGTGGTGGTATTGGTCATGCCATCAGAGAAACAGACTGGAAATTTGCATGAACGTCCCAGCTTGCCAATGCGGGGGAGAGCCACAGGTACAGGCCCTAGGGTGTCTGCTGTTGGTTCTTCCTTTGGCAGGGCCTCCCTTCCTGTGGCTGTAGCAGATGTTGAAGGGCCTGGTGGTGGGGCACCACAGGAAGAACTGGATGGTGGTGGAAAAGTCATGGCCAAAGTTGTGTTAATATCCAGCAGCAGCCCAATGAGGGGCCTCATGTTGGTGTTGTGGGTTGCCAACTTTGTGTGTATGTCCCTCTGCACCTGCTTCATCTCCATGATTTCGGTGAGTTTCTAGTTCATCTTGTCTTGGGTCTGATGGTATGCTCCCAAGATGAGGTCGATGTTAGACTGAGTGTGAGTGGCCCCAGTGGCCTCACTCCACTAGCCCACAGATACCCTCCCACAAGCCGTACCCCCACGAACCTGTACCCTTTGCACTGGTTGCCACATCCCACTGGATCCTGGCTCTTCTGTTGCAGGGGTGGTGACAGTGACATTAGTAGCCAGGACTGGGATGCAAATGATGGGAGACATGTGGTAGGTACACAGGTTGGGAGGACTGCTGGTGGCCGAGTTGTTGCAGCTGGGGGGGAGATGTTGTGAGTCTAGTGACACTCAGTGTTGCAGTGCTCCCAGCCTTACCAGATGGGCCAGCACCGTCATCCACTGTCCGTTTGCTCCTGGGTTGCAATGTGGGTACCTTTGATGGCACAACTGTGGCCTCTTGCTCTGGCCGATAGACCTGTTGGGAAATGGAGAACATTGCTACTGTTGGAAGTGTGATATCTACCTCCAAATCTTGTGACACAGTTTGTAATACCTAGAGGGAGAAAAATAATAGGTAGAGATTAATGTGTTGATAGATTTCAGTGGAAATGCACATGTTAAGCAGGCATTTTCAGATTTCATACACATGTACTTCTGATACGCAGATCATACCATGTCCTGAGTTGTAGCCAGTTAGATTAGTAAGTATACATGACATCTATAAACCATTCTATCGAACACATTGGAGATGTGACATGTGAATCTAACCATTCCAAGGCTCAGCTGAGTACAAAACAGTAGATGACACAACTTGGTTTTGTCTTTGCCATCAGTGATCAAATGAGCAGTGCAGAGTCAAAGAGTCACCTGCCACTTAAAATAATTTGATTTGGGTGTATGGCTTTGTATGTTGGTCAAACACACTTGTTGTGGGGTCACACATGCCATCAATTATTTCAGTTCATGAGACCATGGCTACATATAGGACAGTATAGTGACATGTGTCTGAGGAGAGCATTGGATGTAGATTGCCCACTCCATGTGAATTGAAGATAAGTTGTTATTTGTGAGACATGTGACAATCTGCAAAAGCACATTATAATCTTTTTTTGGGTAACAAACAGGGCATCATGGAAGTTGTAGTCAAGTCAAGTCAAGTCAATTCAGCTTTATTCGGTGTAAAAATGTACAACCATAAAAGCATACTACAAAAACAGACAAATATAACATATCAATAATTCATTAGAGGGAGCAAACATAATTTAGCAGTGAAAATATTAAAATTTCCTCCTTATACACAGTTAAAATATATACACTTATTTAAAAATAGACAACTATATAGCATTTAATATTAATTTCTCATGTTTTCAAATGTGCTTACTCTACATACTATTTCTTAAATTAATTCAATATTAAACAGATCTAATTATTCTCATTGGATTTCTCATATAATAATGCATCTAAATATGTTAGTTCTCTTCTTTTCCTAAGTGCTTTTACAATATAACAAATAACTGAACAGACGATTTTCATATTATCCAGGCTACATAAAAATATAAAGGCCTGTTTATAATCAAAGAGCCTGTTAGTTATGAACAGTGGTTTTAAAACAGTTTTCCTAATATCACTATAAAAGGTACAAAATAGTAAAAAATGCAACGTGGACTGTGGTGTGTTTCCATTACACGGGCAATTCGGTAAATTATAAGACCACCTTTCCTTATCGGAGAATGCAATTAGGTGATGTAAAGTACCAAGTCTAAGCCTTGTTAAATAATATCTGTGTTGGGTATTCCTTACTAGGGTTAGATATGTTTGTATACCCTCCACCAAGGGAATTTCGCAACAAGTAATGACACTTTGCTTCTGTCTTGTATCATCATGTCTGTCTTGTTCACTGGCCAGAGTATATCTCAACTTCAGATCTTTCTTACTTATATCCAGACTAGACTCTAGATCCATTTTATTAAAATTCAACTTACAATATTTGAATAAATTCGAGATATGCTCTAGCCAAGGATTTTTTTACAGTGGTCAAGAGCCAGACAGTCCTTTATCAGGTCAGTTGTAAATTTGGTCTCCTTTTTGGCCCATAGCCCACGCCAGAAGATAAGTCCTGCAATATTTATAAAATCATTAATATATGATACTGACAGTTCTTTATGTATTATAAAATTGGCTGTGGAATTCGGGACAGCCAATACTCTTTTTAAAAATGTATTCTCCTGTGTTTGTAAGGACGTAATATTTGCTCTTCCCCATATCGCTGACCCATGGCATACACCAGTCACACACTTAGTTCTGTATAGAGTGAGAATTTCCCTTATGGGTTTATTTCCTATTTTTGCCGCAAATCTGAAAATTCCTTCAATTATTCTTAGAAATTTCAGATTGCATGAGTCGATATGAGGTTTCCATGAGTCCTTACTACTAAATATAAGACCTAAATAGGAGAACGTTGACACTCTCCCTATAACTACACCTCCAGCGTGATGTTTTTTATGCTTCAACTTAGATTTCCCGCATGTCATTACAAATGTTTTAGTAAGGTTTAACTTTAAATCCTTTTTTGACATGAATTCAGCAAACTTCTCAATTAAAATGAGTAAGCCATTCGCTGTCCTCGATAGGAGGACAGCGTCATCGGCATAAAGTAAAACTGGAGTGTTGCGTGTTCCAACTTTTGGGGTATCTGCATTTTCATTTTGTAAATAGGTATCTATGTTATTAATATATAAAGAAAAGAGCAGTGGCCCAGTACGCAGCCCTGGCGTATTCCCCTTGTAACTCTAAAATTCTCAGTGCATTCACCCTTTATTCCAAAACGTACTCTTGAGGTTAAAAATGAATAAATTTGGGACAAATATATAATAATATCAGTGGGTGCTCCTTGCTCATTCAGGGTTTGCCACAATTTAGTATGATTAACGAGGTCAAACGCACTTGTTAAATCTAAAAAGCAAAGATGAAGAGCCCCCTCCTTGGCAAGAGTATATTTTCCCATAAGTAATTCCAAATTTAAACACTGTTCTACAGTTCCAATTCCCCTTCTGAACCCATACTGAACTTCAGAAAGAATATTATGTTCGTTAGCCCATTCTTCCAACCTCCCCAGAAGAATTCGTCCCATTAATTTCGAGGTTGAGTCCAGAAGGGATATGGGTCTATAACAATTTGCTTTCCCTCTATCTCCTTTTTAAAAATTGGTACGATAATGCTTTCTGTCCAAGATACTGGCAGAAAACCCCTTATCGCAGCGTTAAAAACCTTTAAAAGGATCAGAGTCCAATAATCCATATTACATTTAAAAATATCAATGGGTACCCCATCTGGGCCAGCGGCTTTTCTGCTAGCACTTTTATAGAGGGCGATTTTAATTTCTTCAGAGGTAATTGGTAAAATTTCTACGGGGTCAACTAAAATAAAATTACCGTTCTTTATTTTGCTAATTTTTACTGCTTCTGGATTAAAAATACTCTCAAAATGGATCATCCAGTCTTCAGGGGGAACAGCTATTTCTATTCTCCCTGTTGCATCATCTTTAAAAAACGAGTAATCTATTGTTCTCCAAAATAGTGCTGCATTTCTTGTTTCTGCGGCCTCTACTAGGCTTGCCCATGCATCCTCCCGTATTTCACCTTTTCGTTCGTTTAAGGTTTTCTTATAATCCTTCCTTAGGTTACTTATTTTAACGTTATCCCTAGGTTTTATTTTTAGGGCTGTTTTCAGATCTCTATTTAATTTGGAACATTCTTTATTAAACCATCTTGGGTTATTATCACAGGCCTTATGCTTCTTTTTAAATGTTAAATCACCCGCTATCTCCATAGTAATATTACTAAAAGCGTTTATAGTTTCTGCATCTGTTGAAAAATTATTCATGCAGATACTAATTTCCTTTTGTATTTTCCCTTTTAAGTTATTTAGAAAACTTGTTGGATCTACACTTGACCACTTAATGGATACTCCATTTTTTCCTTTGGATTTTAATTCTGAATTTGAGGCCTTTCCCCTCAATCTTTGTGAGAGGTTAAGCCTCAATGTCAGAATCAGTGGGTGATGATCACTATGTAGTGTTTCTATAATTGAGCATTTTTCCACCAAACCCTTGTATTTAATAGATATAACAAAATGATCAATATTTGATGCTGATCTACCTCCTACATAGGTATGTTTCGCTACTTCTCCCTCTAAAATATCGGGTTCTCTAATCGCTAGATTATATTTTGAGATACTATTATTTATTTCATCCCCATAAGCATCATGTGGAAAATGGGGAATTCGATCTCCAAAGCAATCACTGAACCCACATTGTTCACCTACCAAAATTGCACAAATTTCACAGTTAAAATCACCCGCCCAGATAAGTGTATACTCCCCTCCCAATTCCTTTAAAAAAGCTCTAGATCTTCCTCTAGGGCCTTAATTACCATTGGTCTAGTAACATCAAAAATATTATTATAAAAATTAATTAACACCATTGTCTGTTTCCCTTCCGAATAAAGTTGTATTAATTGATAATATTGTGACTTAATATTAACTTCCTTTACTGTTAGAGGCGCAGTTACAGCTATTAATGTTGCCAGGCCTCCTTTTGCTCTCCCCTTCTAGACGGGCTAGCGTTAGTACAAATTACTTTAAAACCATTAATAAAAAAGGTTCAGTAATCCAAGTTTCCTGGATCATAATTACTTCACATCCCTCTATAATTTCAAGCCAGTCGTCATTAGTTATCTTATTTTTAACTCCTGCTACATTCCAGGACATAATGTTAGTAGCTTTGTTATTTTGTACAATTAAATAGTCTCCAGCAGCCTCCTCCATATCCCTAGAGGGGTATCTTCCCTGGTAATGGGGAAACATTTTGTACATTAATTAGTATTTGCGGACATAAGCCGCCTGCTGGCTTGTTTACCATCGGGGTGTATAGTGGAGCTCTAATAACATCAATTTCAGCATCCTCCCTATGTCAATCAATCTCACTACAGGATTGTAATGGTTCATACCTATTGTATGTAGAAACATTTATCATGGGTCTGTACACATTAGAATTAGGACCATTGACTTTGTTGGTCTTGTCGGTTATCCTGTAAAAATAGCCCAGCGGGACAGCAATTATATCTTCAGCTATATTAGGATTCATTGCTATATTAGAATTCATTGCTACAACTTTATATGCAAGTACCTCCAACAAATCTCTAACCAGATCCCTGCTACGGAAGTTTATTACTATGCAATCTCCTACGCATTGTTTCATGGATCTACCCACCCAACTCACCCTTCTCAACATTATTATATTTCTTAACAAGACATTTCTATCCATATTTGTATTCGCTGTGAACCAATATATCACTTTATTTTTTAATGACTCATAGGACTCAAGCTTCTTATCCTCCACCCTAGCCACATTTTTAAGTATGATAACATATGGTGTCGACTGTGGTGGAAGGTGTAAAGAAGCTAACTGTCGAAGTTCTTCCGTGTTAGTATTAGTGTCTATATTCACAGTTCTGCTTGGATCAACCATTCTCTCGGTTTCTTTAGGGCATATGGGGGAAATTGCTGTACATTTGATGACCTTTGATCTTGTGCAAGTTGTATATTTTCCCCCGTAATAGGTTTGGTCGAACTTTGTTTTAGCTGAACAACAGTTGGGGCTTCTTTTTGCCTTGGTGTTGATTTATCACTCACGGATGGTAAAGTAGAATTTTTTGGAGTGATGAGTCCCATTACCAGGTTCATTAGGGAAGTTACATCTTTTTGAACCAATTTAATCTCTGACATTACTCGGCGTTCAATATTGTCCAGTTTAGAATGCAATTTTTTAGATAATGTCTCGAGGTTATCGATCACTTGATCATTTCCTTTTAGGTTTTCCCCTCCTTTAATCGTTTATCTAACCTACCGCCTTTGTTTACCTTCTGGTTCGGTCTAGGTTTCCCACTCTTACTGTCATCAGAACTAGGTTTTAATTTCGGCACTTGTTTAGCCTTTTTTGCTGGTGGTATAACTAAATCTATATTATCCGATAGGGCTGTAATTTCCAGCGATGTTGTTAATATACACCGATTATCTGATTTCCTGGGTGTAGCCTTTTTATTCACAAATTGTCTATCTGGCACAACCTCTAGTTCTATAGACTTCTCTTTACCAATAGACACCTGATTCGTGGCCTCACAACAATCTTCTAGAGTCTCATGTACCGATACCACCAAGGCAGCATCAAGTGCTGTTTTTGTCGCCGCCAATTGTTCCTCCACAAGAACAATCTCACTGTCAATCCTTCCCACAGCAGATTTTAAATACTTCGTGATTGGCATATTATCTGTATGTGGTTTTCCCGTGGAGTACGGTTGCTTTCTTTTGCCCATTTTCCCGCAAGTAATGAGACATAAGCGATAGCAATGTTTTATAACAAACGATGATTCACCTTACCAGGCTTCTCCGTTGTTCTTTTTATATACAGCCTAGGGGGGTGGCCCTGCCCTGCCTCTTCCTGTCGCTGATGGGCGCAGACGGTCCCGCCCTTGGCCCGGGCTTCGCCCGCGCTGCGGGAGGGCAGCCGCGCTTTTGTCCTGGCAGGGGGCGGGAGGCGCCTGTGCTGACGCTGTATCCCAGCGCCGATGCGGGGCTGCTGGGAAGTGTAGGCCGTTTCCCTCACGGCGTGGAGTTAGTAAAAATTGAAGCTGTTCCCCTCACGGCGGAAGAGACAGAGACTGCAAGCCGTTCCCCTCACGGCAGGTATGATCAACTTGTGAGCGCGTCCCGCGCTGCGGGAGGGCAGCCGCGCTTTTGTCCTGGCAGGGGGCGGGAGGCGCCTGTGCTGACGCTGTATCCCAGCGCCGATGCGGGGCTGCTGGGAAGTGTAGGCCGTTCCCCTCATGGCGTGGAGTTAGTAAAAATTGAAGCCGTTCCCCTCATGGCGGAAGAGACAGAGACTGCAAGCCGTTCCCCTCACGGCAGGTATGATCAACTTGTGAGCGCGTCCCGCGCTGCGGGAGGGCAGCCGCGCTTTTGTCCTGGCAGGGGGCGGGAGGCGCCTGTGCTGACGCTGTATCCCAGCGCCGATGCGGGGCTGCTGGGAAGTGTAGGCCGTTCCCCTCACGGCGTGGAGTTAGTAAAAATTGAAGCCGTTCCCCTCACGGCGGAAGAGACAGAGACTGCAAGCTGTTCCCCTCACGGCAGGTATGATCAACTTGTGAGCGCGTCCCTTGCTGCAGGAGGGCAGCCGCACTTTTGTCCTGGCAGGGGGCGGGAGGCGCCTGTGCTGACGCTGTATCCCAGCGCCGATGCGGGCTGCTGGGAAGTGTAGGCCGTTCCCCTCACGGCGTGGAGTTAGTAAAAATTGAAGCCGTTCCCCTCAAGGCGGAAGAGACAGAGACTGCAAGCCGTTCCCCTCACGGCAGGTATGATCAACTTGTGAGCGCGTCCCACGCTGCGGGAGGGCAGCCGCGCTTTTGTCCTGGCAGGGGGCGGGAGGCGCCTGTGCTGACGCTGTATCCCAGCGCCGATGCGGGGCTGCTGGGAAGTGTAGGCCGTTCCCCTCACGGCGTGGAGTTAGTAAAAATTGAAGCCGTTCCCCTCACGGCGGAAGAGACAGAGACTGCAAGCCGTTCCCCTCTCGGCAGGTATGATCAACTTGTGAGCGCGTCCCGAAGTTGTAGTCATTTCTAACCTAACTTGTCTACACTATCTAACTGAATAGTGTCACGTACATGTTACCATTATGCTGTTGGTATGGCCCATCCCTTTACACTGGGGCAGATAAGACATATCAGGGGATATTATGTTTTATACAACACTTACAGACATCATTCCATAATGTGCCATGGTGTGGAGATTGATGCTACAAACCCTAAATGCGACAATACACATTCACACAGATAATTTCACACCTCCGATGCTGATACTTTGCTGATTGTATGCTAGAGAAATATGTGGAAATCACATTGTTAAGAGCTAGTTTGTGTACAAACAGAGGATTTAGGTTTCACATGAGTTTGTAAAGTGTCACTTACCAGACTCCTCCAGTTATTCCATGCAAGCCTTCAGTGTGTAGGATGGCCAAGACTTACTCCTCCCAGGGAAAAAAATGTACGGGTATGCTGGGAGGACAACTACCAGTCCTTTAGGCCTACATGTGTTGCTTGGAGGTCAGGTTACGCATCTTTGACCTCAGGTCGTTCCACCTCTTCCTAATTTCTCCCTGTGTACATGATATGGTAGCTACAGCATTCACTTTGCAGATTTTTCTGTCCCACATTTCCCTTTTCTGAGTGATAATAGTATATTTGACTTTGGCTCCAAACAGATGTGACTCTACTCCAATGATTTCATCCACCATGACTGACAACTCTTGCTCAGTAAACCTTGGATTTTTGGCTCAGGGCATTATCAAAAAAATGAGGGAACTATCGGTACAGCAACTAATTACACCAAGGAGAAAAAGTAAAAGAGCAGGAAAAGTGTGTGGACACTGACAAGTGATGGAAAACAACTAGCCTGCCTTCTCTGTCCCAGATTTACCTCACAAACGCTCTGGAGCTGTGGTGTGGCAAAGGATCATGGTCTGAAATGGGGAATGTTTTATAGTGTGCTATGCAGGTGTCTCCAATTTGGCAATGAACACCAGGTGTGTTGTATTTGTAGCCATCCACTGGCACTGTTCAGTTGCTTCACTGAGCATGAACCGCAATGGTTTTCTGCCACTGGGGAACTGCCGCAAAGGGCCCGCCAGTACTAATGTATTTTTTGTATTTTGCTTGGTGGCAATATGGCCCCTGATGGCGTCGGCGTACTAATCGCCAGCATTGCAGTCTGCCGCATCACTGTCGAGGAGCACTACGTTGTGGTGGTCTGCTGCTCAATCTCCATCTATAGTAATACTGCGGCTGAAACACCGCGTGTGTTTTGGGCCACCATCGTGGCAGTTCGGCCCTAATACCGCCTAACTCGTAATCAGGCCCTAAGATTCTCAACACTCCAGGAGTCCAAAAGCGATAATCCTGTTTGATTCTTTCAATGATTGCAGCAGTCTTAGGTTTCAATTGTTTTTTACCTTTACACAATGCATCCATTGCTGGGTTTTGTAAAACACTAAAATCTCATTCCTTTGCAATAGGGCCATTGGAGTTCATCATTAAAGTATATATCTGTTGTAATAAAGCAGTCTGATTTTCAATAGGACCTTAATAATTTATCAAATTGAATTGCTGGCAATTCAACTGAGCCATCACCCACAATCATATTCCAAGATTATCTCTTTTAATAGCCACAATCTCCCAATTCAAAGTGCTTTAAAAACAAATTCATCTATCCTTTCACACAGTGCACCTGCTGATGAAAACATAGTATGTGAAAAAATACTAGGAATATGCAGCTCTAGATTATTTGATTAAAGATGTTTTGCCAAATAAATGACTCTAGAATTTTGAGTTTTTAACCATTTAACAGCGGCCTCATATTTACACATATTAGGTAAGCCATTTATATTGCAAGAGATAACATTATACAACACTAGTAGCATTGCCTACAGGCAAATCCACATTATTCAGCCATATACATATTCCTATAATTGTAAATGTTGCTCAATATGCCCAACTTACTACCATTTTCTTTCTTCTTTCACATCCGCCCTGTGCCCCTCTAAATCCCAACCCAGCCCTCCACTCATATTGACACCCCCTCCCATGTGTAGCACAAACAAAATACCTTTCCTATCCCATTGGCCTCCCTGACCCCCCAGTCTGATTGGTACCCAGTTTTAGCAGCTTGAGCTACAGTTAGGATGAAAAGAAGGAATCCTCCCCACTCTCCACCCTTAGAACATCCTAAACCATTAGAACCCATGTCATACCACAACTTAATTACATTTCCAAACAAATTAAACCCTCCAGTCTCTCAATTATGCAGTAATGTGCCGTTGTCAGTATTGCACAAATATGTTACATTCATCTATAATACTGTAAGTAGTTCATAGGCGTCAGACACTGAAAAAAAGTCTGACATTGACCTTTTTGTAGAACGTTTCGTTTTGATTGTTGGAAGAGGTAGCTTGGACCCCTGCCACCTTTAGAGAGTCAATCAGACCCCTAAACTCTCTTCTCTGAAGAATTTCCAAAATAGTGATATCTGAATATATCTGAAACTTAATATCCTACATTGAACGAAATGATTTTTGTTGGATAGCTTTAGAGAGAATGTGTTTCTTTATACGAAAATCAGAAAGTTTCACCAAAATAGTGTGTGGCATTTTGATTTCGATAAGATGGAACCATAGGAGTACGCATTATTGATAATCTGAAGGAGAGTCGAGAAGCACATATTGTTTGTCCAAGTTTTCAATCAAATGCATCACACCACCCTCTTGCATTTCTCTGTTTTCAAGGATGCCCACATATCTTAGATTCAAATGATGTGAATGATTTTTTAGTTCTTCCGGCTTATTGTTGTGAGATGAAAGTTCCAGCATAGTTCCTGCTGTTAGTTTCTTAGCCGGCCCCTAATCTTTAGCTACCCGGCCAGGGAGGCCCGAATGTTTCTTTTGCTCACCCTCTGAGGAACCTTTAGCTGTCCAAAAAGAGCCTCTTGACCAATATGATTTCATGTGTCCAATTGGAAAGTAAGTTCAAACAAATTCAAGTAAGTTCGAGTAAAAAGAGTGTATATGAGTATAATGCTCACAAGCTGATCTTACCCCAGCAAGCTACATACAAATGCTGCAAAATGCTGAAAAAGTGGGAGCTTGTCAGGAGTCTAGCCCCCAATCCTAAATCCTTCCAGTTAAGTGATTGCTCACCTCCAGGCTCACCTTTTCCACGTGCTCCTGCTGGGCTGCTTCTGCCACGGACAGCCAGTTAGGTTAGCCACCTCTGTATGAGTCTAATTGAGTCTTGAGTCTGCAAAATGTAATACCATCAGTATCTGATCTCTGACTTGCTCTCCCTGCTCAGGAGCAAACAGCATGAGTAAAGCAGTCTGGCCTAAAACTGTACTTCAAATGATTCAAAAAAAATTTCATCAATTCACTTCGTCAAGGCAAAAGCACAGCAGGTCATGTCGGATGAAAAGCCACCCTAATTTGGCTCTTTTACTCTGGGGCATCCCTCTGCTATGGCTGCTCCGCATATGCCATGATCGGGCCTGCTCCCTGCTATCTACCGATAACAGTGACCATACAGAACATTAAAACTATCTTTCTCAGTTGCTGACTTGGACAGATTCACCAATGTCTTGTGTCTGCCACCAGCAGTTTCCAAACACTTTCAGTACGTCTGCTTCTATTTGAAATGGCAGTGGACTACAAGCGGATGGAGAACGGGGGTGGCACCTTCCATCACAGAGACTAAGCGGTGGTGCATGACGGGAACTGACACCACCCTATCTAGAACACGGTAATGTTGAGAGCTCCATTGAAGACAATGACTGCCTCAGGGCCCATAATGGCTATTACACATCTTCTGCTCCTATATTCAAATGCTTTTCGTTCTATTTCCACCTGTTTATTTTATAACATTGTACTCTCAGTGGGTGGAATGTTCTAAAAGCATTCTGCCTTCTGCCTTGGGCTATATTGGTTGTTAAAAGCCCTCATACTCATTACATGTCCTCCCTTGTGGCTTGAGCCTACAATTCAGGTTCACAAACTTTAACATTTGCTATAGCTCAGAAGGGGTTCATTAAAGGGAGCTACCTACATGATTTAACATACGGACTCATAGGAGCAATTGATGTGGCAACTGCTCATTCTACCCCCCTAGCAGTTATAGTGTTACACGCCTCTAAAGCCTTTGATAGGGTTAGGTGGTCTTACCTGTTTGCTGTTTTGAAACGGTACGAGCTTAGGGATACATTTTGTAGAGTAATCCAATTGATATAGCAGGATCGCTCAGCAAGAGTTTTAGTGAATGGAAACCTATCTTCACCTTTTAAAATATTTAGGGGCACAAGGCAAGGATGTCCCCTGTCCCCCCTCTTATTTAATCTTTATATAGAGCCCTTTGCACATAAGCTTAGATTGACAGCTAACATTCCCCTGTTTTCCCAGGGGGGCTGGATAAAGAAAGTAGGATTATATGCAGATGATCATGTGGTTTTCTCCTCTGATCTTGATTTGGCCTTTACCGGCCACCATACAGATGGCCTTAGACTTTGGTAAAGTGTCTGGTTATCTGGTTAATGAGGGGAAAACAGAGGTTATGGTATGGAACCAGAGAAAGGATAACCCGTTGATTAAGAAGGAGATGAGATATCTGGGTCTAAAAATTGTGGAAGATATAAACAAAATCCCTGAAATGAACCTGGATAAAATTTCTAGAGAAATTGTGCAGTTAATGAAGGGTTGGGTACATCTACCCCAAACGATTTTTGGGCGGGTTAATCTGATTAAAATGGTGATACTGACAAAAATTACTTTTCTATTTAACATAATCCCCCTGCATTTAGAGAAAGCGGCAATAGATAAAATCCAGCAGGCGATAATTGGCTTTATTTGACTTATAAGGGGGTTTGGATCTCTTGGAAAAAGTTGCAGAGAAGAAGGGAGAAAGGGGGATTACCTCTACCAGATATCCAATATTATGCTTGGGCTTTCCAGAGGACAAATTTCAGAATGCTTTTTAATACACCGAATGGTTCAGATGTAGGAACTAGGTTTTCGGCAATGATAAAAGTAAGCAAGACGGGTGCAGACAGATTTCTCTTTAAATTTGGGGACCCAAAATATTTTTTAAAAATCAAATTAAAAGTGCTGCAAGCATTAGCTAGAATGTGGTACATTATCAGATGACGATCAAAACTAGAATATCACTCCTTTTTATCCCCGATCTGGCAATCTCCAGGGACACCTGAGTGTCTTAAAGATAAACTGGCGTTACCAATAAGAAATGCTGGGATAAGTGTTTGGGGAGAGATTACTCAAGGCGGACAGTTGATATCATGGAATGAGTTAAAAGAGCTCTTGGGGGGCAAAATTTCAAGATTAAAATATATGCAATTGAAGAGTTAGGAACAGAGTCAGAAGCTGCCTTTAGGTATTTGAAATGGCTTGGAAGAGCAACTTGTTGGAAAACCCCCAGGAAATACAGAAGTCTCTTTCTGGTACTGGGAACTACAAGGCACCATGGATGGAGACTTAAGCCTTGCAGAGGATTTGTGGGGATGATGCTTGTCGTGGGGCAGTTTACAATATACGTGGCAAGTATCGATGCGCACATTATATTCCATTGTCCAGCCTGCTTTTTAAAAAAGAAACCACCTCTTTTCACTCCACAGGGCATATATGACACCTGAGAAGTTGTCAAAGATGGGGAAGGGAAGACCAACGGCATGTGCAAAGTGTGGTCTGGGAAAGGCGTCGGATGCCCATATTTTCCATCAAGGCCCAAAAATTAGGAGGTTTTGGGACGAAGTAGAAATGACAGTTTCAGGTATTTTGGGGGTACAAATGAAGGTAAGCCCTTCATTGATCATTTTTTGAGCAATGGAAGGAGTGGTAGGAATTGCAAGAGACTTGTTGTTTTATGCAATTATATTGGCCAGAAGAAAAATCTGTCGTAACTGGGTGAGAGGCACCACGCCTCAACATTTGGAGTGGCTAGATTCCATGTTTTATATGTCTAAAATGGACTTATTAGGGGAAGATTCCAAGAAGAAAAGATTTTGGGTTATGTTGCAAAATTGGGCTGGGGTAGTGGAAAGTAAGGATTACGGAGGAGATAAGTGACTTTAACTTTGCCCAATGATTACACCTGCATAACTCTCTGTTTGAGCAGGTGTTTGAGCTGCAATGTCCACCACCCCCACCGCTTTGATGCAGCTGCCGAGATCGAGCACTCTGAGAGAGATGTACCTGCAGGGTGAAAATGCATAGATCTGATGCCCTTCTGAGGTCGGTCTTACTTTCGCACTTGAGGGCTAAGGTACTAGACATTAGAACCTAAGGTGAAAGAGGACATAATAAAAAAAATTAAAATAAAAAAAAACATTTGCTATAGCCCTCTACAGTGGGCCATAATGCTTTATTATAGCTCTTCCGGATCGGGATATAACTGTTATTAAAGGTCTGACAGTAGCAGGTTACAAGAATTGCATGTTTGAATGAGCCAATATACATGACTACACGTTTGTGCAAAACTCTGTTGGACAAATGTGCTTGCTAACTATTTTTTCTTTTTATCTCTTTGTGGTTAATGACAATGCAGCATTTTGGAGTTTACCTTTATTTTCTTCTCTTGTTCCTTTTTTTGTTTTGCATTAACATATTACCAGAAGACCAAGGTGACTTATGGCCAACAGAAAGAGACAGAGAGAGAGAGAGAGAGAGAGAGAGAGAGAGAGAGAGAGAGAGAATATGACAGTCAAACAATGGACATATAGTGAAATTATTGTTTCGACCAAAATATCGAAGAACAAATATTGTGATACATGTGATGCAAGAATATAGTTTCAAAATCTCAAGAATATGGTGGGATTTTTACAATATTGCTACATATTATGGTAATATAGTTTACTTTAATATACTTGTATGAAATGTTGCATTTAATTCATTTTAAATATCTTAGATATTTTATTATTATTAGGTATTAGTGGTATAATATTTGTTTATTTTATTGATTGTTCTTTTTTTTTATTCATTGGTAATTCATTAACCAGTCTATTCATTTTGAAAGAGAGTTTCATGTTTATTATTTGTTTTATTTTTTACTGCTTTAGTTATTAATTAATTTAACACTAATAATAATTCATGTATGTAAAAAATTATTTATTTTAATTGTTGGTTTGGATACTAGTAGGGGAAGACTATTTTTTTACATTTTGTATATTTTGTAATAATTTTCTAACATAAAATGTTTATTTTTCAGTTTAATTAAATTATATATATCTATAATGAATACATGCTTATTTTATGTATGTTTGAATAGTTTATTTTGTGCTTTATATATTTGTAAAAATATATATATATATATAAAAAGGACATCACCAACATAAATATTCACATTCAGACAATATATATATGTACAACTTATACACAGAGATAAAAAAAACATGAAGACAGGACAAAAAATCACATAGTATACTTAACGTATACCAATTTCACAACATGTCTCGACTAACAAAAACTTCTATCTGACAAACACCTAAATTTAACATTTATATGCAATATTTAGACAACTATAAAACACTTACTATTTTTATAAAACCATAAACAAATTTACATTTATGTAAATGAGTTTAAAAAGAGGGATGGAAAGAGAGATCGCAGAGAAAATGTTTTAGGGAAAATCCTGAGAAAGAGTGCAGAGAAATTTATAGAGAAAATTCATAGAAAAAATTCATGAGAAAGAATATATAAAAAATATAAAAAATATATATCATAGTATCTCCTCCTGTGGTTGAACAATCAATAATATGTAGAAATGAATATTTAGAACAATAACCCTGTATTGTTCTAAACAATAGCCCTGTATAACCCAAGATTAATAACCAAAACAGAGTGAACAGGAAAGAACAGGGAAGAAAAGGGCTACCAAAAACTCAGAGAGACCAAGAGAGAGTAGGGAGGCTATAGCCATCACTCGTATAGAGGTACCCACCATTGAAGCCAAAAGGGCGGACACTCCTGGAGATAAATCAACATCCAAGTTCCACCCCTGGGTGTATATTGGTTCTTATCCTTCGTATGCTGTACCAAAAAGGAAATATATAATACAATATCACCATGTAGTCCTACTAAACTAATCTTTCTATCTGTAATGAATAATATATAACAATTACTTACTCAATAAAATCAGGATAACTATTCCTTAATCAAGAAAAAAGCAGGATTTATTTATAGGAATAGTACCCTCCACACAAATCCTTCCGGCGTACGCCTCACTGTAATATAGTGGGCCAACAGTTGAAGCGGGCAATCTCCCAAAACAGCCTACAAAAGAAACCATGGGCAATGTATCAATCAGTTGACAGGATGGTTACCCTGTTATAACAATCGACGCAATATCACCAAGTACACATAGAAGCAAAAGACACAACATGAATTCAACCACGGGCTCGCCTCAGACTATGGTCCATGTTAGTCCTAAAAGAATTCCCACCATTATCTGCTATAAGTCCATGGAGGCACTCCCGTTAGCGAATGCTCAATGCCAAAACCACAACTTTTAGTCCCTCAACAGTTCTTATATATTGTGTATGAACCCTATATATACAAAGACATGTCCATGGGAGATAATAATAAAATTTACAGCGTTAAAGATCAAAAAGTACTCCCAGTAATAACTGCTCAGTACCAAAACCAACAGCTCCAATCCTCAGCGGTTCCTATATGGTATATATGAACCTTTTATATACAGGGACATGCCCATGGGAGTAAATAATAATATTTAATGCGTTTAAAAACAGATGCAAAGATTTTATAATGCTTAGCTCCCACCCGAAAGCGCACACCCTTAGACCACAAGCAGAGTATGATCATACTTCGATCCTACCCAAGAGTAGTTCACATATGATAGAATTTAAACCCCCCCACTCACGAGCAACTACCGAATCCCATGGCAGGTGTCTCCTTACCTTGATATGGCCAAAGAAATATATACGGCGACCTCGAACGATCTCCTCCGAGGACGAAGACGGTGCATAGTGTGTTCACACGCCGCTTTATTTATACAGCCCATACTGGGATCTAGATTGAACACAGCTGCAATTTCCTTCAGCATGCCGGAAGTCAATATTATCGACTCAAGGTGATGCCGAGTGTAGCCGCCATCTTGTAGTGGCCAATAATTCAAGAAAAAAGGGTACAGTTTCCAAGTGCTGCTTGCCATGCATGTTTATTCCATGAGATGCGGTCAGAGACAGCATACATCTACTAGGTTAAATCCATTAAAAAAGAATTCTAAAATATTTATTCAGCGCGCTGAAAGTCAAGATTACTGACTCACGGGATCGCCATATATAGCCACCATCTTGTAGTGGCCAATAATTAGAAAGCGAAGATACGATTCTATCATCTATTTGCATGAACGTTCATATTGGGAGCTGTGTTTAAAGAGCAGCATACATCTAATAAATTGTGTGTATATTCACAATGAGATTTGGTAAAACAAATGTATATATCCAAAGTAAACGTTCTAACCGACTGGACGAATTTACCAAATGCCAACCTTTCAAAATATGTAAATATATTCCATTTGCTCGATCTAAAATTAGTATAAGAAGACATGTGCCGATCCCATAGTTAGATATCTTAATAGACTCAAGTCAGTAATAGCTTCGTATTTATCATGATCTCTAAAGAGTACAGCCGCCATCTTGAAATGATACAATATCTAATAATTTGCATATGTATTATATAACAATATTAGGAGAGGAAAAAGAAAAAGAAAAAAAAAGTGGAATACTCCCAATAACAAGCCAGAATATAACAAAAAAGAATATTGCATGTATGTCAACATTTTCATCCACAAGATCATAAATCAAATGGGGATAAAACATATGTACCTCTAACCAAATATAAAGCCACATAGATTCTTGACAATATACTTTTCGCCCTACTCTCTGGTGGTAGTTAAGACACCCAATATCATATATCAGAGCCAAAGATGAAAAAATATGTATAGAAAAATATATATAAAAAGAGTTTTTTTAGAGGGAGGCTTAACCGAATAGAGGAAAAAGGAAAACAGAGAAAAGCAGAGGAGAAATGGAAAAATGTCCATTATAACAATCCAATATACCATTTAGATATATGTCTCAAGCAATCATCCAATTGTAAATCGATATGGCTATGACCGATCCATATTAGAATGCACAAACAGAATCAAAAATTTACATGTGCATGCAAGCCCTATTATTCGCATACATCCCTTATCCAGAGCATAATCATGATTACCATCCCCTCTACGTTTTTTAAAGGAAGTAATGCATTTCCTCATCGCTATTATGGCCCAGTTCAACACAACGTAATTTGCATATCCATCCTGCCTCATTTTTTCTTAGGGCTAATTCCCTATTTCCCCCTCTTGTGTGAGCTGGTATATGATCAATACCCATGAACCATAATGCGCTATCGCCTGAATGATTCTTTTGCATGTGGAATGTCATGGGGTATTTATAATCACCATTCCGTATTGCGCGTAGGTGCTCCTGTATTCTCAATTTGAGAGGTCTTATGGTTATTGTTCTAAATATTCATTTCTACATATTATTGATTGTTCAACCACAGGAGGAGATACTATGATATATATTTTTTATATTTTTTATATATTCTTTCTCATGAATTTTTCTATGAATTTTCTCTATAAATTTCTCTGCACTCTTTCTCAGGATTTTCCCTAAAACATTTTCTCTGCGATCTCTCTTTCCATCCCTCTTTTTAAACTCATTTACATAAATGTAAATTTGTTTATGGTTTTATAAAAATAGTAAGTGTTTTATAGTTGTCTAAATATTGCATATAAATGTTAAATTTAGGTGTTTGTCAGATAGAAGTTTTTGTTAGTCGAGACATGTTGTGAAATTGGTATACGTTAAGTATACTATGTGATTTTTTGTCCTGTCTTCATGGTTTTTTTATCTCTGTGTATAAGTTGTACATATATATATTGTCTGAATGTGAATATTGATGTTGGTGATGTCCTTTTTATATATATATATATATTTATGTACATATATATGTTTGTCAAATTTACAGCCCTGAAGAAGTCCATCATTGGACGAAACGCGTCGGCTGTGGTTTTTTACGTATCAAGAATATTTCGAAAAATAAAAGAAGAAAATATATGGAAAATATTATGGACACGGATTTGATGATTTGTAATGTGTCTGTTGTTTCTGGTTACGAAGTGGTGCACCTTTGCGCTTTAGTTTGTTTGTTATAATCCTGTTTTGGATTGCACCGCGGCAGTGGGTGTGTTAACGGTGTGCACACACTATCACTGGAGAAATCCTATTATACTAATTAGGGATAGTGGGTCAGGTGCTAGGTCTTTACGGGGTACACTGCCAAACCTGTGTGTTTTTCATATTTGTAAAAATGTTTAGGAGTTGGAAGAGTATATCTAACCCTTCCAAAGTCCTACACTTTCCCTACTGCTGTTTAGACTGGAGTGGGAATAGTAAATCTAACCCCCAAATGTCCACCATTTCCTGCTTTATAAATAAATAAATAAAGTCCAACACTTTCCCTGTGTTTGCTTAAGTTTTTTTTTTTTTTTTAGTACTCATTCGCCTTAGGTTAAGCCTATAAAATCTTCCTCTGTGTGCGCCCTTGCCTTGGAAGTTCTTTCACACCTAAGGCATAAAATCCAATTTTCTTCTTCTTAGTCTTATGCCATGGCCATTGAGACCAAATAGCGAAGTATAAAGAAAGAAGTGGAGACCGAGAAGAGGTGTAATCATTGGACCATACCCTGATACATGTTCTTTCGGTATACATCTACCCCTCTAACTCTAACCATCTTGACACTGGAGTCCAAAATTCATTTCTCTTTCTAACTACTGCCCTATCTAGCTTAATAATATACTTGATGGAATTTACCCAGTCTATAACCACAGGTGGTAAATTACTAATCCATTTTCTGCAAATCTCTCTCTGAGCAAGGAGGATTACATAGAAAATCATTTTTTTTAATCTTTACTCAAACTTTCATATTGTGCTACCAGGCCGCAAATTTCAAGAGATAGGCTTACCTGGATTGCAATGTCAAGAATACTTGTCATACACCTACTCACATCAGCCCAAAACTTTTGGGTACCTGGACACTCCATAAACATTGGAACATCGTCAGCTTTTTCTAAGCCACATTTTGTGCATCTCGGCACTCTTCCATTTCTCAATTTCGACAGCTTTAGAGGGGCCCAATATACCATATGAGAGCAGAAAAAGTGATTTTTCCTTAAATTGGCAGATTGGACTGTAGTGTAAAGAATGTTAAAAGATACTTGTCATATATCATCAAACTGCATCTCTGGCAAGAGGCTTTTTCACAGCTCATCTGGCAGTTCAAAAACACCATCCGATAAGTCCACCAAAAGCCAGTACCATCTGGAGACTTCCTTCTTTCTTGATGACCCCTGGTTTAAACTGTTCTCTAAAACGTTTGATGCTCCTATATTCACTTCTGCTGTCTAGAACCAACGTTTTACATGAAGATGTTTAAACTTTGAGACTTTATTATTGCATGACTCTGCAAGTTTACCTCAAGTAATTAGCTCACCTTCTTCCACCAGATGTTCCCACCTTACCAGGCCTGCCATTTTTAGAGGGGATGCCAAATTATCCTTGGTCCATTCGGGAGAGCCTGGTGCATCCCAAATGGGTGCTAGCTTGCTGTAAAAGGTACGTTTAGTCTCCTTCCTGATCCAAAACCATAGTGCAGCCATGCTCTGTAGGAACATAAGGCGCACATTTTTGTAGTATTTGGGATCACCAACTTGTACATATATCCCTGATCTCCCCCTTCTTATGTCCACCAGCATGACACCAAACATTCTACCAATATCTGAGCTGTCAGGCTTCCATAGCAGCATCTTACCATTCTTTAATAATTAGCCCAGGCATAATAGTGTAAATCAGGCAGGGATAAGCCCCCTTTATCCTTCTTCCTCCGTAGTTTCTTCCATGCTATCCGAGGACCCTTTGAGGCCCAAATAAAACTGCCAATCCTGCCTTGCATTTTTGCTAACCACTCACTCTTAAAGATTAGGGGTATTGCATAGAATAAAAAAGTGAATTGTGGGAGGATAGACATTTTAACTATATATATTCTCCCCAATATTATTAGGGGTAGGTGGGACCAGCTCGACATCAAGTTACAGGCCATTTTCATTACCTTAGAGAAATTTACCTCCGGGAGATCCTTAATATCTTGTGGGATTTTAATCCCTAAATATCTAATTTCTTTCTTAAGTATATCAGGGTCCTCTTCCAGGTTCCAGGCCATGACCTCTGTTTTAGAATTATTGACAGAGGAACCTGCGACCTGTCCAAATTTCCGGGTTAAGCTGTTAATTAATGGGACTGCCACATGTAAATCTGAGGTGTACACCATAAGGTCATTTGCATACAAGGCCAACACAAGGAGATGATGGACGGAGCGCTGAAACTTTTCAGACACTCACCCCCAGTCACAGATCTGGGTTGAATCCATCATCATTCTTTAGCTCACTTCGCCACCTCAGTTCAGACCCAGCTATATGCAAATCAGTCTTGACCCTGTGCCTCATGGGAACAGTCCAACCCGAACTGCCAAGCCAGGTCTTTCCTGAACCGGAAACAAGCATCCTGGGACCGGTTTCTGGGTAACACCCTTCATCAGCCAGGCTAGCTTGAATCCAGTGGCAAAGTGAGCAAGGGACCCACGTCTGGGCATACCCTGCCAACTTAGGGCGAACAAAGCAAACACAAGGAGATGATGGACGGAGCGCTGAAACTTTTCAGACACTCCCCCCCAGTCACAGATCTGGCTTCGCAGTTCGGGCTGGACTGTTCCCATGAGGCACAGGGTCAAGACTGATTTGCACTGAGTGGCCAAATCAATTGCTCCTATCAAATTAAATGTCAGCTCGTGTATTCCCCTCCCTCTTATGAAGCCCTTCTGATTTTCATGAAGAAGGTACCCCATTACTCCATTCAATCTCTCTGCTAAAATGTTAGCAAATATTTTATCATAAATATTTAACAGTGATATAAGTCTATAATGATTTGCATATTTTTGGAGGTTTCCCTGGTTTTAAGATTAGAGTCACTATGGCCTCATTCCATGATACAGGCATTTCTACACTATTCTGAAATATCTCTGCAAACAACTTAGTCATGATCGGGAGTAAGGCATCTTCTAATAACTTGAACTTGTATATTTCTGTTGGTAAACCATCCGGGCCTGCTGCTTTGCCCATCTTCCCCAACCTGATTGCGCTATTAATTTATAGGGGCGTTATGCTACTGTTAATAACAGTGCTTATGTCCTCACTGATAGTGGGTGGATTATCCTGATTCCGCCAGGCCTTAACCTCTTTGTCAGTGGTCACTAACCCTTCCTGATATAACTCCTTGAAATAATTCTGAAAAGCTGTCTCGATATCCTCATTTATCGTGAGCAAGGCCCCTGTGTTATTACATTTAACTTCCTTTATAATGTATCTCAATTGATCTGTCTTAGCTTTCCAGGCGAGCAGTTTCCAGCAGTTTTCTCCATATTCAAAATTAGATATTTTGCTAGCCTCCCACCACTTTCTTAACCTATCTTTCACTACTGACTCCAATTCAGCTTTTAGATTTTGAAGAGACACTTATAGTTGATCTTTCTCGTTATCATCCGATACACTGAACAATTCCCGTTCTAGTGCCTGAATTTGAATTTCCAACTTCCCCACCTCTGTGATGTACTTCTTCCTTTTAAACGCTAACATGATGGTTATTTTCCCCTTCAAAAAAGCCTTGTAGGTATTCCAGACCACCCCCACAGGAGCACTATCTAAGTTAATTTTGAAGAATTCCTCTGTCTCAAATCTATGTAACTTTATAGCTGTCTCTTCCTGCAGCAAGGTGCGATCCATGGTCCACCTCTAAATAGCCTGTCCTGGTAGACAGGGCAATATCTATTAAAACTGCAGAATGGGCCCCTAAGTGTGTATTTTCTTGCATGTGCTCTTTTATTCTCTGATCAACCAGAAAAAAGTCTATTCTAGATTGATGTCCATATTTTTTGTTATTGTATGTGAAGCCTTTTCTAGATCCCATCCTCTCTCTCCATATATTGCATAGCCCTAGCTGCTTCATAGAGATTTTGATCTGGGATAGCATCTTGTTGTTCACGGTTGACCTGATTTTAACTGACCGGTCTAGTGCATTATCCAGGATCACATTAAAATCACCAGCCAAGATGACGGGATCGAAGAAATTTAGTAAGTTAGTCAACATTTCTCTAAATGGCCCCACATTGTCAATGTTTGGCCCATAATAACCCACCAAGGTAAACTTTTGGTTGTAAATCTGAAGTTTCACAATGACCCAGCTTTATCCCTGATGCTTTCTTCCAGGGTGATGTGTGTTTTTTAATCAGTATGGCCACCCCCTTTATATTGGAGTGATGACTGGTACAGACTACTCTCTGCACCCATCTCCTAGAGCCAAGCAATTCTAAACATTCACTGTCGGTTAAAGGGTTTCATGAAGGATAATAATATGGGCTTGGACATCTTTTAAATACTGTAAAATCCTCTCTCTTCTTCCTTTCACTCTCAGGCCATTAACGTTGCAGGACAGTATTTCTATCTGGGCAATCCAGTCCTCAACCATTCTCTACTGGCTATAAGAGTTAACCCTAATAGTAATATAAAATATTCTACCAAGATTCCAGAGGAATTTTTAGATATTGAGGACATTTTTTGTTTTTTCCCCCTAATGCTCCCCTCCCAGTGCCCCTACCCCATATTCTACCTAAAACCCTAGCCGCCCCCCACCCACCCCCAGGAGAACTCACCTTTTCTTCTCATGGCCTGTGGCCTATGGGGCCGTTCCAGTCAAGATTTGACCCAAATTGTTGCTTGCGCTGCCTTGGCCATAAAACTATCATAAAAACCGATAATGAAATGGATATACAGGAGGGGAAGGGAAAGTATGCAAGATAAGATAAAAGATGAAAGATCAGATGAAACACCAGGCGATTTTCCCCAAGTGGAGTACCTGTCCCTGTCCCTTTAACCTCAACTGGTGCTGGCCTCTGAGATGGTCTTTATAAATTCATCCACTTCCTCATGTCATCTAATGTTATGCATCTTGTTCTTCAACATCACTCTAAGAGAAGCGGGGAAACCGAACTGTGGTGTAGCTCCCAACTTTTTCAAAGGTTCCAGCCTTTTCCCTAGGTATTATTTGAGGTAATCTGGGAGATATTGGATCTGTTTTCGAAACTTATATCATCGACCCTAAGGGACTTCGTTTTCAGAGCTTTTAACAGAATTCCCTCTTTTATATTGTAGGTATGAAAAGTAACCAAAATCTTCCTGGGCTTAGTTCTGTTGGGGCTTAACCTATATAGGGATCTCTATGTATTCTCTGAATGTCCTTAATAATATCTTGTTCTGAGATTTCAACTTGGGTCCCTAACTTAATCAGTCTTGCAACAAATGATTTCAGATTATCTCCTTCTGCCCCTTCTGGAATTTTCAAGAGACGGAGGTTATTTCTCCTCAGATTATTTTATGAAGACTCCATCTTCTCTTGCAGACCTTCTTCACTTTCTTTCAGGAGTCTAATACTTTCCTTATTGGTTGCAATCTGAGATGTTAACTCCTTAACTGAACTCTCCAACATATTAGTCCTATTTACTAGTTCATCCAACTAAGGGGTCGATTCCGATCTCGGTCAGAAGGCCTCCGAATCGGATTCGGCTTTACCGGATCCGAGCCGGAGGCTTTGTTTCCGACCGAGTCGTACAGAGGTCCGGACGCCCAAATACGATGCGAATGAATGCGAAATCGCCGACCGACTCGTTTCCTGGTCTGAACCGCTCCATACGACTCAGTCGCAGACGAACCGTACCGCGCAATGGAGTCGATTTCCGACCGAGCTAGTACAATGTACGATTCGGACAGCCGGATCGAGTCGGAGTCTCCGGGACGAAAAAGCTCCGGGAAGCGGACTTCGGGGGTCTTTGCCGGACCCCCTTCACTTGTAGCCAAACAAGTCGAACACAGGCATGTACGGTGCGGATAGCACCAACGGGTACCCACTGCAGGGGGCGCCCTTTTGCGAGACGTACCTATTCAGCTGATGCGAGGCCATGCACGCGTTGTACGACCGGATCCCATTGACTTCAATGGGAATCCAACCGAGCTGAGTCCGTCAGCATGCGGCAGCATCGTACTCGCTCGGTCGGACTCCAGGGTTACGGCTCGGTCAGAAAACACTCCGGATCCGGCTCGGTCGGAGTGCTTTCCGACCCAGATCGGAATCGACCCCTTAATGTCCAGATTGTCACAAGCCGTCCGTATATCTTTCTGATTTAGTACCGAGATCTCAAATCTGCTCCTGATTTACTAGGTAAAATCTGAATTAGACCTCCAACTGACTGGTTTGATGACTGGGTTAATGTTGCCTCAGTTGCTAGGATTCTAGAACCTACACGATCCTGTCCTGGCAGCGTGTCGCCCTGAGTGGGTAGGCTGACAGCACTAATCTCCACACAGGACTTACCTACTACTGACCCAAATGTTTGGGAATAGATGACCGCATCCGCACCTACCTCTGGGTCTTCTGTAGCTAGGACCTGGTACCTATCCAGGCTAGTGATATCTACTGCCCCTTCCGTTGCCATTTTTCTCTTAGGGGGGTTATAACTGAATTGGTGGGTTCCTCCTGTGATTCTCCCTGATCCACCTTTTGCCCCTCCTCTTGTCCTTCTTTTCTTAATATCAGGGTCTTGGGCATGACTTTAAAGAAAGTCCGGAGTGAAGGGGTAATTTTTAGCTTCCGCTCCTGATTCTCAATCTGTTTGTTTCGCACTCTTACTCGAATTGATTTCTTCCTAGGCGTAAATCTCTTAGCAGGCAGCTGGAGAGGTAGCGAGGGATTAACCTCTCTTGCAGACTTCACTGCACCGACCTGCGATGTATTTTGATCTAAGGTGAACGAGACCTGAGGGGGTGCCTCTTTAGGAACACTCCTTGAAGCGTATCCTAACTGTTTGGTATTATTGTCCTGCTTTGTTTGATCCTGGAGTACTGATACTTTGGCCACCCCCTCCAGACACACTCTATCCACTTTACCCCTTACCTCAGGCTGCAGGACTGTTCTACCATGGAGTGTCGAAGTACAGTCTTTCCTCCGTCGTCCGTAAGTTGCAGTGAATCCGGCAAAGCCGGGTGTGCAGCAGACCCTACTACACTCCCTCGGACTGCCTCTGGTTTGCACAAACTGCCTCTTCCTCTCCTCCCCCGGAAGGAGATCCTCGCCGCGGCTTTGCGGCCTCTATGGAGCTCATGCACAGCTTTAGCCCAGCACGGCTCCTTTCCCAAGGTCTCAGCGTATGCCGTTGTCCTCGTTCCGGAGTTCAGAAGAAAATAAACACCCAACCCAATTTTCTTTCCTCCTTCGTCCTCCTTTCTCAGTGGTAAGATCTCGCTGGTAAGTTTTTTTAATTTGAGCGACTTTAGGCTTTATTTAATGCATCTTGACTAAAGAGCTCCCTCGACCAGCCGCTGGCCGGCCACCATGTTCTCCCCCATCGAAGAGCCACTTATTGAGTAGTTTTTACTTACATTCAAGTGTGAATATTACAACTAACCCCTCCAAAGTCCAACACTTTCTCTGCTTTTGTTTACATTGGAGTGGAAATATTAGATCTAAGTTCTGTAAAGTCCAACGTTTTCCCTGTGTTTGCTTATGTTGGAGTGGTAATAGTTAATGAAACCCCTGCAAAGTCAAACACTTTCCCTAATATTGTTCAGATTGGAACAGGAATAGTTAATGCAACCCCTCTAAAGTTCAACACAGTTTCACTACTGTTGCTTAAATTTGAGTGGGAATATTAAATCTAACCCATCCAAAGTCCAACACTTTCTCTGCTTTAGCTTACGTTGGAGTGGGAATAGTCAATCTAGCCCCTCCAAAATCCAGCACTTTCCCTACTGTTGATTACAATGAAGTGAGAACAGTAAATCTGAGTCCTTCAAAGTTCAGCACTGTCTCTACTATTGTTTAGCTTGGATTGTTAATATTTATTTCATTATTGTTTTTCATTTTTATATATTATCTATATGAATCAATAATTTGTGATTTATCATTTACATTTTATTTGTATTATTTTTGTATTCATTTACATATCAAACCTTCTGCTAGCGTGAGCATATACATTTTGACCCAGAAAGTCAAGAAATCATAAATGGTATAATGGGACCTGCAGGATAATCACAGATGCAAGCACGCTACAAATCATATATTGGAAGTCTACCTCTGACACCTATCATCACTCACACTGCTAAGCAGAGCATCCAAAAACAAGATAAGAGCACCTCTGTGTCACTCCCGTATTACATGCACATGCTTCACACAGAGACTCAAGGCAAAGACAACGCACTTTCAATCTTACACCATACGGTGTAGCATGTTGCTTGTGTGGGTGCTTCAGTTCCCCATATAGGGGCAGGAAGCACTATATCAGTGCTGCAATACAATACAACACTCATGTTTTATACAAAAGTATTGCTTATAACCCTGGGCATTATATTTTGCTACGCTCACGAAGCATGCAAAGTTTGTGCTACTATGCACGTAGCAGAGTGAATAACTGTGCTAATAAAAGCGTAGCATAATAATAAACTCCTTCAAATGCTTTGATAAAGCAACTTTTTTATGCTAAAAAGCATATAACCAATTCACAAAAGTGAATTTTGACAATGAAATATCAAGCAATGAGAGAGGTGATGATTTTGGAGTTCCCCTAACCTAGGGGAGGACCAAGCAGATGCCTTGAACACAAAAAGCATATCATGTGAACGATTCAATGGTGGTCCCTTCCTCCTAGGACCACCCTAAGCACAGTTATGGGCAAAAATACAAGCCCAACCAAAGGCCCTGCAAAGCATTATGGGACGAGATTAGCAGTGGGCAGTGAATATTATAGTGTCAATATCAAAATAATTCTACAAGAGCTGCAGTTCAACTAGTCGTCACTGGGTGTCGTCCCTCACGAGTCAAATGCAAAAGCTTCATGAAAGGTTTTCAATACTTTTGCATTTCACTCTTGAGGACGACACCTAGTAACGACTAGTTGAACTGCAGCTCTTGTAGAATTATTTTGATATTGACACTATAATATTCACTGCCCACTGCTAATCTCGTCCCATAATGCTTTGCAGGGCCTTTGGTTGGGATTGTATTTTTGCCAATAACTGTGCTTGAGGGTGGTCCTAAGAGGATGGGACCACCACCTAATCATTCAATAAGATGTGCTTTTTGTTTTCAAGACATCTGCTTGGTTCTCTCCTAAGTTAGCGAGGATACCAAAATCATCACTCTCTCACTGCTGTTTAACTTTTGTTTACACTTTAGTGAAAGGACTATATGCAATTTTAACATATAAAGACAGAGATATTTATTTTATCTTATCTTGCACTGTACAAGTTTGCTTTTGGTAATTATTGTACAGTGCAGTCAAGCACACAGCTACGCACAGGCTTAATAATAAACTCCTTCAAATGCTTTGATAAAGCAATTTTTTATGCTAAAAAGCATATAACCAATTCACAAAAATGAATTTTGACAATAAAATATCAAGCAATGAGAGAGGTGATGATTTTGGAGTCCCCCTAACCTAGGGGAGGACCAAGCAGATGCCTTGAACACAAAAAGCATATCATGTGAACGATTCAATGGTGGTCCCTTCCTCCTAGGACCACCCTAAGCACAGTTATGGGCAAAAATACAATCCCAACTAAAGGCCCTGCAAAGCATTATGGGACGAGATTAGCAGTGGGCAGTGAATATTATAGTGTCCAATATCAAAATAATTCTACAAAGAGCTGCAGTTCAACTAGTCGTCACTGGGTGTCGTCCCTCACGAGTCAAATGCAAAAGCTTCATGAAAGGTTTTCAATACTTTTGCATTTCACTCTTGAGGGACGACACCTAGTAACGACTAGTTGAACTGCAGCTCTTTGTAGAATTATTTTGATATTGGACACTGTAATATTCACTGCCCACTGCTAATCTCGTCCCATAATGCTTTGCAGGGCCTTTGGTTGGGATTGTATTTTTGCCCATAACTGTGCTTGGGGTGGTCCTAGGAGGAATCGTTCAATAAGATGTGCTTTTTGTTTTCAAGACATCTGCTTGGTTGTTGGTTCTCTCCCTAAGTTAGTGAGGATACCAAAATCATCACCTCTCTCACTGCTGTTTAACTTTTTGTTTTCACTTTAGTGAAAAGACTATATGCATTTTTAGCATATAAAGACAGAGATATTTATTTTATCTTAACTTGCACTGTACAAGTTTGCTTTTGGTAATTATTGTACAGTGCAGTCAAGCACACAGCTACACACTACCATTATTTCCAGCCACTTTTTCAATCATCCAGCACATCAATCACAAGCACAATTCTAAAGAATCCCAAAACTGATGTTGCATACACAGCACACTGAACATCTAAATCCAATTCCATGTCTAGTATGTACACCACTGTGAAGGGACTCTTAGAATCCTAAATTTGAATTGAGCACATACATTTTGGCAAAGAAGGGGCAGTGTTTAATGTGTGGTAGCACACTATTTGTTACCACTTGTCATACACATTATTTAGTAAAGTGGTAATATGTAGGGCAAAATATTTTTTCTATATATTTAAAAAAATCTTCCGGAGAACCGCGGTACTACCTAGGAAGTACTGCGGTACTTAACAATTTCTTTTTAAAAATCAGTATCTTAAAACATTCAAAAAATACTTGAATACAGTACATTTCACAAATATAGTGAAGTACAGTATATTTCCAAATGTTAACTTATTTATTTCTGTAAAAAAAAAAGTATACAGAGTACCGTGGAATTACCTAAAAAAAACAGCACAAATACAAAGCAAGTTAAAAAAATATTTAAACAAAAGAAAAATTCCTAAAAAATATGATATTTACTAGGTACTAGTGCCAAACTCAATTTAATAGATAATTTTCCCCACCTAGTACCAATTTTAAAAAAAGTGGTAATAGGAAGGGAACTACAATAAAACCTACTACTTACCTATATTTAAGGCCCTACCACCAAACACAGTCAAAGTGCAGTAAAAACAATATGGCAGCCTTTTTATTTCCCAAAAACAGCCATTACCCAACTATATACTGGCTTGTTATCGCCATGTACAATGGTATACCGCAAAGTTACTGTGGTATACTGTGTCCCAAAATGTAACTAAGGCCTAGCTGTATTATTGTATTGCGGTACCCTTGTGTCACACATGGTGTTGCATTAGCAATGCAATACTTAAGTCAGATTTACAAAGCAAACCAAGGCCACGATGTGTGGCCTGGCGTTGATTGGTAAATATGGAGAAACGCAAGACAGCGCAATTCTATGTTTCGCATTACTGTGCACACTATAATCTACATTGCTGCTAAATTTCACCTACATCAATACACCACTCCACTGTACTCCACTACACTAGACACCACTCCACTTTATGGTATTCCAGTATACGCCACTCCAGTGCACACCACTCCACTCTACACCACTCCACACTCAACGCCATTCCACTGTCTGCCACTCCACTATATGCTATTCCACTCTATGCCACTCCACTCTATGCCTCTCCACTGCATGAGACTCCACTCTACACCACTCCACTCTATGCTATTACACTGTACGCACCTCCAGGCTATGCCACTCCACTATATGGCACTCTACTGGACGCTACTGCACTATATGCTATCCACTCTACCCATTACACTATACTCCATTCCACTCTAAGTTATTCCACTGTACGCCACTGCACTCTACAACACTCCACTGCATGCTATTCCACTGTATGCAACTCCACTGTAAGTTACTCCACTCTATGCCACTCCAGTATATGGCATTCAGTTCTACACCACTTTATTCTACACTAGTCCATTGGACACCACTTCAATGTATGCTATTACCCTCTACCCCATTCCACTCCAGTCTACACCACTCCGCTGTACGCCAGCCTCTGCATGCTACTCCATTATACACTATTACACTGGTCTGGTGGCTTGGCGGACTAGTGCGTCCACTGTAGGGACCCCTGTTCGACCTCATGGTCACATGTTCGAATCCCAGTGGGTCCACTCAGTCTTTAATCCTTCTGAGGTCAATAAAATAAGTACTATTGAGTAGGGTAACAATAAACATTTGTTATTCAGTGCCAAGATACCCTTGGGTGAATGTGCGCTTTACAAATACACGTTATGTTACACTCTATGCCACTCCACTGTACAACACTCAACACTATGCCACTCCACTCTATGTTGTTGCACTGAACACAACTCCACTATACACAAATCCAATCGGCGCTATTAAACTGTATGCAACTCCACTCTAGGGGCCAGATGTATGACCTTTGAATTTAGCGACTCGCAAATTGTGACAATTTGCGAGTCGCAATTTGCGAGTCGCAAAATTCAATGTACAACAGTGTCTGAGATACTGTTTGCGATTCCCAATGGGGTCTCAAATTGCATGCCTTATGAATATTAATGAGGCTGTCGCAATTTGCGACCCCATTGGGAATGGCTGCCACTCCTAGGGATGGTGGCCTGCTGGGGTCAGCAGACCACCATGTCTGGGACTGCTTTTAAATAAAGCATTTTTATGTCAAATGCAGCCCGTTTTCATAAAGGAAAACGGGATGCATTTAAAAAATAAAAATGAAACTTTTCCGTTTTATTTTTTAAAGGCAGGCAGTGGCCCCTGGGACCACTGCTTGCCCTTAAAAAATATTTGCGCATGCATTTATGCGAGTGTTTTACCACCCACTTGAAGAGGGTGGTAAACTGTGAGTTTTTTGCGACCGCAAACAGTGTATGCCACCCCACTTGACAACACTCCAGTTTATGCCACTCCACTCTACTCCACTTTACGCCACTCCATCCTACGCTATTCCATTGGACGCCGCTCCACTTTGCGCCCCTCCACTGTATGCTATTACACTCTAACCTCACTCCACTGTATGCCACAAGTACAGTGGTACTCAACTCTATGCCCATACACTCTATTGTACAACACTCTACTCCACTCTATTGCAGTTTCCAACACTGTTCCACCAAGCATTTCACTCCACTGTATGAGTCACCACTCCAGTTTATAACACTTTACTCGATGCTCCACTATGCCACTCCACTGCACGCTAATCCACTATACCCTCTCCACTCTACGCCACTCCACTGTATACCACTCCGCTCTATGTTATTCCACTCTTTGCCACTCCACTCTTCTACACTCCACTGTATGGTATTCGACTGTATGCTACTCCACTGAACAGTAAACCACTCTACGCCACTACAGTGTATGCCACTCAACTCTATGCTGCTCCACTGTATGACACTCTCCTTCACTCTATATAACTCCACTCTATAAAAGTTTGCTGCACTTTATGGCACTCTAATACTCTATACTCCACTCTATTCCTGTACTCTCCACTGCCTAATTCTATACTCCACTCTATGCCGTACACTTCATTGTATAATACTCTATTTCACTATTCAGCATTGTTTAAAACTCTACAACACAGTACTCCACTCTACTGTATGAGACACATGCCAGTTTATAATAGTTTACTACCTATGCTATGCCACTATGCTCCACTTCATGCCACTGCACTCTATTATACTTCACTCCACAATGCCACGCCTCTCAACTCTACTCACTGTACGAGACTTAACCTCCCTCTACGCTACTGTACAAGAATTTGCTCCATGCAGCTCCACTGTTTGACACACTACTGTACTCTATAGAACTCCACTGTACAACACTCCACTACACTATATGCCTCTCTCTGACACTTTACTCCAGTCTATACCCATACACTCATCAGTACAACACTGTACTATACTATAAGCCATTACATAACACTCTACCCCACTCTATGGTGCTGTATGATACCCAGTCCACTATATGACACTGTACACAACTCTTTGTATGACACTGCACCCCACTGTATTCCATTCTCCTCTATGACACAGTACTCCACTCTACCACTCCACTCTACGCAATTGTACTCTATAACACTTTATGCCAATCCACTCCCTATCACTTTACAACACTGTATTGTACTGTACACATTCCACTCTACAAAACTCTTCTAGACTGTTTACCACTCTACTCTACTGTCGTCTACAACACTTTCCAAAACTGCATGATGAGGTGTGGGAAGCGGCCAGGGCGCCTGACTCCGGAAAATTAGGGCTCACGGTTCGATCCCCGGTGCCGGTGGCAGGTTAGCCCAGCACCTTGTGACTCTGGGCAATAGCTCGCTTAATCTTCCCAACGGCCCCCAGCGCCGGGACACCTCTCTAGAGGTAGCTGTGCGCTTTACAAATGCTGGTATTTCTATTTCTACTACACTCTACTGTATAACACAGTACTCAAATTTATGCCACTTTACTTGAGTGTATGCTATGCCACTCCACTCTTCTGCACTTCACGCCACTATAGTCTACGAGGTGCCACTCCACTCTATGACACTTTACTCTATGCTACCCGACTACAATGTAATCCACTCCAATGTACTCTGCTCTATTACACTTTTCCCACTGTACACCACTGTACCATACTCCGCTCTATAATGCTTCACTGTCTGACACTCTGCCCTAAGGTAACAATAACTTGCGCTCCCACCATGGACAGTGATAATATCAATGATGTCGAAGAAGATGTCATAAGTGATGTTATATCTAGATTAATTAGCACTGCATGGTGAGGGCACGAGTTATAGTTACCTTAGGGCACCAGCTTTAGTTACTTAAGATAAATCTAACTATAACTGATAAATTTCAGTGGTATTTAGAGTTTAAAACTGAACATTTCACCTAACTATAATGTTACTTTAACCTTTGGATTTTTTCAGTGAATTTCTAGTTTTTTTTAACATAAAGTAACATTTAATTACTATACGTTAATCCAACCCATGTAATGCATGGGCTCTGGCCAGGCTCTTCAGCCAACCCTCCACATGCAGCCAACCCCACGCTGTGCTGGGCTTTTAGTCATGCATGGCGGGGGTTGACCAATCCTCTTCATGCAGCTGAACCCATGTTGCTCACAGCCTTTGGCCATGTGCAGGGTGTTGGCCACAAGGCCTGGCCTGCAGCCAGGCCTTTTGGCCAACACCCTGCATGCAGCCAACCCTCCACTGTGCACGGCCATGCACAGTGGCTGGATGGACACATGGCCTGGCCTCGGGCCAGGCCCTGTAGCCAATGCCCCAAAGGCAGCCAACCCCACACCGCGCATGATCTAATGCTGTGTGCATCGGGGTTGGTCACAGGGCCTTTTTTAAAGAGGAGGGTGGCCACTTGGCCCTCTCCTGAAACCTATTATGGCCATGTGGACCACATCCCCCAAGGGTCACTAATTAAAAAGGGGGAAACACACGGCCCCCCTCCATGGGCTCATTTTGGCCCTGGGGACCCCATCCTCAGGGGCCATGCACATTTGTTTGGTGGGAGGGGGCATGTGGCCCCCTACTCGTGCTGATTTTGACCCCAGGGACCCCACCCCCTGGGGCCTGGTTGCATTGGAAAAGGGGGGGAAATGCAGCCCCCTTCCCAGCCAACAAAGGGTGGGTGCCCTGGTGCACCCACCAAGCTATGGTTGAAGGCCGTGGGATGAGCCCCACGGTTCCCGCTTCCCCAGCATGGCACCCCACATCCAGCAGGAGCCGGTATTGTTCCCCCCCACAGGGAGCAGCTAAAAATCTCTGCTACCTGCACCCCGTCATTCCCCCAAAGTATAAATATGTTTCCGCCCAGACCTGGCCAACCTGGGGGGCTTACAAAAACAAGCACAAGCCACCACACTTGTTTTTTGTGCTTTTTTGTACTTTTTTTTGCCATGGATTTGTGGATCCTCCACAAATTCACAGAAAAATGTACAAAAAAAATGTTTTTGGCCCCAGGCCTAGGGGGTCAGGGTATTCCTACCCTGCCCCTTGTGTCCTTTTTTAAAAACTTTTTTTAGGATTTCGGACTAAGTCCTGTGTCCTAAGATGGCTGCCTCCACTTCTTGGTTGAGGTGGTGGCAGGCAATCAGATCTCACTTTGAGATCTGCCAGAATCTGCACAGCCACCACTTCCCTATATATACAAAACATTTTTTTTCGGTATTACTCAAAAACTACTGAATGGATTCACACCAAAACACAAACAAAGTACTCTCTCTGGACCCAGATCTATCTTTCTACCAAATTTGGCGTAGATCAGTTAAGAGGTTTAGGCTGTAGTTTTGTTTAAAGTTCCTATGGGAAAGTGAAAGGGGAAAAAGCGTTTTGGGACCCCCTGCTTGATGGATCACCCCAAAACTTTCCATGCACAAACTAGGCAAATAAGAGCACTTTTTGGAAAGTTTTGTGGAGCTTTGTCAAATGGCACCAAGGTTATTAGCAGCACAAAAAATGCATTTCCTATGGGAACACGATCCTAACTATAACTACCCAGGGGTGACTGCCACTGGGTGGGAAATATATATATATATATATATATATATATATATATATATATATATATATATATGTGACCAAGACCCCGTGAAAGGTCGAAACGCATTTGGCGATGCAGCGCGCGCAACAAAATTCGTTTTATTTATTTACATGTTTACTTACCTCTGATCGGCCGTAATCCGTAGTTTACTACCCCCCACCCTGCCCCTCCCCCGCCCCACGTCAGCACCCTGCAGCACTCCCACCACGGGCCGCTACTGCCCTTAACTCTTTGTATGATCTGGCAGTACTATAGTCTAAGCAACGATTCCATCAAAATGATAACAACTCCCTCTCTCTCCACCCTGGCTGTCTTTTTCCTCTTTAAATTCAGCTTCTCTCTCAATTACTTTTAACCCTTATGCTCTCTCACATCTCCCTGCTTCATCTTACTATCTATTTCACCTCCAGGACTGTTCAACTATGTTGGGTTTTTTTCTGCCATCTCCCCTGTCCACTTCTCCACTCCTTCCTCCCTCTTGTAACACATTCTCTTCTTTCCTCTTTCTGAATAGGTATTCCTGCTTTATCTTGACAAGACTAAACCACTAAGGACTAAGCCACTGCTCCTTTGTACCTCTTCACCCTTCACTGATTGTTTTTATTTATCCTTGCTTAGCAGTTTACCATATCTATATTTAGGCTAACTGTTTCATTTATCACCTTTCCTACTTCTTTTAAAAGGAATATCATTCTGCTTGTTTTCAGCAAATCACACAGTAGATCCTTAACCCCTCTCCAGTTTCCATCCTATCTGCCTTCTGCTTTTAGCTCTGTAAGGTACTTTTGAAAGTAGTCTCTAGACCACTCTTGCTTGCTTTCTACATTTTTGGTCTGAATTTTAGTCTACTTAAAACACTGAAACAAACCCTTGTACCTTGCTACAATTCTCCAAATGTCAGACTAAGCTAGCTTCTCTTTCAATTCCTCCAGAGGTTTTTATCATTTCAACATTCTATTTTTTGTCCATCCTGCCTAAACTTCTGATCTCAAGCTCCATCTGGGCATGTGTTTTTTTTCTCATCTCTCTGCCAATTCTTATTTCAGTATCTTTAGCTGGTCAGACTTGATGGAAATTACTTTGCACTTCTGTGTGGTGGTCCCCGAACCTCCAATACCGGTACCCTTCAATTCGCTGTCTGTAAACCCCTGTTTGCTGCTATAACATATTTTTGGGTCTTTTTTGACATTTGAATGTGCACAATTTCCCAATAAAAAGCTGTCTGCTATCCCACTATTCCCAATGGAAGTGTGCCTTGTAGTCTTGAAAGACATCTTACTCTTCATCAGAGCCCTTCTAAACATGTAACCATTTTTCCTGCATCTTATCCCTAGGACTATACTTCTCCTTCTTCTATCCATTGATACTCCAACCTGGATTCAATTATTCAATTCCATCTGCAATTCTCTACTGATACTTCTCCCTTATGCATGGATTTGGTTCCATTTCACACCACCTTTTACTTTGTTTTCTCTGCATTATCCTTAAATGTATTGATTGTACCTCCACTCCATTTAATCCCTCTCCTCAACAAATGCAGAATAAGTACAGTAAATAATCTACCCACTGATCATACTTGCCACACTTTTTAAACCTTTAATAATACATATTGCAAATTTAGGGACTTGTTTATTGTTGTGGACCTGATTATTGACCAGAAAGAGTGGGTCTACTTTCAATGGCAATGTGCCCAATGCATAGTATCTACATGTCCACCGGCCTACCACGGGGAGCCAGTGAAGGCAGCGCACCACAAGACAGGCATGATCCCCCCTGAGCTTCATCAAAAGACAACCAACTCATTTCTGCAGACATTGCAGGCCTGCAATGTGGTATTTGGGGAGGTACGGGTATGCATAACTGCTGCATGATAGCAGAAACTCACTTTGGATACACAAGAAAAGGAAAAGTCCTCTTCAGTGAGCAGAGGTGAAAAAGTCCGACTTAATCAATACAGACATAGATCACTAACCATGGACAGTTTCTATTCAGATGGAAGTCCTATGTTATGAATCTGAATTTATGGTGCTGGACATTAACCAAGATATTGTAGCCACAAGAAGGACTTCTGGACCTGTATTACAAATTGGGTGCAGTTTCCCTGTTTACATCACAGTGCACTTTTAAACAGGTGCGCCGGTCGTACACAGGGAAAGTGCATCCGGTTATGATGAATGCAAACTTGTCCTGCTCTGAGTGACATCACCCACTTTCATCGGGATGTCTGGGGGGGTCCATGTGACTCCCTTTCTCCCCGCCAGAGGACTGCCCTCAGGCGCTGCAGTGACTGTGAGCCACCTTTCTGTGGCACACTTTCAGTGCTCCTCCTATGGATATGTTTGCCTCCTCTGCACCAAAGTCTGTAACACGGTGTGGGCGCAGAGCCCAAATGAGAACCTCATTTGCATGGGGCAATTACCCCATGCAAATGAGGAAACCCCTTTCATGATATCTCTGGTGCCACATGTGCGCCAGCGCTATGAGTATTACAGAAGGGGCAGCACATGTGTGTTTAGCGTTCCCAGTATTGCGGAAGGTCCAGGGATCCTGATCCCGGATACAAATGCCCAAAATTTTTGTTTTGGATAGGTGGAGGAGATTCACTCGAGGCACTGGACCTTTCCAACCTCATTTAGTTAATTATGCGGAATGAATTGAGTATTTACTCCTCCTTAATTAGCATTTTCTATGATAATCCATAGAAGAGTCCCATTTGGTGTATATTCGTTTTTAGATTTTTTTTTAATTTTATTCTTCTTTTGTATTTTCATCTTGAACAAACTTTGTCGGTTACATCCTCATTTATCCAGATAGTTATATGGAATACATTGTAAGTACTGTAGCAGCATGCATCTTTACCCCCATCTGCAATGCCATTGCCAATTTATAATACGGCCCCAGATGTTGGGTTGTAGGACAATGAAAAGAACATGTTTTTGTTGGGTTGATGCTCGTTCGTGAACAACCTTCTAATGATAATAATAACTTGTTTTTATCCCACAAACATCTGCAGTTTGGAGTACTGTAATTAATGGTTATTTTAGTAAGAGATTTTAAAGGTTCTCGAAAGGTGCTAAAATTACTGACCTCGGGTCAAAGAGAGGGTGTGTCTACCTTCAAACTCATGGATCTCAAATCACTGCAGATGTCAACACTGACCCATCTTGCAGGCTATATTCAACAAGTGTTGCAGAATATTAATTGAAGCAGACAGAAAATGAACGAGAAGTTCGGAATTCTATTAATGCAATCATTATAAGAGCAATGACATATTGCAGGGCACATTAAACATTATGTTATGAAAACAGATGTAATAACTTTCAAAATAACTTTAGGGAAATGCCTTACTATCATCTTTTGAACCGTGTTTTGGGTGGATGTGTCCAACTAATGCCCACCACGGTGTTACACTGTGGATCGCCTGCAAACACGTTCATTGAAAGAGAGGATCTCCAGTAAAATAATGTAGGGAAACATTAAATCTACTGTAAAAATGCCAAAAAAGTAAGTACACCTACATGATGTTTGCATACATGTAAACTACAATCCCAGCTGCCCTCACAAGTCATCAAGTTGCAGTCCGGAATGTCGAGTGTAGAATATCGAGTGGCTACAATATTGTAACCAAAATAGCGAGGACATAAGTGCATATAAGTAAGTATAGATGTATTATTATCAACTCCACATCTATGTACTTTGACAATATACATATTATTATGGTAAATAGATGTAGAGTTAGGTGTAGTAAATCTATACATACTTACATGTTGATATTTTGGTCCTTCACACTTTCGTCACAATATTGTTACCACTCGATATTCAATACTCGATATTCCAAATCTACACCATGTCATTATAGAAGGCATTAAATTTACATCTTCAATCATATTAATGGCCACATCACTAATGAAGTCAATGGTATCCCTAATATCATCAGCTGTGACAACACCGCAGCATCATTATTCAAATCACTTATAAAGTGAGTTATGAGATGGTCAATTACATCACAGTCATCCTTCATGCTGTGCAGAAGATCACATGGGAAGGTGGTGAAGGGTTAAACAGAATAACAACAAACAGGCCTCAAAACATCATTCAACAAGGGAGCATTCTGGAATTCTCATTCTTTGTAGTGCAGAATTGGGTAAAGATGGCCCATTTAAGTGAGCCTCCCATGCATTATTATGCCTTTCCACAGTGCTCGACACACAGGAGTGAGTGTCGAGCTCTATGTGGTCGACACACAGTCCTAGTAGACATGAGATCACATACATGACACGCTTTTGTTCTCCTCAAGCAGCTGTTCCTCAAAAGATGTTCAGGTCTGCGTGCGAGTATCCACAGCCAGATCTTTAGATAATTGACAATATTTCTGAATCGATACAACTAGTTGAACTCTGGGTCCATGCATCCCATCGTCTAAAGGGAATGAATAAAATATAAGGGTTACTCTCCCGGTTTCTAACAGAAATTCCACAAACTCTACTCCCTTATATACATTTAAAGGATTGGACATCTATAGCAATGTTTTCTTTCGATAATTAGAGTATATGTTTACGACTATAAAGTGCATCCCTACAGAAGTTGGGTGTCTACCTGATGTTGAACCTGACTATTGTCTGATGTAAATATTGTTTCTATAAATGTCACCCATCGGAGTTAATAACAGAGAATATACATCCACTGGAAACCATTTTTTGTAAACTATATTTAGGACACAACTTCTACGTCAGACGATATTTTATACAACGATATTCTCACATCATGTTATCTGTAGTGCTTCACTCTCCTGAACACGAGCACGTGGGAGTATCTTCTTTCCCATATGCATACAATAAAACAGGAATTTACATAGATAAAACATTTTTTCCTAATTGGCTGGCAGACACTAATATGCTCTATCGTTGCAGGTAAACACCAAAAGAGTTCACTTGTATCTTCGGAACGGATTTACATTTGTGACGTAAATACAAATGTACACAACGTAAAATATGGGCGGACTGCTTTGCAGCTGCACACTTGCTCCTCCCCCAGGGAAATGAAGCCCTCGTCTTTTTATTGTGTGTCATTCTGATGACAGTGGTGGGCTTGCCGGCCAGGAGCCAGTCCCTCGTCCTGACCTCTTCCTCCCGTCCTCTTCATCATCTAATTACACTCTCTGTTCGCACTATGGTTCTTCCAGAATAATTTGCTTTCTAAAGTGTTCGACCTCTCCCCTCCATATTTCCATTACCTGGCATGTTCTGGATGTCAAGCCGGTGGACCTGACATTCCCAGGAGTGGTCATTATAAATATTAGTGCTTCGCTGAAACGCTTCCAGGCTACTCCAGGCAAGCAAGATTTAATGATCATTAATGATGTGCTCCTCGAAAATGAATGTAGGTTATTAATCTTTTGTTTACTTTCACTATTGAAACAGAGTATATGAAACTCTGCCTTTGTATTATCTCGTCCAGAAAATATCTTTGCTTATAGGATTCGTGCCCTGGCAGACATTAAACATGCAGTACACTGAGTATCTCTCGTCAAAAATAAGCAATTTTTATTTAACAAAGGGGCATATCATAAAGGTTACAGTGTTTTTGCAAGGGAAGCTGAACGGTTCTTACAGCTAGCATCCATAATTTAGTGACATTTTAGCACTGTCTATTAAGTTCAAACTACTAACTAGTTGTGTTTTTCCATCTAGTGTTTGGACAAATATTGCCCCGATTCACAAAGGTAAAATGAGACAAGAGTCTAACTTTACGACTTTCGGTATTCACAAAGGACATTTACTACTAGTAAATGCCCTTTGTGAATACCGAAAGTCATAAAGTTCAACTTTTGGTATTCACAAAGGGCATTTACGAGGAGTAGTAAATGCTGTTTGTGAATACCAAAAGTGGTAACGTCAGACTTTCGTCTCTGTTTACTTTTGTGAATCGGGCCCATATGCTTTTAGCCCTCATTTAAAGGGGAGCTGGATCAATCAGCGGCTGCCAATCAGTTGCCGCCAATCCATCCAATTCGGAGCTTGCTGCTTGGGCGGGAATTTTTACAGAAACTGATTCCGCCTCGGTATTGGGAGCAGTTTTGGAGACCCTTAGCCAAGGGGCCAAGGGGTATTATTTTCCTTTTTTCAGTGATAAAGTAGTTTTGTTTTTACAAAATGTACAACCTATGCCCCAGATACACTGGGAGTTTTCTCTATGCACCTATGAAATATTGATTGTTTTTTCCTGTTATGTTATGATATATTATGCTGATTTGTCGAGCGCACTATCACCTGTGAGGGTATCCTAGCACTGAGCCAGTGTGAGCCGAGCCAAACTGAGAGCTTAGTGGGGCTGCACGAAAAGCAAAGTCGTCAGCTTCCTGCAGAATTTAAGAAGTGAGGAGGAGTCTCTTATGTGTAGTAGCAGGTCCTTCCACAGCTTTAGGAGTGATGTATGAGAAGGCTCGAACATTGGATCAGGTTTTCCATATGCTTTGGCGGAGTACGGACAAGCGGAGGTGTCTGGAACGTTTGTGAAAGCAGATGCGATTATTAAAGTATTCTGAGCCAGTATTATGTAGTGCCTTGAAAGTGTGGGTGAAGAATTAGAATTGTGCTCCTTTGTGAATGGGGAGCCACAGGAGCTCCTTCAGCTGTCGAGTGATGTGAGTGTGGAATGGGAGGTTGAATGTGATTCAGGCCACGAGTTCCAACTGGATTGCAGCCTTCTGATGAATTTTTTGTTGATCCCTTTGCAGAAAGACCTGCTCCCTGACCACACCATTCAAGAGGAGCCTGGACCACTGACCACTCCCTCTGCAAGGAGCTAGTGCCCCTGCCCAGATCTTTAACTGGATGAGGACCCTCCAAGAGCCCCAGTAGCAGCCTAGACTTCAAGGAACTGGGGGCGCAGGGTACAGCGAGCCCAGGCAGTACTGATATGCTGTTCCTATGATACTACATGGTCAAAGGATGGTGTGTAAAATGTAGAGCTGACGCTGTCAGGCAAAAAGAAACGTGGCATCAGAAACCATGTCCTAACTAGAGCAGGCCTTCCGAGGCATATGGGCCAGTGATTCACTGGCACACAAGGTGTTTCTAATGACGGATCCCTCTGAGGCTTCACTGTCAGAAGTGTCACATTCTCCTAACTGTAAATGCAGTGGGGGACTGAGACTTGAGCAGATGGAACTTCTGCCATTTCTGGTGAATTTCCTATTACTGCTCAACTTTAAGTGAATCTATTAGTTGCAATTATATTAACACATATACTATAATTGATTCTTTATACCCAATATTATATATTGTTTTTATATTTTTCTGTAAGCGCATTGGGCAGAAAAAAGCATGCCTTTCCCAATGTTTTTTAGTCTTAGCAGCTAGGCAGTGCTTTTCCCTGGCTTAACATCAGCAGGAGTCTCCTCACAATATGCAAGGGTGATGCAGTGGTTAAGTGACCTAAATTCAGGGCAGAGATAAAATAATGGTGCTTCCGGTGCATTTAAAAAAGGAATCCTAAACCTGAGTTGCGACTTATTGGGTGAGTGTGCCTAATCACATTTATTACAGTTAATTTTAAGAGTCACTTGGCGGACCAACAGATACTCTGTAAGAGTATTAATACAAGCTTGCATTCACTCCTACCACAGTAAATTAGATGTAGGGTAGCACAACAACAAATTATAATGAAAAGTAAATTAACACGTGGAATCAACTCTTGATTTTTAGACATACTAGGGAAGAACAAGGTGTATCTTATTCATGCACAGTACAGATGGCCATGTGAGGCAGCAAGGCAATAAGAAACATT
Source organism: Calotriton arnoldi (assembly GCA_963921515.1). NCBI lineage: Eukaryota > Metazoa > Chordata > Amphibia > Caudata > Salamandridae > Calotriton > Calotriton arnoldi. The sequence goes on along the minus strand of CAWUFW010004272.1, from coordinate 243,739 downwards.
AACCTATAAAGCAGTTCTTGTTAATTGTGCAGTCCAAATCACAACGTGGACTGAAAAAGGTTTTCAAGTCAAAACCTGGTAGAATGCTTCGTGATGGTTTAAAAATACAGTACTCATGTCAGGCCATTGAGAGAGAACAATGGATAGCCATGAGTTCAGTCTTGGAAAGGACCTTCTACCATGTTGAGAGGCAAGGCCAGAAAGGGCATTGAAATGTGGAGTTTGGTGGAGTGCATTTAAAACAACCCTTAAGTGATATAAGTGAGGTGGATTGACTGAAGACAGGCATAGCTGTAAATTCAGGAAGGATCTCTTGGTAGGGTAGGGGAAGAGAACCTCTCGATTTTTTACAACCCAAAAAGACTCCTCAATTACACACCCATGAGTGGTTGGGTCAGGGAAGGTGTTAAACCTCAATTTCATAGAGTAATGTGTCCAGAGAAAAGGCAATTCATGACATGTCATAAATACAGTCAATTAAGTAAGGACATACTTAATAAGTAAGTCCTATGGCAGAATCAAAACATTTAGAAAGATTTGTTGCAAAAATCCAAAAGGTTCAATACAGAAATTGTAAGATGCATATTCCTAAGCCATTGCCATGAAGGCTCTCAATAATAGGACAATACAGAATAGCAAGCAAAATCAAAAATATTTTAAGTCTCAAAGAAAAGCAAAATCAGCAAGAAATCGGACCGCATCCCGAGCAACATTGGAAAGCCTTCTGGCACTCCCCCAATTTTGAGGGTTTATATAGGAAATCTTCTCATAGAACATAATTAAAACTGAAGATTCGGGGGCGTGGCTAGCAGCCGATGAAAATGGCCGCAGCCTAGGGAGTCTCCGTCGCCCGACTACCTTCCCCAAAGATCCGAACACTAATCCGCCGGCATTTAGCGCATCAACGTAGCGCTCGAAGTGTCGGACAGACCCGCGACTCAGCTGCTTTTGGTCCGGAACTGATCGGACGCTCCCCGGTGACACGGCGCCGAGTGAAAGAAGTGTGGCCTCCATCAGCAGCTCAAGCCGGGGACTGGAGTTGGTCAGGGGCCGACCGCAACAGGCGAAGCGGACTGGTAGGCATTGAGGGCGGAGCGTGCAGCGCGCACGAAGGCGGCGGCCCGGCTCCACCGCGGCAATCAACAGACAGAGAAGAGGCGGTGAAGACGATCCCCGTGGCGGCGGCGGATATGAATAGCAGGGGAGATGGCTCTGACTACGCTCCGTAACACGCCCGGTGCTTGCATAGGAACGGGACCGACTGGCAGCCAAATTGCGCATATAGGGCACGACAACACGACAGAAGCAGCACCGGCGGACATCCTGCTGCACGAGCTCACGTTGCGGGACGGTCAGTGAGACGCCGCAGAGAGAGGTCAGGAGCGGCCGAGAGTGGTGCGACCCGCCTGGGGTAAAACAGTGCAGTTCTGATAGCCTGTGCAGAACGGACACTGCAGCGCCCTATCCCCACTCACTGGCTGCTGCTGGTGCCGTGTGTCATTCCCCCCCCCGAGGTGGATACTGAATCTGGGACCTCCAAGGCTTCAGTGAGGGTGAGGGAACACGCTACTGACCTGACTGCGGGGGAGCGCCATACAACACACAGGCGCAGCTGCATTCAGTGCCTGGCAGATGCACCGCCCTGATACAGACAAGCGAGAAAGGGGTCCATAAACGCTGAAATCCACCACCGTCCCCGCGCAGCGGGCCCGCCACTGGCCATACAGCCTCACAGAGAAACTGCAAGGCGCGGCAAGTCGTACAACCTCTACAGCTTGCCTGATCCACGGGTGACGAACAAGTACTACGACAGGTCTGGGGTGGAAAACCCGAAAGGCCGCGTGTGCTGCACTAGAGCACTGGCAGGCAGCGGTGAGTACCACCCCAGTCCCGGAACAGTGTAAGTGAGCCTAATCACAGCTACGATGGGGGGCAGAGGCCAAAGGGCCCCGAACCACGCAAAACTTGAGAAATATGCCTACACCAAGACACAGCCGGAACTCACAGACCAAGGTACCACCCTCGCGATCAGCCCAGCGGCAACAGAGAAACCAGAAGTCACGTTGCAGGACATTATGACCAACATAAATAACGTACATACCTCCCTAGATTCCCGTATTGGGTCACTTTCAACGGAACTCTCATTGATCCGGTCTGATTTTAATAAAATGTCCACCAGAGTATCGGAGGTTGAAACCACTACAACGACCCTCACGAGCGACACGGCCGCTCTTAAGAAGCAAGTTCGCCAACTCGAGGCAGAAAACAAAATGATGGCCGCTAAACTCGAAGACCAGGAAGGCCGCTCGAGGCGGAACAACATTAGAATTATAGGCGTGCCGGAGCAAACAGGTGGCTCAGCCCTTGATCTATTTGTCGAAGACCTCGTCAAAAATCATCTCCAGCCACAAGGTCTCTCCAACTACTTTTCACTAGAAAGAGCGCACCGGGTCCCGGGGGAAACCAAGACCGGGGCGCCTCCAAGACCCATTATTGCTCGCATTTTCAACTTCCGGGATCGAGACATGATATTACAGACAGCACGTATCGCCCCTCCACTGTGTCTTGATCACAGTACTATCATAATCTTCCCAGACTATATGGCGGCAGTCACGAAGCAGCGCCGTGGATTCCTCGAGGTAAAAAAGGAGCTCCGGAACCGTGAACTCAAATACCCAATGCTGTTCCCGGCTAAACTGAGGGTGGATGCCGAGGGTAAAGCATGGTTTTTTACGATGCCCGAGGAGGCTCAGGAGTGGCTGGAGGAATGGCGCCCGATCTCGAGGCCCGATCGAACTGGCAGAGGTACTGGGCAATGTGTGTGGGACGAATCGTTGGAGGGGTCAGGAGAGCCAGGAGCAACGGGAAGATCATCGCAAGCGAGCGAGCGCATCGCAAGGAGAGTAAGCACACCTGTACTAACAACGAACACTGATGGGATGGCTGAGATCAACCGCATACCTTTCCAACTCCCTGCAATTTAACGGAGGAAAGACAGAGTTGATAGTCTGTTCCACTGCCAAAGTTGCTCGCCCACTTCATTCGGAATTTAGGCTCTCTCCCACTGATAAACCCTTGACACCAAATAAAACAGTGCGTAATTTGGGAATCATGTTGGATGAGGACCTTCAGCTGGAGACTCAGGTTAATAAGCTAGTGGGCACCTGTCTCTCCCTGATCAGAGCATTACGCACAATCCTTCCACTTCTTCCTACTAACACTAGGTCAGAGGTGGTGAGAGCAGTGATACTGAGTAGATTGGATTACTGTAACTCTCTCTACTTGGGGGCTCCAAACTCACTGATTTTGAAGATCCAGAGGATCCAAACTATAGCTGCCAAACTGGCTCTCAATAAGCATCGTAGGTCATCTACATCGAGGGCTTTGAAGGACCTTCATTGGCTACCAATTGGCCAGAGGATTAAGTTTAAATCACTATGTATAGTTTTTAAGGTAATCCATGGGTTAGGCCCGAAACCTCTGCAAGATAAATTTAAATGGTACGCCCCAAAAAGGAATCTCCGGTCAGCAAACACCAATTTGGTGATTATGACGAGATACAAAAACAAGAACTGGCGGGAGAGCCTTTAGACGCTGCGGCGGCAAAGCTCTGGAACGACCTCCCTGTAGACATTAGACAAACTCAGGAACTACTACCATTCAGGAAAAAGCTGAAGACATGGCTTTTCCCAAGGGAGGACTAATTCTGAGCTATCACTCATTGCAGGCTGGGCTATCTGTCCGTCTGTTCTGCATTCATACATCTTCTGGTCAGTCTCAGCGCCAGGATACCCTTGGGGTGACAGCTGCGCGGTATAAATATTTTTTACATTACATTACATTACACAAGGCTGGACCCAGAAATCCACCACCGAGTGGGTGACACTGTGGCCGACGCCTCTCTAGAGAAGAATGTGAGACCACAAGACACTTCTGAGACACTATATCATGTTAAATTGAGCGCCTTTATTAATGCTGCATCTTTCTTGTACTGATTCAATGATCGTGACTATGCCACTAAAGTACACAATGGAAAAGGGGGAGGTTATAAGGGGCCGCAGATGACTCTCCCCCCATCAAGGTATTGGGGATGGGCACTAAGCACTCTGCGCAGTTGGGGTGGCGGGTAGTTCTAAATCCGTCATGCAGGGAGGAGGGGACAGTTTCTTGGTTTATGTTTTTTGTTGTTTACATGTTTAAAAAGGGCAGCGGTTGAGTACCACTACTTATACATTGCTCCTCTGACACATTGTCCTTACATCTCCAGCGACAAGCGCACAGGACATGGTAGAAACGATAGTGCAGATTGAGCAGGAGACCGATTCACCGCTACCTCCCCTCACGTCGAGTACCACCCTATCACTGCTCACATGGAATGTTAACAGACTTGGCGATAAGATTAAGAGGGGGCTGGTTCTACAATACTTGAAACGACATACCCCAGCAGTGGCCCTGCTTCAGGAAACAAACCTAGTGGGCTCCTCCTGCAAGGCTATGGACCGATGTGGATTCCAGATGGTGGTACATTCCGAGTTTACCTCAGGGTCACGAGGGGTGGGTATTTTAGTACGGAAACACTTTCCGCTTGTAATTAAACGGACATGGACGGATGAGCAGGGCCGCTTCGCAGCCATCACATGCCAGTGGGAGGGACGAGCCTATAACATAGTATATATCCCTCCAGCACTTCACTCGGTGGCCTTCCCAGCCCTTAGCACATTTTTGCTTGCCCTTCCAGAGGGAGAACTTTTGATTGGCGGAGATTTTAATGCCATAGTCAATGGTGCTCTCGATCGCCAACCCCCCAAAGACCAGGGCAGTGGGACCTCCCGATTCGCCGGGGTTCATTGAGGCGCTCGGCCTCATAGATACTTGGCGTTTCCACTATCCTTTGACTCGACAATTCACCTTTCATTCCGGGGTACACAATAGCCTCTCCTGGATAGTTTACATTCTAACGTCAGCAGACAGTCTGGGGAAAATATTGGAAATCACTACCCTACCCAGAGGCATCTCCGATCATTCCCCAGTGGTGCTGACATACGCATGCTGGACTGCGACCGGATGCCGTACCTACCCCATATACCCGGAATATTTACATAACCCCAAAATCCTTAAAGGCAGCACTACCACAACGTAACACTATTTCCATGAAAACGAGCACTCAGTCTCCTCCCCAGTAACCCTTTGGGAGGCCTATAAGACAGTCCTCCGGGGCCAGGCCATCGCTTCTATTACAGGTCCCAAAAAAGAAAAGAAGAAAGAGATAGAGACCTTGGACCTAGAGTTGGCCCACGCGGAGGGGCTCCATGCCCAAAACCCGACGAGAGCGACAGCCCAAGCTCTTAATTTTAAACAACAGGAGTATAGGGGATACCTTAGGGGAGATATTGGGACCAAGCTTCAGGCTACACAGCATAAAATATATGAGGTTGGGGATAAGGCGGGGAAACTTCTGGTCTGGCTCGATAAGAGAGAGCGTGCCAATCGGTGGATCGCACAACTACGCACAGACGATAACGAAACCATAACCGACCCCCAGGAATTAATGAACAAATTAGCAAAACATTACCAACAGGTGTACACACCGACATCCTCGACGACGATCGAGGAAGCACAAGCTTTCCTTAAAGATATCAGAATGCCCACACTGACGCCGGAGGCAGCCATGACGCTCGAAGCTGACCTCACAACAGATGAGCTGCAGCTAGCTATAGGAGCCATACAATCAGGGAAAGCGGTGGGGCCAAACGGCATACCCATTGAACTCTACAAAAAACAGCTACCACTATCACTCCGCACCTTTTTAATATGTATGTGGCCAGCCTAGAGGCAGGAGAACTCCCGCGAGATCAACGCATCGCCACCATCGTGACGATTCATAAACCCGGGAAGCCTGCCGGGGAATGTACATCATACCGACCCATATCGTTAATTAACGCAGAGGCCAAAATACTCGCTAAACTCCTGGCAGCCAGATTAACTCCCCATCTCACCGCCTTAATACACCCGGACCAATCCGGCTTCATGCCGAGTAGAAATACGGCCCTTAATCTGAGACGTCTACATGGTGTAATGGCGCGTATACCCTTCATTCAAGAGGCAGCTGTTATCCTCTCCTTAGACGCTTGTATGGCCTTTGATATGGTTGAGTGGCCCTTCCTCTTCGCAGTCCTGAAGCATTTAGGTTTTGGCCCCAAGTTCTGTGCCTGGGTGCAGCTACTATACTCAAAACCCCTAGCTCACGTAACGGCCAACGGTCATATATCGGAGGATTTCCCGCTGGGACGCAGAACGCGTCAAGGGGCCCCCTATCACCACTTTTGTTTGCCCTCATTCTGGAGCCACTGGCTGCATGGATTAGGTGGGCCCGACTATCCGAGGGCTCCATTGGGCGGGAGGATGGGAGGACCGCATATCCTTATATGCCGATGATGTGTTGTTGTATATGGCATCTCCCAGACAATCCATCCATGCGCTCCTGAATATTTGTGACCTATATGGCCAAGTTTCTGGTTACACCATCAATTGGACCAAGTCGATTCTATATGTCCTTCATGGCCCATCACCGCAACTCCCAGCGGGGTGTACTCTACAAATAGCGAAGGGAAGTTTTAAGTACTTAGGGATCCATGTCACGCCGCTGTCAGAAGAATTTATAAAAAAAAACCTCATGCCACCTCTGGAATGACTCAAACGCGATGCGAAACACTGGCAGTCCTTGCCATTGACACTGCTTGGGAAAGCGGTACTTTTTAAGATGATGGCGCTTCCCAGGTTTCTCTATGCCCTGCAGAATACCCCGTTCCTTGTTCCACCGAGTTACTTTAAGGCGATAGCGGCGGAAGTATCCATTTTACTCTGGGAAAAACAAAACGGCCCGTATCGCCATGAATAAATTGGTCAGGAGCTGGTACGATGGGGGCATAGCACTTCCAAACATACAACTATATTACTGGGCATCCCAGTTGATGGTACTTAATCAATGGATTCACGCCCCGCAAACAGACCCCGCGTTTAGAGCAGACAGATATGGGTTGGGGGAAGGAGGAATAATGCGGGCATTATATACTAGAAAGCGGATTACCCCGCTGATTGGACCCACAGCACATACAGTCCAAATTTGGTATATAGCACTTAAAAAACTAGGCTGGGGCGGTGTCATAACCCAACTCATCCTACTCTGGGAAACACAACGACTAGGAAGGCTTCGGAATAGCAAGGGGTTCCACCGCTGGGACTCTATCGGAATATCAACGGTGGGTGATTTGTGGATCAAGGGTGAGGTGGCTACCTTTGCTCACCTCCAGGAACTGTATGAAATGGCATCCTCCGAAATATTCAGATACACACAGATCAGGCATGCACTCATGGCAGTCATACCTGCTGATACCACACTTCCGGAGGCCTCCCCCCTGGAGGATAGGTTATTGACAGACTACATGGACAAGAAGGCCACTTCCCTTACCTATCGCAAACTTATTAACAATCTACCAGATCCGATGAAACTCCTATGTGAAAAATGGTCCAACGAACTTGGGGAATTAGATGACACAGACTGGCAGGAGGCGCTCTCGTCCCCGCGCAAAGTAGCGATATCCTCCAGATTAAGACTGGTGCAACTGAAAATACTACATCGCACGTACTACACCAGAGTGACCTTACACAGAATAGGGGGGGCCGAAAATTTGCTTTGTCTGAGGAAATGTGGGGCAGAGGGTACGTTTTATCACATACTATGGCAGTGCCCACAGATAGCGCCCTACTGGGCAAGAGTTCTGTGAACTATTACTCAAGTGGGTGGAGTTCCAGTTCTGCCAGAGCCAAAAGTTGTCTCCTAAATATTTTGGAGCCCACTGATCACGCTACACAGGACTGGGCAACGCTCGGAATGATGTTCGCCAAACGTAATATAGCTAAACTCTGGGGGTCACAATCCTCTCCGACACACCATGACTGGTGCAGAGACATTGATGGGGCAATGGTGGCAGAAAAGGCGACGTATGTACGACGAGGATGCCCCATAAAATGGGAGCGAGATTGGGGAGCCTGGAATAAATATAGAGGGAACATCTGTGCTCCGCCTCTAACCGCGTCCGACACGGACTTTGACTGAGGGAGTTGGGTGAGAGATGGTTAATCGTAGCTCTCTGCCAAACTTGATGTATTGAATGTAATGATGAGAGACACCTTGTGTATACTCTAGGTAGTGAGGAGGTGGGGAATACCTCCTGTCGGAACTGGGTCCCTCAGACACCCAGCAAGCTAGGTGTCATGCTTCATCATATGGGTCTGCTCCTCGTCGGGCCAGCGCTGCAATGCTTGACGGGCACCCATAAAGGGGCTCTTTATCGGAGATCTTTTGTTCCTCGCTGTATAGGTGCCGTGGGTGTGAGGGGCCTAGGTACGTGTAGATGTGGGATGTGAATATAAAACCAGTAAAGGCGGCCTCTATGATGAATTTTATTCTATAAGGGTCCCAACCTGATTAAAAGAAATAGAGGGGGGCGAATGTTTTGTTGTAATGTGACAAAAATTTTGCTCAACCCTTAGATGGTCAACATGTTTCTCGTCTCAATAAGTCACGAAAGTGATCAGTTGGCGATTCTTCAGGACCGAGTGAATAATAAAAAACTATCTACAGTGGGTGGCAAGGTGCAACGCTACCTACCAATTGCTCTACCCGTGGGTCATTACCCCGGAGAAAAGGCAGCCAACCTAGAGTATAAAAAAGAAAATTAAAAAACCATGACAAGGTAGTGGGAAATGATCCTAGTTGAATTCAATCGATGTGTCTCAATTTTCACATTCATGAGTCGAACATATATTAAAATTACACAGTGCTATCATGCAAACCATTCAAGCTCTGTGTATGCTTCTATACATATCCCCTGTGTATACATGCTAAAAAAGTAGTGACTTTTTGGACCGTAGTGGTGAGTGGACTTGGGCTCACCTCTTCCAGGTATCTAATTCTGCCTCATCAGTTAGCAGCGGAGTATGGGGACACTCAATGTAGTGTCTCTGCATGAAATGAGACATAAAATACCAGATCATAGTCATTGGCTCTATGTACACTAGTTCGATGCTCACTTACTAGTCCTGGTGCACTAGGTTGTAAGGAGCAGAAGGTCCGGGTCAGGGTGGTTGTAGCCTGCAGTTGTGACCCCAAACCAAAGACACGATCAATTTTTTGGTGCTCACACAGGGCTGGTATGTCTGGTGGTGGCGCCGCACGCTGTGCCCCAACAACGGATGCTCACAGAGCTACTCTGGTAAAGTGGCACAGCGAAAGCGCCCCCAGGGGGCCGGCCAGCGTAATGGGCTAATACCATAAAGAAAAAGTGTCCGCTTAAAGCTCAGTGGCTTAAGGCTCGCAGCGCCTGATCCCGGTACCTCTTACCTCCATTAGTCGCCGGTGTCAGAATGAGCCTCCAACAGGATGTGCATACTCACCTGCTCCCGCTCAGAGCCTCGTGGCTGACCTACCCGCTCCGCTGCAACCAGGAAGGTATCGTGTCACAGCAGAAACCTGTTTAAATACCTGCCGCGGAGACCGCAGAGTGGGTAAAGTGGCCACAGCTGGGATCAAAAACAAAATCACGTGTTGGTGAAAAGGTGATGTCATTGTAGACGGAATCATGGCGGCCATCTTGGAGTGTGTTTTTTTGTTATTATTAATCACGGCCATATCGGTATGGGGATAGTGCGTGGCAGCTGCTATATAACTATAGAGTTCAAAAAGGTGGTAGATGCAGTATGTGAAGATACTTGACACTGCATGGGGTATCTCATTAGTTTCCGAAAGGTTCGGTAACGGTCAAAATGAAATCACGTGGTAGTGGAGACGGAATCATGGCGGCGATCATTGGAGTGTGTTTTAGTTGATCATGGCCATGTCGGTATGAGGATTGTGTTGGTGCATGGAAGCTGCCATGTAACTATAATGGTCCAAAAGGTGATGAATGCAGTATATGAAGATAGTCAACACTGCATAAGGTGCCTCGTTAAGGTCCCAGATGATTCAGTGGTGGTGGAACCTATTAAGGAACAATAGTTGCCATCTTGTAGTGTATACTAAGCTCCCATGGCATGCTGTAGGTAAGGATCATGTATTAATTAATGGTGCTCCAAGGGATGTCATCATTCAGGCCACCATTGGCTTAGTCAAGACAAAACACCCACCTTTGTTCAATCCTGAACAGGGCTGTATGTGTGATTTGTTGATGTGCCTCGAGGACTACCCAACGTAGACTCTCTGGGGATGTCTCAGTTCTGTAAAATGGGTATATAGTTTGGTGTTTGTCTTGAGGCAACGAATACTGCTTTTATGTTGAGTTATTCTGGTTTTAATGGCCCTCATGGTCATAGCCGATGTATCTTCTCTCGCAGTGGCATGTCAGCAGGCTACACACAACGTGGTGTGTTTCAATTCGTGTGTTTTGTGATCGTCCATGTGAATGTGTCAGACAATACCAGTTCTTTAGTTTGTTTGGTCTGTGGACAAACGGTACATGTACCGCAGGGTAGTGTCCTGTGACAGGGGAGATCCCACAGTTGTCTCTGGTTTGAACTGTTTCTGTCTTTGGGTCTCGTATGTATTAACATGACTTTTAGGTTGTTTGTTCGCTTGAACGCAAACCTAGGTTTCGGCATTGTCAGTGTGCCTGTGTTCAAGATCTCCCAATGCTTATTCACAGCTTTCTTGATCAGGTTAGATCTAGGTGTGTACGTGATTACACAGGTCACAGTATTGGAGGGTTCTTTTACATGTACCTCTAGAAGGCTTTTGCGATGGTTATTTATCGCTCGTTTCATGCAAGAATTGATTTGTTTTTTAGGGTATTGTCTTTTCAGTAAGTTATCTGACAGTGTCTCAGCTTCAGTTTTGTAGTCATTTATTAAACTACAATTCCTCCTAATCCGCAAAAATTGGCTGAAAGGTAGATTATTTTTCAGAGTCTTTGGATGATAACTGCTATATAACAGCAAGCTGTTCCTGTCAGCAGGCTTTTTATACATAGTAGTAGTTAGTGTGCCCTCTTGCAATCTGATGGTGAGATCCAAAAAGGCGATTTCAGTTGGTGAAATTGTATGGGTGAACCTCAAGTACTGGTTCTTAGTATTGATCCACCCACAGAATTCATTGCATGTCTGTATGTCCCCTTGCCAGAAGATCAGTATGTCGCCTATATACCTCTTCCACAATCTCAGGTTAGCTCCGAAGGGGTTGCTGGCATGTCGGATTATCTCTTGCTCAAATGCCGCCATGTATAGACATGCTACACTAGGAGTAAAGGTACTCCCCATCGAAGTACCCTGAGACTGATGGAAGAGTTGGTTGTTAAACTCGAAGAAATTCTCTGTTAGTGCTAAGGTGGCACATTGCATAATGAATGGGATGGGATCCATTCAGTTTCCGTTAGTGCAGTTTCTATCACTGTCAGTGTCTCTCTCTGTGGGATATTGGTATATAATTGCTCAACATCCAGGGTGACCAGGAGGTTGATGTCAGTGGTGTTTTCCAATTCCCCAATGATATGTAGGATATCAGTGGTGTCCCTGATGTATGAGGGAGTCTGTTTGACCAGAGGTTGCAGGTAAAAGTCACAAAATTGCGACAGGGGTTCTAGGAGAGAACCGATCCCTGAGACTATGGGTCTGCCCGGTACTGGGGTGGTCCCCTTATGTATTTTCGGCAAAGTGTAAAAATATGGGGTCTTGGGATGTTTTGTGATCAGAAAATCAGCTTCTTTTCTGCTGACCCACCCGTTACTCCCTGCCTCAAAGACCATTGTAGCAATCTCAGTTGATAACCGGGCTGTGGGCTTCGTTGCTATGGGGGTATAGAATTTTCTATTCTGGAGTTGGCGTAAACATTCAGTGTCATAGTCCGTAGTGGATTGAATGACCGTTGCTCCCCCTTTGTCAGCCTCTTTATTGTGATGCTGTTGTCTTCTGCCAGTGATTTGATAGCTGCACGTTCCTGATTGGAGAGGTTGTGAAAAGGAACTCTGTTTCCCTCATTTTTAAGTTCTTTTAGCACAGCTTTTTCAAATGTCAGTACCTCCACCGGTATCATGCCACTGGTGGGTGTAAAGGTGGAGGGTTACGTAGGCCTGAGTCTAGTTTAGCAGGTTCTTCTGTATCCTCAAAGTAAGCCCTCAGGCGCACCTTTCTAAACAGATTCCTGGATTTCGCATTGTTCTAGAAATGTATCTTCTTTGGGGGTAGGGACATACCAAGCCCCTTCTCCAGTACCGTTTGTTCTGTTGATGTCAGTTGCCTATGTGATAAATTTACCACTAGACTCTCCTGCCCTGTGTTTTGCTCCTGGTTTCCACCATATTGGGTTGTTGGTCCTGCCACTGGACCTATTTTAGTCCTCCTCTCTTGCGCCCTCTTCCTCTGCCCCAGCCTCTGCCTAAAAGGTGGGTGGCTAGCAGGATAGAATTGAGAGTTGGCCTTGGGGATATATTGGAAAAGGCCAGTATGGAGGTTGTGGGCCTTGAAAGTTATGTATGGGGTAGTTAGGAGTTTGTGGGCGGTTATTTCTCCTCTGATTAGGGCCCCCAACTCCCGCTGCTGGAATCACTGCTGGCTGAATCTCTTCTGTTTGTGTCGCTACTTTCATCAGAAGAGTAGCTTGTCTTGTTGGTCGTATAATCAGCCTTCAAATATGGATATATTTTCTCTTTGTTGAATCTGTTTATATCCTTTTGAAGCTTGCTGACTTTCTGCTTCATCAGGAATTCTTTGTGCTCAGCAATCTCATTGTTGAGTTCTGTACCTTTCTGTCTCTTGGCTTAATTTAGGGCATGTACGTTGGACCTTCATCAAGCCCTTTTCGTCCCTCCTTTTGTTGACATACCTTCGCACGGGTATTCCCGTGGGACTTCCAAGGTTACCGGAGGGATAGTTACCCTCATTGGCCCATTCTCCGGGACTTACGTCTCAGTCCCCTTCTTTTATAATATCCCCTGTTATACCAGTCATCATGGATGACAACCCAGGTCTCAGCTTCGGCGATCAGATAGCCGCAGAAATTCTCAGGAATACGCCATCCATTTTAGGGGGGGAAGGTCCTTCAGCCTTAGGGGCACCGTCCGAGGATTGGACCACCCTGACTAACATGAAGAGGGATTGGCTCAAAATCACGCTCCACGGAGCGATGATGACAGAGTATCTGAGGGCCAATATCGCACCAAATGGTCTGATAGTTAAAAACTTCTTAGACTTTTCCTGGACAACGTAGTTTTTAAAAAGGAGTGGTCCCTGGTGGCGTGGAAATGCACCAGGGACTTACTTATCCTCATTATTAACACGGCAAGAAGGATAGCTGATGCTCTCCTCATTAGAATACAGGTGGCTGAAGGGGCCATTAAAACCACCATTCAGGCAACCCTGTTTAAATCCAAATTGACAGAACTCAACAATGAGATTGCTGAGCACAAAGAATTCCTGATGAAGCAGAAAGTCAGCAAGCTTCAAAAGGATATAAACAGATTCAACAAAGAGAAAATATATCCATATTTGAAGGCTGATTATACGACCAACAAGACAAGCTACTCTTTTGATGAAAGTAGCGACACAAACAGAAGAGATTCAGCCAGCAGTGATTCCAGCAGCGGGAGTTGGGGGGCCCTAATCAGAGAAGAAATAACCGCCCACAAACTCCTAACTACCCCATACATAACTTTCAAGGCCCACAACCTCCATACTGGCCTTTTCCAATATATCCCCAAGGCCAACCTCAATTCTATCCTGCTAGCCACCCACCTTTTTTAGGCAGAGGCTGGGGCAGAGGAAGAGGCCGTAAAAGAGGAGGACTAAAACAGGTCCAGTGGCAGGACCAACAACCCAATATGGTGGAAACCAGGAGCAAAACACAGGGCAGGAGAGTCTAGTGGTAAATTTATCACATAGGCAACTGACATCAACAGAACAAACGGTACTGGAGAAGGGGCTTGGGTATGTCCCTACCCCCAAAGAAGATAAATTTCTAGAACAATGCGAAATCCAGAATCTGTTTAGAAAGGTGCGCCTGAGGGCTTACTTTGAGGATACAGAAGAACCTGCTAAACTAGACTCAGGCCTACGTAACCCCTCCACCTTTACACCCACCAGTGGCATGATACCGGTGGAGGTACTGACATTTGAAAAAGCTGTGCTAAAAGAACTTAAAAATGAGGGAAACTGAGTTCCTTTTCACAACCTCTCCAATCAGGAACGTGCAGCTATCAAATCACTGGCAGAAGACAACAGCATCACAATAAAACAGGCTGACAAAGGGGGCGCAACTGTCATTCAATCCACTACGGACTATGACACTGAATGTTTACGCCAACTCCAGAATAGAAAATTCTATACCCCCATAGCAACGAACCCCACAGCCCGGTTATCAACTGAGATTGCTACAATGGTCTTTGAGGCAGAGAGTAACGGGTGGGTCAGCAGAAAAGAAGCTGATTTTCTGATCACAAAACATCCCAAGACCCCATATTTTTACACTTTGCCGAAAATACATAAGGGGACCACCCCAGTACCGGGCAGACCCATAGTCTCAGGGATCGGTTCTCTCCTAGAACCCCTGCTCGCAATTTTGTGACTTTTACCTGCAACCTCTGGTCAAACAGACTCCTCATACATCAGGGACACCACTGATATCCTCCGTATCATTGGGGAATTGGAAAACACCACTGACATCAACCTCCTGGTCACCCTGGATGTTGAGCAATTATATACCAATATCCCACAGAGAGAGACACTGACAGTGATAGAAACTGCACTAACGGAAATTGAATGGGTGGCACCGACTCCCATCCCATTCATTATGCAATGTGCCACCTTAGCACTAACAGAGAATTTCTTCGTGTTTAACAACCAACTCTTCCATCAGTCTCAGGTTACTTCGATGGGGAGTACCTTTGCTCCTAGTGTAGCATGTCTATACATGGCGGCATTTGAGCAAGAGATAAACCGACATGCCAGCAACCCCTTCGGAGCTAACCTGAGATTGTGGAAGAGGTATATAGACGACATACTGATCTTCTGGCAAGGGGACATACAGACATGCAATGAATTCTGTGGGTGGATCAATACTAAGAACCAGTACTTGAGGTTCACCCATACAATTTCACCAACTGAAATCGCCTTTTTGGATCTCACCATCAGATTGCAAGAGGGCAAACTAACTACTACTATGCATAAAAAGCCTACTGACAGGAACAGCTTGCTGTTATATAGCAGTTATCATCCAAAGACTCTGAAAAATAATCTACCCTTCAGCCAATTTTTACGGATTAGGAGGAATTGTAGTTCAATAAATGACTACAAAACTGAAGCTGAGACACTGTCAGATAACTTACTGAAAAGACAATACCCTAAAAAACAAATCAATTCTTGCATGAAACGAGCGATAAATAACCATCGCGAAAGCCTTCTAGAGGTACATGTAAAAGAACCCTCCAATACTGTGACCTGTGTAACCACGTACACACCTAGATCTAACCTGATCAAGAAAGCTGTGAATAAACATTGGGAGATCTTGAACACAGGCACACTGACAATACCGAAACCTAGGTTTGCGTTCAAGCGTACAAACAACCTAAAAGACATGTTAATACATACGAGACCCAAAAACAGAAACAGTTCAAACCAGACACAACTGTGGGATCTCCCCCCTGTCACAGGACACTACCCTTGTGGTTCATGTACCGTTTGTCCACAGACCAAACAAACTAAAGAACTGGTATTGTCTGACACATTCACATGGACGATCACAAAACACACGAATTGTAACACACCACGTTGTGTGTACCTGCTGACATGCCCCTGCGAGAAAAGATACATCGGTATGACCATGAGGGCCATTAAAACCAGAATAACTGAACATAAAAGCAGTATTCAGTTGCCTCAAGACAAACACCAATCTATATACCCATTTTACAGAACTGAGACATCCCCCAGAAAGTCTACGTTGGGTAGTCCTCGAGGCACATCAACAAATAACACATACAGCCCTGTTCAGGATTGAACAAAGGTGGGTGTTCGTCTTGACTCAGCCAATGGTGGCCTGAATGATGACATCCCTTGGAGCACCATTAATTAATACATGATCCTTACCTACAGCATGCCATGGGAGCTTAGTATACACTACAAGATGGCAACTATTGTTCCTTAAGAGGTTCCACCACCACTGAATCATTCGGGACCTTAACGAGGCACCTTATGCAGTGTTGACTATCTTCATATACTGCATTCATCACCTTTTGGACCATTATAGTTACATGGCAGCTTCCATGCACCAACACAATCCTCATACCGACATGGCCATGATCAACTAAAACACACTCCAATGATGGCCGCCATGATTCCGTCTCCACTACCACGTGATTTCATTTTGACCGTTACCGAACCTTTCGGAACCTAATGAGATACCCCATGCAGTGTCAAGTATCTTCACATACTGCATCTACCACCTTTTTGAACTCTATAGTTATATAGCAGCTGCCACGCACTATCCCCATACCGATATGGCCGTGATTAATAATAAGAAAAAAACACACTCCAAGATGGCCGCCATGATTCCGTCTACAATGACATCACCTTTTCACCAACACGTGATTTTGTTTTTGATCCCAGCTGTGGCCACTTTACCCACTCTGCGGTCTACGCGGCAGGTATTTAAACAGGTTCCTGCTGTGACACGATACCTTCCTGGTTGCAGTGGAGCGGGTAGGTCAGCCACAAGGTTCCGAGCGGGAGCAGGTGAGTATGTACACCCTGTTGGAGGCTCATTCTGACACCGGCGACTAATGGAGGTAAGAGATACCGGGATCAGGCGCTGCGAGCCTTAAGCCACTGAGCTTTAAGCGGACACTTTTTCTTTATGGTATTAGCCCATTACGCGGCCGGCCCCCTGGGGGCACTTACGCTGTGCCACTTTACCGGAGTAGCTCTGTGAGCATCCGTTGTTGGGGCACAGCGTGCGGCGCCACCACCAGACATACCAGCCCTGTGTGAGCACCAAGAAATTGATCGTGTCTTTGGTTTGGGGTCACAACTGCAGGCTACAACCACCCTGACCCGGACCTTACAACCTAGTGCACCAGGACCAGTAAGTGAGCATCGAACTAGTGTACATAGAGCCAATGACTATGATCTGGTATTTTATGTCTCATTTCATACAGAGACACTACATTGAGTGTCCCCATACTCCGCTGCTAACTGATGAGGCAGAATTAGATACCTGGAAGAGGTGAGCCCATGTCCACTCACCACTACGGTCCAAAAAGTCACTACTTTTTTAGCATGTATACACAGGGGATATGTATAGAAGCATACACAGAGCTTGAATGGTTTGCATGATAGCACTGTGTGTTTTTTAATATATGTTCAACTCATGAATGTGAAAATTGAGACACATCGATTGAATTCAACTGGGATCATTTCCCACTACCTTGTCATGGTTTTTTAATTTTCTTTTTTATACTCTAGGTTGGCTGCCTTTTCTCCGGGGTAATGACCCACGGGTAGAGCAATTGGTAGGTAGCATTGCACCTTGCCACCCACTGTAGATAGTTCTTTATTATTCACTCGGTCCTGAAGAATCGCCAACTGATCACTTTCGTGACTTATTGAGGCGAGAAACATGTTGACCATCTAGGGGTTGAGCGAAATTTTTGTCACATTACAACAAAACATTCGCCCCCTTCTATTTCTTTTAATCAGGTTGGGACCCTTATAGAATAAAATTCATCATAGAGGCCTCCTTTACCTGTTTTATATTCACATCCCACATCTACACATACCTAGGCCCCTCACACCCACGGCACCTATACAGCGAGGAACAAAAGATCTCCGATAAAGAGCTCCCTTTATGGGTGCCCGTCGAGCATTGCAGCGCTGGCCCGACGAGAGCAGACCCATATGATGAAGCATGACACCTAGCTTGCTGGGTGCGTGAGGGTCCCAGTTCCGACAGGAGGTATTCCCCACCTCCTCACTACCTAGATTATACACAAGGTAGCTAATATCCCACCTAAGGAACTCTGTTCCTTTCTGTCTCTTGGCTTAATTTAGGGCATGTACGTTGGACCTTCATCAAGCCCTTTTCGTCCCTCCTTTTGTTGACATTGAATGTAATGATGTCATGACTATTCCAATGTGAGATGAGACGTGAGATGTTTATCATGATTCAACTTGTAACCGCTTTTTATTTTTGCCGTTATCAATAATAAAAAGAGTTTTTAAAAAAACAACTGAAGATTCATCATGGTGTGAGAAAAAAAATGCAACTTTAGCAAATCAAAGCACAGAATTATTAAACATCATATTGTCTTACCATATAAATTCTCCCACTTCATGAATATTGATTCTTCCCCCTTATGTTAATGTCATCTGGAGATGGCAGGACAAACTAGTTACAAAACAACAGTGAATGAGTGGATTGCAGCTTTTAGGCAGAAGGGACTTTGAGTAGTTTGAAACTTTACTAGGCCCATGCTAGAAAAATGTATTTGGGAACAGCACCAATATAAATAAACAAACATGATTTTACTTGACTGTGTGCAGCAAAAATAATCAACAGCGAACTTGCAGGGTGAAAAATTCATCTTAAACATGATGACTTCACATCCTAGCTGAGGCCTAGTTAGCATAAGCTAAGAAAATGCACTTTAACAGGTCATAGCAAAATCATTTCAAAGACATTAGCACTATATCAGCATATACATTTGAATCTGAGAGGAGATCCATATTCTGCATATTGTTAATAATGCACAAAATCATAAAAACATAAAAACACACAACTATCTATAATACATTCTTAATCACTTTCTGCTTTTTGCAATTCGATTCTTCCAAAAGCTTCATTTGATTAAATACTCGATCTTCCAATTCAATCTTGTCTCACTTCCTCTTAGATGATCTCTTTTTCGCTTTACATCCAAAATTTCGAAATATTAATTCAGAAAATCTGAACAAGAGATTCAGAAAAATTGCACAAATCGACATAATAATTACAGGAGTAGGTAGTGTCCCAAACATAACCCCTCCCGATCTATCAATCCACTCATCTACACTAATAAAACGCTTTCCTATCTCATTAACCCAGGAACCTACAGTCTCTCACCAACCATACTCTTCTAAAGCTCACACTTCACAAGCAATGTTAGTTGTGTTTACTACATTGGCATCAATAGCCCTACTGTTATCTGAGATGAAGGTGCAGCATTTTCAAGCACCCGCTCAGTTAAGTGGTAGGTTAAAATAAACAGCCTTATCACAGAAAATAAATTCTCCTAAATATTGGTTCTTCACCAATCAGCAAATCACCACTGAGAACATAACTCCTTTCACACTCAATCTTTCTCACAAACTCTTTTGATCCACTTCTGGTAGATTCATGACATACCATACACAACTTGCCCTTTTACTCGTGCTCCATTCTCAACTTTGTATGCTGGTTTGAAAGCCTAAATTCCTCTTCAGCATTAATCTGTTCTCTAATTTTCTTCTCATCGTCCCAGTCTCTGAAAACCTTCACTCGCATACCATAATATTCAATGACAAATTCATACTCTTCTTCACTGAAACTACATAATACCCCATTTTAGTAAGTTTAGTGTTTGTGCAACTGTATTCGGATAAATACTATAGGTTACCCTATTCCCAGCATTTTGGCAAGCAGGAAGGTCTTTCAGTGAAATGTTAAAACCTGACATGTATGGCGACAGAACTCCTGCTTATTAAATATGCTAACAAAATTATTGCAGGACAAGCTATATGAAATAGGTCGTTGTAGATGCGTAGCTCTGTCACCTACAGAAGAAAAGAAGAAAAGTGCCCACCATACAATTCTTAACACCCATAATGTCAACATATTCTTCAGTCTCTTTGGCCTACTCCTTGACTGAGATCCTCTGCCAAAAGGAAATTCATGATGAGCTTATTAGGGTGGGCGGCTTCCTAAGCTGAGGTACACTTCATTCCTCTATCAGACGTGTGCGAGGTAACCACCTGGGCTTTACAGCATATATTGGTCACCTATTACAAGTTAGAATGGTTTGATTTTGATGGTCAGACTTCTGGTCTTGGCCCCCAACAGGTCCATTCTCACTTAATCAGATTTTACAATACAGGGCACACAATTTTGCAGCCTCAGTGGATTGTGTGTGTAGCCTTCAGCTGTAGAGAAAGATGTGGATTCATGCTTTTGTACCTCATTCATGAACTGGCATTAAGAAGAGGGGTATAGAGGTAATGTTCAGTATTCCTACAAGCGATTTTCATTTCTGTGAGCCCTACTATTCCTTTAAACAGTCATTATGATCAAACCACCATCCATAAACTATTCATTCTTTCGTCGTGGCTTGGGTAGCTACAAAGGGTGCTGGGTATTCCAGCATCCATTATGACACCCATTCTGGGTAAGTGAGGCATTCAATCACATGTAATCTGAAATTCCTGATTTGGAAGTTTAATCCAAGTCCTCAGTAATAGTAAGGCAAAGGGAAAGGGAGTGCGCTTTTCTGCTAATGAGTAAAACGCCAAAATGACATTTTGTTCTCATGTAATCAGTAAAGGTACTTAGGAAAAACATGGTGATTTTGGAAGATGATGATCTAGCATATCTGTACCAAAAAGCCATGTCCTGCCCTTGCATGATACTGTATTTTATAAAATATAGGAGCAGTAATAACTTGGAGAGAGGAAGTATACAGTATCTCCCTCAATAAAACACAACATAAAAAGAGTAGCTCATTTTTTGTAAAATTTATCAAAATAAAATCGTCAAACAATATGAGTTTCTTTTAACATGCTGGCTTTTTCACATAGAGCCATGGGTGCCTTCGCTTAATAACAGCAATGTTGTTGCATAAACACATTAAAACATAGTAGTAATTACATGGTAAGAAAATATAGCAATTGAACGGTGCATTTTGTAATTAGACATAGCTTATATTATATTTATTTATCATTGTGTGTGCAACAGCTTCAGGCAATTCAAAACAGTATAATGTGACTCACCGTCGCTAACATAATACATGGAAGTTTTCTTGGCATGCATACGAAATATTGAAGTCAGAATATCAAGGGTACTAAATATCATGGACAAAATATCAAAAATCAACAAGTAATTCTAACACTATAGTGTGACTCACCGTCGCTAACATAATACATGGACGTTTTCTTGGCATGCATACGAAATATTGAAGTCAGAATATCAAGGGTACTAAATATCATGGACAAAATATCAAAAATCAACAAGTAATTCTAACACTATAGTGTGACTCACCTTCGCTAACATAATACATTGAAGTTTTCTTGGCATGCATAAGAAATATTGAAGTCAGAATATCAAGGGTAATAAATATCAAGGACAAATATCAAAAATCAACAAGTAATTCTAACCCTATAGTGTGACTCACCGTCGCTAACATAATACATGGAAGTTTTCGTGGCATGCATACGAAATATTGAAGTCAGAATATCAAGGGTACTAAATATCAAGGACAAAATATCAAAAATCAACAAGTAATTCTAACACTATAGTGTGACTCACCGTCGCTAACATAATACATGGAAGTTTTCTTGGCATGCATACGAAATATTAGAACATTGGAATGTTGGGAGCTCCATTGAAGACAATGGAGTGCTCTGTGCTTCTAGGGCCGGTAAAGGCCTGCAGAGCAACATTCCAATGCTTTTCAAATGCCTTTAGGAGCTCGAGGGGATTTAAATCCCCTCGAGCTCCGAGAGGCCTTTGTTTTTTTGTTAGAACATCCTGCCCTCTAGTGGCAGAATGTTCTAATAGCCTTATAGCCCTTCGTAGCAGGGCTATACCGGCTATTAGAGTCCCGATCCCTTGTTAAAGTCCCTCGCCTTCGGCTCGGGCCTTTAACGCGGGAGCGGGCCTTTAATAGCCGGTATTGCCCGCTACGGCGGGCTATAAGGCTATATTGAAGTCAGAATATCAAGGGTACTAAATATCATGGACAAAATATAAAAAATCAACAAGTAATTCAAACACTATAGTGTGACTCACCGTCGCTAACATAATACATGGAAGTTTTCTTGGCATGCATACGAAATATTGAAGTCAGAATATCAAGGGTACTAAATATCATGGACAAAATATCAAAAATCAACAAGTAATTCTAACACTATAGTGTGACTCACCATCGCTAACATAATACATGGAAGTTTTCTTGGCATGCATACGAAATATTGAAGTCAGAATATCAAGGGTACTAAATGTCATGGACAAAATATCAAAAATCAACAAGTAATTCTAACACTATAGTGTGACTCACCGTCGCTAACATAATACATGGAGGTTTTCTTGGCATGCATACGAAATATTGAAGTCAGAATATCAAGGGTACTAAATATCATTGACAAAATATCAAAAATCAACAAGTAATTCTAACACTATAGTGTGACTCACCGTCGCTAAAATAATACATGGAAGTTTTCTTGGCATGCATATGAAATATTGAAGTCAGAATATCAAGGGTACTAAATATCATGGACAAAATATCAAAAATCAACAAGTAATTCTAACAATATAGTGTGACTCACCGTCGCTAAGTTTAGTTTAGTTTATATAGTTTATATAGCGCTGAATCACCCCAAAGGGGTATCTCTGCGCTTAGGACGGAGAGCAGCAGCCAGACCTAAGGGAATCAGAAAAGATGAGTTTTCAAAAGCTTCCTGAACTGAGAGAGGCTCTGGCATTCGCAAATCTGGAGGGGCAGCTCGTTCCAGAAAGCCGGGGCAAGATGTGAAAAGGCTTTGCCACCATTGCGCGCCTTTTTAATTCTAGGGGTGCAGAGGAGGAGCTTGGACCCAGATCGAAGGGGTCGTGAGGGGATGTATTTTATGAGTTTAGTAGATAAGTAGGAAGGCCCCTGTCCATTAAGGGCTTTAAAAACAGTGCAGCCTATCTTAAATTTCACCCGCTTTCTCACAGGGAGCCAGTGGAGTTCTTTGAGAAGGGGAGTAGAAGCCGTTCTGGGAGGAGCGTTTGCTACCAAACGGGCAGCCGTGTTCTGTACAACTTGTAGCTTGTTTAAGGAGGCTTCGTTGGCCGACACCAACAGTGCGTTACAATAATCCAAGCGACTTAGTACTAGGGCTTGCATCAATGTATTTTTGGTAGAGGAAGGTAACAGGGGGAAGATTCTTCTAAGTAAACTGAGTGTGTAGAAGCAGGTGCCGGCAGTAGTAGTGGTGTGAGCATCGAGAGTGAGGTTCTGGTCGATCCTGATTCCCAGATTCTTGACCACATCCTTAGGAGATGGGGCATTGCCCAGTTCCTCTGGCCACCATCTGGGAGTCCAGCTTATAGCTGCTCCTCCAAACAGCATGATCTCCGATTTATCGGCGTTCAATTGGAGGAAGTTAGTCCTCATCCAGGCAGCAATGGTCTTCATGCCTCAGGAAGGTGAGATGTATATCAGGTCGGTTTTTATCTAAGGTGAGGAGGAGCTGGGTATCGTCCGCGTATGAAATGGGACTGAACCCTAAGTTCCTCATAAGTTTGGCTAAGGTGGTAACATAAATGTTAAAGAGAGTAGGGCTCAAACAGGAGCCCTGCGGTACCCCCTTAGTGATTTTGGTGGTGTTAGATCTAAAGGTCCCCAAAGTAACCGACTGAGTTCTATCAGTAAGAAAATCTGTCAACCACTTCAGTGCAAGCCCCTGTACTCCAATGTCCCGAAGTCTCTCCAGTAGGATCTGGTGCGAGATGGTATCAAATGCTGCCGATAGGTCAAGCAGCACCAGTAGTGCCACCTGACCATTGTCCAGGGCCATTCTAATATTATCCGTTACCTTAACCAGAGCAGATTCGGTACTGTGCTTGGCACGGAAGCCTGACTGGGAGACATCCAGGCAGTGAGAGGTTTCAACAAAGTCAGACAAATGTCTGTTTATGTGTTTTTCGATAAGCTTGCTCTGAAGGGGGAGCAGAGAAATGGGACGGTAATTTGAAAGCTCGGTTGTAAAGATCTTGAGATTTTTGCGAATGGGTACAACTTGAGCAGCTTTCCATTCTAAGGGGAGTCTGCCAGTACTCAAGGAACTATTAAGAATGGTACAGATGGGTGTGGCTAACTGTGGAGAAAGTCTGGATGAGATTTTGGCAGGGATGATATCTAGGGGAGAACCAGATTTAGTTTTGTTAAGGAGAGATTCAACCTCTACCGGAGTGAGGAGGGGAAAGCAGTGGAGCTGCGAGGTATTGTTAGGGGGGCCAGGATGTCCTGCTAACATAATACATGGAAGTTTTCTTGGCATGCATACGAAATATTGAAGTCAGAATATCAAGGGTACTAAATATCATGGACAAAATATCAAAAATCAACAAGTAATTCTAACACTATAGTGTGACTCACCGTCGCTAACATAATACATGGAAGTTTTCTTGGCATGCATACAAAATATTGAAGTCAGAATATCAAGGGTACTAAATGTCATGGACAAAATATCAAAAATGAACAAGTAATTCTAACACTATAGTGTGACTCACTGTCGCTAACATAATACATGGAAGTTTTCTTGGCATGCATACGAAATATTGAAGTCAGAATATCAAGGGTACTAAATATCATGGACAAAATATCAAAAATCAACAAGTAATTCTAGATTTTCTATACCTATCTCAACATGTATGTACCACCGCATTACATATATCTTCAAGGTGAGTAGATAGGCAGTTAGGAATAGCAAATCTACACTTCCCTGTATGCACGCACCTTTTAATATTTTGTCCCTCGATATTCTGCCCTCCATATTCTTGTAAGTCAATGTTCTTCATGTCGCCATTCTGCGGTCCTTCTGACTTACATGCAGTACATTGCAAAAATGGAATGCTGATTAACATTAACCACGTTGCCATATCAACTGTAATGTGCATTGGAAAAATGCACTAACCATGACGAGGCAAGAATACCTAAATACTTAAATACTTATCAATCTAGGCATGGGCATTCACTTATTGTATACAACCATTTTCTAGCTTCAGGCGTTCAATACAGAAGCTCTAAATAACACTGTAGGATGCCTTTGAGTTCAACTGAAAAGTTTTCCTAAACCAACATCTCCCTTAATTTGAGCTTTATTCACCATTTGCCATGATTGCAGATATGTGGCAAAGTGCATGCCTGGGTCAAACACCTGTTTGAATCTGAAACGGGATTCCAACGTGGGCAGTGTTTGACCATGCACTAATTTATCCATGTGCTATTTGTCTAAGTGCAAGTGACACCCAGAAACTGTGGAGGCAAAACAGGTACATGGAGATCCAAAAACATGGGAGTTGTGGCCAGAGTAGGAAACTGGGAAGCATGAAGCATATAACAGGAGAAAGGAGGGCACAGTGAGACGTGGCAGATAAAAGGAGACAATGGGAAACACCGAGATACACATACTTGGGAGTTTCTTGGAAACATGGGCAAAATCATCCATTTCGGGGCATGGAGACATGGAAAGAATCCAACACAGTGAGACTTGAACATCTAATGACAAAGACAAAGGAAAGCATCAACAAGGGCGTACATGGATACGGGGAACCATGGATAGTTAAATACAGGGTAGATGCTGAACAAATATGTCAGGAGGAGATATAGAGCAGGGTAGACACACATTTTGTGCGATTTATGCAATACATATAGTGCAACCTTTCATGCAGACTAATGTCTTGTGTGAGCATGGTTTTCTACATATTAGATAATGTCAATATGCATTATGGAGCTTGATAGTTCATATTTGTGTATTGGATGAAAATGAGTTAATGTTTTTACTGAGTAAAGGTGTGCTAGGCCTGGGGTGAATTGTTCATCATGAGGTTTTCTACTTTATTTTGTGCAACCTAAGAGAATGTATGTAACAGCAAAATTGTAATTTTTTTCTGCTTATGTTGCGTCAATTAGAGAAGTGGTTTCCATTCTCTGTTGAATGTGTGTTGTAGCTGAAAGAAGCTTCTACAGAAAGATCATGTGTAGTAACATTCTGTTGGAAATTTGAAACTAGGGTTGATGCGCTTGTCATGCCTAACACTTCTAATATATCATTTTTTCAGCCCTCCATTGTAAATACCGGTTCTGAGCCCAGTAGCCCCCACCCGCTCCATGGATTTATTAAAGAGGAACACTTTTAAAAGCCTGTGGCAGTTGGTGCAGCGGACACAAAAGAGTGGTTCCTGGTTGAGATGATGTGAATTTGAGATCTTCTGACTGAAAGGTATGAAGGAGAGTTTATATAGCTCATGAGGATTTGCATTTTGATCTGCAAAGAAACTTGGGATTTTCTGACTATTGAGTTAGAGATGATTGGAGACAAGTCAGAGCTGAAATGCTCATTCTGAGATTCATTACAACTTACAATGTTTCAATATGTAAATGAAACATTAACTTTTGTGTCATCTGCAGTAGATGTTAAAGACCTCTTTCTGGTGCACAGTGTGTGTCCTCTGGCAGCTCCTTTGCCGCTGCACCCACATGTATAATATCAAGTTGGCTCAGAGGCAAAATGATTCCTCATTTGCAATATCAAGGGAAAAACACTCACCACATGGTAGTCACTTTGCAATATGACAGACCCTTTTCCACCTTATCAATTTGGCAGAGGTGGGAGATCTTGCTACTCCGACATACTAAAGTATGCCCAGCTAACCTAAAGTGCTGTTTTGATGCCTCATATCATGTGTTGTGACTTCTCAATGAATACTGTTTTTATTCGGATTCTTCAAGACCAGGTTGGAACTCATGTTTCTGCTTTCCCACCAATCATGGATGAGAGCATTGTTCTAGCTTGAAGGGATGCTTTCCTTTTTAAAAGAAAAACAGGTAGCTGAAATACTAAGGAATATGTTTATCCAAAATGGAAATTTCAGGAGTATTACACTGGCAAAATCATGGTTTTATCATTTTCTATTTCTGGTGAAGGGATTTAAATTGTGCCAGTAAAATCAAAACATGATACTATGTTGAAATGATAGCCAGGGAGAAGTCCAAGGATTAAGCTTGAGCAATGGGAAAGATGCCTTACAAAAATGTAATGGCAATGTATCCCTGGAAAATGGCTCTACGGTTATGCTAAATGAGGGCTTCAAATAAAAAAGGAAATAATCAACAGGGACTGGGTACCATTGAAAAGTTGCTGATGAGGAAGAAATCTGTAACTCAAAAGATCGTTTTCTTTACATCAATACATCATTTGTGCAAACAAAATATTTACTTTGATTATAATGATTTAATATACACCCCCACAAAGCTGCTAAAGGAATCCAAAAACATGAAAAATAAAATAAGAAAATCACACACTAAGCTTGAATGTATGCTTGCCTATGTCAATTTGAAAGTCATATATAAAGATAATCTTTAGATTCAGAAGATTCTGCACCTAGACCTGTGGTATTGCTTCTGTTCCTCAGAATGCATGGATTGGCTATTTCCACAATCCACGTGCAAATAGGCACAATGTAATGGCTGTATTATCACTGTTAGCACTTGATTCACAGCGTGTGTTAATTTTGATTATTCAAATGATTAGTTGAACGGGACTGACATTTCCCCTGACAATGTGTAAAGCTGTTATTCTACTGTAAATAACGATTTTGTATTTTTGTATTCACTATGGTTTTTTTTCACTCTGACTTTTTTCTTTTCTATTCTTTCTTTGTATTGCTAAAAATAAAAAATAATAATAATAAAGAAATGAGTTGAAAAAGATAAATTGAGCGGGGCATTTGTGAGGAAGTGGATTATTAGTTGGGGTGGATGGGAGTCCAGCATAAATAATAATGCCACTATATTCTTAGGTCCTGTAAGGGTTTCAATCATTTAAACTTCATCTCAAGCCCTGACAGCTATGGCACAGAACAGACAGGTCTAACCTAAGAAAATGTGTAAAGCATTTAGAAGTACCAAAACAGTTAAAAAGTTGAGACACAGTAAAAATCCCACTTCAATTTATAAAACATTGAGAATAACTTAATGAACAAAATGACTTCAAAACAACAGAATTCTAATAAGGGAAACCAGAAATATGAATTGCAGTCAACTGGTCGTGGCAGGCAGGGACCTTAATATAATGTGAGGCTGACCACGGTGGCAAGCGGGGCAAATACACCAAACAGGTTCAATCTGGTCAGAGGTTTAACTTTGGGATTAGGCTTTTTTATAGAAATTCAGGGTCCTTCAGGCAGTATTTCAGAAGGGCTCCATGACATCATATAGGCATTGGACAAGGTCTCAGTGAAGCTGTTGGTTTAGGTGGGAAAAAACTCTGAGTGGGGAAATTTGGAACTCGCACCCAGGGGAGTCTTCTCACTGGCCAAATACTTTTGACGCTTTCACTGGATCAAGATTTTTACATTTGGATATAGCACTTTTTTGGTACTCATATTCCTCCATGGGGGGCAAACGGCATGCTGTAGCCGAAGAAGTCTCAATGAGGCCAGATACATCCTCCACGAGGTCCAAATTAAACAGATGTTTTGCTGCAGAAAAGCTCCAAGTGGGAGAAACTTGAATCTTCAGCCCAGTGCCAAAGCTTCTACGTCCCAGATTTTCAGGATGTTAATAGGAGTACTGTTTGACACAGCCAAGGGTTACAGGAACTCAGGAACAGCACTTGAGGTTCAAGACTCACTCCATCAGAAGCCACCAGCAAAGTCCAGGCAGGTCCAGTTGGAAATGGTCAGCTGGGCTTTTCAGGAAAAGGGCTTCTTGAAACTTGTTGTCTTGTTGTGTCCCTGTAGTTTAACATGAGGTCAGTTAACTGACCCTTGGAGCCCTCTTCTTGGTCCTGGGTACAAGTGGGAGGAGGTCCAGACCTTCAGGTCTCCTCACACTTCTGATAAAGCAGGTGCAGTCCTTCTTCTGTTCTTCCACAGGTCCAGAGTGTTCTGAAGAAGGTGCCCAGGTGTGCCACATTTATGCATGACTCTAGCCTGTGGGTGGGGGTGCCACCCAGCCCCTTCCTAACCAATAGATAAAAGGTGCTAGGGGTAACACCTACTCATGTTTGCGGCTCTTCCTGTGTGCCTTTTGCACACAAACCCACAGTGCCCCTCTCTGCCTAAATTCATGATGGTGAAACATGTTTCCCCTTGTGCAGAACTTGTATGTCCACCACAGAGGTGTGGCTAGGAAAATGAGCAACCCGTCTCTGTGGTTGCTTCAAAACAGTTCTGGGGGCAGGTGCCTTCCCACTCTGATTGGAGTCTGCCTGACTTGGAGAACAAAGGAACAGCCTGCCCAGATGTCAGCTAACAATTTGTCCGTGATAGGGAAGGCCTATTTGAAGTTAAATAAGTTTGTGGGCACTGCCCAAATGGACATCCTACTAGAAGAGAAGCAACACCTCTCCACAACCAAGCCATTGTCTCCTGCTCTGGGAGCAGTTTTCACACCTCATCCAGGGCTAAGCAATCAAAGGGCTGCACCTGAAGGTTAATGCAAATTGGCCTGCAGAGGCTTCAGGCAGGGAAAAGGTAATTTTGTAAAATATTGTTTTCCTTAATATTTATTAAAAATCCTATTTTACCAGTGAATTGAGCTGTAAATAAATATTACAGTGAGTTCAAGAATGGAGGGCCCGATTCACAAAAGTAATCTGAGACAAAATCCTAACTTTACGACTTCCGGTATTCACAAAGGGCATTTAGGAATAATAAAGTTAGGAATCCTAACTTTTTAGGAGTAGTAAAGTTAGGATTCCTAACTTTACTACTCCTAAATGCCCTTTGTGAATACTGAAAGTCGTAAAGTTAGGATTTTTCTCAGTTAAACTTAAGTTTTGGTCTTAAGTTAAACTTAAGACCAAAACATAAGTTTAACTGAGACAAAATCTAACTTTACGACTTTCGGTATTCACAGAGGGCATTTAGGAGTAGTAAAGTTTGGAATCCTAACTTTTTAGGAGTAGTAAAGTTAGGATTCCTAACTTTACTGCTCCTAAATGTCCTTTGTCAATACCGAAAGTCGTAAAGTTAGGATTTTGTCTCAGATTACTTTTGTGAATCGGGCCCGGTATTTTTAGTTGATCCCTACCCAGAGATAGCATTTTTCAAATGTAACATTGCATCACTATGGTTAAAATAGCTTTATGAGCTTTTTCACTGTAAGAACATGTGTAACATCAAACTCCTACTTATTCTACTTTTAAATACAATGCCACCTGCCTTATTGACAGGTAGGCTTACTTAAGGGGTGCCTTATCAGTATTTAATAGGAAGGTATAGGCCCGTAAAAAGGGTTTGCTTTGACAAGTCAGATTGGGATTTTTAAACTGCACAATCAGGCTTTATGGTAGGCCTGAAGCCATGTTTCCACTGTCACTGTAAGTGATGGCATGTTAGGTGATGCAGTCGACTACTGACATTTAACTTACAGGCCCTGGGTACTCTTTGTACCATATACTAGGAATTATAGGTAAGTTAAATATGCCAATTAGGAGTTAAACCAATGTTGACATGGGGTCAGAGCACATGTACTGAGGACTGCTAAGCAACGTCTCAGTTCATACCCAATCAACAGCAGCTTCATTCAAAAAGTAAATTGGGGGTGTCGACACAAAAATAGAAATATTTCTACAGCATTTAACTGAAGATAAAATAGAAAATATTGGCAAGTATTTTATTAAGTAATGGTTTATCATATTTTGTATGTTCTTCAGACAGACCATAGACCCCTCAGATGGCTCATGCAGATGAAGGGTGAGAATCCCAAACTGTTGAGGTGTCCATCTCCCAACAGGGAATGGACTTTCTGGTGGAACCAAGCCCTGGCACTCACCACTCCAATGCTGATAGTCTATCCAGGTTCTTATGCCTTAGTGATCAGTACTCCCACGAGGGTGGGTAGTTGTCCCTACTTCCAGCTGGGGGAAACAAATGTTAAACCTGTCATCCTTGGTGTGGTCTTCACCAAAACATTTTGCCTTCACCCCTCCTGTTTTCTGAATTTGTTTTTGTTGGCTTTAAGACTCTGTGCACTTTGCCACTGCTAACCAGAGCTTGTGCTCTCTCCCTAAAACATGGTAGATTCAGTCCAGACCTGAAGGGCACATTTAATTTGCTTTTAGGCCCCTAGTAAAGTGGCACCACATGTACCCAGGGCCTGTAAATTAAATGCTACTAGAGGGCCTGGATCACTAATGGCGCCACCCACTAAAGTAGCATTTTAAAGCATGTCTTAGGCCTGTCCTTGCAGTCTGCAGTGCAGTTTTAAAGTGCCAACTCAACCAGTTAAAATAAACCTTTTGCCAGGCCTAAACCTTCCTTTTTAAAACATACAAGTCACCGCTAATGTAGACAATAAACAGCCCATAGAGCAGAGTGCATTGTACTTAAAAAAGTAGAACATGTGTTTTTAAGTTTTGAAAGTTCTGGTAGTGAAAAATTCCTACATTCTTTTTCACTATTTCAAGGCCTATCTCACTCATTGGATAACATTGGGTTACCTTCTTACATTTAATAAGTGCTAACTTTTGATTGACAACAGATAGCAATGTCAAGTTTCAACATAAATGAATTGTTATTTAAAACCGTCTATAAAGGTAATGTCGAATTTTAAGTCACATTTCTGAAAATGCCACTTTTAGAAAGTTGCAATTTTCGTATCCTAACCATTTGGTGCTTGCAGCCTGTGTCTTGGGTCACATGACTGTAAATAGAAAGCCAGTTGGTCTTTGTGTATTCCTCCCAGACAGTGAGATAAAGGGGGAGTAGGTGTTTGCAGGATGGGCCATCCTGCCAGGATTGATGGGGCAAAGCTGTTCCCTGCCCCTCCTACATTTCAAAGGGCTGCCTCCAACACACACACACAAAGGGACTTGACACCAGACTATTGTCACCCTAGACCACTTGGAGTCTGAACAAGGGAAGGGAGGACATTTCGAGAACCAGATGTGAGGCTAGTTTAGAAGTTTCCCCCATTTCCCAGGCTGGCACCAGGTATAAATACTGAACATCCTGAACCACCTCTTGAGTACACTCCTGGACCAGTGGAAGCCTTCAGAGGGAATGCCTTGTTCCCTAGAGGACTGCCTTACGTCTACCAGAAAACTGTCCTGCTGCTAGAGGCCTGCCGTGCTGAAGGAGAACTGGACTATCTCCTTGTTTCAGGAAGACCTAAGTGACTCCAAGGGTTAGTGGCTGACCTCTTTTTCTGAGCTACAGGGACACAACAAGCTCCAGAGGCCTCCCTGCGACTGCTCGGCTCACCTGCTTCAACTGGACCTGCCTGGATCTGCAACAGGACCTGCCTGATCTCTGCTGGCCTCTGCTAGAGTGAGTGCTTGATCTCCAAGAGGTGCCTCTCTAGGTCCTGGAATGCAGGATCACGTCAGAGTGCACTCCTCTGCAAAGAAAGGTGAAATCCTGAAGTTTTGGACTGTTTGCAATCCCAAAGGGGCTCTTTTATCGCGAAACTCTGTGGCCTACGATGACCACCAATGTTAAGCTCTAGTGATTCCAGAGCTACAGCGACCACCAGTGACAACTGGAAACGTGAGGTCTTCACTTTGCGCTACAGCAATGACAGCCCGTGGTGACTGTCAACGCAAAGCACCACAAGGACCGTTTGCGATGCCCGACCGGATCTTCAGGCTACAGCAGCAATACCCAGGCTGCTCTTTGGTCTACAGTGATAACCATCCCCAATGCTCTCCCTGCTCCTCGCGGCCTCCTTCTCCCCAAGTCTCACCGGACTTTGAGAAGGTAACTTTTTCATCCGGACTAACCTGGTCTCTGTTTCTGGCCCGTGCTCCATCGCAGTCGGCCTGAACTTATGACTTTCCCCAGGTCTCAGATAACCGCGAGTGGCGCTTCG
Organism: Calotriton arnoldi; assembly: GCA_963921515.1. Taxonomy (NCBI): domain Eukaryota; kingdom Metazoa; phylum Chordata; class Amphibia; order Caudata; family Salamandridae; genus Calotriton; species Calotriton arnoldi. The sequence goes on along the minus strand of CAWUFW010004272.1, from coordinate 210,893 downwards.
TGCTTTTAGGCACTACACTTGCCTAAAACGTTGAAATTGCGTATCTCCGGTTCTACTGACTGGAATTTTGCCATTCTGCTTTTCTAAACTTGTGTGGTGTTTTTCTTGGGCTGTGTTTTCACTTTATTACTGGTTGTGTGCTGCATACATACTTTACACATTGTTTCAAAGTTAAGCCTGCTTGCCTTTGTGCCAAGGTATCAAAGGGTTAAGCACAGGTTAATTTAGTATCTTCGGTGGTTCTCCCTGACAAGGATTATGGTGGTTGCTTAACAAAGGGTTTTCACCCTCCGCCAACTAATAAACCAATTTCTTAAATTGTACAATTATTTACTCCTGAATTAATTCTTCATTAATTGCACCTTCTTATTACTTTTGCCTCATAACACAAATACCCAATGTTCGAATTACATTAAATGTCCAGAGAACTCATTACACCTTCACAAATGGTCTGTTAAGTCCAAAATCTAATAAGCCTGAGACAATGAAATCTTGTAAAAATCACACACCATAAAATCGTTCTGTGTGATTTAGTACACTGTAATAATGCCTGAAATAGAGATCTCCATGTCTGTTCCTCTCACAACGTAGCTTCCTGTGCTTTCTCTGTGTGCAACCTCTCTCGTTTAAGTTTACAAAATGATCTTCCTCACACCCTCACCTGTCACAAAAGCTATCATTCCAGAGTTCCTCACTGTTATCAATAGCACACACAGAGTTTATTTTGATCATGTTACACACCTCTAGTCTGTGGGAGCGATAAAACTACTGCCAATCCCATTGAGAGACAAACACATGCATCCTCAAGTGAGTTGGCATGCACATTTGGAAAAATGCAAAAAAAAACGAATTGGCCACTCAAAATAGAGAAATTTGGGTCAGGGAGCGTGGGGTGCTGCTTAGGTGGTGGCTATTACCCGACCGCAAGGTAAATAGTGTATGCTTTTGCTATTTAATCTGCCACTGGCTAAATAGTAGAAAATATTTTCTATTAGGCTGGCGGCCTTGAAAATAGCAGAGACACCGCTATTTATCCACTGTTTAAATAATAGAGATTATGTGCTGATCGGCTGGCGTCAGTCCAAATAGCAGAAAAAGTTAATTATTTACCCAGCCGCTGGCTAAACAGTAGAGATTCTGAACTGTTCAGCTGGCGGCCGTGCAAATAGCAGAAAAACGTCACTATTTACCCAGCCACTGGTTAAATAGTAGAGATTCTGCACTGTCCAGTTGGTGGCTGTACAAATAGCAGGAAAACTTAAGTATTAGTACTGAAACTGGCTGAGATGCAGGCACTAACTTATAGGTCTAAAGGTCCAAATTTTTTAATGTTTCCTAGTTATTTGGACAGACATGGCACAGAATGCAACTTGTTAGAAATTGGGTCTCTAGGTGGCAGAGGAATGCACCCTGTCCAGGTAGGGACCACAGTCCTAGTCAGGGTAAGTCAGATACACACCCTAAATTAACCTGTGTTCACCCTCTGGTAGCTTGGCACAAAGCAGTCAGGTGTAACTTAAGAGGCAAAGTGTAAAGTATTTATGCAACACTTCAAACAGTAACATAGTAAAAACACCACAGAAAGACTCCACACAGGTTAGAACAATACACTATTATAGTAAATCAAGACCAAAATGACAAAAATCTAATGAGTAGAAGTGGATTTATATATTTTTAAAGATTAAATGTAAAAATAGTGCTTAGAAGCAAATAGCCCTCAAAGAGTTAATTGGTCACGCAGGACGGGGACAAAGTCAAGAGTTCAGTTCACCCACAATGGAGCACAGGCCGGCTACTGGACCCATGCAGGGCCCGCTGAGGCAAACCAACCTTAATCCTTGATCCCCATGCAGTTAGGGTGTTATGCCGGATTTCTCCACGCAATTGTGGCGATGTGTTGGTTCCATTGAATGAAGCACCGGTTTAGAGTGCGGCAGCTCTAAACACGACGTGCCTTGTTAATCCAAGCTGTAGGGGCAATGCATCGATCTTCTCCATGCAGTGGCCGCGATGCGTTGGTTCCAAAGCTGTGGTTCCGGAGGCAATGCGGCGATTGTGAGTGCGATGTGCCCGTCTGGTCTCTGCAACAGCGGTGATGCTTCAATCCCGATCTCGCAGCAGGCGATGCTTAATTTCTGATCGGCGCAATGGTGTCAATGTGCAGCTTCTGGCAGATGCAGCACTTTTACACTCATTTCTAAGGGGCCCTGGACTGGGTTAGCACCACTTAACAGAGCAGGACTTACAGCAAGCAAAGTCCAGGTGCTGTTTGGAGATGGAAGTGAAGTCTTTGATATCCCTGAGACTTCACCAACAGGAAGCAAGCCAACAAGCCCTTGGAGAAACTTAGGTTCTGGGATGTAGAGATGCAGGTCCAGTCCTTCGCACTCCCAGGCAAGAAGCAGAAGGCAGCAGGCACACACAACAAAGCAGTAATCCCACATGCCAGCACAGCAGTCCATCTTCCTCGTAGAATGCCCTCAGTTCCAGAAGTGTTCTGATTAGGTGGTGTCAGAGGCCCTGCACTTATTCCCAGTTGGGCCCTTCAAGTAGGAAGACTTGCTTTGAAGTGCACAAGACCCTGCCTTTTCTGCCCTGTCTCCAGACTCACTCCAAAATGGTATGCAATCCTTTGTGTGGAGACAGGACACAGCCCTTTCAGGTGCAAAGTGTCTGCTCCTCTCTCCCATCTTACTCAGGATGACCCATCAGCATGCAGATGGCCACTCAGTCACTACTACCCTTCCTTTGTGTGTGGCTGTTTAGCAGGGCCTGGGCATAGTTCGCACAGTTTCGCTACGCGGAATTCCGCGAAATGACAAAACAACTCAGGGGAGTTCCGCAAGTGGAGGAGTGCAGTGCAAACTGCCATTCGCGCTGATCTTCCTTCCGCTCAGGTAGAAATTCTACAAGCTCGTGGTCGCCAACTTACCGTTAACGAGCGGGGAATAAACTCAGCTGCACTACGCGGAGCGGAGTTTTCTGCACTCCACGAGCTCCGCGGAGTGCAGAAAACTCCGCAAACTCCACGAACGGAGCAGAGTTCACCGCCCAGGCTTACTGTTTAGAGGGAGTGCAGAAAGCCAGCTGTCACCCACCCCAGATGTCTAATCCAGGGACAGGCAGAAGGCACCAAATTGTTACAGTAAGAAAATGCCAACTTTTCAAAAGTTGCATTTTCAGAACTGCAATCTAAAAACCAACTTCACCATAAGTTGTGTTTTTAAATTGTGAGTCCAGAGTCACCGAATTTGGGCTCTCATCTCTTCCCGATTGGAAACTACACTTATAAAATATAAAAAGGCAATCCCATGGTATCCTATGGGAGAGCTAGGCGTTGCAGTAGTGAAAAACTAATTTAACCACCAGGACATGTACAACTTAACAACTTATGTCCCACTTTTAAAATACACTGCACCCTTCCCTTGAGCTATACACGGCCTACCTTAGGGTTGACCTATATGTTATAAAAAAGAAGGTTTGGGCCTGGCAAGTAGGTCAACTTGCCAGGTCAACATGGCAGTTTAAAAACTGCACATACAGGCTCTGAGACATATTTAAAGGGCTACTTGAGTGGGTGGCACAACTAGTGCTGTAGTAACACTAGAAGCATTTAATTTACAGGCCCTAGGCACATGCAATGCACTTTACTAGGGACTTATAAGCAAATCAAATATGCCAATTGTGAATAAACCAATGTTATCATCTTTTAAGTAAAGAGCACGTGCACTTTAGCACTGGTTAGCAATGGTGAAGTGCACAGATTCCTAAAGCCAACAAAACAAGGTCAGACAAAAGAGTAGGAGGAAGGCAAAAAGTATGGGGTGACCCTGCAGAAAGGGCCATTTCCAACACAACTCCATTACACTGGGGGCCAAGACATATCAACTTAGGAGGCCCTTTATGGAGCTGTCTCATGCTCCACAAATGCTCCTACTCCTTTACATTTACCTGAAGATGTGGCTAATGATAAAGATGATTAGAATCTTTGCAAGACTACTTAAAGCTTCTAAAGCTATATACTTGCTCTTACTCACACAGCTAAGGGAATGTACAAATGACAAATAGAAGGCTCCATGTTATGAGAAAACCTCTGCAGAAAATCAATGCATTCTGGAATTATGAATTGTGGTTCAGTTAATTTAAACAAATCAGACTAAAACACCTGAAATGATTTGTGACAGCAAAAAGAAGAAATGGAAATGTTGTATCCCAGTACCATAGATTCAGCTAATATTTAGGATGAGTTTATCAAAATAGAAACAATTATATAGGGCCCCTTATGAAGTGAGCAACACAATATAATTGAGAGGCTTTATTCCAAACTCATGACAGAAGTAAGAAAATCTATGGTCCTGATTCAGAGTTTCAGAACAGAGTTAACTCCACCAGGATGGTGGAGGACAATACCCCGAACATCCTGAGGGATCTTTGCCAAATCTAGAGTTGCATGCTGGCCCTGTGGACAACTCTCTACACTGACAGGAACTGCTATAATGGCGGTTCCTGTCTATGGATGAAACATTTGAATGGACAATTCAGTCAGAGATGATGGCTAGCTAGCAAACTTCAAAAACCGTTTGCTTTTCAAAAACAAACTCCCACAGCAGGAGTTTGTTTTTGATAAACAAAGTAACTATTGGTCCCAGTTGCTGGGAGTTTTCTCCCAGGGTGACTGGCCATTATTTGTATTCCGGTCCTTTACAGCTAGGTTTTACACTAAATAGAGTAGATGGTCTAAAGTCCTTCCTTCGAAGGCACGTATTTTGTCGGGCCCTCAGAGGAAGTATCCTGTTGAGAAGAACACATGCAAAGGAATGGGGCTATAATTAATTGAACTGGATTTCATTGGAATATGAATGAAGTTTACCATTAAATCAGAGAAAGACATAAAGACATATAGGCATCAAAGACACAGAAGAAAACAATCTCACTAAGATTTTTATTCATTGACTGTATTACAAATATTGTAGTAAACAAAATACTGAAATAACAGAAACATTTTGTTACCTCCATTCTTGTCACCTACTGACCGGTCATTTCACAGTTCTACATTAATACTCATTTTCCAAACAGGGGATGTTGGTCAACTATTGAGATTTCAGAACTGATTAGGGGTGTTTCTCTTTGCAGATATAATTTTCGGGCTCGCGCTCAGACACAGCCTTTGTGATAGGTGATGGCTCTCACAGCAGTAACAATAGCGTTGGCTCCAAGCAAACATATCCAAAACAAGAATACAATGAAGTATGAGATCTCAGCACCTGGCTGTCATCAGCCTTTCTGAGTAGTCATCAGGCACAGACAAAAGAGAAGCCCAGCTTAGAAATTTGACATCTTTAGCAAGAGAAACCTATGACCTCCCTCTTTCTTCTACCATCAACCCTAGGTAACCAGCAGCCCTTTGCTAAAAAGGACATCACAGAATTATTTTGGGTAGCTTTTTCTCTATTCTTCCTCACTTCACCACAGGGATGCATTCAATACACTCCCACTGTGTAAGCACGCTGTAACTGCTCTCCATCACATCATGCAAAATGCATCACACTGGTCCATTCACTAAGTTTTTAATCACACAAAAAGCCTTACTACTACGCACTTAGGGGCAGATTTACTGAGGGCTTGCATTGCAATTGCATCAAGCAAGGCGACGCAAGGAAACACAATCCCTTAAATGGGTTTTACTAAGCCACGCAAAGCCACCTTACATTGCTGTGCATGGCTAAGTAAATCCAGAGTAATGCAAGTCAGGGCAAATCGCTGCTTTGCATTACCCTATGTTGAGAAGGCGTTCCATGGGTGGAGCATGGGCATTCTCATGCATCTGCCCATGGACTTTGACACAATCCCAGATTTACTAAGATGAGTATACGTGGGATTGCATCAAAATGGTACGCCTTCCCAAGTGAGGCGGAATGAGGAGAAATATGTGTATTGCTCATTGTTACTTCCTCTTTCTATTTGTGCTGCATTCTGCAGTGCACATAGAAAGAGGAAAATGCCTCAAAGGCTTGTTTTTGCTCAGGAAGGGGCCCATTCCTGCACAAAAAAACAATTGTACTCATAATGCAGGCACCCTTGCACCCTGGGTGCAAGGGTGTCTGTGTTGACGCTAAGCAGCACACAGAACGCTAGCGCAGGGAGCGAGCAGAAATGTGCCATATCTTAGTCGATATAGCACATTTCTGCTTGATTCCTGTCACACAACGCAGCACTACAAGTTGCCTTACTGCCTTGTGTAGCATGATTTGTTAGTACATCTGCCACATGCTTCATACTCATCTCACATTCACACACATGGAATGTCAGCACAAAGATCTGGGGGTCACACAGAATCGCTCTTTGGGCCAGCTGAGACGATCTATTTCGAGCCTCCATCACCCCCTATTTTGCTCATCAGAGCCTTCTTATGACCTTGAGCTTCCCTTTGCTAATTGCCATATCCCTTTTACCCCTTTGTTATCCATTAACCATTTTCCTTGCTTCAGCTATCTGAGTTTCTCAAACCCTTTCTGCCATCCTTTACAGACCATACTCATTTTCACCAATCCACCTTTGAACTCCTCTGCCATGTTTCAGTCCCTATTCCCTCAGACAACTGTGCCATCATCAGACTGGGTCTTCTACACTCAGAGGTCAGTGTGTAACAGTCCTGTCTTTTTATTCACTTTACATGCTCCGATTTTTCAGCAAATACGTACCAGTTTTATACGTGGGCTGAAGGGGTGGGGTTTCTAGGGGTTGGCGGTATGAATAAGAACCAGTTACAAAAGAGATATCCTAATACATGTGGCCTAGATTCATGTAGGTGTCCTCCTGCTCCTGATCATCTTCCTTCTGGCATGCCCTTAGCCACTGGCCTTTTTCCTAGTCCTGTTCCAAGCCCTACTTTTCTAGGTTGTTTCGGTTATCCTGATACTCATCCTGGCCCTAATCTAACTCGTTCTAGTCATTCTGGTTTCCTGAATCTGGGAGTCCTGGTTGTAGTCCTTCTTGACCCTGGGCTTCCTGGCCCTGCTTCTGGCTCACACTTGTATTAGCCCTTCCTGGCCACCTGATCCTGGTACTACTGTTCATCATCCTGATCCTGCTGGTCTGCTGGGTCCTTATCCACTTAGCTCTGTTGTCCTGGTTTTCCGAGTGCTAGCACACCTGGTCTTCCTAGTTTGGGTCATACTGATTCTCCTTGCCTTGGTCCTTGTCCCTGCAGTCTACCTGGTACTGCCTACACTGGTTCTGGTCCTCCTGTTTAGGTCCTCATGGGCTGGGCATGGAGATTTTGTTGATGGTCTGGTCCCATTGGGTCCTGTTGGCTCTGGTTGTCCTGGATTCACTGGCTCTCACCAGTCTGGTCCTCATGCCCCAGTTCCCAGTCCTCTTGCTACACTTGGAACTTCAGATCCTGCTCCTTTGGTCCTGATCTCTCTGGTCCTCCTATCCCTATATTGGTCCTGCTTATTCTGATCCTTCTAGTCCTCCTAATCCTCCCCCATCAGGTCCCTGGTCTTAATGGCCAGACTCCACCTACTCTTGACCTGACTAGATCTCTGGGTCCTCCTCCAACATGTCATGATACTCTTAGCCCTGGTCCTCCTGCTCGTTGTCATCTTGGATTAACTTGTCCACTTTATCCTGATCCTCATTGTTCAGGTCATCCCATTCTTAGCCCTTGTTAGTCACCCAACTTGGTCATCATGGCTCTTGTTATCCTGGCCTTCTTTGTCCTGGTCCTTCTTTTCCTTCCCATCATGGTCCTGCTTGTCTCAGTATGCCAGGTCCTGATACTATGGGCCTCTGTGAATTGAGCTTCCTTTTCCCCTTGGTTGTGGTCCCGCAAGTTCTCATTGCCCTGGTCCTCTTAGATCTTGTCCTGTTGGCTCTGGTTCCCTGGCCATCTGCCCTTTATTCTTCAGGTCCTGTTCTCCTTGTCTTTCTCACTCTAGATCTGGTTTGCCTAGCAATGGTCTTCCTATTTCTGGTCCTCACAGTCTGTGTTCTCTTCCTTGTTTTGTTTCCAGTAGACTTGATCCTTTTGTTTTTTTGTCCTCCTTGTTTGGGTCTTTGTATGCCTAATCCTCTTGTCTCAGGCCCTTCTGGCCATCATGGTTCTTTTAGACCCCCTTCTACCACCCTGGTACTTCTTTCTTTTCTTTCTTTATCCTCTTGACCCTCGTCCATTTCACCTGGTACTTCTGATCCTTCTCACCCTGCTCATCTGATTCCTAGTCCTACTGTACCCCTCACTCTACCTGGCCTCTTGTGTCCTGACCCTCTTAGGCCTCGCCCTCTTAGCTCTTGTCTTCCTGCTTTGGATCATCATTGTCCTCCTGGCCCTGTGCCTTGTCTTCATGGTGCTTCTGGCACTGTACCCAATGGTCTGGGCCCTCTTAGTACTCTTTGTTTGTGTTCTTATGAGCCTTGTAATTTTAGTCCTGGTCCTCCTGGACATCCAGGGCCATTCCCCTTAGTCTTCCTACCTTTGGCTGTTCTGGTCCTCCTGAACTTCCTCACCCTGGTTCTTCTACCTCCAGGTCCTAGCCTTTCTGCTCCACTCGGCACTCTTGGCCCTGGTCCTATGGTTATGGTTCGCCTGCAACTCATAGGCCTGTTCCTGGTACTATTGGTACAGATCCTTCTAATCCTGCTTGCTCTGACCCTGGACCTCCTGGTCTGGTCCTCCTGGTATTCTTGGTACTGATCCCCTCATCTTATTTGCTTTTTCTGGCTGCAGTCCTATTGGCCTGGATCCTATCTTCCTGGATCTGGTCTTGATCCTCTTATCCCTAGTCTTCCTGCTGCTTGTCCTCGTACTGCTACACATCCTCATCATGGTCCTCCTTTATTTGGTCCTCCTGGGCCTGGCCAGCTTGCTCCTAGCCCTCTGGCCTGGACCTCCAGGCTGTGAGCATCCTGATCCTGATGTCCCTGGTCCTGATCCTCCTTTCACTCCTCACCCTGTTACTCAAGGTCCTGGTACTCAAGGTCCTTATCTTATTTGCCCCGATCTTCCTGGTCCCTTTAGTCCTTTGTTTTCTGGTCCTCTTAGACATTTTTCTTCTAACTATGGCTGTCAGTGTCCCTGTTCTCATCTACCTGGCACTCCTGCCTAAGGCCATGCTATTCTTGTTTTTTATAGCCCTTGTCCTTCTCAAGATTCTGTACCCATTGCCCCATATCATCTTGGTCTTGTTCCTTATAGTTTCAGTTCTTCTGGACCTGGACCCCCTGCTATCTTAGTCCTTGTTTTCTTGTTCCTGGTTACCTGGGTCCTTCTTGTCCTATTGTGCTTGTTATCATAAACTTTGCCTTTTGTTCATCATGGTTTGATTTGATTTTTTAATTCTGTAAAGCGCTCGATTACCATAGGTGTCTTGGTGCTGCTTCAGTACAGTGGGATATGGAAAAAATGCCTTCACTGTATTATATGCTAAAAAGCCAGGTTTTTAATGCTTTCCTGAAGGACCATAGGTTGGGGATGTGTTTTAGTGTAATAGGAAGCAAGTTCCATAGTTTAGCTGTTCATGCGATGAAGCTTCACGTCCCCCAGGAAACTCTTTTCGTTCAGGGGATCCCTACCAGTTTGGCCCTGTTTGAGCGTAGATTTCTCGATCGAGTATGCCACGTGAAGTGGTGTTTTAAGTAATCTGGACCGATGCTATGGAATGCTTTTAAAGCAATGCACAGAGATTTAAATATGATCCTTTACTCAACTGATAGCCAATGCAGTGTTTCTAGGCCTTGAGAAATAGATTGGTGTTTAGGGATGCCTAAAAGAAGTCGAGCTGAGGACTTTTGTAGCATTTGTAGTTTCTGCAAAAGTTTTTTTAGAATATTAAGAAATAGGGCATTTCCATAATCAAGTTTGAATAAAAGCAAGGCGGTCACCACTGTCTTCTGAAGATCAGATGGGATAAATGGACAGATCTTTTTCATCAGCTTCAGTAAAAAGAAGACAGATGATACCAGAGCATTGATCTGATCTTTAACGGTCAGCTTATGGTCAACGATAATACCCAGGTTTTGTGCTTCGTTTAGAGGTGGAGAAGTGTACCCATATACATGGGCCACCACATGGGTGACCAAAAAGAGGTGTTGTTACCCAAGAGAACAACTTCGGTCTTACCAAAGTTTAGTTTTAAGCAGTTAAGCTGCATCCAGGTGTTGATTTGAGTCATACACATATTAAAGAGATCCACTGTCTCTTTCAAATTGCTAGACACTGAGACGATAATCTGAATACTGCCGGCATAGGATATGGTCGAAAAGGCATAAGAATGAATGAGCAGTGCAAGTGGGGCTACGTAAAAATTCAACAGAGTAGGGCTCAATGTTGAGCCCTGATGAATCCCACACGGTTGCTTAAAGCTAACTGAAGTGAATTGGCCTAATGTCACATGTTGTTCCCTGTCTGATAGGAAAGATTCTAGGACTTTAAGGGCCTTGCCCTTAATTCCAACCTCAGAAAGTTGATGATGATCAACCACTGCCAAGAGGTCCAATTGGATCAGGGCTATCTTCCCTCCTTCAGCTAGAATTGATCTTAGATCTTCTGTGGCAGCTATTAAGGTGGTCTCTGTACTGTGGTCTTCGCGAAAGCCAAATTGAGTGGGGTTCAGAAGTTTGTTAGCATTGGTGAGTTCCATAATAAGGGCCCTCTCAAAGCATTTCGATGGTAATGGCAGCCTGGAGATGGGCTTGTAGCCGCTGGACTCCAAAGGGTCCATGTTAGGTTTCTTTATCAGTGGCATGATTGATGCTCCTTTCCACTTAGCCAGAAAGAATCCTGATCTCAGGATCTCGTTAAAGATTTCCCTCAGTGATTCGCTGACGATGTCTGGCACGAGATGAATTATCTTAGGCGGACAGGAATCAAGAGGTGAGCCTGATTTGGTAGCGAGAACTAATTTGTGTACCTTTTCCAAGTCCAAGGGGGCGAAGGTCTCCAGCCAACTGTTAGTAGAAGTGGTATCTAGAGTTGTGGCAGGTTCTATGTTGTTGCACAAATTGCCGTTAAATGTATTATCAACCTCTTCTACTTTGGACTGGAAGAACGTGGCAAGGAGTTACAAAAGTCAGGGCTACAGTTTTTGAAAATGGGTTCTGGTACTTTTGTCAAACTTTTAACTAAGGCAAATAATTCCTTAGTAGATTTTGTTGATTGTAAGATCCTGTCAGAGAAGTACGTAGTCTTCTCTTCTGTAATCAACATTTTTTAGTCTGTAATAGCTAGAAAATAGGTTTTTGTTTTGTCTTGGGAATTGTATTTAGCTCTTCACTTCCTTTCTAATTTCCTGCATTGCTGCTTTAATTTTCCTAGTGTGTCTGTGAACCATGGTTCAGAAGGATTTTTCCATTTGTTAGAAAAGGATATTTCTGGAGCTACTTTTTCGACTGCAGAACTAATCCAAGTGTAATAAGTAGACACAGCCAGGTTAGGATCAGAGTTAGCAACCGGACGTGGTGTCAATTTGTAGGGGCATATTAGCAAGACCCACGTTAATACGCCGCTTTAGCGGCAGGAAACTGCCGCTAAAACGGCGATAATGGGCTTGCTAATATGCGTATGGAATTCCAATAGAAGCCCAGGTTAGATGTCCTGCACATCTAACCTGGGCTTCTATTGGAATTTTATAGCGCATATTAGCAAGCATTATCGCCGCTTTAGCGGCAGTTTCCTGCCGCTAAACGGCGACAATTTTAACGTGGGTCTTGCTAATATGCCCCAATGTTTTTTAAATTCCAGGGGGTCGATCTTATGCCAGGCTCGAATTATGCTATGGGGAGGAGAGTTGTTATTGCTACATTGAGAGCTAGGTACACTGATGTCAAATATGACTGCTTTGTGATCTGACCATGGCAAAGGCCATACCTCTATGAAATTAAGATGAGGATTGCTTGTAAAGATTCCATCAAGAGGGTGTCCTGCTCTGTGGGTGTGCAGTACTACCTGCTGATGTAAGTCAAAGTTGGCAAGTGTATCAATCAGGGAGAGGGTATCAGGGTTATCTGGGTTATCTAGGTGGAAGTTAAAATCACCTAAAATTGAGAAGTCCGATGAGTCAATACTTGATTCTCGAAATGGACTTAAGTTATTAAGAAAATAGGTTTTCATGCCTGGTGGTCGGTAGACCAGTTAGTCATGAAAAGAGTAGGTTTTGCTAAGGCTGATCCAGAAAGGCAAAAATTCCCTGTCCAGACTGCTGCTTACCTGAGAGCTTAAAATTGTTATATTTGTCAGGAATTCCCGTCTCACAGGAAACAGAATGACCCGTATTTTTTGCCAACATCCACATGGTGGTCAAGTTAGTCATGTAGCTGTGTGTATTTAGGGCCAGGCAAATGCTTTTATTGTTTGTGTTTTTATTATTTATTCTGAAAGACTTTGCCAATGCTTGTTGTTGAGATCCACAAGATGTGGCCAATGCTTGTTGTTTAAACTTTTCCAATGCTTGTTGTAAATTGGCAGCATCTGGATACTCTGTTCCTAATTCTGCACCACCGTTTTCTGCCACGTTCGGACTAATACTATTAAGAGAGAAAAACTGATGTGCGCTAAGAAAATGCACACCGGCATTGATTTCATGTCTCTAGGCAACGCGGACACCTCAGCTGGCTGAACATGTGACCAGTGATGTTGCTGAGCACGTTGCTGCACGCACTAGACAACTCCCAGGGATTGGCTATAAATAGCCACGCCCCAATTTCACGCGTCGCTTGGCTTTTTGCTGTTTCTCGGCTGCGACGTGGGAACTCCCCTGAGCCTCGCCTCCAGCATTGCGTCATCGTCGTCTTCCAGGGATTTCCTTCTCGTTCTTCGAGCCGACTCAAGACGGAGAAAGGTAAAACAGGAGGCATTCCGGACATCATGTGCAGTGAGCTAAGTGTTCTTTGTATGGCTTCCACTTAGACTACATTGAGCATTCAGGACATCGCGTTTAGTGTAACAATGGCTTAACCCTTTGTTGCTTGAGAGTAATTCTTGACATTTGGCATCGGCTTTTCGGGCTGAGTTTTTGGATATTTGGTGACTTCGATTTCCTATTAACCCGTTCAGGCATTTGCTGTCTAATTTGCTCTGAACTATTTTAAGAACAGTTGCAGGCGTATTTTATGCTTAAACAAGTAAATATAATCAGGTGAGACTTGAAATCAGAAACAGCATACTAAGTGCAAATCGTGTAATGGACACAAAGGTCTTATACATTATGTATGTTTTGTGCTTCGTAGAACCAGTTATTTTGTGCCATATTAAGCCTGTGAGAAACACCCTTTTTCTCTGAATGCATCACAACATAAAGAGAGGTAATCAGTAAAATATTAACAAAAGATATTTGGGACATTAGGGAGGATTTGAGGATCTGCTTAGTTAACAATCACCGTTTTGTCTCTAGGTTAAACAAGAGTTACGTCTGCAATACCAGAACTTGGATCCTGGCTGGCCCAGGTGGTGGAATGTAGCAGTCTCTCTCTTTTCTTTGTTTCTCGTCCCAATCCCCTTCCCTCTTTGGACACCTGCCAGGGCTCCTGTTCCTTCCAGTAGCGCTGAGAGGTGTCAAGGGTGGGTTGAGGAACAGTCATCGCCCCTGCAGATGATCCTGGATTTCAGGTGAGTGGCTGGACTCACATTTTACATAAAGCCAAGCCACAAAAAACGAAGTCTGCCTGGGCGATGAATTCTCCTATAGAAGACACCACTTCTTTACAGGAACTGTCCAGGCTAGTTATAGGGTTACAACACAAAGTCACAGCATTAAAACAAGAGAACCACACATTACATTGTGCGTTGCAACGGTGTAAACCACGAGATAGTCCTTGGGATAACACGACTGTTAGGCCCAAACCAGTGATTCAACCACAGCGCTTTACTTTCTCCCCAATGGCTACAGAATCACCCGGGGCTCAACCTGTAAACGTTACCGTCACTACCCCTACACCAGTTCCTTTAGCTCCTCTGGAGCGATTTTTGGGAGAACAGACGAAATATAGTATTTTTATGAATCAGTGCCAATTGCACTTCCTTTGTAGGCCTTCAGCGTTTCCTGCTGATGCCTCAAAAGTGGCGTTAATCTTATCTTATCTCGGCGGTACTGCAGCCACGTGGTCAATTCCGTTTGTAGAACGAGATGACCCAGTACTACATAATTTTCGTCTATTTAAGGACACTATGCAAAAGCTCTTTGCAAGACATCAGTTCATACAAGCAAGTGACAACGAACTGTTAAACTTGCGTCAGGGAAATAAGGGCTTACTATCCTACATCACCTGTTTCAATAGGTTAATTGCAGAAATGGAATGGCAGGACGATAAAAGAACATCACTTTTTTATCGCCGTCTCCGAGATGACTTAAAGGATGTACTCACCCAAATTGTCGACCTCCCCTCTGATTGTGCTGACTTCATTGATTTGGTGGTTCGGTTGGAACATCGACTGGGGGAACGAAAGAGCGAAAAAACCCGTGGAGAGGTGACCAGGGTAGTGGTAGTCAAACAGGAGAAAAAAGAGACACCCAATTCCAGTTCTTCTTCTGATCACACTGAACTGAAGCAAATCAGAGGGGACCCTTGTCTAAGGACGAGAAAGACAGGAGACGTCGCCTGAACTTATGTTTATATTGTGGAAGATCTGGATATTTCGCTCGAGATTGTTCAGCAAAAAATACTTCCAGAAAAGCCATCGGCTTGACTGAGTCCTTGTCCCCCGTAGTTGAAAATAAGCAGTCGGAAAACTCCCAGACCTGATAAGGACAGAGGCCCCCTTATCGACCACAAACAGCAATCTGGCCTCATACCATCATTTGGCAAACACCATGACGCCCATACCACGTCATCTCACTTTGATAGTGACATTGCTTTTTACTAATCAGGTTCATAAGGTTATCCCTATCCTACTAGACTGTGGGGCTACTGGAAATTTTGTGGACATAGGATTAGCCAAAACCTTGAATATTCCCACCATCAAGAAAGATACCCCTGAACCTGTACGGGCTGTTGACGGTTCTGAATTGTCATTCGGGTTTGATTCATTATCAAACCATTCCCTTGACCATGATCTGTGCAGACAGACACACCGAACAGATCCAATTTGATCTTATTGACACTCCTGTGGTTGGGGCCATATTGGGTATCCCATGGTATCCCCTCCCTTTGATACCAGTATTGTTAGATCAGGTGCGTAATTCAACCATCTTTACCAAACTAGACCTTCGGGGTGCATATCACCTGATTAGAGTTAAAGAGGGAGATGAGTGCAAGACCGCCTTCCGGCAAAGTTTTGTCTTTTCGAATACACAGTAATGCCCTTCGGCTTGTGTAATGCTCCTGCAGCATTTCAATGTTTTATCAATGAAGTGTGCAGGACTTTCTGGACGTCTTTGTAATTGTTTACATTGACGATATCCTCATTTTCTCATCCTCAACCGAAGAGCATATAGAACATGTCCGGGCTGTGCTACAACGCATGCGAGAACATCATTTATTTGCCAAGTTGGATAAGTGTGTCTTTCACGCTACTCGCATTGAATTCTTGGGCTATGTGATCTCTCCCATTGGAATTGCTATGGACCATTCTAAAGTACAGGCCATTTTGAAATAGGAAACACCCGGATCCCTAAAAGACATCCAAAGATTTCTGGGTTTCGCCAATTTTTATTGGAGTTTTATTCCCCAGTTTTCTTCTGTTGTTTCGCCTATCACTCACTTACTTAAAAAGGAAGTTAAATTCCATTGGTCCCCATCAGCGAAAGAATCATTTCAAAAACTTAAACAGGCCTTCACAGAAGCTCCAATCTTACATCACCCTGATCCTTCTCAACCTTTTTATGTTGAGGCAGACGCATCCTAAATTGCTGTTGGCGGAATTTTATCCCAGAGAGATCCTGAATCAGGCCATTTACGCCCAGTAGCCTATTTTTCCCGAAAACTCTTGCCTGCCGAGCAGAATTATACGGTGGCTGAACGCGAGCTATTGGCCATCAAGCTTGCGTTTCAGGAATGGTGACATCATTTGTTAGGAGCTCGTCACACGATTACAATTTATTCAGATCATCGCAACTTACAATTTTACCAAAATGTCAAAGCATTAACACCACGCCAACTTCGTTGGCTTTTATTCTTCAACGAATTTGACTTCGCAATTACATACAGGCCTGGGAAAGAGCAACAGAAAGCTGACACATTGTCATGACTACATTTTCCCACCCCTGACAAAAATACAGATGCACCCAATTCCATCATTCCCGAACACAAAATCATTGCTCTTTGTACTCCCAAAACCTTCTTAGCTCAGGTTCAACTAGCACAACAGAAGGAGGCTTCACCTCCTCAAACCATTAAAAAAGGGGACTTGCTGTATCAAGATAATTGTTTATATATTCCCACACAGGACTTGCGTGATACTATATTGTACTGGAATCATGATGCCGCTTTAGCCGGTCATCCAGGTTCTAAAAAAACTTTGGAATTGTGTCAGAGAGATTTCTGGTGGCCCACATTAATATCTGATGTTGAAAACTATGTCAAAGCCTGTCCAACCTGTGTACAGTCTAAAACCTCTCATGTTGCACCTGCAGGATTGTTACAACCAATGTCCATTCCACATGCACCTTGGCATACGTTAAGTATGGATTTGGTTACCGGTTTGCCTAAATCCAATGGATAGTCCATCATATGGGTGGTAGTAGATTATTTAACCAAGATGGCACATTTTTTCCCTTTGAAACACATGCCTTCGGCAAAAGAACTGACTGACCTATTTATACAACATGTGGTTAAACTGCATGGATTACCAACAGCCATTGTATCTGACCGGGATTCGCAATTCGTTTCCAGGTTTTGGCGAAGTTTCTGTTCATCTATGAACATAGATGTCCATCTGTCCTCCGCCTATCATCCTCAGACGGATGGACAGACGGAACGACTGAATCAAACCCTTGAGCAAACACTACGTTGTTTTCTTACCACTGTAACTACAGAATGGGATAAGGCATTACCACTAGCAGAATTTGTGTATAATAACACTGTCCACTCAGCTACTGGAATATCACCTTTTTACTGTCTACTTGGTTATCACCCCAGAATGCTCCCAATAGTGCAGACATCTAACACAAGTCAGGTTCCGGCTGTCCATGATCATCACAAAAAGTTATTACAAATCCAGACACAAGCCAAACAACATCTAGTGTCATACCAACAACAAGTTAAAAAGCAGGCTGATAAACATAGATTACCTGCTCCCCAATAAGCAGCAGGAGACCAGGTATGGCTTTCAACGAAAAATCTGCACATTGCTGGATCCTGTAAATTAAATCCAAGATATCTAGGCCCTTTTTCAATTATTAAAATGATTAACCCTGTGACTGTCAAATTAGCCCTCCCTACAGATTATCAGATCCATCCAGTCTTTCATGTCTCTCTAATTCGGCCATATTCCCCCACCACTCGGACAGGCCCACCACCACCACCCATTAAAATACAGGGAGAATGGGAGTTTGAAGTGGCCAAGGTCCTAGATGCTAAGAGAATACGAGGAGTTTTACATTACTTATTAGTATGGAAAGGGTACGGGGTTGAAGATAACTCATGGGAACCCACCTCATCTGTCCATGCTCCTCGTCTGGTACGACAATTCCACCAACAAAATCCCTCAAAACCACGACCAGTACCAGTACTTTTGAGAGGGAGGACTGGCACGAATTCCCGTCTCACAGGAAACAGAATGACCTGTATTATTTGCCAACATCCACATGGTGGTCAAGTTAGTCATGTAGCTGTGTGTATTTAGGGCCAGGCTCGTGCTTTTATTGTTTGTGTTTTTATTATTTATTCTGAAAGACTTTGCCAATGCTTGTTGTTGAGATCCACACGATGTGGCCAATGCTTGTTGTTTAAACTTTGCCAATGCTTGTTGTAAATTGGCAGCATCTGAATACCCTGTTCCTAATTCTGCACCACCGTTTTCTGCCGCGTTCGGACTAATACTATTAAGACAGAAAAACCGATGCGCGCTAAGAATACGCACACGGGCATTGTTTTCATGTCTCTAGGTAAAACGGACAACTCAGCTGGCTGAACATGTGACCAGTGACGTTGCTGAACACATAGCTGCACGCACTAGACAACGCCCAGGGATTGGCTATAAATAGCCGCGCCCCATTTTCACTCGTCGCTTGGCTTTTTGCTGTTTCTTGGCTGCGACGTGGGAACTCCCCTGAGCCTCGCCTCCAGCATTGCGTCATCGTCGTCTTCCAGGGATTTCCTTCTCGTTCTTCGAGCCAGCTCAAGACGGAGAAAGGAAAAACAGGAGGCATCCCGGACATCGCGTGCAGAGAGCTAAGTGTTCTGTGCATGGCTTCCACTTAGACTACATTGAGCATTCAGGACATTGTGTTTAGTGTAACAATGGCTTAACCCTTTGTTGCTTGAGATTAATTCTTGACATTTGGCATCAGCTTTTCGGGATGAGATTTTGGATATTTGGTGACTTCGATTTCCTATTAACCCGTTCAGGCATTTGCTGTCTAATTTGCTCTGAACTATTTTAAGAACAGTTGCAGGCGTATTTTATGCTTAAACATTTAAATATAATCAGGTGAGCCTTGAAATCAGAAAGAGCATACTAAGTGCAAATCGTGTAATGGACACAAAGGTCTTATATATTTATGTATGTTTTGTGTTTTGTAGAACCAGTTATTTTGTGCCATATTAAGCCAGTGAAAAACACCCTTTTTCTCCGAATGCATCACAACATAAAGAGAGGTAATCAATAAAGTATTAACAAAAGATATTTGGGACATTAGGGAGGGATTTCAGGGTCTGCTTAGTTAACAATCACCGTTTTGTCTCTAGGTTAAACAAGAGTTACGTCTGCAATACCAGAATTTGGATCCTGGCTGGCCCAGGTGGTGGAATGTAGCAGTCTCTCTCTTTTCTTTGTTTCTTGTCCCAATCCCCTTCCCTCTTTGGACACCTGCCAGGGCTCCTGTTCCTTCAAGTAGCGCTGAGAGGTGTTCAGGGTGGGTTGAGGAACAGTCATCGCCCCTGCAGACGATCCTGGATTTCAGGTGAGTGGCTGGACTCACATTTTACAATATTTTCCCTAAAAATGATGGCCACATCCCCCCATGCCTGTTTAGTCTGCCAGCTCTGAGGATAGAGTAGCCTGCCGGGATTGCTTGGGCCAGATGTGGGTTGGTGGAAGGGTCTGCCCAAGTCTCTGTAATGAGTATCATATGAAGTCTATGTGTTTCAACAAATTCTCTAAAGTCTAGGTTGTGTTTTACTAAGAAGCATGCGTTGACTAGTCTGCATCTAAATGGGTCCGGAGGGAGTTGGTAGGCCGCATGTTGTATAGTATCGTTTGATACAGGCAATTTGCAGACTGTACATTGAAAGGGATCAAGATGAGGTTTACAAATGGTGCAATTAGTCTTCTTACCAGTTGTATTTCATGCCATTATCTCTTCGCATATTTGACCACATGGGCTTGATCTGAAGTAAAACGGCGAGGGGTTCTGGTGCAAGGCGTCAGCAGCGCGGACGCCCTTCCATGTGGTTGAAGCAGCCCTCGGAGGACAGGATGTGTGTCCGGGAGGCGTGGCTATGCTCAACGCTTTCAGCATCGAACGGCAAACAGGTGGGCAAAGTAAATGTCCAGCAACCCCTTCAGTCCAGCGTCAGACTTCCCTGCGCTGGGCTGGTACTGATAAATCAAAACTAAGCTCAAATAAATGTGCCAATCATAACGCATAAAAGAATAAAATAGGGTTTTTAACCCTAGCTAAAGATGGCACCTGTACTAACAGGGGCCATGCAACTCCTAAACAATAGCACTGAAGTGCCTACAAGTAAATAAAAACGGGCCTTAGGCGAAGGGAATAGTGAAGCAATTCAGCACTGCTTAGAGCAATTCGGAGAATGTACCTCTGATAACGAAGCTTAGAGGCCATGCCTGGTTGTCCCATCTGGCCCTTTTTTGTGGTCCTCTTGGTCCTAGTCACCTTGTCCTGGTTCTTCTTACTCTCCACCTCCTAGCCCTGGTACTGCAGGTCCAGGTCCATCTTGCTTCTAGTGTCCTGGCACTCTTAGTCTTTGTCCTCCTGGTTTTAGTTGTCCTTGTTCTCCTGGGTCTGTTCCCTGTCTATTTAGTCCTACTCGTACAGAAGCCATTGATCTAGGTCCTCTTGATCCAGGTTCTCCTTGTTTGGGTCCCCCTGAGCCTGGTCTTTTTGGTCTTGGTCCTTGTGCCCACCACTGTCCATTCCACTTAGTCTTCCAGATGCTAATTGGCCTTCTGACCTCAGATCTTCCTCACACTGGTCCTGTTACAGGTAGTGATTGCCCTGCCCCACTTGACAATCCGAGCCCTGGTCCCCTAGGTCTTGATCTTCATGACCCTCTTAGCCCTGTTTCCTGTCCTCCTGGCCATGATCTTATGATCCTTTTTAGATTACCTTGTACTCTTGCTCTGGTCTTCTGGGTGCCCATGGTACTGCCCCCCTAGGTCTTTCTAATACCTGTCCTGCATATCCTAGTGTCCTGGACATGGAAGCAATTGCCCTTCAGGTCCTGATCTCAGTCCTAGTTCTGATGGTCCTTGATCTCCGATTCATGCTAGTTTAAGAACTCCCTGGCCCTGTACTTCCTGGTTTTGGCCTGAATGGTCATCATTCCCATGTACTCCTGCTCCTATTCATTTGCTTCACAGGTTCCCAGTCTTGGACCTATTCATCCTCCTCACCCTAATTCACTCCCATCAGTCCTCCTGGCCCAGCTCCCCTGGTTTATCTAGTCTCCTTGTTTGCCTGTTCTTATTCCCTCTGATCCTGGTCCTCTTGGTCCACTTAGCCCCGGTCTTAGTTCTGGTTATCCTTTGTCTGGCCCTCATCTATCGGATCTTCACATGCTACTTCCACTGGCTTTGGTTTCCCTAGCCCTCCTAATCCCTGGTCCTCCTGCCCCATCCTACTCCTACTAGTCCTCTTGGTTTGACTATTCTACCTTGTTCTTCTCCATCTGACCAAGGGCCCCTCTATGTTCAGCCTCCTAGCAATGTACTATTGGGTCTGGTCTTCCTCATCCCTCTGGCACTGGTCCTCATAGTTCCTATGTTGTGTGTCACCCTGGTTTATGTACTTCTTGTCATCCTGGTTTAGGATCCCTCTGAGTCTGACACTCCTGGTCCCTCTGATGCTGGTCTCACTGGACCTAGACTTTCTCGTCCTTTTTCATGCGAGGTCGTTCTAATCTAGGGTCTCCAGGTCCTGCTAGACCTGGTCTTTTTGGGTTGTGGCCTTCCTGGTCCTGGTCCTTTTGCTTCTGGCAACCTGATCCTCCTTTTCTGATGTCTGTGGTCTAGGCCCTTTAGTCCCTGGTCTTTCTCTCCATTGTCTCCTGGTACTTGTCCTCTTTGGTCTGTCTACTTGGGTCTGCTATTCCTCGCCCTGGTTGTCCTCGACCGTCTGGTCGATTCGCACAGGCCCTCACAGCCCTTCTTGTCATTATGGTACAGGACCTTCTGTTCCTTCTACCTCTGGTTCATCTGTTCCTTTGGGCCCTTGCCCACTGGCTCCAGATCCCCCTGTTACACATCCTCCTGATTTTTTTCACCTTCGTCCTGATACCCCTAGTGTTGTTTTTCATTGTCCTATTCCTCATTGTTTATTTGTTTGTGGTTCCCTCAGGCATTGGTAACCCTGGTCCTCATGGATTAGGTCTCTCTGGGTGTAGTTCTGCTTGTCCTGGTCTTTGTGGCTCTGACCGTTATAGCTTTCCTAGTGGGCCACCTCTTGACCCTTATTCTTCCATTTTTCATCCTCCTCCTCCACTGCCTTCCCCAGTTCCACCTCCACAATGACTTTAGTTAGGTACAGCCTCCAAGCCTATCACACAGATTTTTCATTTTTTTTTTCTTTTGGCTTCCTGATTTCTTTTGCTGAGACAGCACTGTAAAGTACAGAAATGAAGGCACAGTAGAGACAGGACCTTGCCCACTATTTAACATGTTAAAAATCAAAACTGCCATTCCAAAGATGCATTGTGGAGGTAGCTGAAATGTCAGTGTGGCTGAAGGGACTGCTCATGACATGGGACCAATAAACATCAATGCCCTAAATCTACGCTGCTGGGTGAACAGTATGAAAACGTGTGTTTATTCACAGGCAGCAGAGTGTACTCCTTCTGTGAATTACCCAGATACATTACTTACCTGTGTCTTGCTTTCACATCCCCATTCCAAAGAAGCCGTATTACAGTGTTTCAGTCCTGCAAGTGCCCCAAAAGACTGTGCCCCCAAACACCAATTACCTCCTGTACAAGTCCCTCCCTCTGGAGCTGAGATACCACCTATCTGTCTGCATTCTCTGTTTGCTGCTGCTTTTTGATTTCTGCTGTGTTGTCAGATTTCAAATACTAAGCAAGCACAATCCCCCTTAAACAGAAGCCTAAAGCTAGCAAAAAGCCCTCCCAAGAATCCCAAAAAGAGCCCACCCATCAAAAACCATCAAAGAGAGTGTCATGAACATCAAAAAAATGATGTATTCTCATGAGTGACTGAAAAATGTATGTCACATGCTTTAAAACCATACTCAGTATTCTTTACTGACAGCCAAATACTCCCTGATTGAAGTGCAAAATATATGTGTGCCATATCCTGAAGCTTCTGTTTGATTGCTACATGCCTTATTTGAATATTAAAATAACATCAATGTTTTTACTCAAAAATGATTTTACATTTTTTTTTCATCGGTAAACTGCTTAGCTTAGCATCAATCCTAGGGAGAGGAAATTCGTCGACCACAATAGTCCTGTTAAGATCTCTCTGGACAATGCACAGAAGAAGACGGCCATCAGGTTTCGGAGCTACGACTAATGGGGCCAACCACTCTGCACTTTCAACAGGTTCTATTATACCTTTCTCCTCTAAGGAGTCCAGCTCCACCATAACTCCATCTCTAACACCTAGGGGTATATTCCTTGCTTTATGACAAACAGGAACATCCCCTTCTTTGAGTATTATTTTGTGTACAAAGCTGTTCATCTTGCCCACCTTGCCAGAGAACACACTAGGGAATTTCTTCTTCAAGGCCTCCACCAAGGATTGGTCCTGGTCATCTAGCAACAATACTTGATCTCTCTTATTGGGATTCAGGAGGATACCTGGAGCCCCTTGGTCCCTCCCTAAAACTGAGGGACCTATCTCTGCTACATATAGCTTCCCTTTGGCAGTCCTATTCTTAAACTCAAAAACTACCTCTACAAATCTTACCATGGGAATTTCCTCCCCCGTAAACGTAACAGGATGGATGTCTGTAGGTCTTAACTCATTATTCAATACACCTGCCAATTTGTCCTCCCATACTTTCCATTGAATAATCAATCAATCAATCAATCAATCAATCAATCAATCAATCAGGGATTTATAGAGCATGCTACTCAACCATGAGGGTCTCAAGTCACTGGAGGGGGTGGTGTGCAGCTCCGGATCAGTTGAAGAGCCTGATCAGGTCTTGAGGCTCTTCCTGAAAGTGTGCAGAGTAGGGGCGCATCTAATGTTGACTCGGAGCTCATTCCAGGCCTTTGCTGCGACGTAGGAGAAGGCTCTTCTGCCTGCTCTGGTTCTGCGGATGCGCGGGGTCTCTGCCAGGGTAAGGTCGGAGGAGCGGAGGTTCCTTTTGGGTATGTGGAAGGATACTCTCTCGTTGAGGTATTTGGGTCCGATGTTGTGGAGTGATTTGTAGGCATGGGTGAGTAGCTTGACGGTTACTCTCTTCTCGACGGGGAGCCAGTGGAGGTCTCGTAGGTGCTGGGTCATGTGCTCGTGTC
Organism: Calotriton arnoldi; assembly: GCA_963921515.1. Taxonomy (NCBI): domain Eukaryota; kingdom Metazoa; phylum Chordata; class Amphibia; order Caudata; family Salamandridae; genus Calotriton; species Calotriton arnoldi. Next base: position 187,076 of record CAWUFW010004272.1, on the reverse strand, counting down.
TGGGTGTTCCGAGGACGAGTCTGGCTGTGGTGTTCTGGATGGTTTGGAGCTTGTGTAGCAGGGTTCTGTTGATTCCGGCGTAGAGGGCATTGCCGTACTCCAGCCTGCTGGTTATGAGTGCGTGGGTGACAGTCTTTCTGCATTCGGGGGGATCCACTTGAAGGTCTTGTGGAGGATGCAGTGGAAGTTGAAGCAGGTGGAGGCGACTGCGTTGATCTGGCGGGTCATGGTGAGAGAGGAGTCTAGGATGATGCTGAGGTTTTGGGCGTGGTCTGTTGGAGTGGGTTTCCGAGGGTTGAAGGCCACCAGGTGCTGACCCAGGCGGTGGAGGAAGGTCCGAGGATGAGGACCTCTGTCTTCTTCGAGTTGAACTTCAGGCAGCTGTTGTCCATCCAGGCTGCAACGTCCTTCATTCCTTCCTGGAAGAAGAGTCTGGTGTCTTCGGGATTTTTCGTGAGGGAGAGGATGAGCTGGGTGTCGTCGGCGTAGGATACTATGCTGAGCCCATGCTGTCTGACGATGGCGGCGAGGGGGGCCATGTAGATGTTGAAGAGCGTGGGGCTGAGCGAGGATCCTTGGGGTATTCCACAGTTTATCTCTGTGGGTTCGGAGAGGAAGGGTGGGAGTCTGATCCTTTGGGTTCTGCCGGAGAGAAAGGAGCGGATCCAGTCGAGGGCAGTTCCTCGTATACCGGCGTCGTGGAGTCTGGCTGCGAGAGTGTGGTGAGAGACGGTGTTGAAGGCTGCGGAGAGGTCTAGTAGGATGAGGGCCGCAGTGTGGCCCTGGTCGAGTAGCATGCGGATGTCATCGGTGGCGGCGAGGAGGGCGGTCTCGATGCTGTGGTTGCTGCGAAATCCGGACTGGGAGGAGTCGAGGATGGCGTTCTCTTCGATGAAGGTGGTCAGCTGGGCGTAGACGAATCTCTTGGTGACTTTGGCTGCGAAGGGAAGGAGAGAGATGAGCCGGTAGTTTTTCAGGTCCGTTGGGTCGGCCGAGGGTTTCTTGAGGAGGGGCTTGACCTCTGCCCGCTTCCAGTCGTCAGGGAAGATGCCGGATTCGAGGGAGGCGTTGATGGTCCGGCCTAGTTCTGGTGCTATGGCGGCGGCGGCTCTGTGGTAGATGTGCGGTAGGCAGGGGTCCGTGGGGGCTCTTGAGTAGGTGTTCTTCATGGTCGTGGCAGTGTATTCGGTGGCAGCAGGTTTCCAGGTGGTGATGGTGGGCTGGTTGTCGGTGGTGGAGAGGGGGGTGGTGTCTGGAGTCTGTTCGCTGAAGATGTTGTAGAGGGCCTTGATTTTCAAGTGAAAGTAGGAGCTGAGCTTGTTGCAGAGGTCCTGGGATGGTGTGACGTCCATGGCTTCACTGGGGGATTTGGTTAACTGCTGTATGACGTTGAAGAGTTCTTTTGCATTGCTTGCGTTGGTGTGGATTTTGTTCTTGATAAAGGTCTGCTTGGTGGCTCTTATGCGCTGGTGGTATTCATTCATGGCGTTCCTGTAGGTGTTCTGGTCTGCAGTGGTTTTCCTGTTGCTCCAGAGTTTCTCGAGGCGTCTGCAGGAGCGCCTGGCTTCTTGGAGGTCGGTGGTGAACCAGGCAGCCTTCAGGGGGCGTTGTCTGACGGGGTGGCGGAGGGGTGCGAGCTTGTCTGCGCAGCTGGTGATCCATAATGGTGTACAGGGACCAAGAATCCGCAACAATTTGAATTTTCACCCCCTTGATAGTTGTATCACATTGGGGTTTCTTTTGGGAGCTTGTACCAACTCCTAAGACAACATCTTCAAGACATCCCTCCTCCTCAATACACAATACACCTTCCTCACTTAAAGAATCAGCATCCCCATTGTTTCCCACTCAATTGTCGCACACACACATCACGTGCTTCTTTCCCACCCTGTTTAGCTTTCTTCTGCATACCTTGGCGAAATGACCCATTATCCCGCAAAAAGCACATTTAGATTTCCAGGCAGGACATCTCTTATCTCTAGCAATGTGACCCTTGTTGCCACATCTAAAACACATAGGACTCTTGTCATCCTGAACTACTTTCCTCTTATTCATCTCCCTGAAATTTGGCCTATCTCCCTTCTTGCTTTCACTCTTAGGAAGGGAAGAAACTTTCCCCACAAACTCTCCATCATTTTTAAGAGCCACTTTAGCACACCTTCTGAACATTTCTGCTTTTTTATTTAAAGCAGTGACCTCAGCTAAAGGAGCTTCACCACACACTCATAGCTTCTCTTGGATCCCTGAACTACTAGAATGCATAACCAACTGGTCCCTTATAAAGTCATCATGTAGGGTCCAAATTTGCACGAAATGGCCAACTTCTTCAAGGCAGCAACGTAATCCTCTACACTTTCAGTGCTTGCCTGCTTCCTCTGGAAGAATGAGTATCTGTCTATGGAAACACAAACAGTGGGGTGATAATGAGCATCTAAGTCTTCTAATGCTTCCAAAAAAACGTTGGTGTTTCCACCGGGTCTAGCTTTTTTTCCCATTTGATTAAAAACACAAAGAGCCTCCGGCCCCAAACTGCGTAACAACATCTTCTTCTTCCTGGAAGCTGAAAATTCATCCTCATTTTCTTCTTCAAGAGCAGAAATGTAATTTAAAAAATAATCCTTCCACTCAGGCCACTTTAAAATTTGTTCGCCTGGATGAGCCAGAAAGAGAACAGGTGGAGAAAGCCCATAATTCTGAGAACTCATGTTGCCACCAGCCAAGGGTTTACTTCAAAGTTTTGAAGGTAAGCAAAGGTAAAGATATGCAAGGAATTTCAAATAAAGTGTATGAGAAGTAAAAGTACCCAAGGAAGAAGTGTTCCTCCACTCTTACAATGGCCGTGTGATGTGCATATCACCAAGGTATGCGACCTGCTTATTTAAATTGTGTCACTACTGTATCGTGCCCCCAATATGTGGACTTACGCACTCGTCACGTGTACACCGATGCTTCTTGCTTCCCGTACTGCTGGTGTCACTGAATATGCACAGGTGAAGCGTTACTTCAGGTAACGCGCTAATTTCGTGGTGAACGCATTACTTCTCTGGTGTGCGCATCACCGTGAAATCTGATCAAAAGCAACATGCAGCGTGACCTTAACGTGAGCGTGTCAAGGTCGCAGGATGTGCCAAAACACTCATAATCTGATAAACTGGTGTGCGCATCACCAATAATGGAGGTGACGCACTAATCTGCCTTGTGTGCGCATACTGAGAAAATTCTCACCCAAAATGGCGGCATACAACGTCACAGCACAATGACTTATGCACGTCGGGAGTCACTTCGATGCGTAGCCCGGCAACCACCAACAGATGTACTTAGGCAATGCTCTGCTCTCAAGCCTTCCACCCTGCTCGCGCAGGGTGCATGAGCTTACCAACGGCTTGTGCTGACACCAACCTCCTCGTACCTGGGGCAGGCCCAATTTAATTGACCTGAAATGGTCCTGGATCCACTACAATGGCTCCACAGGAGTGTCTTGGCTTCCACGCCTTTTCCTCCGAGTAAACATGGGGGGTTCTTCTCACACAGAGCCACTCTGCCCGTTCTCTCCTCGCATTAGGAAACAGCAGGAAAGTGCAGCTGGCTTGTCAACATGCGTCGGATGATCTTCCTCCCTCGTCGCCACTTTGTAATGACCACTGACACGGTAAGTGGAGCAGTAGTATCTTTATTGTAGGAAAGAACAGGCAGGTAGAACCTTCCTCTGGCTTCACACTCAGCAACTGCCCCTGGCCCCCCAACATTCTGGAACCTGTGGCATCCAGTCATCAAGGAGTTGGTAACTAGGATACCACATGGCTGGCTAAATAAAGACCTCCTTCACACTATTTATCCGGCCACTGGTCAAATTGTACATCATCTCTACTATTTAATCAATGGCAGGCTAAGCAGCAGAGATTATGTACTATTTTGGCGACGCTGGGTGAATAGCAAAGATTTTTTACTATTTGGCCGGTGACCGGGTAAATAGGCACTTCCATTCTGGTTGATGTAAGGATTGCTAGAAGGCAGTGGTGCATTCTGGGAATCTTTAAGCTTCAGGAAGCCAAGATGGGCACCTGACAGATCGCAGAAGGTTTTATTCCATCTTATTTATCAAAAGAGGGGGACTCTAGGAGCTATTCTAAAAGGTCCGGTGACCCGTGCTCCCGAAATTAAACTTATACCCAAGGGAGTCACCGTTCCTGAGTGGAGATGGAGAGAAGGGAAGTAGGGGGTACTCTTGTCGTGTACTACTCTGCTTGTGGGAGGCAGGGTGTCCTCATCTTGATGCCCTCACACACCCCGAAGGATGTCATGCTTCATCATTGGGCTTTTGCTCCTCGTCTGGCCGGCGCTGCAATGCCCTACGGGCCCCCCGAAGGGTCTCTTTTTCTGAGATCTTTTGATGAAGCTGTATGGGTGCGTGGGTGTAAGTGGCAGTGAAGTCCTAGAAAGTGTATTAAAAATGGCTGGAGGGAGAGTGATGAATTTTTAATAAAGCGATCCCTCTGTCATTATTAAAACAAAGTGTATGGAGCTGCTTTGAGGGGTATTATGTCTGCGGGACTTGCAATGTCTGCCCGCTCACAGCACATACCAAAACGCTCCAATTAAAGAACCAAGAGTGGACACAAAAGAGACACACCAATTGCAACACAAAAAATTGCATCTACATGGTGAAATGTCCTTGCAACCTACTATACATAGGGATGACCTCTAGAGTTGTAAAAACAAGGGTGAATGAGCACAGGAGCAACATCCGGTGCGGTAGGAACACCACCAAAATGAGCAGGCTTTACATCGAAAAGGAACGGGGTGTGTGAGGGCATCAAGATGAGGACACCCTGCCTCCCACAAGCACAGTAGCACACTACAAGAGTACCCTCTACTTCCCTTCTCTCCATCTCCACTCAGGAACGGTGACTCCCTTTGGTATAGGTTTTATTCCATCTAAATACATTTAAACCCGCTGTTTTTAGTCTACAGGAAGTCCATCAGATGGAAATTGAATCTCAAGCACAAAATAGAAGCATTTTTCAGAAGAGGGTTTATAAAGTCGTTCTCATTAAAAAGTAATTTTTTGTGCTGTTGAAATAGTCAAATCAGATTGTACTAAATGGGTCATGGCAAACACAAACTTCAGAGAGTCAATCAAACAATATTCCTTGTTTCTGAATTTGCCAAACTCCATAAAAAGTAATCCCAGAATGACAAAATCAAAATAAATACTGATTCAAAATATTATCATTATATTAAAATTGGACATAAATAAACCACTTCCGGGATGATGTGATGTATGGCAACCAAACTACATTAGGGTTCCTCAACAAAAGGTAGGGGATAAAAACAAGCACCTGCATACTAATGGACAATCAGTTGAGGAACAAACATCTAATTTTGACTGCATCTGAGAGACAACTTGCCCCAGAATAACATTTAAAATCATCTGTCAGTAATTGTAAAACCCTTAGGGCCGGCAGGACTTGATGGAAACAACCATATTTTTTCAAAAGCTGTAGAATAAAAGCTCTTAGTGAAATCACATAGAACTTGCAAAACCTTACAAAGTATAGTGTGTCTTGAAAAGAGATGGAATCACAGCCACAAGGATTAAAGATTGACCCTGTATGGATGCCCATTGGGGAGGCTAATATCCAATGTAATTGATTTAGTCTAAACCTAATCAGCAGGAAAGGGTGGTTTGGTGTGCTGACCCTAATAAGATAAGGTTCCATCCACATGACTGTGTTTACTGCATAGTAGGCTCAGACAGATAGTTTCAAAAGTTCCCCAGCCTCTCAATTCTACTGGTGTGCTGCTGCAAATGTTTCTCATACCCAAGTCCTCACTATCAGCTCTGGATGTTCAGATAATTCTGGGCAACCCAGGTAAGGAAAAGAGGATTTAATGCACATAAACCAGGGAATTTTCAGGGTTAAGTCGAGGGATAAACAGTCCTTTATGATATACTGATTTAGCTTGAGATCCATCTCAATGTCACTACCATATGCCAATGTAGAAACTCATTTTGCCTGAAGTGGTTCCTTGCCCAGTCTTGTAACAAAATTTGAAATGGCCGTATTGATTCTAATAAACAATTTTCTGTTGGTAGCAACTAGGGGGAGCCAAGAACGGGCATCATCAAACTGGACCCCTAAATAGGAGGCGGGATGAACTGCCGCCAAAACATGGCCCGGAGCTTATGCATAGTTTTAGGATTGACTTCCTCTGGCCTGCTCTTTAATACCTTCCATAATAATATTCAGTAATTTATCATGAACATGTATTTAATGGAAATTCAAATAAGCTAAAACTCTAGTGTAAAGTGCCACACACTGTAAGTGAGACCACTGTAAACTGAAGAGATCGTGCTTTTGCTCCTAACTATATATCCGTTCTCCTGTAAAAGTGCAATGTGCTAATAGTGAGTGAACATATCCATCTATTGATAATAATATAAAGATGTTGTAGCACTTCTATGATTTTTGTGAGCACTGGCATGCTTAATAAAAATTAATATTCTTAATGAAATTACCTCAGAATATGTTGGTCCTTGTTAGACCAAACAGTTTCTGTCTGGCTGGGACACATCGAATCCAGACTGAATCCACCTTCCTAGATAGGATGAGTATGATACCCTTGTCCAATAACCTGTGCCCCCTTGGGTAGCTTGGCCTGTAACAGTAAGGCTCATCCTCAGGGTCGAAGTGTAAGGTGTTGGCACAAAACCACCCCGCCACACACTGCTACGCTACAAAAAGACTCCACACCGTATGTATAAAACACTGGTCTTTGTAATACTCACACATTGAAATCAACACGACAAACACATTGGATATATACTTTACAGTTATATGCAAATGTAGAACTCTCCCATTAGCAGCAGAATGGTATCAACATATATTCCCTATTCAGAGACATTCATAAAGCTCGACATTCACAATATCGCATACCACATACAGTTGCAATAGTCAAGAAAGAGCAGGTTTTGGCTATGCCTCATGACCCAGTCCCTCAGTCACTCAAACAGCACCAGCCAATGATACATGTTGCCTCTGGGTGCCACACTTTGATTAGATTATTGGGACCACCTAAAATGGAAGGAAACAGTCACCTGGTTTCGTCCCTCCAGATTAGGCCTTCAGGCACCCTGCAGTGCTTTCATGAGTGCGGTATCACTATACCCCCTGTAGGCAAAAGACTATGACACTGGCAGAGGTGCAAGCAGCAGTTTCTCCAGGCAGCCAGCTACGGGTGCCCACAATGCACAACAAGACCACTCAGGTCCAGTCACGATATTCTCCACAACAGAGCACCATGTGGCGTTGGTCCGGGGAGAGGGAGCCAGCAACCGTGGACTGAGGCTGCAATGTCAGGCACTGATCTGGAAGTCAGAGACAGGCTGGGCTGCTAGTTCGGGTCCCGCAGACTCAGCAAACTTCCCCCAACACCCCTTGGACACATACTCTATGGAGAGCAAGCTAGCAAAGGTTTCCGGTTGCAAGCAAAGGTCCCTCGGATTCGGCAAACTTCCCCGCACTCCTTGAACTCTTCACGTTCCGATACCCAAGGTGGGCTGCTGAACTTTATGAGCACACTCCTCTGCACAATGTGATTATGGTGTACGTCAGGAGGGTCCTTGTCCCAACCAGCGATCACTTCCACCCGTTTCTGCCTCATCCTGTGTGGTCCTTGCGATCTTGTGGAAACGGGGAGATCAGTCTGTCCCTGGGATCTCGCGTGGAGAGGAGGCCAGCAAGCCAGCCCTTGTAGAGTGCTTAGGGACCCGGGCCACGATGGTTGCCAATTAGCTGCAGGCCAGCAACATCCAGGCAAAATCCACCAAGTGATAGTCCACTTCCTAGAGCACAACAAGCCCCCGGCCACCACAAGTCTGCGTATAATCCAGTTGCAGACCCTCCTGCCCCAATAGTTCCTCTTGTCGATGTCCCAGCATTGAACCAGCGTAGTATGGTTCCAATCTCAAAAGCGTCTCTAACTCCTGAGGTCAGAGCCCCAGTAGTTATACCCACAGTGGCCTTTGAAGATGAGATCTGTTCAAGAGGCATCCTTTGAAAAGCATGGGCCCTCTCTAAATACTGTCCTGTCTGCCATCCTACCCAGGGAGGCTTGATCAATATCTTTAGTCGGACCAAGACCTTGCCCCTTGGAATGCAGGTGCCAATTTCACCCCCACCTATCCATCCCAGCAAGGCCCCTCTGAGTCTGCAGTTTACCTTGAGCCCCTAGTTTATGGCTGCCTTAGCAGGAATGCACAGATGTAGCTGCCCCCCCAGCACCCAGATGCATATTGTAGACAGGCTGACAAGCACACAGAGCCACAAACACAAAAATGTCCACTTTCCCAAAGTGGGATTTCCACATTAGTAATGTCAAATCCACACACACCACCAGAGAGAGGATTTGCCATTACCAACTCATCGATATCAGACATTATACTGCCACTCTTCTGCACATAGGAAATACAACTAAACAGCCTTTCCACAAATCCCTGGTGTCAATCCAATATGAGAAGCAGGCCCTCCCATACTGAACACACCATCTGGTGACATTAACTACCAGGGCATGTAGCGCGATCACGCACCTGCCCTACCTCTTCTCAACACCGCATCCTTTCCCTAGGGAGTACTCCGATATAGCAAGAGCCATGCAGAACCTTGGGAAGTAGCTTTTTAAATGCCAAGCCGAGAAACAGTAACCTGTACACACAGGCCGAGCCATGGCAAACCTGTGGCACGTTTGAAGAGCTACCTCTGTAGGTGGCACAACCAGTGCTGCAGGCCCACAGAGGAGCATTTGAGATACATGCTATAGGTATATGTCTTACCCTTAGACAAGGGACTTACAGCTAACTCAATTCAGCCAATCATGTATACACCAATCACCAGTATGTATATGACAAGCACAGCGCTTTGGCACTGAATGGCATAGTCAAAAGCGCTCGAAGTCCTAAGGTTAGCACATAGATCAGTGGATAACCAGGAGGGACAAAAGCAAAAAGTTGAGTGAAAGCACCCTAGAAAGGGCCATTTCCAACAGTCCTTTTCTTCGTATTTCCTATAAATTCTTCCAATTGTCATATGGTGATCCTAGGGGATGAGTATGACAATAGTGTTTGTATATATTGAAAAAACAATGTATGATTATTTTAGGTGAATTACTTATGTTTGGCGAAATAGGGGATGTTTTGTTTCCCTGATATTCTAATTATCCGTTTCAGAATTTGCGAATAGGTGATATGCTTGTATTATATAATGTTTTGTCTACTGGTTGTTATTTTTAGAATCACCTTTGAACAAGTCACTTGTATATTGGAATATGATCTCAATAGGTTTTCTAGTTTATACCTGCTATAAACGGGGCAACTTATCTTAAAGAAACTATGTTTGAAGGTTTACTAAAGACAAGGAAATAGCTATCCTTTAAAGTTAACTTTTCTGTACCTTAGACCGAGTATGTCATCCAACAGGTTTGTATTGACTACATGGAAAGGATATACATTTTTTACCAGTATCGGGAAAAATGCCCTTTTCAAAACTTGTCTCTGTAGTCCTCGTTCTGCAGCTCATCCATGTTCGGTGTTCTACGCCAGTGCCATTTTGTCAGAACGTGAGTCATAGTCCTTCCTTGACTTTAATCCAATCTAAATTCACCCGATGGCATTTGCCATTTCTGAATGGTGGGTACCTGATTGATTATTGCTCAATGTACATTTGTTTTCCTTAAATGTGTTGCAATAGCACTATATACATTTAACAAAAATAATATTTTAAGATGAATATGGCTGATATAAATAGAGATAAGACATTTTCTAGGAAGACGCATAAATATCATCTCTCATTAATATCGAGTGATTACTCAAAGAAAGCTGACTTCTTATTTGAGCAATATTTTGACAAGTTAAAATTTGGCTATATGTTCATTAATCAAGATGGAGACACCTGTCTTTGAATGGATTAGAGATGGGGAATTTACAAGAGGCAGACACCATCTTTGGACAGTTTGCAGCTAGAGCTACATGTGTAGAATCCTTTAGATTTGTCCAAAAAGATAATTGTTTTCCTTTTATCATCTTTAAACAAGGAATGACTGAGTTTTTGCCTAAGGTCAGGTGCTCTTTTGAAACTTATCTGGGGTTATGGTCAAATTCCCTGTTGTAGTTGTGGGTTATGAGTTAGTAACGACCAATGTTTACGTAAGATTTTGTTAATGGAATAATGTTCATTGCTGTATTCTGTGATAAAGCAAATGGTCAGTTGTGAAGTAATTGGGTTCCTGTGATTTTGTAGTAGTTGACTTCTGTCAATGTGCTCTATCTCATTCATTTTTTTATTCTCACTCAGGCAATGAGATATTTCTTTTGATTTATTGAGAAGACCTTCCTTTTTGCTACAATTTCTTCTTGATCTGCGACATTCACCCTTAGGAATAGTGGATCTGGTGGTTTTAGAGTAACAGCTAGTAGCTTGCAAGATAGAATTTGATGCTATGGTTTTCCTGTGTATCTTACTATGTAATGTATTGTTTTTGACATACAGGATCAAGTCCAAGAATTCAATTTCTTCTTTGGAAATGAAAGATATTGCTATTTTTCCTCACTGGTTTGTGGCTAATTAATTAATGTATTACATAAGTGTAGCTTGTGAACATTGACATATCATAAGCACATCATCAATGTATCTCCCACGGAAGATTATGTTTCTAGTGAATTTTCCAATTTTTCATTCCACAGCTAACACTTCTCAACTGCAACCATAAGGATACAGGCGTATGGTGGAGCAAATTTGGCCCCCATCACAGTCCCTTGTTGTTGTAGATACATATTACCATTAAAAGTGAGGAAATTGTTGGTCAGACAGAATTCAAGCATTTCCAGGATCATCTGGTTTCTTTGCAAGAAGTGCACCGATATATATTAGGCAGTCATGGTGTTTGATTGATGTATACAGACATACTACATCAGTATTGTGGCTAGTATATCGTCAGGTTGCCAATCTATGTTGTCCAATTTCTGGACGACATCCTTTTTCATAAAAGTTTTTAATTCAATGTCTATGATATCCTAGTTGGGAACAGATGGCGTTGATGCCTGCTTTGATAGGCCTCCTCCTGGGGGGAGACCTGGCTTGTGTATTTTGGGTAAAATATAAAGAGTAGCCAAAACTGGATGTTTGATGTATAGATATGGTTTCTCTTCCATGGTATTTAGACCTTTATTACGCCATCTATTTACGTGTCCGGTAAGTCTTCCACAGGTGATGTCTTCAAGTTGTCGGTTAACTTCTTTTAGATAATTTTCAATAGGAAGATCACAATGTTGCCTCCTTTGTCTGCTTCTTTGATTATTAGTTCAGAATTTTGTTGAAAGTCATTAAGTGCCCCATTTAATTATTTGTTTAGATTAGATGGTAGGTATTTACTTTTAGACATACATTTGCTATATTCTTTAACCAAATCATGTAATAGTGCCATGTAAAATAGGTCTATTGGGTTACATGGATGTAAGATGGGTGTGAATATAGAATTCAGAATGAGCTTGCTTTCTTGCATATGTGAGATATCAATTTCCAGTTCACCAGCTATTGTGGATAAGTCCATGATGGTACCACTTGAGTTAACTTTGTCTGTTACTGAAAGGTTTGTCAATATGTATGTTTTCCAGATCTCGTACTGTTAGGTCACATGTACTGGCTTGCGTTGACATAGTTTGAATAGTTTTTGGTTTATCTGAGAAAAAGGCTTGAAGTTTTATCCCTCTTATAAATTTATATAAGTCATTTTTTTGTCTTTGATTTGATTTTTCCTCCATGCCCGTGTTTGTACTCCTAATGTGTATGGTTAGTCTGTTCAGGTACTTGGCAATCGCATTCTGGTATCCTGGGCATTTTGATTCCTCAGTCGGTGTCTTTGAACTTCTTTGTAAAGATTTACTTCAACTTTGTTTGTTGATGGCTCCACTACTTCCAGGTCTGATGTCAGCGATGTCTCTGGCATATTTTGTAACTCAGTTTGGTAATTTTTCTGATTTGCATTGTCGTATTTCTTAGCAAAGGTGTAAACACACCCCAGCTGGTAATCTATTTGGTCTTGGCAAAATTTTCTGTACTTCCTCTTACTAATATCTTCCTCATATTCATCTGTGACTTTATTCTGAATCTCATAGTTTTTCTTTGTAAAATCTCCCCAATTTGCCTCCTCAATTCTTTCCAACATTGCTTATAGTGTCATCACCCCTAAGAATATGTGCCTTGATAAGAACACTGGGCATCTCTGGGTCAAGTTTCTTGAATAGAATATGAAGTGGGATTAAGTGTCTTTTGTCGCCTGTTCCATAACATATCCATAACCATGACAATCCTTGACTTACAAACATTGCAACAAATCTAAGTAGCACAATAATAACATCTGCATCATTTGACAGTACAATGACTCAATTGGAACCATTTCAACAGCCCACTCAACATGTAGCACAACACGAATGTCAGCTTCCTCCAAGTTGCTGTTAAGTTCTTGAACAATATGGCCCATACCTTTTGAATATATCTCGTCAGGCACCAACTCCTCATTGATTGACAATCATTCCACTTGCAATAATTGAAAATTCAGTGTTCACTGAAGCATCAGCAATGTTTTGGCGAGTTAACATCTCCAAGTTCATCTTGTTCAATGTTGATGACCAGAACTTATCAAGTTGCACAGGTATAGGTGTTGAATCTTTGATGCCGGCAATGTCAGTTGTTCCACATGTAGACATTTGTCTGATTCTTTCACATTCTTTGACAGATAGTTCAAGATAACTGTCAAAGACAATGTGCAGTTCTTGCAAGGTGCACACTGACTTTGATATTTGTAGAACACTCTGCATGACATCTCTGAAGTTTTGCATGGAGGAAATCTTGACCATTTGCAATTGTGACATATAGTCCACAACAATAGCAGTTTTCAATGAGGACACCTTTTCAAATTGAAATTTTTCAGGTTATTGTGTATGAGTTTGTGCTCACTGGTTTGGTTGCAGCATCTCCATCAAATAATGCATTTGTTGGAAGATCATGCAACATAATGTCCTTAATAAATTCTCCACTTTTATTTGCCACCTCCATCTCTCTATGTGCTTGCAAATGTTGATATTTTGCAACCTGTTTTGTAGTGTCTGGCTGGACAAAACTCTTACTATGGCAAAAAGTTTGGCTTTAGTGATTATCTCAAACAGCCTTTTCTCTTTCAATACAAATCTCTTCTACTTCAGTTCTGTGAATAGTTTCGATCCATGTTCCAGGACATCTAATAGACATGTCTTTATATCATTTTCCACATATTGCTTGGTCATGAAGTTGTGTAGTGGCACAGGCTCAGTAATTTCAAAGGGGTTTCCTTGCTGCTGCATGAAATGAAAAAGGCTGTCAACATATTTATTAAAACGTTCCCCTCTCTTTCACACAAGTTCTTGGTGAGGAACAGTTTCACGATGGTCCATTAATTTTGAATTTGTCATCTCTGTGAAAAAATTGCAAATAGAAAGGACTTCATGGTAAACTAGCTGCCATTGAGCAGCATGTTCACTTTTTTTTACGTGTTTGACCAACAATTGCCTTGGAGTTTCTGTGTTCTCTGGATCGTCTGTTCCAGTTTCATATCTGGAGCCACAGCATTGAACCCTCCCTCTCTGTCTTTGACCACAAAAGGTATTTGGATGAATTTTCTGTAGATGTATGGTTTTTCCACTTCTAACTTGTTCACACTTTCCAAAAACTAGTACCCATATCTCAGGTAGTTTATGCAATCGAATTCACGAAACACAGTAATCAGTGACTCCACAGTCTTCATGTGCCGTCCCCAATCACCTTCACGATCAGCATGTGCCATGTTTTTCATTAGAGCTATCATGTGTAAAACATTTCCCCAGTATTTGCAAAGTTCTGATTTTTCTTTACATTCTTTGAAAAACTCTACAAACTTGTTTTTCTGATTTTTAACTGAGTGTGTTGAACATTGCCGGCTTTGCATTATGTCTTTTTAATGAAGTGCACCCTGTACCTTGTTCACTTCTGAGATAAGATATGCAAAACCTAATTTGTCATTCTTGTTCCAGAAAGCATTCCAATGTAATGTTTCTATAGCTTCAGATTGGATGAGCATACATTGTAACGCATGAACATAATGAGTTCCGTTCAATACTGACTGGACAGTTTTGCTTCCAAAGATTTCAGCCTCAATAAGTGCATTGTCTATGCCACATCCACTGAGATAACTTCCTGCACACCGCAACGCAACTTTTGTCATGCGGAAAACACCCATCATTGGATAAAGATCATCAAATTCTACTGGATTGCTCATAAAAATGTCAGCTACAATATGGAAAACATCTTCATTGCAGAAAATTGACAGGATAGGCTGGTCTTCAAGCTGAACAGCCAAAATACAATTGTTCACAAGGAACTCGTTCAATCAAAAAATTAGTTTTATCAAGGAGTTAGTTTCTTGCGCAATTTAAGCAAAATTAGCATGCGATAGAGTCAGTAGGTATATCATTTGTTAAAAATAGGTAATATCATTTCTTTGATTCTAGGGAACATATATGACTCAGGAGAAAACAGCCCACAAACAACAGTACTTATGCTGCACCCACTTCAGCCGAAGTGAGCGTATTTTATTTGCAATAACAATCTGGCAAAATAGAAAAATAAACTTCTGCTGTGTATTCACACTATATACAAATTCATATTAGAACGTGACTTATGTGACCCCAGTGAAGTGACCATAACCAAAACAGTGAAGTAGCTGCAGTGACAATAATAAAACAGGCAATTGGTTATTGGAGTGAGAGGGATGTCCTTGGGATATCCGATTGAACCATTCATTCTAGAGTATGTTTCTGGTATTCTGGGACTCTCCCTTTCGCAGTTTTTGATGACTTTTCGACCCTCTCGGGGTACGGGGTCTCTTCAGGACGGGGATTCTGGGGACCTAGGCACTAAAAATTTGCCAGAGGCGTAATTTGATTAAATAGTCTTTTAGTGGTTCGGTAAAGGATCCCAGTTGTAGCTGCAATGGCTAAAGTAATACCAGGTAGAAGACCAGCATGATACCATAATTAGTGTCACGAAAGACAATCACAAAAGGTTAAGCCAATTAACACACATTGGATGCGGTCGATGCGGTTTCTAAGTTCCGCGGACGGAGGTCCGTCTACAATCAGGACGATGCTCACTTCTTCAGGATGATGCTCTTCAAGCTGAGCACGCATATTTTGGAAATATTTTTGAGCTGTGCATACTGTTGTGTTGTTTGTGACTGTAGGTGGTATTACTGGTAAAACCCAACCTTCTTCAATGGGACGGTATTCCTAGAGATCAGTGCATGAATTCCAGTCCACGGAGGAACTGGTTTTTCTTCATCCTTCAGTCTGCACCGAATAAGCTATATGATAAATTCAGTTAAATGAGTTTTGCGGACCGCAGCATCAGGTAGAAGAAGATTCATGTCCTCAGCCACTTTGAAACTTTCTGGTAGACTGGGAAGTGTTGATGGCTTGTAGTGATTTTGCACACATTGGCAAGGCAGTTGGGTTATACGTTTGGAGCTTCATTTGTTTATGTCTACAGCTGAAGCAGTTTGTTTTCCAGCAGCTACGTCACTGGTACAGTTGAAAATGCACCATGGCAGTATCATGTGTGCTGGATGTTCCAGACAAAGAAGAGCTGTCTTCAAAATCAAGATTATCAAGAGCAGTAATTGTAAATCCTTTCCTGGTTAAGTGACTTGGAAGTGGTGTGCTGTCGGATTCACAAGATTTTGCAGCATGAGCTGCTAACAAATTCCAGCTCTGTACTATATCATTATAACTTGTTGATAAAGCAATCCTATTTATTGAAATGATTAGCTCTCTACTTTTGCACTTGTCATAGATTGCGTGGGCAGTCAGCATGTGTAGCGGAGTTTTATTTTTGCTGTGATGTAATTCATAAAACATGATTTGGAAAAGACAGTACATTTGCATAGCCTAAGCCTGTCGGTTCATGGGATTGTCTTCCACTTCTTCGCTAATAAACTTCAAAGCCATCGATGGTGTTGGCTTCTGTTCCGAGCTCAAGAACTTTATTTTGTAACAGTTTTGCTTTACTGATATTAGGTAATGATGTAAAAATGTTAAGACAATGTCAAGCATTCTTGTTGACTCCCATGATTTGCAGAGCTCTGAGGCATCACAAAATTTGTCATTAAGTCCAAAATCTAAATCTTTCTGGACATTTCTTAAAATGGTTCCTGCTGATTTTACTGCATCCTGTGATCTTATTTTGGCAGCAAGAACTCAAGGAGTCAAATCAAAAGATGACACCATAAGTGGCTAATTCTTTTTGTTAGATTTACAAAAACGAATTCTGTCATTGTACATTGTCACCAGAAAAATCTTAATTTCATTATTATGGACCAATACAGTTTCATCAATGTTGACCATTATTTCTGTGAACCCGTAGCCAGCACTCAAGTGTGGCTCTAAAACTTAATTTGCTTTTTAAAAGAGTGCAAACTTAACTGAAGGCTGGTGGTTACGTTGCTGCTGGGAGCTCATTGCACATTCAAATTTTCGAATGTATGCACACATGCAGTTCAGGTGGGCATACAAAACCGCTACAAATACATTCACCTCACATTTTAGATCAGCTACTTGGCTGAAAACTTAATCTTGGAAGAATCAAGCTGCAGATACTCTGTACTTTGTTCTTTCATCAATCCGTTTGACCCTTGTTCTGGCTAATTCACAGATAACACATTGAAGATCCTCTGCTTTCTGATCAGTTGTTGGAGGTGGAGAAGGGGTAGCATCGATCTTCTAAGTGGATGAGCATTGGGTTTGGTTGTCGTCGCTTTCTCAGAAGACTCGGATTCTTGTTGTGATTTACTGATTTCTACTATTTTTTGACAATTTTTTTCCAGTCTTTTTCCATTGTACATGACTTGCAGCACTTATTGTTACAATGATAAAATATTTGATCCCCTTCACCCATCAGTTTCAATCTTTTGTGAACTTCAGCTTGTCATATTGTTGTAGCATCTCAAATTCTCTTCCGTCCAGCCACAGTTGATGTAAGCTTTTCTTTCGGATTAGTTTGGCATATGACACATTTTTCTTTGTTGAAAGAGTCCTCAGATTTTGTAGTTAGCAACACTCTGTCAGGAGGTAAAGATACTCCGCTACCACCTGCTTCACTCATGTTCACGAATTTGAATCAACGGAAAACCTGAAACAAAAACAATATTAAAATAGATTACCAATATGATGGCTAAAACACATCATTATAGAGCTGCATTTTGGAAAGTGGTAGAAGGGTTGCTCTGAGGAGTTATTTTCTGTCTAGATAAGAATACTTGATCCCCAAAACCTTATGTTTTGACAACAAAATGAAGTATATAGGTCTCATGGTTCCTGAAATATTACATCATCACTGCAACACATTTGCCATTTTTAAAAATGTTGTCCAGAAAATTCAGCCCGGATTAGCAATGTCTACCCAAGCTAAATTAGTTCTCTAATGTTACAAGAACACAAATCAAAAATGACAATCTCTGAACAACAATTGCTTTAGGGAGGTATATCAAGGGGCCAGGAATATTCAGAAATAAGTGCATTGGTCATCTCTGATCAGGGGATGATAATTTGGGAATTTAATGTGTATGATTACGAATTGCAGAGGAATAGATAAGGAAAAAATGCCTCAAATTTTAAATGTCCTATTTTCAGATTCGAATTTTAAATAAAATCATTGCAACATTCATCTACATATAAAATTATGCAGAGAAGAAAAATTGGAGTGATGACCAAGATTAAACTACAGAGATAAAAATGATTGCTCCTGACCACTCCTCTTCTGAAAGATAATCAACTTTGCTAGAAATGCACTGTTACATAAAATCAATATATTTTACAAAGCTGGCTGTTATTCTCACATTTTCCACACTGAATACAGTGGACAAGGCTTCTTGGTAAGAGTGAAAGATTTTTTTAAAACACACATCAATTTCTTTCGAGCACACACTGGTTTTGGACAGGTGCAAATCTTGTGGGGGACCCTGCCCACATTCTTCTTAATTCATTCTTCTTAATTCATATATAAATATAAAAAAACATATGCAAAGAAATGTATTCCTTGCTGGACAATGAGCATAAATAAAATGACAAGTAGTCTAATACATAACTGTGGATGGCGTATTTGGGCATTTTGTGAGAACTAGAGTCACTCTAGTCCTGGCTTCCTGAATGGGCACTAGTAGACTTTTTGCTAATACTTTAAAGGATACAACAAAGGCTGCCATGTCCCATATTTCCATCAAATGTAAATATTTAAGGGACCACAGCATATAAGTGGAACAACGATGTTTTGAGATGCTGAATTCTTAATTTCTTCCCAAATTTTAAACTTTATTGAAGCGATGTTAACTAAGCGCAAGTAGATAGACTGTCAGAAATTGTAGCCTTTTGGTGTCCTCCAATCTAATTGGGTTCAAATCTATACTCACTTGACTCCTCAGAGTTGATTGTGGCAAGTAAAATATTGAAAGAAACACCAAGTTTTGGGCTGTATCCATCCACATTGATAATTTCCCAATGAACGCTAGATGCCCATCAGTTAATGACGGCAGTAGTTTCACAGAACTGTCAATAAAGGGAAATGGACAGTGCTTCCAAATTATTACACAGGCTATTAAAGAAATACATGATGGACATCAATTTTAGTTTCAGGACTTATTGTTGTAGCTTGTGTCCACCACTTACCTTCATCCGCACCCCAATATAATGGCATTTTTCAGCTCCCTTGACATGGAGCTCACCGATCTGCCACTTTCCAGCACTATAGACACCTCTTCCAAAGATAGCTTCTGCTTATTTTTTTTACATTGCCTTAAAGTTTATTTAAGTTGTTATATTTTTTCAATGCAATGCGTGCTCAATGACACAACTGAGACAAAATCCTAACTTTACGACTTTCGGTATTCCCAAAAGGCATTTAGTAGTAGTAAAGTTAGGAGTCCTAACTTTACTACTACTAAATGCCTTCTGTGAATACCAAAAGTAGTAAGTTTAGGATTTTATCTCAGTTTAGTAGTAGTAAAGTTAGGAGTCCTAACTTTCCTACTACTAAATGCCTTCTGTGAATACCAAAAGTAGTAAGTTTAGGATTTTATCTCAGATTAGTTCTGTGAATCGGCCCCACAGAGTGGAAGATATTGTCTTCCATACAATCAATGTCCACGTTGAATAACACGTGGGCTAGAGTACATCCTTGTTTAAGGCCTTTATTTTTGTTTAAGGCCTTTATTTTTGGAAATTTCACCTGATAACTAGGAGTTTTGCCCCAGTTTGATCCGAGTCCAAGTTTGGTGACAAAGAAGTTGAACTGCTTATTGCAAATGTGACACATTCCCCACATTTGCAGTTTCTTCCACAACTGATCTACCCCATTAAAAGTGACTGGATGATCAATGAAACTAGCATATTGCTTCATTTTCTGAAAGACTATACTGACGAGCCAATAGATAAACACCAAGATGTTATCCCTGGTGTTACCATGTGGCGTAAAACTGATTGATGGAGTGGATCGGATTTTTTTCAGAAGCCCAATGTTCTAGTTCTCTTAACATAATGAAGCTATTTTGTATTCCATTTGAACCTCTTATTGTGGTCTCAACCAACCTAGGTGAAATTACAATATTATCCTCTCCTCCAACCAATAATGGCCTCTCAAGATGTTTTCATCAAAGTAGAATAATTTTATGTGCATTTTCTCAATTTTGTTCTGCGGCTGAATTATCACCCCAAATTCTATCCCTCCCAGATTGTTCAAAAGCATCAAAACTCTCTATCATTTCCCCTTTTGGATATTGCCCACAACTACTGTCACTTATAGCATTTTAATAATCTTTTGTGCTCCCAGGTCAAACACATATATGATGATTTATGGATAATAACTTTATTCCTTAGTATAACTAAGCTTGAGTTCCTTAGGAGCTTGAGTTAATTTCTTTCTTTCCCTGAGAATTATAGGTCTAACTTCAAATCCCTTATGAGTGGCTTCTTGCCTTCAACCCTTGGCATTACTAAGAGGCCGTGAAAAAAGTATAGAAGAGTCTTTGTGACCGTCCCCCAAAGTTCATGCATGTGCTCTTCAACCATAAGGGTAGTATCAAAGTGCATTTGCAGCTCCCTCATATCTGCCTGTTATTTCCATGCAAAAAATTACTCACATGTTTTCTCACCTCATCTAGTTCTCTTTGTCCATTGACATCCCAATAATTCTCAGGCATTCCATGTTAAATTAAGCCAATCTAACTCAAATTGAGTTGGCTGGCTGGTCACCTTCGACCATATGCCTAATCTTAAACCAGATGACCAAGTGAAAGGCAGCAACTGAGATGAATGCATAAAAAAGAATTTCTTTCCTAAATACTGCAAAAAGAGTGTGAGTAATTGGGATGTCCAAATGAGATCTGCAAATAAGTGCCTACAAATTGATAGTCTGTAAGAATTATAAAAGCTTAAACCATCAACATCATGTTTTTGGATTGGTTCCATCTTTGCTGGATACAATCAGTGAGAACATGGGTCTACATCAGCATTTGCCAATTGGTTATAAACAAGATTTAGGAACAGGGCCATCACAAGGGGATTGAAGCAGTGGCTGTTTGTCCAGGTCTCCGCAATGTTTTTGGTACAACACTCCTGTAGCACCATCTGTTTCCATAATAAAAGGGTGGCCTGTGCCTTCGTGATGCAACTAATACACAAACACAACTATGTGGCTTCAAGTACTGTATTTTTTTCTTTTCCCTAGCATATGTTTTTCTTAATTACAAGCTGCTCCTTGGATCGGAAACTTCAAGTAGAATTTTGGAATGCCTATTTACAGGCACTCATTCTCTCATTTCCGTTGGTTTTACAACAAGACTTTTTCAAGATGTAAATTAGCTGAGATTTTTGTGTAGGTGAGGGATGGAAGTAGAGGCTAAATATAGTCAATGTATACATTATGGCTGTGAGTGTTTTAGTTGCACCATTTGAATATAACTATTGTTGGGAGATATTTAGAATCAGAACTGGCATAAAAATGTCTAAACCTCTAAACCTGCCCTCGGGCTGCCCCTCTCTTTACCATCTTCAGAGTGAAACTCTGATAACCTAACAAACGTATGAACTCATTTACCCAGGTCTCTTGCAAACACAGACAATACATTGATTCACAAAGTTCCAGATAGCTAAGTCATTAGCCAAGCTGTACCAACCCCCACCATTCCAAGATAACATGAATAAGGCAGTTTCTGAATGACATTTTCCAATGAAATGATTCCTGACTTACATCCTTAGTCATTAATTAGGATGCCTGTCATGCAGCTATTAGAAGCCAAATGATTGATTGTACCACACACAGGATTATTGCATTGGTAGATAAGTCCACTTACCTACAAACCAAAGGAAAAAGTAAATCAAACCTCGATACTTCGCCTAAAGCCTTGCTAGGGATTCCAGTTTAGTTTGTATAATGCAATACAGATGTAGAAGCAGCTCTTGTAAGTTAAGGTGAATTATTATAGGTTTAGCCCATAAGACCACTAAGCCGTTGCTCCAATGCATCAAATCTAAGAAAGAGTGCTCAGATATTCCAGTTAGTAGTCCTTATAAGAAAGATGGGGAGCAGCAACTGCAAACATTTGTGAAAGGTTTACTGATTTCAATAAAGAACTACATATTCCAGACAATCTCCTCTGTTACAATATTATGGCTAAAATACATTTAAAAAAAGATTACATTGAATTTTTATAATTGGAATTCAATTATTCATAAGTGAGATCCGTTTGGCCATAATACATTTTCAACTGAAGAAGGCTCCAGCTTTGAAATGCCTGTTCTTTGACTTCTTTGCTCAATTTAGAGAACTGTTACTTATTACAGGTTTTTAGAATCAGGTTATATTGTAGGGCTGTTTAATAGAAGTCTCTCAGAAGCTCTTTCCTAGGCGTAGCCAGAACTCACTAATGCTAAAGGAATGTGGGGGCAATTCAGTCTGCAGGACGTTTGAGAAGATTTTGCTAGATTCAAACCCTTTCTCCTATTCTGAATATAATGGGGTCAAACAGGCATTCTGAATGGTAGAATGTCTTTCTAACTGTAAAGGCTACTATGGGCCTGATTATGAGTTTTGGCGGAGTGGGTGCTCCCCCGCAAATCCGTGTGCGCATCGCCCATCAGATTATGACTTTTTTTGTCACTGGCAGGCTGTTTTTTGGCTGTCTCACTGTGTTGCCTATGAAATAGGCACTGCAGTGGGAATGTCAAAGACAGTACCTGCATGGTATGGACTGGTGCAGTGCATGCCGTGCAGGTACTGGGGTGCATGTACACAGGGGGGCACAACATGTGCCCCTCCTGCATGCACCCCATGTCCCTGAGGCTCATTTCCTCTCCGCCACGGTTTTCATTGCGTAGGAACCGCCATGAAAACCGCGGCAGAGAGGAAACTCGTAATATGCTTGGCGGGACCGCCACATATTGTGGCCTCAAGAGCTCCAAGCCACCACCAAGGATTTCTGATCCCTGGCGGTTGCAGCAGTGCAATGGCCGTCTGACCGCCCTAGTTGTAATAGGGCAGTCAGACGTTGGTGCGGTGGGGGCTGGACCGTCACCGCAGCGCCCCCACAAGTCTGGCGGTCCTTGGACCGCCAGACTCGTAATCAGGCCCTATGTGATATACTGATGGTGGCAGCTACTTATCAACTGGAATTTGAAAATGTCTAATAACTTCTAGGGAAGTCTTTTCCGACATGTTATTTTCAAAGATGATATAATATGATACGTTTATGAAAACCTGGAATCTAAACAAGATGCAACGGGATTTGGCGAATGCCTTCCAACTGTCACCCCAACACAACAAAGATTGGAGATGATAATCATGGTACAGGGATGATGGTGTGATCGGAATTGAAAGAGTGAATTCTCTATGAAGCTGTGCAGAGAAATAAAGTGATGATCGGAAATAGTATTTTATTGTTGTACCCGGACTTAACCCCTCACACTTTTTTCAGGAAGAGAAAATTGCTGATCATTAAAAAAAGACCTTGTAGACAAAGGATGTCACGTGTCAAAGAGCTACCAGACCCCATTGATTGAGAAGCTAGGAAAACAGAAATACAGTGATCCAGGTTGAATTTTAACAAGGTTGAGAGTGGGGCCTCCTTGTGCAAGCCCAATTGATGGTGCAATTGAATGTCCCTCGGTTATAGATGTATTGTTTTGTGAGTTAGCAATGATGGAACCCTTTTGGCTCCTGATGACCTCCGTAGAGCTATGACGTAGGTGCTAGAGCGGAATGCAATGAAAGCTGCTTTAGAATGTTGAGTTGCCGTTACACGCAGAACAGTAAAGACATCTAATACTAATCTCCATGTTTGGCATAGTCATTTGCTGGTACCCAGGCTGGGGAAGTCACTACAATAGGGATGGATGCCTCACTGTGGATATGACTGGGGGAAATGCCTGCTGTTTAGCTGCAAGCTGTTCTTTTTTTAGGTCTCGGCTAGGCAGCGCATGCACTGTTTTGAAGAGACATATATTTACTTTGTGGGCTTCAGCCCACCCATAGGCTTCCCATTTACTGTCTCCATCGTCGCACTCATATGCGCATGTTGTAAAAGTAATTCACAAACATTCAACACTCAGGTCCAGCATCGGTATGATATACTTGTAATTCTGAGTGCCCATGATTGTGTCATAAGGTTTCTGCACATACACAGAGCTATGCACAGGAAAATGGGACCCCGGAATACAGTGGTTTGCCACCATATACCGTAGCACCCAAAAACCCCAACCCAACTAGCTTAGCATCCCATTAGCACCCAAGTACCAATGATTGGACAACCCAGAACACGGTATCTTTATCTCAGGACTCACAGAAGCAAGAACACTCTTTCGTCACTCACTCGTACTTGTCCACAAGGTGCGTAGGAAGAGACACTGGATAGGTTAAAATGTTTATTCCAACTTACGTGCTCTAATGTACAGTACACGTGTCAGTACTAATAGCATAATGCATATGACTAATATAAGCAGCATGGTTACAATTCCATTGAATACAAACGGGGAAAGCATCTCAGAGCTCAGTGGATAAACGTATAAATAACATTACCACCCTCCCCTTGCAGTAAGATAGTTTATTATAATAATAGAAGACCTCTGGGCTTTGACTAGCGAACCCCCATACCTCAGTCTCTAGATGCAGAATTACATCAGCAGGACATCATAGCTCTTCTCACTGAAAGGGATTTCTGCAAGTGTGTTAAGCGCTAGTAAACCACAGTATTAAAAGCACACCAAATTCTTCATGGCAATTGCACCTAATGTTATGTCTGGGTGCGCGAGACTGGCCATATCAGGAAGAACCAAAATACATTGTTATGTGACCTTGTACATGTTTGTGCAGACCGAGCCCAAAAAGGTGAACAACAGAAAATGCAGACAGTGCAAAAGAACTTGGCACGAGCAAAGGGCGAGGGAGACCCGGCTCAGTGTAACGTGCGCAAAGAAAAGCAGCATGGCAGCCAGGCCTAGGCCAACATAACAAGGCAGGCAACAATCCACAAGACACCCTCCCCTGGTCAGTCCGGCGGCCAGGACAGAGGCCCATCAGAGGACAACACAGCCGTTGGAGCACAGGGAGCGCCCAAACGGCGAAGGGCAGGTCAATCCATGAAAGTGTAAGTGCAGAAAAAAGCCATACCCTCTAAGAGTTCATCATTGGAATCGTCAAAAAACATAGATGCCATCCAATCCATGAGATCAAAAGAGCAGGAATGCTCCTCAGCAAGGGGAGCATCCAGAAGCAATGCGGGACAGCTTGCGTGATAATTGAAACAGCTTCGTTGTAGGAGATCCTGGGCAGCCGCCCAGATATCCCATTGCGCCAAAATCCCCAGTGCAGCCGCACGCGCCATACAGCCAGCAACGGAACAGTCCTGTTCATGGGCCTCTAAGGGACCCATCAACTGAACAAAATCCGGAACAGACAATGACGAATTGGAGAGGCAATAATCCAGAGTCCAGGTGAAAGGACAGCGGATACAAGTCATCACAGGTTGCACGCAAGTGAAATACGCAAAGCGAAATGAAAGAGTATATGACATACTCAGTGTCGCCAATGGCAAGACACCAAAACCAGCCAAAATGCGCTCACGGAGCAGCTGGAGGCGTTCTGGATCGAGCAGGTCCCATCGGGGAGCAGCCATTGCGCAGAAAGCAAATTAAGAGCAAGACACCAGCCGCTAAAGCGAGGATCAATGGGAAACCGCCAAAGACGCTGGAAAAAATAGAATGTATGAATGCTGGGATGACACCAAAAATAGTTTGGAAGGAGGACACCAAGCCCGACCCCACGACCTTAAAAAAGTGTACTAGGCCTTCAGTGTTCGATGCGTTAAAAATACGATGTATTAACTCTCCAAAATGTTGGGGGAGATTAGTGTTTAAAAGGGCCTGTATTTCACTGTGGGTACTCGCCACCTGGAGAATGAATGTCTCCCGGGCGGACGTGAGCATAACTTCCTCGTTCAATAATAGTGCCTTTATTCTGCTCAGTCTATTGAAATCTGCCTCCATGGTAGGGATGGAAGGCCAAATAGAGATATCAACCTTGCCATGAGGGGGAGGAAAAAGCACATTTTTGCAGCAGACAACCCTGTGCGAAACTGTTACAATGTAAGGAATGCCAGCCTGCAGGCCACAACAGTTTTCGTTATTTAAAAGTAAATAACTACCATTGGAAAGGAGAGTGAAAGTAGGAGAAATAACAGGAGCAGGAATACCTTTCAGCACACAAGCAAGATTAGGAGCGGAAACGCTACATGAGCCATGCAATTTAATGTGTTTACAAATAAGCGAATGACCCATAGTCGAGTCGCAGTACTCCCCGTGAGAAAGACTTCCTTGCCGTCCCGAAGGCATTTATACATGAAAGGCAAGGACCAGAGTTCATGCAGGAAAGCCCTGCCCAAGGGCCGGTAACGGCCCACAGGATAATGTTTCATGCACGAGTCAAATTCAAACAAGGAAAAAGGTAAAGCGATAACCCCATGGACTAGCCATACAGCAGAATCGAGTTCTGCAACAGAGAACGGCAAAGGATCCATCTTTTCGATATGTAATAGAGTGTAAGTTGCATCTTTCATGGACATAAATTGCTGTTTGTCAGTTAAGTTAAAAGGTAGAAACAAGGCAGAGGTGTTCAAAAAATGCCAAGGCACTTTACCTAACTTAAGCGTTTGTAAAGTCCATGCAAACTGCATAACTGAGCGCAATTGATTCTGACCATGATATAACACAGAAACATCATCTTGTACAATATCGACAACAGAGGACACAATATTCTCTAAAGTGTAAATGCGAGAAGACAGGGTATTAATACTATTGTCAACAACAGCAAGCACCTTTTCCATATTTGCTTGATCTATTTCCCGAAGACGGGAAGCAGCTTCAATTTGTGATAGCTTCCAGAGTTCATTATACGTTTCATAAATGAATCTCTTAGGTCGGGGACCACGAGGTCCCAAAACAAAATCGGACAGATCAATATTGCCTGTAAGGAGGGACAAATGTTGTTTAACAGAATCAAGGGACGAATGTTGCAGCCATTGTTTGCATAATTTACCAACAGAATATGTAGTGACAGTACGGGAATCAGTAAATCTCGGATCAGGCCTATCCTGTGTGTAACTAGCTCCTGAGTCGTGAAAGCGCATTTGACATGCATTTGATGATGTAGGCCATACCAACCAGGGTGACTGAACTAGCTCAGAAACATTAAACGAATTATTTTGTAACAGAGCCTGCAGGGACACGAGGGACATATTGAATCGTGAGCTTTCATTGGGAAAACTCGACAGGGATGGTATTGATGGAGTATTCAATTGTTTAGTGGTTGCTAAGCCCCAACATGTAGTCTGATAGATGGAGACATTGAGGAACATAATTTGTGTAGGGATGAGGCAAGCACGGTGTAATGCCTCGGTTCCCTGTACCTGCCATGGCTTGGAGCCCCAAATAGATTTTAAATCCACTGTATTATCCCAGTACTCATAACCACCCACAGCTAGGGCACTTAGAAAGGAACCTGAATAAAGCAATTTGGTGTGTGTTAACATAATTTTCTGAGTTGATGTGTTATTAAGTCTAAAATAATAGGATGCAGGGTTCGACCGATTAAAATCAGTAAAATAATTAAACTTATTTCGAAGAGTTTGAGAGCTACCTGGCAAGGGGTTTGGACAATGTTCCCATTGGGTATAGTTAACAGAACTACGCAGGGCACTGGGTTTATGGAGAAAATGATTACCCCAATGTTGGTAACAATACAAATCGGCATAATTAGCAGAATTCATATATAAATCTTCAGCATTAAAAGATGCATAATATTTTAAATCGGCAAACAATGCTTCAACGGCATGCACATCCCAATCATCAGAATGAATATTATTTTGTACTACATCACCCATTGAAACACGAAGGACATTAGGTACATTAATAATTTCCGTCGGACCATGGATTTGATAGTTCACTGCATCCCATACGATGCCATCAGCAACTGGGAAAGCTGAAATGTTCACAAATGTGTGGTCACGCTTCATGATGTGAGACGAGGAATGAGGAGCCAAAGTTCCAGAAACATAGTCTACAGCAGAGCGTTCAGGTAAATAGTGACCATTAATTAGTAGAAAAAACACTGTGACAAAGCCAATGGACATGAACAAAAAAATCAAGAAAAGTACCAACCAGATGTATGTCCAGGGTGGAATCAAAAAATTGTCTCTAAACCAGGATATAAAAATACTGAACTTGGATGGAACTTTTGAAGATGTGGAATCCGAATCAAAGGAATAACGAGTCGGGCTTAGTGGCGATATTGGTTGATGTGCCACCGATTCAGATGCAGGATAAGTATACTCGTCCTCGTCGATGTTGGTGGAGAGTTGGGGATCAATTATAGTTTCAGGCAAAGTAGAGGATTCAGGCAAATCAACCATCTCAATTACAGCATCAGCGATCGTTCGCGCAGATGGACTATGAACATATGTCCGATAAATGGCAGGACAAGAGACCGCTGGTGTGACACTATTCAGGATCGGCCAGGCGCTGTAGCTTGACATTTTCAACTGAGATGTATCTGTTCTCTTTGCGACCAGGAAGCGGTGGTAAAATGACTGTACGTGTTCCCTTCAAGCCCAGAACTGGAACCGGTGCACGAAAAGAGGGGCCAAATTCTTTTTTGTTTTCAACCTTCTCTCGAACCAGTTCTCCAACTTTCGGAAGCCAGCCGGCTACCGGAATCTGCAACGCAGGATCTGTGGCTGAAGGTAAATGTGTAGTTGCAAGTTTGTCTCGGGCTTCTTGTAAGTCCTGTAACATAGCAGAATGGTTATCTACAGCAAACTTGGCGGATTGCGCCGCGATGTCTGGACCCTCAAGGTCAGGCACAAACATTCTTATGCCAAAGAGCATTTCGTATGGGGTCCGCCCACCCAGAGGTCTTCTAGGGAGATTATTAAGTGCACGCTGAACGGTATACAAATGGGCCAGCCAGTTCCTGCCAGTACCTATAACCCTAGCTGTTAAGGATTGCTTTAAGTCACGGTTCATTCGTTCAACGATAGAGTTGCCCTCAGGCCTATACGGAGACGAAAATTTCACCCGCACCCCAAGCGAAGCCATTGCATCCTTGTAAGCCCTAGAGGCAAACGCTGGACCTTGGTCCGAATGGAAGGTGCCGCATGCGAAAATTCCCACAAAGACACGCAAATCCCTGATTACATTTCGGGCGTCAGCACTCCGTTGTGGCCAGACCCAGAGAAACCGTGTGCACGAGTCCACTGCCACTAAGATGTATTTATAGGCAGTGTCTGATGAGAACGGACCGCAGTGATCCAAGTAAACACACCCAAAGGGTCTGTTAGCAATGCAGAGCGGTGTTTGTGGTGGACGTGTTACCGTGGAAGGCTTAATCTGTTGACAAACGTCGCAAGAAAGCACAAAAGCACGGGTGTCTTTATATAACCCACGCCACCAATAACGCTGCTGCAAGATGGAAACCGTAGCTGACACACCTGCATGAGCAGAAGCCATGCCTTCGTGTGCAGCTGATATCAAGGCACTCCTGCGGTCCGCGTTGGGGATCAGCCGATCTCCAACGTCAGGTATAGTTACATAAGGAACCTGATCGGGACTTAATGTGTAAGAATACTTGGAAGGGAAACCTGTAGGGTAATTATTACCTTCCTTGGTTGCAGCAATAGCTGCTAATATAACAGGGTCTATTTTAGACATGGACCTGGTAACCGCTGCTACTGAACACGTGACTACTGCTGAACGGGCAGCCTCATCTGCCAGATCGTTACCAATAGCGTGTGCGCCCACCCGCTGATGGCCTAAGGTGTGAACCACCTGTGTGAGGGGCAGACGTTGTTGCAATTCTGCCACTCGAACCCAAAGCATTTTATGCTTAATTGTGCTCCCTTTTGCGTCCTTGTAGTCGTTTTTCGACCAGAAAAACAGATTGTCATTGTAAGACTGTACACAGTAGAAGGAATCACATACAATAAGAGTTGTCTCATCCTGAGAAGCGAACTCAAGTGCAAGTAGTAATGCATGCAGCTCGGCCAATTGTGCGGTACTATCTCCAAGTGTGCGAGTGTGCACTACAGAGGATTTGAACGTTCCATTTACAAAGGAACCCGCAACAATAGCACATGCAGCTGAATAAGCGTGCTTGGACCCAGTGGCCGGTTGCGCCGAACCATCGGTGTAGATCACACATTTGTAATCCTCAAGCGGTAGTAAAAACAAAGGAGGAGGATGAACGAATTCATACTGCAAAAACTCCTGAGTCTGCAGAGAAGAATCAAAAACAAAAGTGACGTCCGAAGACGTCAAGGATGTAGCCCATTGTATCCAACGGGGATGCATTGCTTTTGAGTTCGGTACACTTGCCTTTGTTACTGCCTCTAGGGCAGGACAGGGTGTTACCACTAGAATCCGCTTTCCCTGTGCCAGTGCGCGTTCTTTTAGAATCGCCATTTGCACTGCAGTTAGAACTTTTTCGACAGAGGTAAAGCGCAATTCAGCGGAAGTGTACAGATGTGACTTGTATGCGATGGGTACTGTATCACCTTCATTAAAGGTCAAGTATGTGAATCCCACCGCCCCGGAATTATTCTAATCACCAGGTTTGTGTGGTTATCACGAGTCAAAAGATATTTAGACTCCAATAGGTCTGTCTGCAAAGACTGCAGAATTGTGGTATGCTCAGGCAGCCAGCAAGACCTTGAATAAGTAGGTTGTATCAAAGCATACAAAGGCTTGATACGCTGGGCATATTCGGGAATGTAAGTACGCCCGAAATTCAGGAAACCCAGCAAAGACTGAAGTTTCTTCAGAGTATTTGGGGGCACAAATGTGCACATTTTTCCAAGAAATGGGGGGCTAAGCCCTTACCTTCGTTATTGAGCTCATAGCCCAAGAACAGAACGGTAAATTCAGCAATGTGTGTCTTAGTAAAGTTAAATTTGTAACCCTGCTCCGCGAATTCAAGAATAATGCGGTCCACACGGGACAAATGCTGAAATAATTCGTCGTCCGTCAGATAGATGTCATCTACGTACGAACATGCGTCTTGATCAATGTCATTTAACAAAGAAACAACACGGGTGGCGAATATACCCGGACTATTTTTATAGCCCATGGGTAAACGCTGGAACTGGAATAATTTACCACCGGAAGTGAATGCGGTCCATTGACCACTCACCGGGGCTAGGTTGTGCGTGTAGAAACCGTTTGAAAGGTCAAGTGTCGTTTTGTATTTTTTACGAACAAGACTGTCTACAAGCGCAGAACTGTGTGTATTTTGCACCGCAAAGTTCCGACAATGAGTATTTAAATGTCGGTAATCCAAAACTAAGCGGTACGATCCATCGGGTTTAGAAACCACGAAAAGGGGATTGTTCATAGGTGATACGCATGGTTCAATTACTCCCTGATATTCCAACTGTGTCAGAATTTCGGAGACGGGGCCTTTTGCCTGCCGTTTGATGGGATATTGGGGTTGTGGCTGCGGTAGTGACCGCAAAGGTATTGCATGAGGAGGTGATTCTTCATCCCATCCCACATGGTTGCGGTATAACGCTGGTGCCAGGTACACAGCCCACTCAGCTGCAAGTGCTTCAGCTTTGTCTTTTGGGACATGCCGTGAAAAGCTTGGAAGGATTACCTCCTCTCCTTTATGTGCAGCTAAAACGAATGGGGGTGGCCAATCCACCTCTGCTAACAAAATGTCATATGAAGAGGTTAGATTTTCCCAAAAAATCCCTTTTATTTCACGCGGTATGTCACCTTCAATTTGTATGACTATGTTGTAAAGTCTGTCAGGGGGTGCCACTCTCGTGTCAGCTGTCTCTACAGTAACGAATGTTTCAGTTGCTGTCGCCTCCATATGAGGACGTAGCGCCTCCCGCACTATGGTAACTTCCGCGGCGCTGTCTAGGAGGGTCACTGCCCACGTCCAATTCTGGAGTCTCGTTCTCACGGTCTGAGGCATATTTCGCTGTGACAGCGGCAACTTTTTCTTCTGAAATTGCGGTCGAGGAAGATGAAAGTCTTCTGCTTTCCCTCTGACTTGTTGTCGAGGTTGGTCTCGCTCCTGGGGAGCCTCTCGGCCCCTTCCTCTATCTTGCCGTCCTCCTCCACCAGCCTGTGACGACGTCTGGGCCTGTGAAGAACGAGGAGAACGCGTATCAGAGCTCTGAAACCTTTCTGGTGATTTAATCCTTGACCTATCACGTAAATCATAAGTACGTTCAGAAGAAACCGAAACTGGGGAAGCGCCTCTCGACCCCGGCTTCTTTTGTTGCTTACCCTGTTTTTTCTGTCTCCAACTCTTTTTAGTGAAGACTGGTTTATCATCTTTCTCAGATGTACTTTTTGTTTGTGTAACTTGTGTTTGCGATTGAGTTTGCATTTTTACAAAAGGCTTGTTGCCCAGGCTATTTCTTCCAATTGTTTTATAAGCCCGGACAATAATTTTCGGTAATTCGCGGGGCCTGTCCAACTCTGGGACCAAAGCCAAAGCATTCGCTACTTGAAAGTTCATAGCATCGCCCTTGACATTTCCAAGGATCAGCTCAGCTACTACATCAAACACTCCCACTAGTCTCATCCCTAATTCCACAGCCGCTTCAGGGCCATGTTCATCCTGTACTTTTTTAATTACAGAGGGTAGAACCGTCATGGAAGGAGTTCCAAAACATTTTGAATAAACTGCTGCGAATACCTTACCCCAGTTTTCACATGATGTCAAATCGGGGATTATGTCTTTTGGCAAACTTATCGTGAGGATGCGGTGTTTATCTACTGGGGATGTATGGGGAAACACTGCTTCTATCTGATCGAACTTTTCTGCAAGCCAGTAAGGATAGTCGTCCTTATTTTGTGGACGTTTGCCCATCACAGAATTTACCATGACAGGACTTATGGTCACTCCAGCGGCTATAGCTGGTTGGCCTGCGACTACAGGAGCAGCTCCATGTAAGCTACCTGTAACGTATGTCACTAGGGCTCGATGCACTCGTACCAATTCGGTATGCATAGTGCGCAGTTCCGCAAGCGGTAATGCCAGATAATTTGGATGCGGGGTATACCCGGCCAATATAGGCCAAGTGGCCCCCTCAATAGATAAGGGGCCTAAACGAACTGCGGTAGTTGGTTGTGGTAGGGCGCCATTAAACCAAACACGGTGCTGCCAAGCCGTGAGAGGTACTTCAAGTTTAGTATAGGGTCGATAGGCAGCAGGAATAGCGGTGGGTTTATATTCATGAAACAGTTTATCACCTGCATCCACCGCCTCAAAAGTGATCCAAGTGTAAAACACTTCAAAGTGATAAGCCGCATCGGCTTGAACCACAAAGACCAACTCGACCCCAGTATCGGGCACTCCATACACAGCTAAGTGGTCTCGGAGTGCTCCTCGACTATGTGCAGCTATCGCCACACCAGCCATGACCAAACAATTATATTCGACAACCTAACAGGGAGCACAAAATGGGTTATTTATGTAACCTTTTTAATAACTTCAAGCTTGAAAGAACCTATAAAGCGTTCAATATAGGAGGTATCACCGTCACTTACGCCTCCGGAAGCGTACGTGAGGGTTTTGTGGACAAGCACAAGTACTACTCAAGCGTCTCGCAGTTAAGCAGCCCCACGGTGGTCGCGCCATGTCATAAGGTTTCTGCACATACACAGAGCTATGCACAGGAAAATGGGACCCCGGAATACAGTGGTTTGCCACCATATACCGTAGCACCCAAAAACCCCAACCCAACTAGCTTAGCATCCCATTAGCACCCAAGTACCAATGATTGGACAACCCAGAACACGGTATCTTTATCTCAGGACTCACAGAAGCAAGAACACTCTTTCGTCACTCACTCGTACTTGTCCACAAGGTGCGTAGGAAGAGACACTGGATAGGTTAAAATGTTTATTCCAACTTACGTGCTCTAATGTACAGTACACGTGTCAGTACTAATAGCATAATGCATATGACTAATATAAGCAGCATGGTTACAATTCCATAGAATACAAACGGGGAAAGCATCTCAGAGCTCAGTGGATAAACGTATAAATAACATTACCACCCTCCCCTTGCAGTAAGATAGTTTATTATAATAATAGAAGACCTCTGGGCTTTGACTAGCGAACCCCCATACCTCAGTCTCTAGATGCAGAATTACATCAGCAGGACATCATAGCTCTTCTCACTGAAAGGGATTTCTGCAAGTGTGTTAAGCGCTAGTAAACCACAGTATTAAAAGCACACCAAATTCTTCATGGCAATTGCACCTAATGTTATGTCTGGGTGCGCGAGACTGGCCATATCAGGAAGAACCAAAATACATTGTTATGTGACCTTGTACATGTTTGTGCAGACCGAGCCCAAAAAGGTGAACAACAGAAAATGCAGACAGTGCAAAAGAACTTGGCACGAGCAAAGGGCGAGGGAGACCCGGCTCAGTGTAACGTGCGCAAAGAAAAGCAGCATGGCAGCCAGGCCTAGGCCAACATAACAAGGCAGGCAACAATCCACAAGACAATTGACTTTCAAAACACATGACTAAATCACACTTCTAGCACTTCAATTTAAAGACTTTATTTGGGTGCTTGTTTAGAAACAAAATCAAGCGATGCAAAGTCTTTGTTTAAGCGCTAGTTGTAAAAGTAATTCACACACATTCATAATTAAATGTAATGTTGCACCAGCAAATCAAAGGAAATACTTCCAACAAAATGCGTTTATTTTGTATTTTGATTTGCCAGTGCAACATTGCTTTTAATTTTGAGTGCATTTGATTTAATTACAAAACATATGCTTAAAAGTAGGCTTTTCATTTCTTTGTAAATACATACCTCAATAAACTCTGTACATTGCAGTGATATCAGCACGATTTAAGTGTGTGTTTTGTGTGCAATCACAATGACAAATGCTTCACCAGCAAATCAGGGTACAAATAAACGCAATTGTTAGACCTGGCACCATTGGCGTGGGTCTCCCTTCCATTTTTCGCTGTTGTCTCCTCCGTTTTGCTGGTGTTAGATGCTCTGGGCGCTGTGCCACTGCCCTTCAGTGCCACAGCGCAGATGCTCCCTGTGTAAATATGACATGTGAATTGGTATATCCCTGATTGGCTTATTTGGTTTACCTGTTAGTCCCTAGTAGCGTGGCCTGTGAGTGCCTAGGGCTGGTGAACCGAATGCTGCCGGTGGGCCTGCAGCGCTTGTTTGCGCCACCCACAGAAGCAGCTTGCAAAGTGTGTCTCAGACCTGCCACTGCAGAGTCTGCATGCAGTCCAGAACTGCCATCTTGGCTGTGAAGTGCACCCACTTCCCAGCCCCTGAACCTTCCTTTGGCATCATGTAAGTCACCCCTATGGCAGGGTGCTTTGTATGTGTAAGGTAGGACATGCCTTGGTGTGTATAGCATGTCCTAGTAGTGAATTACACCCAACTTCGTTTTTCACTACTGTAAGGCTACCTGTTCCCCATAGGCCAGGATGGGCAGTGTGGCTATTACATCCTATAGTCCTAACTGACCCCAGGAACATGGTAGAAAAACGAATTTAGTATGCCTGAGCTCAGAATATTAAAATACATCTTTTAGGAAAGTTTATTTTTATATTCTGTGTTTAAAAATACCACTTTTAGAAAGTAGGTATTTTCTTGCCTAAGCCTTCCAGTGTGCTCTGCTGTTATGTGTATTGGCTGTCTGGTTTTGTAGGGACAGGGCAGGCTGAGCCAGACCTGGGTTGAATAGAGAGATCTGCGTTTGGAGTATGGGGAGGGGTAGCTCCTTGACTTGAATAGGGCTGTGCCTGGCAAGGTGAATGATGGCTCCACCTCCTACTGTGCGTCTGATAGCAGACCCCCTCTTCCTGAAAGGAAGGATGCAGCCTGGTAAACAAAGTGCTCCAGGACTGAACAGAACTGGTTCTGGCTAGGCTCAGCGACTTGTAGCTTTTGAGAACAAAGACTTTTTGGTGTATAAATATCTGTGCTGAAACCCCTACAAATTGTATTGCTCCTGGACATCAAGACGAACCTCTGCCCGTGTAACTGAAGGAATCTGCAGGAGGTGACTATCCTTGTGCTTGTGTGCTGTTTCTTGGATTGGCCTGCAGTGGTTACCATTGGACTTTGAAAGAGAGGGAAAAGGACTTTTGAGAGAAACTTTGATTCATCTTGCTAAAGCAATCACCCAAGGGCTAGAAGAGAGCTAGCCTCCTGTCGAAGTCTCAGGCACATCAGACTTCACCACCAGCCTCCTGATTCCTCCCAGCGAGGATTTCTATCTGCAGGTGAGGCTCCTGTGAGTTCCAGGGCCTCTAGTTCTACTACAGAGAAGAGAGCGCTGAAATCGTCGCTAACGCCCGTGTGCGAGCCGCTGCAGCCGAAAGCGCCCAGAAAATCATCGCACTGCTGCCGCTGGGCGCTCGCACCCAAAGATCATCGCACCGCACGTTTGCGGGCTTCCAAGTGCTCGCAACCAAAGATCATCGCCCCAAGATCATCGCTTCACGACATCGCAGCGCGGACGCCGGGCGTCCGTCATTTCCCCGCATCGCATCAGGACCGTCGCTTCCTCGCGGAGTGCCACTTCTTCGTACTCACAACCTGATCGCACACGCATCCGGGTCGCCGCATTGCCTCCTCCCTCGCGGCAAGGAGTCATCGCATCACCGGCCTAACGTGCAGAAGTTGGTCGCATCGCCTCCGCACGCATCAGCAGATCGGCGCATCATCCTCCCTCGCGGCAAGGATTTATCGCATCGCCGGCCTCGCGTGCAGGAAGTCATCGCCACAGCTTCTTGCGACCATTTGTTGATTTTGCTACGATATCCAGGTACTTTGTAAGTAAAAGGGTCGCAGAGACCACTGCTTTGAACTGAACTCCTCTTGGCGCACGTTGAACTATTTTTGCAGCATTTCAAGAGTAACCCTATTTTTACCATATTGTGGCTTTTGATCGTTATTGGTCTTGTGATACGTCTATATATAAAGATACTTATTTTTTGATAACTACTTGTGTGGTGTCCCTTTGTAGTGTTCCTCACTGTGTTACTGCGTATGGTCATAAATGCTTCACACACTGCCTCTGAGCTAAGCCTAGCTGCTCGTGCTACGTTACCACAGGGTTGAGCAGGGGTTATCAAAGGGTGTAGCCCTCTCACTCTGACTTAGGAAGAAGGGTCCCTACTTGGACAGTGGCCAGCCATTGCCAACTAGAGACCCCCATTTCTAACATTGGTGGCAGCGGTGGGATCTGGACTTGCATTTATTATCGCATACAGTAATTATAGTGTACACTACTAGTGAGTGCAGACCATAACGCAACCACATACGTTTTGAGGTTTTTTCTGATTCTATTTTTGATTAATATTGCCAGTTATTGCCACAATGGGCAAGCCCAGATCCAATGCCTCGGAGGATCTCTCCTGGGAAGAAGAGAAATTAGAAACCTACAATGCCAAGCAGCTCAAATATTTTTGCAAACGCTTCACAGTCCCTATCACAGGTTTCACTAAAAGGGAGGAGTATTACAAGGCGCTGAAGGCCTGGCTAGAAGCCAGGGATGCCCCTAAGAATATGGAAGAGCCTGTGGAGGGGGAAGAGAATGCAGGAGAGCCACAGGGTGAAGTAGTAGATTTGGTGGGAGATAAAGCAATTTCCAGCCCGGGCACTAGTGTGTCCGCCAGGGGTCTGTCCCCAGAAGAGATGGAGGACAGGGAGAGAGATAGGCGGCATAATATGGAGATGGCTAGGCTTAAAATGGATGGTCACAGAGGGACCTAGAGAACAAGAAGTTAGAATTTGAGATTATGAAAATGAAACTTGAGCATGAGAGAATATTGAGGGAGTTGGAGATTAAAGCAAAGAGTGTAGAGATCTCCCTCTGGTGCCAGCATACCTGTAGTGCATACTGAGAATAGAGTGTATATACCCAAGGAGGTTATTAAGGATTTCCACAAAAGTGAAGATATTGGGCAATGGTTTGCCGCTTATGAATTAGCCATGGTGTCCCACCGGGTCCCTGAGAAGGATTGGGGAGCGGGGTTGTGGGGACGCTTTGTGAGTGAGGGGAGGGATACCTTGTTGGACCTGCCCCCAGAAAGTCAAATGGTTTATGGCCACATGAAGGAAGCTTTGATGACCCGCTATGGTTTGACCCCTGAGATGTATAGGCAGAGGTTTAGGACCTGCAAGAAGCTAGAGGGTACCACGTGGGTTGAATATGTCTCTTTTTTGCAGAGCAATGGAACGCTGGGTAAAAGGTAGCAAAGTAGAAACTTTTGAGCAGCTTTATGATTTGATTGCATGGGAGCATTTATCTAGTAACTGTTTTCCTGAGCTACGCCAGCACCTGATTGATTGCAAGCTGACTAACCCTAGGAAGCTTGCTGAGGAGGCGGACCACTGGGTGAGCACCCGGGTTCGCAAGGGTCCAGTGGGAGACTTCGCCAAAGGTGGGCAGGGTCCCCAGCAGAGAAGTGGGAGGGACAGGGGTAAACCGAAGGAGTTCCAAAGAGGGCCCCAAAGTAATTCCCAAGGGAACCAAGCAGTGGTGTCCCAGCCTCCCCAAGAGAAGAAGCCAGTGCCCCCGACAGGTAGGCCTGTTCAGAGGGGGCCCCTTACTTGTTATAAGTGTGGTCAAGTGGGCCACAGATACTATGATCCCCAGTGTCCTCAGAGGGATACTAGTGCACCACCCCGTGCACCACCCCGCCAGCTTGCGAGTGTAGCCCTGGGGGAGGAGATGGGTGCCCAAGAGTGGGTGGGATCCCGTAGAGTTGACCCTTGTCTCATTAGGAGACTTTGAGATGTTCACCTAAACCTACACTGCCTGATAACACTAAAAAGTACAGGCAGTGGGTGACCATCAATGGCCATAGGGTGGAGGCTCTAAGAGACACAGGAGCCAGTATAACTGCTGTCAGCTCCCGGTTGGTGTCCAAAGAGCAGGTTGTCCCCCATGCATTCTACCCAGTAGTGTCCGCAGACAACTCAGAGAGCCAATGTGAGGTGTCTCAGATTCCCTTTGAATGGGGGGGGGTCTCAGGAACTCTTCAGGTGGCTGTGAGGCCCGCCATGCCCGTAGACTGTCTGTTGGGCAATGATTTAGAGAACTCCCCATGGGCTACGGTGGAGAGGAGATCTCACTTGGAGATGTTGGGTCTGCCTGAGTGGGCGTGTGCTACCACTCGGTCCATGGCAGCCAAGGAGGGTGTTGAGAAGGACCTGGAGCCTGAGAGTATGGCCCAGATCCCTGCCTTAGAGAGGAGGGGCAGGGGTGCGGGAAGCCGGCCCCCTTGGTTCCCATGGCCCAGGAGGGAGCAGACCCTGAGGGGGATGCCCTGGAGCCTACCGGGGAGCAGATCACCGAACTGGTGGACCTGCCTGAGCTGACCCATTGGCAGCAGGAAGGGGGACCCACCAGGGAGGAATTTTGTGAACAGCAAGGAGTTTGCCCTTCTCTTGAGGGTATGCGGCGTCAGGCTGCAGCCCAGGCAGCAGGTGACCTGTCTGGTTCACATCTGATTTATTGGGAGAACAGTCTCCTGTATAGCGAGCCTAAGGCTGCTGAGCCGGGGTCAGCCCGTGGGCTGGTGGTACCCGAGTGCTTCAGAGCCTTCCTACTGGGGTTGGCTCATGACATTCCATTGGCAGCACATCTGGGGCAGACCAAGACCTTTGAGAGGCTGGCCACCCACTTTTATTGGCCCCAGATGCGCAAGAGCTCAGACACTTATTGCAGAACATGCGAGACTTGCCAGGCAAGTGGGAAGAGTGGGGGAAGATCAAGGCCCCACTTCAGCCCTTTCCAGTTGTGAGTACCCCATTCGAGCGGAGTGGGCATTGACATTGTGGGGCCTCTGGACCCCAAGACAGCCATGGGCAACAGGTTCATCCTGGTCTTGGTGGACCATGCCACCCGGTACCCTGAAGCCATCCCGCTCAGGACAGTGACGGCCCCCGTGGTGGGACGTGCACTGATGGGGATTTTCTCCCGTGTGGGGTTCCCCAGAGAGGTGGTGTCTGACAGGGGGACCAACTTCATCTCCCAGTACATGAAGTCTCTGTGGAAGGAGTGTGGGTAACTTATAAGTTCACCACTCCTTACCACCCCCAAGGTAATGGTCTGGTTGAAAGGTTCAACCGGACCTTGAAGGGCATGATGATGGGCCTAGAAGAGCCCCTGAGGCGTAAGTGGGACGTCCTCTTGACATGCCTGTTGTTTGCCTACCGTGAGGTGCCACAGAAGTCCTTAGGGTTCAGTCCCTTTGAACTCCTCTATGGCCATCCGGTAAGAGGGCCTCTGAGTCTGGTCAAGGAAGGCTGGGAGCAATCTCCCAGGAAACCTCCCCAAGATGTATTTAGCTACATGTTGGCCTTCAGGAACCAGACTCGGCGTTTCAGAAAAATTGCTGAGGCAAATCTGGAAGCCAGCCAGGAGGAAATGAAACGTTGGCACGACCAGAATGCCACTCTGGTCGAATTTCAACCTGGTCAGAAGGTTTGGGTACTGGCCCCAGTGGAGCCTTGTGCGCTCCAAGATAAGTGGACCGGTCCATTTGAGGTGGTGGAGCGCAAAAGTCCAGTTACCTACTTGGTGGACTTCCAATCTCCCAGGAACCCCTTGCGGGTCCTGCATGTGAACCGCCTGAAGCCCCACTTTGAGAGGTCTGAAGTGGACATGCTTCTTGCCACAGATGCTGGGATGGAGGAGGAGAGTGAGCCTCTTCCTGACCTCCTGTGTGCAGGAGAAAAGGATGGGTCAGTGGAGGGTGTGGTCCTCTCCACCACACTGACCCCTGAGCAGCAGAGAGATTGTCGCCAACTGTGGGGGCAATTTTCTGATTTGTTCTCCCTGGTGCCTGGTGTCACTGATTGGTGCGTCCATGAGGTAGACACCGGGTACAGTGCTCCTGTCAAGCACTAGGCTTACAGAGTGACTGACAGGGTCAGGGCTTACATTAAGGAGGAGGTCTCCAAAATGTTTGCCCTAGGGGTGATTGAGTCCTCTAGCAGCCCTTGGTCCAGCCCTGTGGTTTTGGTACCAAAAGCTGCAACGCCTGGTGCCACCCCTGAACTTAGGTTCTGTGTGGACTACTGAGGTCTCAATTCGGTCACAAAGACCGACGCGCACCCCATTCCCAGAGCTGATGAGCTCATTGATCGGTTAGGGGCTGCCCGGTACCTCAGCACGTTTGATCTGACGTCTGGGTACTGGCAGATCGCCTTAACTGATGGGGCAAAGAGAGGTCAGCATTCTCCACACCAGATGGGCACTACCAGTTCCGTGTGATGCCCTTTGGGATGAAGAATGCCCCTGCCACCTTTCAGAGGTTGGTCAACCAGGTGTTGGTTGGGCTGGAGGATTTCAGTGCCGCCTACCTGGATGACATTGCAGTGTTCAGTTCCTCCTGGGAGGACCACTTGCGCCACCTCTGGGAAGTGTTGATGGCGCTGCGCAGAGCAGGCCTCACAATCAAGGCCAGTAAGTGCCAGATTGGGCAGGGTTCTGTGGTGTACTTGGGACACCAGGTGGGGAGTGGCCAAGTGGCGCCCCTGCAGCCCAAGATTGAAACCATCCTGGCTTGGGAGCCCCCAAGGACCCAGACCCAGGTGAGGGCCTTCTTAGGACTCACGGGTTACTACAGGAGGTTTGTCAAGGGGTATGGCAACATTGTTGCACCTTGACTGAGCTGACTTCCAAAAAGCAGCCAAAGATTGTGAACTGGACTGACACCTGTCAGAAAGCTTTTGATGCCCTCAAGACTGCCATGTGTACAGCACCCGTACTCCAGGCGCCCAATTTTGCTAAAGAGTTTATTGTCCAGACAGACGCTTCAGAGCATGGGGTGGGGGCCGTCCTGTCACAGATAAATGAGGAGGGCCAAGACCAACCTGTAGCCTTCATCAGTAGGAGGTTACTGCCCCGGGAACAGAGGTGGAGTGCAATTGAGCGTGAGGCATTTGCTGTGGTCTGGGCACTGAAGAAGCTGAGACCATACCTGTTTGGGACTCACTTCCGGGTTCAGACAGACCACAGGCCCCTCAGATGGTTAATGCAGATGAGGGGTGAGAATCCCAAGTTACTGAGGTGGTCCATTTCCCTACAGGGTATGGACTTCACGGTGGAACACCGCCCTGGTACAGAACACGCCAATGCTGATGGTCTGTCCAGATTTTTCCGCCTTAGTGATGAGAACTTCCAAGGGGATGGGTAGTTCTCCCCACCTTTCAGCTGGAGGGGACACGTGTTAGACCTGGCACAATCGGCGTGGGTCTCCCTTCCATTTTTCGCTGTTGTCTCCTCCGTTTTGCTTGTGTTAGATGCTCTGGGCGCCGTGCCACTGCCCTTCAGTGCCACAGCGCAGATGCTCCCTGTGTAAAACACATGACTAAATCACACTTCTAGCACTTCAATTTAAAGACTTTATTTGGGTGCTTGTTTAGAAACAAAATCAAGCGATGCAAAGCCTTTGTTTAAGCGCTAGTTGTAAAAGTAATTCACACACATTCATAATTAAATGGAATGTTGCACCAGCAAATCAAAGGAAATACTTCCAACATAATGTGTTTATTTTGTATTTTGATTTGCCAGTGCAACATTGCTTTTAATTTTGAGTGCATTTGATTTAATTACAAAACATATGCTTAAACGTAGGCTTTTCATTTCTTTGTAAATACATACCTCAATAAACTCTGTACGTTGCAGTGATATCAGCACGATTTAAGTGTGTGTTTTGTGTGCAATCACAATGACAAATGCTTCACCAGCAAATCAGGGTACAAATAAACGCAATTGTTAGACCTGGCACCATTGGCGTGGGTCTCCCTTCCATTTTTCGCTGTTGTCTCCTCCGTTTTGCTGGTGTTAGATGCTCTGGGCGCTGTGCCACTGCCCTTCAGTGCCACAGCGCAGATGCTCCCTGTGTAAATATGACATGTGAATTGGTATATCCCTGATTGGCTTATTTGGTTTACCTGTTAGTCCCTAGTAGCGTGGCATGTGAGTGCCCAGGGCTGGTGAACCGAATGCTGCCGGTGGGCCTGCAGCGCTGTTTTGCGCCACCCACAGAAGCAGCTTGTAAAGCATGTCTCAGACCTGCCACTTCAGAGTCTGCGTGCAGTCCAGAACTGCCATCTTGGCTGTGAAGTGCACCCATTCCCAGCCCCTGAACATTCCCTTGGCATCATGTAAGTCACCCCTATGGCAGGGTGCTTTGTATGTGTAAGGTAGGACATGCCTTGGTGTGTATAGCATGTCCTAGTGGTGAATTACACCCAACTTCGATTTTCACTACTGTAAGGCTACCTGTTCCCCATAGGCCAGGATGGGCAGTGTGGCTATTACATCCTATAGTCCTAACTGACCCCAGGAACATGGTAGAAAAACGAATTTAGTTTGCCTGAGCTCAGAATATTAAAATACATCTTTTAGGAAAGTTTATTTTTATATTCTGTGTTTGAAAATACCACTTTTAGAAAGTAGGTATTTTCTTGCCTAAGCCTTCCAGTGTGCTCTGCTGTTATGTGTATTGGCTGTCTGGTTTTGGAGGGACAGGGCAGGCTGAGCCAGACCTGGGTTGAATAGAGATATCTGCGTTTGGAGTATGGGGAGGGGTAGCTCCTTGACTTGAATTGGGCTGTGCCTGGCAAGGTGAATGATGGCTCCACCTCCTACTGTGCGTCTGATAGCAGACCCCCTCTTCCTGAAAGGAAGGATGCAGCCTGGTAAACAAAGTGCTCCAGGACTGAACAGAACTGGTTCTGGCTAAGCTCAGTGACTTGTAGCTTTTGAGAACAAAGACTTTTTGGGTTATAAATATCTGTGCTGAAACCCCAACAAATTGTATTGCTCCTGGACATCAAGACGAACCTCTGCCCGTGTAACTGAAGGAACCTGCAGGAGGTGACTATCCTTGTGCTTATGTGCTATGTCTTGGATTGGCCTGCAGTGGTTACCATTGGACTTTGAAAGAGAGGGAAAAGGACTTTCGAGAGAAACTTTGATTCATCTTGCTAAAGCAATCACCCAAGGGCTAGAAGAGAGCTAGCCTCCTGTCGAAGTCTCAGGCACATCAGACTTCACCACCAGCCGCCTGATTCCTCCCAGCGAGGATTTCTATCTGCAGGTGAGGCTCCTGTGAGTTCCAGGGCCTCTAGTTCTACTACAGAGAAGAGAGCGCTGAAATCGTCGCTAACGCCCGTGTGCGAGCCGCTGCAGCCGAAAGCGCCCAGAAAATCATCGCGCTGCTGCCGCTGAGTGCTCGCACCCAAAGATCATCGCACCGCACGTTTGCGGGCTTCCAAGTGCTCGCAACCAAAGATCATCGCCCCAAGATCATCGCTTCACGACATCGCAGCGCGGACGCCGGGTGTCCGTCATTTCCCCCGCATCGCATCAGGACCGTCGCTCCCTCGCGGAGTGCCACTTCTTCGTACCACAACCTGATCGCACACGCATCCGGGTCGCCGCATTGCCTCCTCCCTCGCGGCAAGGAGTCATCGCACCACCGGCCTAACGTGCAGAAGTTGGTCGCATCGCCTCCGCACGCATCAGCAGATCGGCGCATCATCCTCCCTCGCGGCAAGGATTTATCGCATCGCCGGCCTCGCATGCAGGAAGTCATCGCCACAGCTTCTTGCAACCATTTGTTGATTTTGCTACGATATCCAGGTACTTTGTAAGTAAAAGGGTCGCAGAGACCACTGCTTTGAACTGAACTCCTCTTGGCGCACGTTGAACTATTTTTGCAGCATTTCAAGAGTAACCCTATTTTTACCGTATTGTGGCTTTTGATCGTTATTGGTCTTGTGATACGTCTATATATAAAGATACTTATTTTTTGATAACTACTTGTGTGGTGTCCCTTTGTAGTGTTCCTCACTGTGTTACTGCGTATGGTCATAAATGCTTCACACACTGCCTCTGAGATAAGCCTAGCTGCTCGTGCTACGTTACCACAGGGTTGAGCAGGGGTTATCAAAGGGT
Organism: Calotriton arnoldi; assembly: GCA_963921515.1. Taxonomy (NCBI): domain Eukaryota; kingdom Metazoa; phylum Chordata; class Amphibia; order Caudata; family Salamandridae; genus Calotriton; species Calotriton arnoldi. The sequence continues at coordinate 142,431 of CAWUFW010004272.1, read as the reverse complement.
GTAGCCCTCTCACTCTGACTTAGGAAGAAGGGTCCCTACTTGGACAGTGGCCAGCCATTGCCAACTAGAGACCCCCACTTCGAACAGCAATGATTTACAGTGCAACAATTCTTTTAATGCTGATTTGCTTTCAAAATACTCCCTTTAAAAAAAGGCTTTACATCGGTTTCACATTTCAGGTTTCAGACATGCACTCACAGAAAGTCTCTATGAAATACACAGAAGGGCAAGTGTAAACTTACATCTCCCCTTGACGTATTATTTTGTCATGCCTGTGCACTTGATTTTCAGTTGTCACATCCATCAAAATAAAGCCTGATCATTGCATGTAAACAACATTGACTATGTTATGTTTGCCAACATACATTGCCTTTATATACCTTTTCTTAATTTCTTTCATGTGATTGAACAATAAATATATAGTGGAAACAAACATACTCTGTAGGGACATATACATTGTTTCATGCATGCAGGGAGACCACAATAAGAAAAAAACAATTGCTTACATTATGCCAACAAATGTAAATAACATTTTTATTACTTTGTTATTACATGATGCCATTTGTAAGAGGAGAACTGCTGTGAAGATGTCGGGGCAGATTTACAAGCCCCGTGCGCCACTTTTGCGCCGCGGTTGCGTCACTTCTGTGACGCAGCGGCGGCGTAAAGCTAGCGCCATGCTGCGGGGATTTACAACGTGACGCATCTAGGGAGATGCGCTCACGTCGTAAGCCTTGCGCCACATGAAACCTGCGTCAGGTTTCATGTGGGCGTTCCGGCGCAGGGTGGGCGTTCTGGTGCAGGAACGCTCGGAAAGTGCCTGAGTGAAATCTACAAGATTTCACTCAGTCACTTTTCCGACCCCGCTGCGTCAAAACCTTGCGCCTGCTTGAAGCAGGCGTAAAGTGTGACGCACCATGTGGAAGATAGGCCGGGTTGGCACAGTGCTGAAGTTGCGTCGCGCCCGTGACACAACTCCAGCACTGCGCCAACCTTACGCCGGCATATGCGACAGGCATCTGCCAATCCTTGCGCCATGGTGCGCCGCATTGTAAATGCGGCGCATCCGTGGTGGTGCAACAATGGCATTGCGTGTCGCACGTTTCTTGGCGCATCCCTGCTGATTTGCAGGGATGCGCCAGGAAACGTAAATCTGCCCCGTCGTTTCTCTGTGTCTATGCGTGTCTTCTGCGCAGCTTTCAGTGCTCCGGCCCCCGGAGGGAAAGAGGACATTACACGCTCTGCTGATTACGGTGCAGGCCTCACGTGGCACTGAGTGCGCATGGCTGCACTGATGTGCAATTAGCATTGACAACGTCTATAGAAATTAACATTGGCAACGCCTATTGCACTCGGAGTGCCGAGACCTATTGGCTTTGCCAGTGCTTGTTTTTCAATGTTGTCTCTCTGCTGCCCTATGCCCCGCTGTGCTCAAATTGAGCAGCTGTGATTGCTTATAGATGTACTTTTGTGGAATGTCCTATTCAAAACCTGTTGCAGTAGCTCTCTTTTAAACAATAAAACTTTTAGCTTCTGTAAGTTGATGGTTGTATGTTCTTTCTTTTGGCATTTTTATCTGTAGTCGAAAAATATTGTAGCTTTGCTTTGTTTGTTGGTACTGCCAATAAACGGATTTAAACGCAAAAACGATGTCAGTCCTAGTTTCCAGGCATATTCTTACATTATTCGAAAATGCATTAGGACTTGCAATTCTTTTTCGTTTCTCGCTGGATAAATATTTTTCCTGTGGACAGCCCCCTTCCCCTACAGCTCATTTATTATGGGTATGTTCCTTTACATTCCTTCCTTTGAAACACGCTTTCTTCTGCCCTTGGGAAGAATGAATAGACATGAATTTCCAGGGTGAAAAACTGCCTGCAAATTTTAAGCGAATACACAGAAGCTTGCACATTTCTCTCATCAACTTTAACACCTGTATCAGCCAATGAACTTCCACAAACCCCCTTATAACCAAATTGGCAAGTTTGCAAATGATTCTTTGAAATAGGATTAGTAGTTCTTCGAGCAACATGAAACTGAAGGCACTTTAGTTGAACACACGTGTGCAAATGATTTGTGACTCGGGCCTATTGTTGTTACTGTATGTAATAACAAGATAGCTATTTTTTGTTTCTCAATCTAGATACGATGGAGAGAAACTCTTTTACTGCTATAAAAAAACATCCGTCAGAAATTAAATGAGACAAAATATTGCTATTAATTTATATTAAGTATCATCACGATGAAAGCCTTTAATCTCATTTCTCTTGTGATATCTAAGCATCATAAAACTGAATGAGAGGTGAAATTGAGGTCGTAATTTCGTTGAAACATTATTTGCATTTCATGCTTTGTGGAAGGAAATGAACAGGGGCCCCCCGCGCCTAGGGGAGGGGCGCCCTTAGTTGTGCCATGTGACGAAGCTCCCTACGGGTCGGTTAAGAAGGGGTGGAGCATTAAGTAAGGAGGGACGGTGATGTCATCAGGGCGCGCAGGAATGCAAGGGGGAGTTATATAGGCTGCGCCCTGGAGTATTCAGCCTCTTTGTCCCCTCAGACCTCCAGCAAGCTGCAGAGGCGCGGCGTTGACCACCCACCCACCCGGCAGAAGAACGAGGCTTTGTGGCAGAGCACTGACAGTTAACAACAAAGGGGGATGCACAACAAGAGAAGTACAGAGACTGGATGGACCCCAGGAGGGGGTAGGATCCACGTGTCCTGAGGGTAGGCGGAAAAGGAAGACTGACCTGCCGGTAGTCCTGGACCCTACTGCCCTAACCCGCAACGTATGGACTGAGTAGAACTTTGGGGAGGCTGCCTGTGTTCAGGCACCCCGGTGGGCCGGTGCGTTATGCGGTGCCCTGGATTGCAAGTAATGCAACTGTTTGCTGTGCGCGTTGGGGCCTGCCGGCACAATGTGCGCAGCTGAGTTGAGAGCTTGGCGGGATGGATGAGTCGGTCAAGCTCCATTGTAAGGCCAAGCTCAAGTGCAGGTGTAATGTTGTGCCTAATTTTCTTACTGCCTTTGACATGTTGCCGCTAAAGTGTACGGCCAAAACTGAAGTTCAAGTAATGTCGTGCCTGATTTACTTAATGCCTTTGACAGGTTGATGCGGCTAAAGCATGATGCTGTGAATAATTGTATATATCCAAACAGGATGGTCTTCTCCTATTGGTCTGTGAAGAATTACTTGGTTTGATGTGAATAAAAGGCTACGCCCTAGACAACACGCTTTGACTCTGCGAATTCTTGGGCTTAGTGGGGTAGAAAATGTCAAAAATGGAGAAGGGTGAATGTCACATTGTGCGCATACTATAAAGTTTAGGCTCCTAAAGGTTTACTAAACCTGAAGAAATCGTTTCTAATGAGTGAATCACCCACACACATACTGCTGAGAGATAAAAGAAGCTGCAAGATTTTATAATAAGGCTATTTGATGATTTTACTGCTTGAAAAGTATTACTATGCAATTTTCTTCTCAATATATAATTTATTTTTTTCTACTCTGCAGATGTCCATTAATCTTATCAGACCACAGAAAATCAGAGGGGCAGATTTACAAGACCCTTGCGCTGCCAGTACGTCACTTTTTGTAACGCACTGGCAGCGCATTTCTCTGCCCCATATTTACAAGGACAGGAAAAGCCACCCTGCGTGGCTTTTCCTGTCCTTGTAAATATGGCCCCTTTACACGCAGCAGTTTGCGTGAAAGGGGCGTTCCATGGGTGCTGCTGTGGGTGTTCCCACGCAACACCTATGGAACCAGACACATTTCCAGATTTATGAGTAATCGTAAACCTGGAAATGCGTCAGTATGCTACGCCACCCTACGGGTGGCATAGCAAGGCGAAACGAGGAGAAATGTTTTCATTTCTCCTCGTTTTTTTCCTCTTTCAATGCGTGCTGCATTTTACAACCGCATTGAAAGAGGAAAATGCCTGTAGTGATTGTTTTCATGCAGCAAGGTGCCCCTTCCTGCACAAAAACAATCTCCCCATGACGCAGGCATCCTTGCACCTTGGTGCAAGGGTGCCTGCGCAGGCGCATGGCAGCTGTTTGCGCGCCAGCGCAGGGGAGAGCACAGGAATGCGACATATCATTGTAAATATATCGCATTCCTGTGTTCTGAAAGTGCCACAGTGTGGCGCAGCCAAAGGGCTTGCGGTGCCGCGCTGCGGCACTTTCTTAAATCTGCCCCAGAGTTCCTTAGCATGGCATATTCGCTTTCTAGAAAGCTAAGGCGTTCACATTTAGGACACCATTTAAAATGTCTTACCTTGTACACCACTAAGCTGCACTTAGCAATGCAAAGCTGAGCAAACTGCAATGTCCATCAACTTTTGCCCACAAAAAAGAGATTTTGGCACTGAAAGCTGACACTACTGAAGTATCCTGTGTAATTCAAAACTCCCATAACTCATGCAGCACTGGGATTGTAGGACAGGATCAGTGCAAACACCCATCAACACCCAACTACAGGGCCGGACAGGCCATAGCGGGCATCGGGCGTTCTCCAGGAGGCTGGAAGGGTAGGGGCAGATTTTGCAGCTGCGGGGGCCGATTTTGTTACTGGGGGCCAGTTTTGCAGCAGGGCTGCAAAGTAGGCCCCTAGTAACAAAAACAGCAGTGCACCCTCCACCCCCCAGTCCACTGGTGCTGGTCCGACAAAACTGACATTGCTGCTATGGGTTCCCAGTCCGGCTCTTCCCAATGCTACCTCTTACCTACTAAAGTGCCATGAAGTCAATGGTGGCCGGCATGGCTTGTGGGTGGCGGGGCGGGGGGAGAGGGTGCGTGGGGGGGGTGCGCGATGTAAAAAAATTAATAAATAAAAAATAAACACTTACCTTGCAGCCGGTCCCGCATCTCTGCTCCTGCTCTCCTCGTCGGACTCGAGGAACACGAAGCACAGCCAGGCTCTCCTGACCAATCACAACGCTGCAATGCAGCATTGTGATTGGTAAGCACCCAGGCTCCCCTGACCAATCACAACGCTGCAATGCAACGTTGTGATTGGTCTCAGCGTCCTGGTTCGATGCTCAGCCAGGGAATGGGGGCCTGGGCATGTTCTCCTGCAGGCTGTAATGCAGCTTGCACTTGTCTTAGTCCTGAGTCCTAACATGGCTGCTGCAGCATCTTTGCTGATGCTGACTGCTTCTTGAATTATACATACATTTTGAACTGTAAAGATCTAGCTTTGTGCCAAATTTAGTTTAATTCCGTTCAGGCATTTCTTCTGTTTCACTGTTCAATTTTCCTATGGAACATTACACTGTCTTGATTTCTTGCTGACTGGTGCAGGGGTTGGGAAACCTGAGGCACTATAGTATGATGGATAGCAATGCATATAGTGTTCTTAGTGAAACCTGAGAATTTTCAGCACATGTGGAGGAAGGACCCTGATGACAGGAGATGTGGTGCCTCTCTTTCACAAGTAATTATCTTGACCTGGTATTTCCTGCAACATGCCTAGAAGTGGCTCAAGGTAGGGTGCAGTTTGTTCACTGAGCCTTAACATAAAGTCCCTTTTTAACGAGTTTCTTTGTTTTATCTATTCCTCAGGTATCCCAAAGTGTGTCACTCTCACTTTGTAGATTGTTCTCCACAGAGCTATTTCCTGATGTTATTTATCAATGTTTATAGTAGCCACTTTCTGTGACTGTGAATTACAACCCCCACTGTGTTTTTCTTTTTTGGGGCAGGTTGCATCTGCTTTCATTCCACACATATTTTTAGGCAAATTGATGTTACTTCATGCAGTGGCGGCAGAGGAGCATCGTCCCACTGCTTTTAAGCAGTACAAAGTAAAGGAAACATAAAATGATAATAACTTTGAGTTATTATCATTTTATGTTTCCGTCAGTACTGGTTTCCATGCTGCTTTGCGGGTGGACGTGGCTGCTCTGCTCTCGGAGCATGGCAGGGGAGGAGTGGTTTGCCCACTATCGCCTATCAGCCATCAAAAACAGTCATGCACACTTTCCCTGTTCTCCATGCAGGCAACACGTCTGAAGATCGCGCATATTGCAAGACGCACTGTGATTTAATCCGAAAAAAGTAACTAACAGATGTAAGCTGACTGTTGTGAGATATTTTCCTCAGACGCGAGCCTGCCGGCTGGCAGACATCACGTCTTAATTCATTTCTAGTTTAAGACTCTTCAAGTTTCACTCGGAATGAATTTAAATAATATAGCGGCACCGCACAGCGCTTAGACTTTCATTCAACCCACGTAGTCCACCAAGGTGAGTGGAGTGTGGTTACCTGCCTCTCTGACAGAGGAGAATACGGGCCCATTGTTGGATCGCAATCCCACCCAGTGTACGGTGGATACAAGGTGTCTCCCTATGCCCTGATGAAGACCCCGGTTTAAGGACTTAATGCACCTCTGCTTTCCTTATGGGGTCGAAACGTTGACTATAATTTTGTACCTGTACTGATTATGTTTCACAGCTTTGATAACAGTAATTGTGTTACTGTATCTACCATATGATTGTATCTTTAATGGGTCTTGGCTGATCAGGCTATCAGACAGGTCTTCTTTTAAGACACATTGTAAATACTGTATAAACACCCCAACTCCACACTTTCAAACCCTCACAAAAAGCACTTCCTTGAACGCGATCCCTCCTGGAGCACCTGTTTACATAAATGTATATCTTAAATGCATGACTATAATGATGATATAAAAATACTAGAATTTTCAAAAATGTTCTTTTAGTTTTTGTATGGGTGTTGTGACTGTTCTACTAGGCTATCCACTGTGACCGCCTGTTATTTGTACTGATATTGACCCAGGTCCGGTGGCATTTTGGGTTTTCCCTATTGGAGTGTTGAGTATTTATCATAGTCATGTACATGGGAATACACTGGATCATAGTTATTGATAAATTACTGTGGTGATTAATTGAAAAGACAATAGGTTTGCTTTATATGTTGATGTGCTGACCCCCTGATAAAGCCAGATCTGACCCTTTGAGGAAGCCAGTCGGTCTGCCTGACCTAAAATGACAGCCTTGATATTGTTACTTTGCATTAAAAAACTTCAATAATTCACTGAAAAAACAGCGGTTAAAGGGACGTTATAATTAGGTATGATAATAACATCTTATTTTACATTTAAACAAATTAGAAGGTAACTGAAAAAAATTATAGGTTAAAGAGATGATATAGTTAGATGAAAATGAGAGATTAAACAAAATGTTCAAACTACCAAAACCACTGAAATTCACCAGTTATATTTATCTCAAGTAACTAGAACTTGTGCTCTAAAGTAACTATAACTCGTGCTCTCAAAATGCTTGTATCGGTATATATTACATCACTCATGACATGTTTAATGACTGAATTTAGAAGATCGCTAATAACATCTCAAATGACATCATTGATAACAACACTGTGCATGGTGAGAACCAGAGAGCTTCTCCTATACACCAACCCCACTGCCAGGACACAAACTGGTTGTTATATATCTAACTCTTACCGTATTTACAGAGCCACCCGTCAGGGTTGCTCCCTGCCCTACCTACTATTTGTTCTCGCACTGGAACCACCGGCAGCGCATTTGCAAGGGCAAAGACCGGGGTATCACCCTGGATACCCAACCCATATTTTCTCTCTTTACTCAGACAATTTAATTCTCAACCTTCAGGACATCTAGGGGGACCTGACTGACTTATCCTCTATTCTGTCAGCCTTCGTTGAGGTGTTGGGACTTAGGATCAATTACGCCAAGTCCCTTGTTTTCCCCCTGAAGGAACACCTCCCTGCACTGCCAGTCCGGATCAGCGCAGGATTCCTCATGTGGATCCAGAGAACTTTCAAATACTTACGGATTCAAATATATCACATGGCGGTGGACCTTCTGAAGGGAAATCTCAGCAGGACGCTACGATCCCTGCGCTCTGAGATCACCTTCTGGACTACCCCTACCCTCTCTGTAGAGGGTTGATGGCCCTTTCCAAAATTGTAATGTTACCCTGAATGCTATATTATTTTGCCAATTTACCGGTGATGATCCCCGGGAAAACCTTTTGATGCCTGGATTCCATGATTATAGACCTACTATTGGGCCCTGGATTGAACAGGGTAGTGTTGCATATGCTACAACTTCCTCCCTCTGGAGGTGGTTGATTCCACTCTGGGGGATGCACCCAGGGGGACACAGAATGACAGGCCGTAGCCTGGAATTAAGGTAGAAGGCGGGCATCACAACACTGGGTGACTTGTTCGGAGATAGAGTAGATGGAGCAGATGGGGTTTGCTCTTCTGATGTTCCTGATGGAAACATTACAAAACTCTGGGAGTTCCATGGGTCAGAGCCTCCGCTACACCCGCTACTGCACAAACTCTACTCAATGGGCCATGGTAGGTGTTTAGTGACATGGATATACCACAACTTTGTACGTGACCCCCTGGAGGCACTGGCTCACCTACAGTCTGGCTGGGAAGACTCTGGTTCAACCATACAATGACTCGGAGTAGCTTAAAGCTATTGAACACCCCAGCAAGTTCCCCACAACCCTCTTTTCAAATACATGCAATTTTGCCTCCTACATAAGGCCTACTTGGCTCCCCATTGGCTCTATCACATCTATTCTATGGCTGCAGATGAGTGTCGTAGGAGTAGGGTGGCATCGGCAGAGGTGGTCCATTTGTTTTGGTCCTGCGGACCCTTAAGATTCTTCTGGGTTACTATACTATGTCATATCGAGGGCCACAGACAAGGAACATTTGGCCACCGCCCAACACTGTCTATCTGGCCTATATCCCCACCCACAGACTGGCAAAGCCACGACCCGCTTCACTGATCTAGCACTCCTTTAGACTAAGAGAGAGATAGCGATGCAGTGGTAGTATGTCTTCTCCCCGTCCGATCCAGCTTTGGCGCACTGAAGTGGTCAAATGGGCACAGGCAGAAAATACTGCACTCCATAGAGAGGAATACCTTAGGCTGCCGATTTTCCCTCTAGCGGGCCACCGGGACCTTATTCTTTGCAATTCCATGCCCCAGCCAACAGACGACTCCCAGCCCCCCTAGGTGCTCCTGTACCCATCCTGTCCCCCTGGTGTCCATAGACCAGTCGTTGTCCCCCCCAAGAGGTTACTTGATCGGTCCCCCCTCCTTCTGGTCATATTATCCTTGATCTCCGCTATTCCCGTTCATGGCTCTCATTTTCTGAATATGTCTTTAGTCATAAAAAACCCCCTTTGGGTCAATACTTAAAACACAATTCACACAGTCACATGAAACCTCAAGCACACAAATATATGGTGACAGTGGACAAAAAGACAATATATTCAAAAAGGTAAACAAACCCTGTTGTCAAAAATACAAATTTATTGCAATCACATTTAAAAATCACAGATAGTAAAAATCAGCTAATCCCTATCTAAACTATAGCATAAAAAAAAAAAAAATTGAATTTAAAAGTAGAAACATAAATTTCATACAAGCTAAATGCTTATTAATATAAAATACTCAATGAAAATTGGGAAAACAGGTAGGAAAAATAATTCCAAATCACAGAAAAGTACCACTAGATCCACAACAAATCAATTGTAAATATAAAAAATCAATTCATCTATTATATCCAATACAATTGTCCGCATAGATTTAGGTAGACTTTTCTTTTCAAAGCATCGACACGTTTCGGTGGGCACTATTATATGGCCATCGCCTTCTTCAGGAGAAACATATAATTCCCAATCAAAAAAATGTACAAAACCTGTAAAAAATAAATAAACAGGACAACAGTCAATTAACCACAATAAAATTTGATACATCGCCTCATTGTCCAACAGCCAACACAACAATGACATTATGTAGGTTTCCACATCCATACTCACACAACATTCATCTCTCATTACAAACACAATATTACCAAAATGGATACTAAAAAGTCACCATAAAACAGCTAACTTTAGCTGATATATACCAAAAAATTGATAAACAACCACAGTTCCTGTGTAAGAGGGACCAATGTCCTTCTCTTCTTGCCAATTCATATAGCAGTCCTGTATTAGGGATCTATACAGTGATTACCTCAATTCATAATAATAAAATGCAGGTTATTACCTCAGCTAAATTCCAAATGGGCATACCATGCCTCAAAATACACGCAGCCAACTTGTAGTTCCAATACCTATGTACATAGGGAGGTGATAACCCTACATGTTATTTTAGGTGGCATGCTACTCATATTCCCCATCCCCTAAAATAGTACATTAATAAGTTCCTCGATAGAGATCACCAAGATAATTACCTCTAATGACTCGTGCGATTATTTCAGCATCCTTTCCATAAGTTCAAGCAATCGCGTATATCCCAATACACTTCTGTAATACAGCCTAATCGTCAGGGATAATTTGAAGATACCGCAATCTGCAAATATATATACAAATGATATGGCCCTATGCAAAACAGAGTACCAATCCATAGAAAGCCCAATCCACACACCCCAATATTGGCATTGGGCGATCCTAATTTAATACAAATGTGTGCATTACCCAAAACAGCGGTCACATGGCAGATATTATATAAAAAGACATCTCCCTCCTAGCGACTCTGAACTGCACTCGGGCTTTCTAACATAGTTCATAATGTCCTAAAACATTGAGCATTAGGGAAAATTAACGATGCGGAATATAAAGATCACAGATATTCTATCACAATCAATATCCCCAAATACCAATATTAGCCCACATAAAATTTAGGGTCATATACATGTATACACGGATATTTGAATAGGTAAAAAGCACAACGATATACCTCAGATTATTGTAGGTATATAATCTCACGTCCCCTAGTTAGGAATACTAGTGCATATAAACAAACAGTCCCGAACAGGATCTGTAAGAAAAAATATGAATATACTTTATGACAGACTCAGCGTAAACACATAAACAAAACGCTAATGTCATGAGTATAACTTAGCGGCCCATACCTGTATGTAGCCAAAACGGGGTATAAAGATGATTAACCCGTCGCTAAAGATACACCCTTTACTATTACGACCTCTTCATCCGATCGGTCGAAAAGAAAAAGGAGAAATTCCGAAGTCCCGGGGCAGAGTCTATAAAAAGACCAAGTATACCATTAACGTATTTCCCAAAGAAAACACACACCCCCGAAAACCTCTATCAGACGCCGTGTCAAACGCATAAAAACCAATACCTTCAAATCGCCAGGAAAAATCCACGGGGTGTACGCCTCCTGGCAAACACCCATCGCAACGAAGTGATAACTTCGGGGTGACATTACAACGCAGGTACAACAAAAGCGTTTACATCGTAAGGCACAGCAACGCTTAAACGTTTACATCGTAAGGCATATCATCGTAAGCCACAACAACGCAACTTTACGATGTAAACGTTAATGCGATGTTAAAATTGAAAGCATTGTGAATACACTGACGTGATGGATGGATTTCATTATTGCCTCGAGGGAGCGATGAAAGGAGTGCTAAGCACTTGGTTCATGTTGGTGGATGCTGCGGGTGCCAGGGAGGTGGACAGTGGTCGTCACTCGAGTACCCTGGACATGCCAAGTGGCAGGAAGGAATCCCACGGGTGGTATAGCCTGGCAGAGAAGTACCCTGGCACGCTAAGGGTGGCATAGCCTGGCTGAGGGCAGTCTCCATCAGTTGTCTTCTCTGGCTGGATGTATGGTTGGGTTGCACTCCTGCAGGCTACAAGCTGTGTGTATTGCTCAAAAAGCATCACCTACAATTTTTTTTTTAAAGAGAATGTAGAGTAGAAGCTATTGTGAGCATTGTTATCATGCAATTAAAATTTTATTAATACAGACAGCACCACAGACGGGGGAAAAGATAACACGTGTACATTAAAAGTTAATGGATACAGTCCTGTAGGGGAAAGTGGCCGGCACAAAAGGATGGGTGAAAGGGTGGATGGATGAAAGGGTGGATGGATAAAGGATATACGGATAGACGGCTGAAAGGGTGGGTGGATGAATGGTGGATGGATGGATGAAAGGGTGGGTGGATGAATGATGGGTGGATGGATGATGGGTGAAGGATGGGTGGATGGGTGGATGAAAGGGTGGGTGGACGGATGGATGAAAGGGTGGGTGGATGAATGATGGGTGGGTGGATGGATGAAAGGGTGGATGGATAAAGGATATACGGATAGACGGCTGAAAGGGTGGGTGGATGAATGGTGGATGGATGGATGAAAGGGTGGGTGGATGAATGATGGGTGGATGGATGATGGGTGAAGGATGGGTGGATGGGTGGATGAAAGGGTGGGTGGACGGATGGATGAAAGGGTGGGTGGATGAATGATGGGTGGGTGGATGGATGAAAGGGTGGATGGATGAAGGATATACGGATGGACGGCTGAAAGGGTGGGTGGATGAATGGTGGATGGATGGATGAAAGGGTGGGTGGATGAATGATGGGTGGATGGATGAAAGGGTGGGTGGATGAATGATGGGTGGATGGGTGATGGGTGAAGGACGGGTGGATGGATGGATGAAAGGGTGGGTGGACGGGTGGATGAAAGGGTGGGTGGATGAATGATGGGTGGATGGATGGATGAAAGGGTGGGTGGATGAATGATGGGTGGGTGGATGGATGAAAGGGTGGGTGGATGAATGGTGGATGGATGATTACAAGTAGAAGCTATTGTGAGCATTGTTATCATACAATTACAATTTTATTAATACAGACAGCACCACAGACGGGGAAAAAGATAACACGTGTACATTAAAAGTTAATGAATACAGTCCTGTAGGGGAAACTGGCCGGCACAAAAGGATGGGTGAAAGGGTGGATGGATGAAAGGGTGGATGGAAAAGGATATACGGATAGACGGCTGAAAGGGTGGGTGGATGAATGGTGGATGGATGGATGAAAGGGTGGGTGGATGAATGATGGGTGGATGGATGATGGGTGAAGGATGGGTGGATGGGTGGATGAAAGGGTGGGTGGACGGATGGATGAAAGGGTGGGTGGATGAATGATGGGTGGGTGGATGGATGAAAGGGTGGGTGGACGGGCTGATGAAAGGGTGGGTGGATGAATGATGGGTGGGTGGATGGATGAAAGGGTGGATGGATGAAGGATATACACCACAAACGGGGAAAAAGATAACACGTGTACATTAAAAGTTAATGAATACAGTCCTGTAGGGGAAACTGGCCGGCACAAAAGGATGGGTGAAAGGGTGGATGGATGAAAGGGTGGATGGATAAAGGGTATACGGATAGACGGCTGAAAGGGTGGGTGGATGAATGGTGGATGGATGGATGAAAGGGCGGGTGGATGAATGATGGTTGGATGGATGATGGGTGAAGGATGGGTGGATGGGTGGATGAAAGGGTGGGTGGACGGATGGATGAAAGGGTGGGTGGATGAATGATGGGTGGGTGGATGGATGAAAGGGTGGGTGGACGGATGGATGAAAGGGTGGGTGGATGAATGATGGGTGGGTGGATGGGTGAAAGGGTGGATGGATGAAGGATATACGGATGGACGGCTGAAAGGGTGGGTGGATGAATGGTGGATGGATGGATGAAAGGATGGGTGGATGAATGATGGGTGGATGGATGAAAGGGTGGGTGGATGAATGATGGTTGGATGGGTGATGGGTGAAGGACGGGTGGATGGATGGATGAAAGGGTGGGTGGACGGGTGGATGAAAGGGTGGGTAGATGAATACTGGGTGGATGGATGGATGAAAGGGTGGGTGGATGAATGATGGGTGGGTGGATGGATGAAAGGGTGGGTGGATGAATGGTGGATGGATGGATGAAAGGGTGGGTGGATGAATGATGGGTGGATGGATGAAAGGGTGGGTGGATGAATGATGGGTGAATGGGTGATGGGTGAAGGACGGGTGGATGGATGGATGGATGAAAGGGTGGGTGGATGAAGGATATACGGATGGACGGCTGAAAGGGTGGTTGGATGAATGGTGGATGGATGAAAGGGTGGGTGGATGAATGATGGGTGGATGGGTGATGGGTGAAGGCTGGGTGGATGGATGGATGAAAGGGTGGGTGGATGAAGGATATATGGATGGACAGCTGAAAGGGTGGTTGGATGAATGGTGGATGGATGGATGAAAGGGTGGGAGGATGAATGATGGGTGGATGGACGAAAGGGTGGGTGGATGAATGATGGGTGGATGGGTGATGGGTGAAGGATGGGTGGATGGATGGATGAAAGGGTGGGTGGATAAATGATTACTTGGGAGCAGGAGAAGCAGACCAATGTTGTTTCTTAAGGTTTACCATGGTGACGTCACTATGTGCTATTGTTGGTGGTTGGTGGGATTGGTGGATAGGTCAATAGGCACACGACGTATGGTTAACAAACACATACGTATTAATAATTGCTTCATGTACGTCTTCACAGGAAATGGAAGTACAATGTTTGGATTCTTTAACATTTTTATTAACATGTGGGCAAAAAATCATAACAGTATTATATTTTGTATTTACACATCTTTACAGAAAATTATACATCACTGTGATGGATGATTATCCAACACTGTATGCCATTATTACATTTTTAGGTACATGCAATTTACACATTTGAAACAACAATTCTTTGGCACTGTAATGAAGGTTACACATTCTGACAGGGAATTATAAGTCATTGTATTGCATGGTCTTAATAATGACAACCTTAAATTACAATTAATTGTTGTGGCACCGTTTGGGACTTTATTGATTACAATTGTATGTTACAAGGGAAAAAATAGTATAGTTACACATAGGAATTCAGTATGTGGGCAAGGCTAGAAAGGTAGTCTGACAATAGTCTCGCCGACATTTCCTTAGTTCTATGTGAAATACGTGGGTTAAGACTACCTGTCGAAGATTGAGACATGCGCATTTCTTGAAAACTTTGCTCCTTAACCAAAATTTCAAGGAACTTGTACAAATTAGGGTGTGGCTTCCCTATTGAGTGGTTTAAGGAGTTGTGCCATCCCTCAATGGAATTATTTGTCTTTGCTCCTCCCTCTAACAAGGTCGAGTAGCAGTTCCACCAGTCCACAAGAAAACGTGGCTTCCTCCTGCGACCTGACCTGCTTAGATGGCCAATCCATGTGTCTTCAAAATAATTGAGGATAGGTGCCAATTTCTCTTCGTTTGACGTAAAGTAATCAGACTCTGTAATAGAGGTGTAGTACTCGTCTAGACTTTCAGGAGGAACAAAGCAAAGTGCGGTTAATTTTTTTAACTCAAACTGCAGTTTGCTGTCAGACACATAATCGGCAATTAGAGATGTTTTTGGGATTTTGCGCCAACAGGCCTGAGAAAAGTGGAAAAAACCACCTTGAAGTTTGGTCTCTGAGTACAATTTACTTATCGTATTCATCATTGGCAATTCAAAGTCCATTATAACTTTGCGCGGACTTTTGCCAGAGGTTTTGGATTTTACAACTGCTAAAAGCTCACTATACGTGGACGATTGTTTGTCTGGGAGCAAACTGTACACCAAGGGGACAACTGTGTTGTTACAGTACCCATGAATTGTATATATTTGTGTGAAAGGGTGGGGCGTGCTTTTAAAGGTACCATCCATCATCCACACCTCACTGTTCTCCAACCTACCAAGGTTTCTGGGGGTGCTAAAGATTAAAATGCGCTTTTGGTCGTTTGCGTTGTCATACAATAGGAAAGGTTCATTACAAGCAGTGACAGACAGTTGCGGAAGAATACATATATCGGAAAAAGTTTGAGGGGTAACTCTTTTGGGGTTGCATGCCTGTTTTTTACGTTGTATAATTCTACGCAAATTTGGGTAGGCATACTCGTTGCAACATGCTCAGGGATATGTTGGGCTACCTCCCTTAAAATTGCACTGCACGGTTCATTAGAGTTGACTGCAATTTCTTTCATTTCATTAACCGATTCTCTCACTTGAATCGCTGTTGCAGAGGCAGAGTGGCTATGGTCTGTGGTTCTTAGAACAGAGTCACCCAGTGTAACCGCTCTACCTCTGCAATGAGTGGAGTAGTATTGCACACACCTCCAATGGCACCGAGGTTCCGAATTTCGCTCTTTGCAATACACATCACCACTGTGTTCTAGTAGGCGGTTTCCCCTGCTGGAGGTGATGTATTTTGCCATCTTTGATCCAAACATTAGCTGGGGGGGGAAAGGGAGAACAAAATATAGTACATTAAATACACAGGCAAGTTGACAGATTCAGGTTGCAATAAAAGAAGAAAAATGACACCTAATGTCAAATGGTGATATTACAGTTGTTTATATATACATAGCAAGACTGTAATTTATAACTTGCTGTTTGTAATAGTCCTACAATTAGTTGGATGGCCATTCGACAAAAAAATGGAGAATTTGATAAGGAAATGGTCTGAGCAGGTAATAGGGTCAACCAACTGTACTCTAAAGGTGTTTGTGTTAGTGAACAATAGACCTAATGCGTGGCCAACGATATGAGTGAGACCATTTATCTTTTGAGTAAATTGTGAAATCTCCATCTCATTCTCAAGGTTGGTAGTCAAGGAATGGACTGATCTTCATAGTGAAGATTAAAATCACCGATAAGAAGAAAGTGATCATATTATATCACAGCTGGAGACAAGAAGGTTGATAATTCTGTTGCCAGCTAAGAATTATAACCAAGGTGTCTATAGAGTAACTCTCCCCCTATTTTGGTGGTGGAGTTGAGGCGATAATCGGAATAACATAGCTTCCCAAGACTCCATCAGGGAGGGACTCAGCCTAAAACAGACTAAAGAGTATTTATATGATGGCCACCCTCTGCCTCTCCTGTCAATATGGTCGATGTTCATTATATTGTATCCATCTGGTAGGGCCATGGCTAAAACAGGGGTAGCAGAGCTATTAAGCCACGTAACAGTGATAAAAACGATCTCCGGTTTAAGGCTTTGAAGTGTGTCCCACACCTCCACGCAGTGTTGAAAAAAATACCTTAATGCTTTCTATCCCATATTCAAATCAAGGAAGTTACCACGACGGAGAAGTCAAAGTCAGGAAGAGGAAGCTGGCACTGTCTCTTCTGATTTAGACGTCCTTCTGGGTAAAAATAAATATTGCATCATTAATGAAAATATAGCTCACAGCTGTGTTTTGCAATGGCATTTACAAAACAAAATAACCTACAACTGAAAAGAAGTTTGCTAAAAAATTACTAGTCAGAAAAGGACTACACTCATTCATCCAGTTACAAAGTTGTGAGGAAAATGGAGTAAGTTCTTTGCTTTACTAAATTCGCAAGCCAATAGCATATCCGGTTTAAGCACAGTATTGAATAGTAGCAAGCAAATATGCATTACCAGGGTCATGGCAAAAATTGTCTGCAATTCTGCGTTCACAAAATTTACAAAATACAATGTATGTGCAAAAAAAATCTATGCATGGTGAAAGGCAAAAAGAAAGCAGGAAACTTGGCAACCGATCTACTAAGATCCACGGGTGGAGAAAGAATTTTGAACCACAGTTAGTCATGCACTGAGATAAATTGCACACAGTCTAAGGAAAGTTTAAATGCAAAAAGAACAATTGATGGACAGAATGCTGAACAATATCATTCACCCTCAGTAGAGAGATCTGGGCCTAAATCCATCCTTTGTTTGCTCCCCACGCCATATCCAGTTTAAACCCAGCCATATGCAAATCAGTCTTGATTGACCCTACTCCCCATGAGAACAGTCCAGCCCGAACTGCCAGGCCAGGTCCTCCCTCACTTGGGGGTGAATGTTTGATTTGTTCTGCACTCCGTCCATCATTTGTGAGTCTTTTGCTGTCTTGCCCTGAGTGCGCCGGGTATGCCCAGACGTGGGTCCTGGGCTCACTGTGCCACTGGATTCAAGCTAGCCTGGCAGATGAGGGGGGATATGCCGAAACTGGTCCCAGGATGCTTGTTTCTGGTCCGGGGAGGACCTGGCTTGGCAGTTCAGGCTGGGCTGTTCCCATGGTGAGCAGGATCAAGACTGATTTGCATATGGATGTGTCTAAACTGGGGTGGCATGTGAACAAAAGAACAATGGATTTAATCCAGATCTCTTGATTGGGGGTGAATGTGTAATTTGTTCTGCATTCTGTCCATCATTTGTGTGTCTTTTGCTTTCTCGCCCTAAGTGCTCCGGGTATGCCCAGACGTGGGTCCCAGGCTCACTATGCCACTGGATTCAAACTAGCCTGGCTGATGAGGGGTGATACCCCGAAACTGGTCCCAGGATGCTTGTTTCTGGTACAGGGAGGACCTGGCTTAGCAGTTCAGGCTGGACTGTTCCCATGAGGAGCAGTGACAAGACTGATTTGCGTATGGCTAGGTCTAAACTGAGGTGGCATGGTGAGAAAATGAATAATGGATTTAACCCAGATCTCTTGACTGGGGGCTGAATGTGTGATTTATTCAGCATTCCATCCATCATTTGTGTGTCTTTTGCTTCCTCTCCCTAAGTGCGCCGGGTATACCCAGACTTGGGTCCCGGGCTCACTGTGCCTCTGGATTCAAACTAGCCTGGCTGATGAGGGGTGAGACTCCAAAACTGTCCCAGAATGCTTGTTTCTGGTCCAGGGAGGACCTGGATTGGCAGTTCAGGCTGGACTGTCCCCATGAGGATCAGGGTCAAGACTGATTTGCATATAGCTGGGTCTAAACTGGGATGGCATGGTGAGCAAAAGAATGATGGATCAACCCAGATCTCCTGACTGGGGGTGAATGTATCATTTGTTCTGTATTTTGTCCATCATTTGTGTGTCTTTTGCTTTCTTGCCCTAAGTGCTCCGGGTATAATTAGACGTGGTTCCCGGGCTCACTGTGCCACTGGATTAAAGCTAGCCTGACTGATGAAGGGTGATACCCTGAAACCGGTCCAAGGATGCTAGTTTCTGGTCCAGAGAGAACCTGGCTTAGCAGTTGGGGCTGGACTGCTCATGTGAGGAGATGGGTCAAGACTGATTTGCATATGGCTGGGTCTAAACAAGGGTGGCATGGTGAGCAATGGAACAATGGATTTAACCCAGATCTCCTGACTGGGGTTGAATGTTTGATTTATTCTGCATTCCATCCATTATTTGTGTGTCTTTTGCTAAGGAAAATTTAAAGCACAATATGTTTTCACATGTGAAATAATTTCTAACACTGGCCTCTGGATATTCAATTTGAACTTTAGGATTATTGGCAGTTTAGTTACTAGGTGATGCCCTGGCTGTTCATGCACTGCATTCCAGCATTAATATGTGGTTGATTTAGAGTAGCGTATGCGCCAGAGACATGTGATGTGGTTGCACATGGAGGGGTGTGACTGGGATCCTCCGCCACTAGTTCCAATGCTGGTAGATGCCCTTGGCACGGGCTAGTTAATAAAAGTGTATCCAACGAAAGTCCTGTTCAGTTACCCACATTACTGACTGAGTCGAGTCATTATTTAAGGTGATGTGCCCCCACATGACATAACAGTCGAAGACACTGAATGGATATGCTGATGCATGCCTGGGGTTGCCTTTATCTCTTTCCATGACAGGTGTTTGCACATAATGCAGAAACTTTTGGAATCCAAATGCAATGGTAAACATTTATTGCATCTCACTCTGAACTGGAAATTTTACAAACTGACCTACAGTTGGTTCATAAAATTCTTTACTGATGTCAAATTGTGACCAGATGTTTGTGACTATTTCTTAACAATACTATCCTCTCAACACTATCCAAGCTTAGATGTCCAAATTCTATTTACAATATAACCTCACAAAGTTAGGACTTTTTCTTATCCCTAGTGGTAATAAACAACACCAAATTCAGAAATGTCTCAATGAGTTGAAGTTGTATGGCATAATAACTTATCTTGTCAACAGCATCCAGTTTTGCGGCTTCCACATCAGTATCTCTCTCCGCTTCAAGATGTATATCGCCCACAAGAATAAGGAGCACGTCTACAGTTGTTCTGTCTGCCTATTGAGTTGCCAGTGTAGTGGAGGCCCTCATCTCTGCCAGCCCAGGAGGGAACCACCACACTACATTTAGAAATTCACACCTTCTTGGCAGTCACTGTAATTATTGGGGGGAGGGCATTCCGGTCCATCGTACTCTGGGCCAATTACATCATTGCCACAGAATAATTACCGGGGCGTGAGATTAATTCATAGACTCCACCCATCGCTTTTTTGTTGTCTTCAGGGAAACACCAAAACTACAATGGGTATGCTACATCTGGGTCCCAAACTCACTGCGACATAGGTCTCAATCTGTACAGTACTAATAAGGCCCAAATAGGCCAAACCCAGTCTGGGGCTGTTTGCGTTCCTGTTGAGAAGGGACCTTGCCTGGCAGGTTGACATAGACTGTTCCTATTAGAGCAGGACCAAGGATGTTTTACATATGGCTGGCTCCTGTCTGAATTGGCACGGTGGGCAAAAAAACAATGGACTGCATTGTGGCCCACAGTAATTAACAGTGGTTGAGATTAAATAAATAAATCCATTCATCACTTTTTTGTTCTCTTGAGCCTTAATACACAAAAATAAATGTCCCTGCATGACCCTTAGTTAAGTAGAAAGGATAGTCATAATTGAGTATAGAAGGCATCTAGGACCCTGTTGTCACTGCAACATGCTACACTATTGCTAGCTACGCCTATGGAGGCATTATATTATAAGTGGTGTCATGACTTCCACTCAACTCCTATTCTACCTTTAGCCATTCACTGTCACTGAAATAGAACCTGTCCATGCAAACTGTTTTTTTAATAATAAAGCACTGCCCTGTGGAGGTCAAAGAGCACTGCCCTGGCCTCTTAGTTATGTCAGAGACCCTAAAAGGTGATGAGCTACCTCACAGTTTTCATGAAACCATCTGTGACATATTTAAGATACTCCTAAAGAAACATTTAACCACAGAGGCTGGAGATGGGCTTGCTAGTGTCCAAGGAGCCTTCCACACTAAACAGAGAAAGGACATTCGACCCAATCAATGCAAAACATTATTTGTCCAATACTCTCTGTTGCTAAATTACACTTCCACTTTCCTATTGGTCTTCAAAACCTCTACGTACTTTGCTGATCCTTCTTTATACACATACCTATCTTTCCACATAGTCAGTTCAAGAAAAGAAAGAGAAATCCGTCAAAACCACATTACATAAATAAACCAATGACATTGAATTGTCTAATGTGGGAAAGCCAAGTCTTCAGTTTATTCCTAAACGTTAGCAAACCGGGTTCAGCACAAATGATAAAGGGAAACAAATCTATTTGGAGGTAGTGGCCAATGAGAAAGCCCTCCTGCCAATTGTGGTACATGTAACATTGGGAATATTGAGGAGAAATTGGTACTTTGATCTTAGAGAACATAGAATAGGTCAAAGGCAAGAGCAGGTAAATTGACAGCAAGGGGCTAACAGAGAATCCGACCTCTACTTCAGCATCGCTTCTTCTACCACTCCCTTAGTTAGTTGAGTGAATGAGCCCCAGTTAGCCGAGGATGATGGGTCAGATCCTACCACCTTGAAAGAATTTCTCTCAATGGGAGGCTGAATTACAAAGCTAAAGTAGGCTATGGAGATTTTTTTCACTAAAGAAAGAGGCCAGGTCCTTGCAGAGCAAAGTGGAGGCCAGGGTTGTCTGGCTCAAACCAGTCCGATGAGCCCCTTCCTTACCATTTTTATAAAATTCTCTAGAGAAACCATTATTCTCCTCAATTCTCCTGGCAAAATACTGTTGTTTGGGCTGCTTAAGTTGCTTACGGTATTTCTTAAATGCCTCCTTAAATATGGCGTGGCCCTTGAGAGTTTTAGAGGACCACCAACACTGCTCCAGTTGCTTGCACTGCCTTTTACTGTCTCTCAGCTGTGCTAAACAGCATTTAGCCAAGGTCAATCATTGAGAAGAATTTGCCTCCTCGAATCTGGCACAGATACAAATTGCCTCAGATATAGCACAAGGCAGATCAGAAGCTGCTGTACAGAGCTAGTCACTTCCACTGTCACCACAGATGAGTTAGAAATGTTGCTACAGTTACTAGTATTGACTCTCTTCCAATGGTCTGAACCTTACTGAAATAGTCCTACAATTAGTTGGATGGCCATTCGACAAA
Organism: Calotriton arnoldi; assembly: GCA_963921515.1. Classification (NCBI taxonomy): domain Eukaryota; kingdom Metazoa; phylum Chordata; class Amphibia; order Caudata; family Salamandridae; genus Calotriton; species Calotriton arnoldi. The sequence continues at coordinate 120,370 of CAWUFW010004272.1, read as the reverse complement.
GAAATGGAGAATTTGATAAGGAAATGGTCTGAGCAGGTAATAGGGTCAACCAACAGTACTCTAAAGGTGTTTGTGTTAGTGAACAGTAGACCTAATGCGTGGCCAACGATATGAGTGGGACCACTTATCTTTTGAGTAAATGGTGAAATCTCCATCTCATTCTCAAGGTTGGTAGTCAATGAATGGACTGATCTTCATAGTGAAGATTAAAATCGCCGATAAGGAGAAAGTGATCATATTATATCACAGCTGGTAACAAGAAGGTTGATCATTCTGTTGCCAGCTAAGAATTATAACCAAGGTGTCTATAGAGTAAAGGGGAGCCTTTGGATAATAACGCTACAGCCTGCAACTGTGTTTTCTGTGCTACAGGGGAGAACCGGGAGAGAACCGGCAAACCGAGGACCACAATTCCCTGCATCCCTTGCGGCGTGCACGCCGCTGACGAGGAGAAGAGCGCCAGGAGGCGCTTAAATAACAGGCAGGGCTCCCGCAGCGCGGGAGCCTTTGGATAATAACGCTACAGCCTGCAACTGTGTTTTCTGTGCCACAGGGGAGAACCGGCAAATCGAGGACCACAATTCCCTGCATCCCTTGCGGCGCGCATGCCGCTGACGAGGAGAAGAGCGCCAGGAGGCGCTTAAATAACAGGCAGGGCTCACGCAGCGCGGGCAAAGCCCGGGCCAAGGGCGGGCCTGTCTGCAACCGTCGGCGACAGGCGGAGGCAGGGCTGGGCCACCCCTCGTTGATGTGTCACAGAAAGCGAAAGCAATATTTTGGTAAGGTGACTATTCTATCAGCTTTATTTACGCAACTTTGACTAAGCGGCAAAATGGGTAAGAGGAAGCAATCGCAAATTACAGGGAAGCGACGACCAGAGAATACACCCATCACGAAATATTTCAAATCAGCGGTGGGAATGAACGATGATGAGATTGTGCTGGTAAAGGAACAATTGACCGCAACTATGACTGCACTGGATGCCTCTCTGATGGGATCGACACCTGAGGGCAGCCAAGTCAGCAAAGGGAAGGGGCCAGAGGTAGAGGTGGGGTCTGTAGCTGAAAAAGATATAGTCTTGAACACGCATAATCCGTGTATCTTAACCTCCACATTAGAGATATCAGTCCTATCTAATAATACAGATTCAGACTCACCGCCTGCAAAAAAAGTAAAGCATTTACCAAAAATAAAGACAGGTTTAGGTGAGAGTAAGGGTGTGGTTTCTGGTGCAAAGCAGAAGACAAAGCAGAAGACAAAGAAAATGGCTAAACCCGTTGGAACGCTAAAAGGAGAAAGTAGTCTCCTAGAAAGTGCACAAGGAGTACGTAGCCTTGAGACATTGTTTAAAAGAATCCATTCGAAATTGGATAATATCAAGCGCCGAGTTATGTCAGAGATAAAACTAATACAAAAAGACGTAACCTTTCTAACAGACCTAGTGACAGGATTAACACACCTAGAGGATCTGAGGCTGCCCATTGTGAGTGGCAACCCAATAACGAGGGAAAATAGGGAGTGTTATACTGCAACCACAATACAAAAGAAACTAGGATCAGCACCTACCAAGTCACCCACTATGCCTCCTAAAAAGGACAATATGGAATTAGTTCAATGTGATTAAAAAAAAAACCAAAATCCAGGGTTGTCTAGAGAACATAACACCACTGCTATGACATCAAAAGAGACAGATGAGATGGAGAAATTGACAAGGAATACAAACTCGGAAATTATTTTAAATGAACTTCCATACCTCCACCTACCACCCCAGGCCACACCATACGTTATCATTTTAAAAAATGTGCCAAGGTTGGAAAATAAATCTGGTGAAACCTATGAGAAGCTGAAAAATCAGGTGATACACTGGATAATAGGAAAGATGAATATTGATATAAATGTTTTACAACGAAACATAATAATGCTGAGAAGAGTGAGCTGGGTAGGAAGTACTAGGAAGGATTGTATGGGGGATTGCGTAGTAGTGAACTTTCGAAGCAGGGATTTAGTAGAGATTTTGATGGATACCATTGTGAACAATGTTATGTTACCAAATTTTAATGGGTCTGGATGTATTACCGCTGTCCCTTTAGGGTATTTCTATAGGCCATTCCATGAAAATGTAAGAATAAATGCAAGAATGAATAGTAATAGGCAATACAAGATTACCCCAATGGTCCCTACTTATAATAGATATGAATTACTCGGGACTTGTAGTGAGTTTGACTGACATAAGGAAAAACAAGGGAAGAACACCGAGAGACCTTTAGAATACACCCCCTCTAAGCCAGCCGGAACCACATGTGCAGAGACGTCCAATGTGGTTCAACAAGAAATACATATATCCAAAGATAACGTCAATGGTACTGGTATAAGGGAACTGGAAGAGGTGGTGGTAAGTTCTACTAATACACAGTTTAAAGAGTCCGTGAATATTATGTCCTGGAATATTGCAGGAATTAAGAATAAGATAAAGAATAACGAATGGCATATAACAATAGAAGGTTGCGCTGTAATTATGATTCAAGAGACATGGGCCATCGAGCACTTTTTTATTAATGGTTTTAAAGTACTCTGTACTAATGCTACCCCATCTAGAAGGGAAAGACCAAAGGAGGACTAGCTACATTAATAGCTGTTACCGCGCCTCTGATGGTGAAGGAAGCTAATCTCAAGTCACAATATTATCAATTAATTGAATTATATTCGGAATGTAAACAGACATTTGTTTTGATTAATTTTTATAATAATGTTTTCGATAGTACCAGATCAAGGGTAATTAAAAATTTAGAGGCAGACCTTGAGCTTTTTATAAAGAAATTAGCAGGGGATTATATAGTTATTTGGGCGGGTGATTTTAATTGTGAAATTTGTAATATCGATATGGGTAAACAATGTGGGTATAGCGATGACTTTGGTGATCGGATTCTACACTTTCCACATGATATATACGGAGAGTCCATAAATAATATTATTTTTAAACATAATTTGGTAATCCTGGAGCCAGAAAGTGAAGAGGGCAAATTACCAATCCCTACATATATAGGCGGGAGAGTAACATCTAATATTGATCACTTTATCGTGTCAATAAAGTGTAAGGATATAGTGGAAAAACGTATTATTAGTCAAAATATGCTCAGTGACCATCACCCATTAATAATGATGACGGAGCTTACCCTGGCGAGACAACTTAGGGGTAAGACGTCGGGAAATAATATAAAACCCCAAGGAAGAAATGGGGTCTCCATCAAATGGTCAGGAGTTGATCCAACTGTGTTTTTGAATAATTTAAAAACGAAAAAACAAAAGGATATTAAAGTCTGTATGGATAGCTGTTCCATAGACACGTTGATTGTAAATGCCTTTTGTAATATTACCACTGAGATAGCAGATGACTTAACCCTTAAAAAGAAGAAAACGATATGTGATAATAACCCTAGATGGTTTAATAGGGAATGCTCTAAGATTAATACGGATTTAAAAACAGCCCTTAAAGCAAAACCGAGGGATACTGTGAAAGTTAGTAATTTGAGGAAAGATTATAAAATAATTTTAAATCACAGAAAAAATGAAATCCGTGAGGAGGCCTGGGCAAGTTTAATACAGGCAGCAGAAACAAGAAATGTAGCTCTATTCTGGCAGACAATAGACCACCCCTTTTTTGAGGATAAATCAACTATGAGAATAGAAACTGTTATAGCTCCAGATGACTGGATAACACATTTTGGGCACATCTTTAATCCACTAGCTGTTACAAGTATGACAATAATAGAGAGTAACTTTATACTAATAAAAGCCGCAAATTCCGTACCAATCATGCAAGATGAAATTAAATTGGCACTCTTAAAAAGTGCTAGCGGGAAAGCGGCAGGCCCGGATGGGGTGCCTATTGATTTTTTTAAAAGTAACATGGATTTTGGGATTCCTATATTAATGAAGGTTTTTAACGCTGCCATAGGAGGAGTATTACCAGCAACATGGGTAGAAAGCATCATTGTACCCATTTTTAAAAAGGAGACTGAGGGAAGGCAAACTGCTACCATCCAATCTCCCTTCTGGACTCAACTTCAAAACTGATGGGAAGAATTCTTCTGGGAAGGTTGGATGTATGGGTTAAGGAGAATAATATTCTCACGGAAGTACAATATGGTTTCAGAAGGGGCATTGGAACGGTAGAGCAGTGTCTAAATTTAGAATTATTAATAGGAAAATACACTTTAGCAAAGGAGGGGGCACTACATCTTTGTTTCGTGGACCTCACGAGTGCATTTGATTTGGTGAACCATATTAAGTTGTGGCAAACCCTTAAAGAACAGGGAGCACCAATCGATATTATCTCATACTTATCCCAGATATATTCCCGTTTAATATCGAGAGTACGTTTTGGAATGAGGGGTGAATGCACGCAGGATTTTAGGGTCACAAGGGGAATAGGACAAGGATGTGTATTAGTGCCACTTTTATTCTCCTTGTATATAAATAATGTGGATCTGTTTTTACAAAAGCAAAAAGCGGATAGCCCAAAAGTTGGAACACACACCACCCCAGTTTTACTCTATGCGGATGACGCTGTTCTTTTATCAAGAACAGCAAACGGTTTGCAATGTTTAATTGAGAAGTTTGCCCACTATATGTCAGAAAAGGATTTACAGCTAAACCTTACTAAAACATTTGTTATGACATGTGGGAAGCTGAAGCTGAAATATAGAAAACATCATGTGGGTGGAGCTGTTATAGGTAGAGTCCCAAATTTTTCTTACCTAGGTCTCCTTTTTAATAAAAATGGCAGCTGGAAATCACATATTGAACTATGTAATTTAAAATTTCTAAGAGTTGTTGAGGAGATCTTTAGATTCTCTGCCAGATTAGGAAATAAACCGGTAAGGGAAATCCTCACGTTGTATAGAACTAAGTGTGTGACAGGTGCCTGTACGGGCCGCAATATGGGGGAGAGTAAATACCTTGTCCCTACAAATACAAGAAAATAAATTTTTAAAAAGAATTTTGGCAGCTCCCAAGTTCTACAGCTAATTACATTGTGCACAAGGAATTGTCTGTATCCTATATAAGTGATTTTATTGAGGTAGCGGGTCTTACATTTTGGAGAGGGCTGTGGGCAAAAGAAGAGACAAAATTTACAACGGATCTAATAAAGGATTGTTTGTCTCTTTTCGCATGGAAAGAAAATACCTTGGTTAGAGTATATTCGTAACCTATTGGCATGCTGTGAGATAGAGCTCGACAATACAAATCCTGCAAATATACAAAGGATTAGTAAAAATGAAGTAAAGTTGAGATATATCTCAGAAAGTGAACGTGTTAGATTTGAAGCCGCCAGGCAGAAAAAAGTGTGGTTATGTATTGTGAATTACCCTCTGTCGAGGGCATTGAAACATACTTAACTTTGATAAGAAATACCCAACAGAGATTTTATTTTACAAGACTTAGATTGGGTACTCTACACTATTTAATTGCATTTTCTGACACAGAAAAATGGTCCCATATGCTACCAAATTGCCCATGTAATGGTCGCACCCCCGAGTCCACGCTACATTTTATGCTGTTTTGTACTCTGTATAGTGATATTCGGAAAATGATTTTAAAACCACTCTTTTTAGCTAATAGGTTGTTTAATTATAAAAATGCCTTTAACTTCCTCTGTAGTATGGACAATATGAAAACTGTATACTCGGTTATTCATTTTATTGAAAGGGCGATTAGAGAAAGAAAGGAACTTTTATTTTTAAATGTACTGAAATATGAGAAACATGAAGAGGATTGTTAATTATGTTTGGAAGTGATAGTCTATGAAGATCAACTTTAGATATTTTAGCATATTTTTAAGATGCGGTATTTTTGCACAATGCACATTCGTTTGCACAAATGAGATCTTGCAGTTTTGCACACTATGCATAAGCTTTGCACATGGGATATTTTGCACTAAAATCTAATTTATTGTAACAATGAAAGTATGGAAATCATGCTATTTTTAATATTTGAGTATAATATCTGAGTCACCCCCCGAGATTTCATAATGTTTTAAATATAATATTGAAAATCTGGTATTCTATGAAAAATTGTACGTTTTTAGAGTAAATATTGAATTTGTCGTGTTTTAGTATGCTTATATGGATGTATGTCTTACACCGAATAAAGCTGTTTTGATTTGATTTGAGTAACTCTCCCCCTATTTTGGTGGTGGAGTTGAGGCGATAATTGGAGTACCATAGCTTCCCAAGACTCCATCTAGGAGGGACTCAGCCTATCACAGACTAAAGTGTATTTACATGATAGCTACTCCTCTGCTTCTCCTGCCAATTGTGTCGATGTTCATTATATTGTATCCATCTGGCATGGCCATGGCTAAAACAGGGATAGCAGAGCCATTTAGCCACGTTTCAGTGATAAAAATGATCTCCGGTTTAAGGCTTTGAATCGTGTCCCACACCTCCACGCAGTGTTGAAAAAAATACCTCAATGCTTTCTATCCCATATTCAAATCAAGGCAGTTACCACGACAGAGAAGTCAAAGTCAGGAAAAGGAAGCTGGCACTGTCTCTTCTGATTTGGACGTTCTTCTGGGTAAAAATAAATATTGCATCATTAATGAAAATATAGCTCACAGCTGTGTTTTGCAATGGCATTTACAAAACAAAATAACCTACAACTGAAAAGAAGTTTGCTAAAAAATTACTAGTCAGAAAAGGACTACACGCATTCATCCAGTTACAAATCTGTGAGGAAAATGAAGTAAGTTCTTTGCTTTACTAAATTCACAAGCCAATAGCATATCCGGTTTAAGCACAGTATTGAATACTCGCAAGCAAATATGCATGACCAGGGTCATGGCAAGAATTGTCTGCTATTCTCCATTCACAAAATGTACAAAATAAAATGTATGTGCAAAAAAACCTATGCATGGTGAAAGGCAAAAAGAAAGCAGGAAACTTGGCAACCAACATGAAGGACAATACTCAGGATCTCTACTAAGATCCACGGGTGGAGAAAGAATTTTTAATCACAGTTAGTTGTGCACTGAGATAAATCGCACACAGTCTAAGGAAAGCTTAAATGCAAAAAAAACAATTGATGGACAGAATGCTGAACAATGTCATTCACCCCAGTACAGAGATCTGGGCCAAAATCCATCCTTTGTTTGCTCCCCACGCCATATCCAGTTTAAACCCAGCCATATGCAAATCAGTCTTGATTGACCCTACTCCCCATGAGAACAGTCCAGTTCGAACTGCCAGGCCAGGTCCTCCCTCACTTGGGGGTGAATGTTTGATTTGTTCTGCATTCCGTCCATCATATGTGAGTCTTTTGTTTTCTCGCCCTAAGTGCGCCGGGTATGCCCAGACGTGGGTTCCGGGCTCACTATGCCAATGGATTCAAACTAGCCTGGCTGATGAGGGCTGATACCCTGATACTGGTTCCAGGATGCTTGTTTCTGGTCCAGAGAGGACCTTGCTTAGCAATTCAGGCTGGACTGTTCCCATGAGGAGCAGTGTCAAGACTGATTTGCGTATGGCTGGGTCTAAACTGAGGTGGCATGGTGAGCAAATGAATAATGGATTTAACCCAGATCTCTTAACTGGGGGGTGAATGTGTGATTTATTCACATTCCGTCCATCATTTTTGTGTCTTTTGCTTCCTCTCCCTAAGATCGCCGGGTATATCCAGACGTGGGTCCCGGGCTCATTATGCCACTGGATTCAAACTAGCCTGGCTGATGAGGGGTGATACCCCGAAACTGGTTCCAGGATGCTTGTTTCTGGTCCAGGGAGGACCTGGCTTAGCAGTTCAGGCTGTATCTATTCCCATGAGGAGCAGTGTCAAGACTGATTTGCGTATGGCTGGGTCTAAACTGAGGTGGCATGGTGAGCAAATGAATAATGGATTTAACCCAGATCTCTTGACTGAGGGGTGAATGTGTGATTTATTCAGCATTCCGTCCATCATTTTTGTGTCTTTTGCTTCCTCTCCCTAAGTGCGCCGGGTATACCCATACGTGGATCCCGTGCTCACTGTGCCTCTGGATTCAAGCTAGCCTGGCTGATGAGGGGTGAGATCCCGAAACTGTCCCAGAATGCTTGTTTCTTGCCCAGGGAGGATCTGGATTAGCAGTTCGGGCTGGACTGTCCCCATGAGGATCAGGGTCAAGACTGATTTGCATATAGCTGGGTCTAAACTGGGATGGCATGGTGAGCAAAAAAATGATGGATCAACCCAGATCTCTTGACTGGGGGTGAATGTTTCATTTGTTCTGTATTTTGTCCATCATTTGTGTGACTTTTGCTTTCTTGCCCTAAGTGCGCCGGGTATAATCAGACGTGGTTCCCGGGTTCACTGTGCCATTGGATTAAAGCTAGCCTGACTGATGAAGGGTGATACCCTGAAACCGGTCCCAGTATGCTAGTTTCTGCTCCTTAGAGGACCTGGCTTAGCAGTTGGGGCTGGACTGTTCATGTGAGGAGATGGGTCAAGACTGATTTGCATATGGCTGGGTCTAAACTAGGGTGACATGGTGAGCAATGTAACAATAGATTTAACCCAGATCTCTTGACTGGGAGTGAATGTTTGATTTATTCTGCATTCCATCCATCATTTGTGTGTCTTTTGCTAAGGAAAGTTTAAAACACAATATGTTTTCACATGTGAAATAATTTCTAACACTGGCCTCTGGATATTAAAATTGAATTTTAGGATTATTGGCAGTTTAGTTACTAGGTGATGCCCTGGCTGTTCATGCACTGCATTCCAGCATTAATATGTGGTTGATTTAGAGTAGCGTATGCGCCAGAAACATGTGATGTGGTTGCACATGGAGGGGTGTGACTGGGATCCTCCGCCACTAGTTCCAATGCTGGTAGATGCCCTTGGCACGGCCTAATTAATAAAAGGGTATCCAACAGAATTCCTGTTTAGTTACCCACATTACTGAATGAGTCGAGTCATTATTTAAGGTGATGTGCCCCCACACGACATAACAGTCGAAGACACTGAATGGATATGCTGATGCATGCCTGGGGTTGCCTTTATCTCTTTCCATGACAGGTGTTTGCACACAATGAAGACACTTTTGGAATCCAAATGCAATGGTAAACATTCATTGCATCTCACTCTGAACTGGAAATTTTACAAACTGACCTACAGTTGGTTCATAAAATTCTTTACTGATGTCAAATTGTGACCAGATGTTTGTGACCAGTTTTTTAACAATACTATCCTCTCAACACTATCCAAGCTTAGATGTCCAAATTCTATTTACAATATAACCTCACAAAGATATGACTTTTTCTTATCCCTAGTGGTAATAAACAACACCAAATTCAGAAATGTCTCCATGAGTTGAAGTTGTATGGCATCATATCTTATCTTGTCAACAGCATCCAGTTTTGCGGCTTCCACATCAGTATCTCTCACCGCTTCAAGATGTATATCGCCCACAAGAATAAGGAGCACATCTATAGTTGGTCTGTCAGCCTATTGGGTTGCCAGTGTAGTGGAGGCCCTCATCTCTTCCAGCCCAGGTGGGAACCACCACACTACATTTAGAAATTCACACCTTTTTGGCAGTCACTGGTAATTATTGGGGGGAGGGCATTCCGGTCCATCGTACTCTGGGCCAATTACATCATTGTCACAGAATAATAACCAGGGCGTGAGATTAATTCATAGAGTTCACCCATCGTTTTTTTGTTGTCCTCATTGAAACACCACAACTACAATGGGTATACTACATCTGGGTCCCAAACTCACTGCGACATAGGTCTCAATCTGTACAGTACTAATAAGGCCCAAATAGGTCAAAACCAGCATGGGGCTGCTTGTGTTCCTGTTGAGAAGGGACATTCCCTGGCAGGTTGAGCTAGACTGTTCCTATTAGAGCAGGACCAAGGCTGTTTTACATATGGCTGGCTCCAGTCTGAATTGGCATGGTGGGCAAGAAAACAATGGACTGCATTGTGGCCCACAGTAATTAACAGTGGTTGAGATTAAATAAATAAATCCATTCATCACTTTTTTGTTCTCTTGAGCCTTAATACACAAAAATAAATGTCCCTCCATGACCCTTAGTTAAGTAGAAAGGATAGTCATATTTGAGTATAGAAGGCATCTAGGACCCTGTTGTCACTGCAACATGCTACACTATTGCTAGCTTTGCCTATGGCGGCATTATGTTATAAGTGGTGTCATGACTTCCACTCAACTCCTATTCTACCTTTAGTCATTCACTGTCACTGAAATGGAACCTGTCCATGCAAACTGTTTTTTTAATAATAAAGTACGGCCCTGTGGAGGTCAAAGAGCACTGCCCTTGCCTCTTATTTTTTTATGTCAGAGACCCAAATAGGTGATGAGGCACCTCACAGTTTACATGAAAACATCTGTGACATATTTAAGATACTCCTAAAGAAACATTTAACCACAGAGGCTGGAGATGGGCTTGGTAGTGTCCAAGAAGCCTTCCACACTAAACAGAGAAAGGACATTCAACCCAATCAATGCAAATCATTATTTGTCCAATACTCTCTGTTGCTAAATTACACTTCCACTTTCCTATTGGTCTTCAAAACCTCTCCGTACTTTGCTGATCCTTCTTTATACACATACCTATCTGTCCACATAGTCAGTTCAAGAAAAGAAAAAGAAATCCGTCAAAACCGCATTACATAAATAAACCAAAGACATTGAATTGTCTAACGTGAGAAAGCCAAGTCTTCAGTTCATTCCTAAACATTAGCAAACCGGGTTCAGCACAAATGATAAAGGGAACAAAATTCCATTTGGAGGTAGTGGCCAATGAGAAAGCCCTCCTGCCAATTGTGGTACATGTAACATTGGGAATATTGAGGAGAAATTGGTACTTTGATCTTAGGGCATTGTCTGTTTATTCCAGATAAAAATATGTGATAAAGGAAAGGGTCTCTTATAGTACACAGATTTGTGAACCAAACAGAGAGATTTAAAGAGTACCCCATTTCCTAACCAGTAGGCAGAGCAGGGAGGCCAGAGCAGAAGAGATAAGGTTCCTTTTGCTCAGCAACAGCTCCAGGCAGGCAGCCGTGTTTTGAACCAGCTGTAATTTGTGGATGGCACCTGGAGAAGATTGGAGTAGAGTGTGTTACAATAGTCAATGCAAGCTAAGAGAAAAACCTTTAATATTCACGCCCTGTCAGAGAAGGAAAAAAAGATAAAGGGTACATTAGGAGTATAAAAGGCAGGATATCACAACTGAATTAATTTGATTTGTTGAGTTGAGAGCCAAGACAAACTTAATGCCAAGTAACTGACAGTGGCCTCCACACAAGTAACTGATGGTGGCCAAACTTCAATAGACTTTTTCTGTAAAAAAGATTCTGAAATGGGGGCTGGTCTAAAAGGGAGCAAGATTTCCATCTTATGGCTGTTTTGTTGTAGCTGGGCAGTCGAGTTGTTTGGATACACATTCTTTTCACAATTTTAAGAATGCTTTAGGTACCCCCCACATACATGAAGAGGGTAAAACCCAAGGGTTGGATAAGATATGCAAGAGCATCATGTATGATTTCAAAAGTAGTGGAGACAAAATGGTCCATTAGGGATACCACATGTGAGGGAAATTGCTGTAGATGGAAAAGGGACAATGACTACTTGTTGGGTTCCGTTGGTTAGAAAGTCTGTGAAACAAAGAAGAACAGAGTCTCTGACACTGGGAACATCCTATGTAGATAGAAAGTGTTGGTGATCTACGGTGCATATAAATGCTGACAAATCCAGCAAGATAAGTGCAGCCAGTATGTCTACATCTGCACTCTGTGCAATTTGCCCATGCCAGTCACTACAATGGATTCAGTCCTACACGATGAATAAAAACTAGCTTGCATAGAGTGAAGAAGTATATTATGTTCAACATGATTTGATAACTGGCTGATACAGCTTTTTCCAACAATGTGGTCACATTGGGATATTGGTCAGTAATTTGGATGGATCACCAGGATCTAACAATGTTTTCTTCCACGGAGGGATCGGGAATTTGAACTTTAAATCCTTAGGAATTCACAGGCGGTCTAGGAAACATTAAGGATGGATTTACTTTGAGAATTTTCAAGTTAGTTTTTGTTATGAAATCTGACTGGGAGAATGTCTGCTGACAAGAAACAAGCATTGGCAAAGCCAACAGGTTTCCCCTTTGCAACAGCTATTGGCTTTTGGAATGTGTTTTAGCCATGTTGTACATCAGTATAGCTGGTGTTCAGCATGTCTAAAGGTTAGTGGAGTGGTGTGGTGGGTGGAGTGGAGTGGGAGGAGTGGGTGAGGTGGGGAAGAGTGGGGTAAATTGGAGTAGATTGGAGTGGGGTAGATTGGGGTATAGTGGAGTAGGGTAAATTGGGGTAGAGTGGAGTTGGAGTAGAGTGTGTTAGAGTGAGGTAGAGTGGGATATATTTGGGGTAGATTGGAGTACAGTAGGGTAGATTGGAGTGGGGTGGATTGGGGTAGGGTAGATCGGAGGGGGGTAGAGTGGGGTGGGGTGGGGTAGATTGAAGTGGGGTGGGTTGGGGTAGATTGGGGTAAGGTGGAGTGGGGGTGGAGTGCAGTGGGGAGGAGTGGGGTGGAGTGGGGTGGAGTGGTGTAGATTGGGATAGATTAGAGTGGGTCAGATTGGAGTGGATAGATTGGGGTATAGTAGAGTGGGGTAAATTGGGGTAGAGTGGAGTTGGGGTAAAGTGTGGTCGATTGGGATATATTGGGGTAGATTGGAGTACAGTAGGGTAGATTGGAGTGGGGTGGATTGAGTAGGGTAGATTGGCTGGGATTGGACTTGAGTGGAGTAGATTGGTGTGGGGTAGATTGGAGTGAAGTGGGATAGATGGTAGTTGAATGGGGTACATTGGGGGAGAATGGGGTAGAGCAGTGTAGTTCAGAGTGGAGTGGGGTTTGAGTGAAGTGGGGTTGACTGGAGAAAGGTAGATTGGATGGGGTACATTGGAGTGGGGTTCATTGGAGTGGGTTTGATTGGTGTGGCAGAGAGTGGGATAAATGGGGGTGGAGTGGCATGGATTGAGGTAGATTAGAGTATACTGGAGTGGGGTAGACGGGAGTGTGGTAGATTGGAGTGGGGTAGATTGGGGTTGATTGGAGTGGAGTATGCTAGATGGGGTGGATGGGAGTAAAGTGGAGTGGGATAGATTGGGAACATTGGGTAGAGTGGGATAGACTTGGGGTAGATTGAGGTGGAGTGGGGTAGATCGGGATGGAGTGGAGTGGGGTAGATTGGAGTAGATTGGAGTGGAGTTGTGTAGATTAGAGTGGAGTGGGGAAGACTGGTTTGGAGTGGGGTAGATTGCAGTGGAATGGAGTGCATTGGAGTAAGGTGCATTGGATTGAAGTGGAGTGGGTTAGATTGGAATACAGTAGGGTAGACTGGAGTGGAGTGGGGTAGATTTGAGTGGGGTAGATTGAGGTGGGGCAAATTGGAGTGGGGTAGACCAGAGTGGGGAAGAGTGGGGTGGGGTGGCATTAGTGTGTGGATTAGGGTAGAGTGAGGTAGATTGGAGTGGAGTGTGGTAGATTAGAGTGAAGTGGAATGGGGTAGATTGGAGCGAAGTGGGGTAGATTGGTGTGGAGTGGAGTGGGTTAGATAGAGGTAGACTGGAGTGGAAAGGGGTAGATTGTCATAGATTTCAGTGGAGTGGAGTTTTGGAGTAGATTAGGGTGGTTTGGAGTTGAGTGGGTTAGATTGAAATGGGTTAGATTGTATTGGGGTAAATTGGAATGGGGTAGATTGGGGAGGAGTGGAGTGGGGTAGATTGGGGTGGAGTGGGATGCATTTGGGTAGATTGGAGTGGAGTGGGGTAGATTGGAGTGAAGTGGGGTAGACTGAGGTAGAGTGGAGTTGATTGGGTAGAGTAGAGTAGATTGGAGTTGGTTAGATTAGGGTGGATTGAAGTGGGGTAGATTGGGTTAGATTGGAGTAGAGGAGGTTAGATTGGAGTGGAAAGGAGTAGGGTATGTACATACATATTGCCCAAGAGGATTCCGACTATTATGTTCGCTGATCAATGTCATTCAGAACCCACTTTCATATAATCTCATCTGCCGACTTGGAGGTAACCTTAGGCAGGCCAGCATCAGAGTCCTCTGCAGAGCTAGCAACCTGGTAGGTATCTGAATTCAGGTCATCCTGGTCACTGTGCGAAGATCAAGGGCTCGTACCGACAGTGCTGATCTCCGCTACTGCCCTAATTACTTTGTGACGTTCGTCCCGAGCTTCTTCCAGCGATGGTGCCCTTGTTTTGTCTGTGTCCACTTTCCTGCCTCGAAGAGCCGAGTTCGGGGACCCCCTCTTAGTGCAACATCCGGATTAGATTTGATCCAGGTCCAAGCATCTTGCGGGGTTTGGAAAAACTGGACACCAGTCGATGTGATCACCCACAGACGGGCTGGGAATATCATTGCATAGGGCAATAGGGCACATTCAGTTGTCGAAGGTGTCTCTTGACCGCCAGGAAGGTAGCCCGTTGACTCTGCTCTTCCCGGGGGGAAGTCTACGAATATCATGACCCTGCTGTTATCAATCTGAATGTTGCCTCGCTGATGGGATTGCCCCAGGATGTGATCATGCCTGCATTTCCAGGGTCCGAACTCTGCCTTCCATAGTGGATAGTGATTGCTGCAGCGCTGTAATCTCTCGGGGTATGTCTGTCAGCGTATGCTCAGTGGATATGGCCCTTTCTGCCAGTTGGTGGTGGTCGTCTTTGACTAGATTCAGATCGGTGCCTATGGCATCTATTTTTAAGTCCAGTACTTCTTGAGATACGGTATTGGTCTGCATGATGTCGGACAGCGTTGGTCGGCCCTGGGGTACCTCTCATTGGGGCAGCCCATTCTCCTCTTCTTCATCGGTTGGCGCAGCGACCAGGCCAGGATCAGAGGCATTTTGCCCATGTTTTCTGGGTACTTTTCCCATGCTGAAGAAGGAGTAGCCCACTACGTCTGCTGGTAGCTTAGAGTGGGGTATCCTCTGGAGAGGTATTCCTCTCTCAGGGATAAGCAATAGGGCAAGGTGTCCCCCCCATTGTGGTCCACTGCAAACAAGTATTTGCTCACTAACCCACTAATGCCGGCCTCTTCCTGCAAGATTCCAGTGTAGTTCTTTGTACTGCGACAGGGGCCCAGCAGGGTACTCCAGCAGAGCCTTCTTGGAGCTCCCTACGGGAACTGGGGGCGAGGGCCAACACATCCCTAGGGTTTCAGCCAGAGGAGAGGAGATGGCGAGTACACTCCGGTGTCTTAATGCTCTCGGGTTGGTGTGTTCAAGCTACACAGCAAGACCCTGGTGCAATCGCGTGGTGGCAGCCGCCTTACTTGGACGGATCGCAGCTCTTCCGTAACGAGTTCTGGGTCACCTAATCCACATTTCAGTCCCTCCAGTCAGGCCTCTCACACCGCCCCACACGCTCACTCAATGGGCCTTCCAGCTGTGGCATAGGATGCCGACCTCCCCAATAATCGGAGACCATCCGGTGCCTCCAGAATTAGCCCCTGCAGCAGTGGTGCAGCATCAAAGGGAGTGTCCCATAGCATGAGGGGCACTCCGCTCCTTCAACAGGCCGCGTCTGCTCATGGTCCCGAGGCGGAGACCCAGATGGAGAGCCCCAGTGGGATATCAGGGCACTAAAGGCACCGTCATCTCCGATCTAGAGCAGGTAGGAGGGTCATCCAATGGGTTTCGCTGGGATCTCTCAGTTTTGTGCGTGCCGCAGTGAAGTCTCGTTATTCAGGGGATCCGCGCAGGCAATGCAGTCAGCACCTCTCCCAGTCTCCGCAGTCCCCGTCTCTGGAGCAGGTCTCTTAGAGTCTCTCGGCCTGGGCAGTTATCTCCAAGGGCTCCCAGCAGTGCGAACCGGTCTGTGTTCCTCCTTCCCTCTGCACGCCTGGAATCAGCTCTTACTCCTTCGCTACGCCCATCGTTTCACTCAGGCTCTGTGGCCGCAGCCATCTTGGGTGATATGACGCAAGGCCTTCTTATTTCGTGAAGGCCGCCTCTGACTCAGTTTCCAGCTCGTTCACTGCCCTTGGATGCTTCTAGGACTTCCCGTAGGCCTCCCACAGAATTGTAGGGGTGTTAGGGCTCAGGATGTCAGTGGATGGGGGTTCGCTAGGCGGGAGCTCCGCGATTTGTGTCCATCTACATCAGCGCCTAGCCACGCCCCCTCAAGTGGAGCAGCCCCTTGGGCAAGAGCTTCACCAAATTCTTTGGGCATTGTTTTGGTAATTTTCTGCCTCCTCGGGAAGCAGATTGGCCATAGTTTGAGGCACATCTGCCTGGGGGGGTGGGCAGAAAGCAGCTAGCACAAGGGACTTGTAATATATATTTGTTTGGGAGCGGCTCTTGGGCAAGGGTTGCCCCCTTTGTGGGGGCATATTTTTTGGCACACTTTTGGCCATTTTTTGTCCCCCCGGGGGGCTGATCGGCCATAGTTTGAAGCCGATCTGCCCCCAGTGGGGTAGGGCAGAAAGCCACTAGCACCGGGGAATTGTAATGTGTATTTGTTTGGGAGAGGCACCTTGGACTAGGGTCTCTCCCATTGTGCGGGCATATATTTTTGCTTACTTTTGGCCATTTTCTGCCTCCCCTAGTGTTGTATTCCGCTTTAGGTGTCCGTATATAGGTTTTCCTGAATCATGTCCTTATATAGGCACAATTCGCATTGCCCTTATATAGGCATAGAATCCCAGTCCTTATTTAGGCATTAACCGTGCACTCCAAATACAGGCATGGTCACCGACATCCGTCCACCCTAACGTC
Organism: Calotriton arnoldi; assembly: GCA_963921515.1. NCBI lineage: Eukaryota > Metazoa > Chordata > Amphibia > Caudata > Salamandridae > Calotriton > Calotriton arnoldi. The sequence continues at coordinate 103,578 of CAWUFW010004272.1, read as the reverse complement.
ACAACGAGTTCTTAGAAAACCAGACCCTTAAGCTTCGGGAGTTCCCTAGCACAGGACTATTGATTTCTCCAAGAACTCATCTATTATGTATGAACCGTTATACCTTAAGGGTTCATTCCTGACGTCTTCCTCTGTCCGACTTCACGTCAATGCTAACATTCCAAGACACCTACCAGGTATAAATATACCTTCCCTTGCCCAAGCAAGTTAGAGGAGACCTCGACTTCAGAGGAGCCCGTATCCCAGCCTGACGCACTGAGAAGACGCTGTCATTCCTGCACGCAGACGAATCCAGCTTCCAGTGTTCTGACTCCCTTCGCAGGGTGCTAGAGTTCCAGATCCGGCAAGAGATTCCCACCTCTCTCATTCTCAAGGTATGGAGCTGACTAGAACCTAGAGGGACTCTTGGCATACATACCATACCATACTTGGCATACTATACTTAACATACTCTTAGTATACCAGACTAGAGAATACTCCACCTACTTCTACCTTTCCCTACACCTAGACTAGGTTAGGTACATTGGGGTAGAACTAGCCTAGAGACGCATCATATGAGTACTCGCATTTTTAGCTCATATTATTTATGTACGTGAATATATGCTAAAAGATAATGCTAGCGCAGTATTATTTATTTCTACTGCTTGCGCTGTACATTATTTATCTTGCATACTGTCTTGTGATCGTAACAGCACATCTCTCTTACACGAGAAACAAGACTGTTCAATAAAACCCTTTTATTGAAACGCCCGTCTTTCCTTTCTGTGTAACTCTGTAGAAACTAAGCATGCACGATTGACTGAGTGAAACTGTTATCTATTGTTTCCACGATTCTGAGATGTGTTCCGCTTCTAAAGGGAAACAAAGTTGTCATGTTTTTCGGTTGCCAGAAACTACTCCCTTCTTGTTCTCAAGGAGTTTCTAGTGGCCTTTGAGCTAGCTGGCACAAGTAATTAAGTTTAATATACTCGATAGGGACATACCGACCTTAGTCCTATGTCAAGCCTATAGGTTATATTATTCCAATGCGCAGAGCCTATTAGGGAAATAGGAACTACACTACACTAGAGGCAGATCGGCTATAGTTTGAAGCCCATCTGCACCCGGGGGCGGGGGGCAGAAAGCCACTAGCACAGAGAATTTGACTGTTTATTTGTTTGGGAGTGGTCCCTTCGGCAAGGATCGCTTGCATTGTGGGGGCATCATTTGTGGCATATTTTTGGCTATTTTCCGCCCCCCTGCGGGCAGATCGGCCATGGTTTGACACCCATCTGCCCTCCAGAGGGGCAGAAAGCCACTAGCAGTAGGGAGTTTGCTGATGTATGTGTTCGGGAGCGGCCCCTTAGGCAAGGGTCGCTCCCATTGTGAGGGCATATTTCTTCTGCATACTATTGACCATTTTATGACCCCCTAGGGGTAGATTTGGCATAGTTTGCGGTTCATCTGCCCTCAAGAGGGGGCAAAAAGCTACTAGGCACCAGGGATTTTTTTTGTGTTGAGGAGAGGAACCTTGGGCAAGGGTCGCTCCCCATAATGATGGCAATATTTTGGCAGTTTTTCTGTCCCCCCTTGTTGCAGATTGGCCATATTTTTAGGCCCATCTCAGAAGACCACTAGACACCAGGGAAAGTTTCTATGTGTTTATGTGTAAACTAGAGTTTGACTGATCTGTGTGTACTGGTGTTTGGTTGGTGGTGTGTGTAGACTGGTGCTTGACCTGTGGTGTGTGTGGACTGGCACTTGGCTGGCAGTGTTTGTGGACTGTCTCTTGGCTGGTGGTATGCGTGGACTGGCGCTTGGCTGGTGGTGTGCATGGACTGGCGCTTGGCAGGCAGTCTGCATGGAATGGTGCTTGGCTGGCTGTGTTTGTGGACTGGCGGTGTTTGTGGACTGGCGTTTGGCTGATGGTGTGCTTGTACTGGGGATTGTGCTGGTGGTATATGTCGACTGGCTTCTGGCTGGCGATGTGTGTGACTGGTATTTGGATGGTGATGGGCAGACTTCATAGTGTTTTATAATGTTAACTGTTTTATTTCTTGACATCATTTGCATTTGTGATCGTAATGTTTTATTTCGCCTTTTTATTCTTTACTTTTGATTTCCTTTGCTGTGACTCCTGCTTGCAGTTTCAGCACTGGTAGATCTGCAGTTTGTGTAGTTGCATGTGTTTGGTAAGAAAAACATTTTTGTACTGTTTACTGCAAATGAGTATTACTGCCCTGCATGAATACGTTTTTTGTAAATAGTGTAATAATAGCAGCATTTTAGCTTCTGTTTTTTTGTGTGTGAAATTCTCCTTGGATGTGTGCACAATGTTTATTGTGCTGTTTTGTCTGTAATTTTCTTTTGTTTTTTCTTTCTAGTGGGATGTCGTTGGTGCTTGCTGTGTCTGTGCATAGTAGGTGCAGATGATCCTGAGTCTTGCTGTCTCTGACAAGTGATTGGTATCGAAGTTGAGCATATAGGATTTGTGTGCTCTGTATTGATTGACTTTTCCTTCCAGGTGGCGTGTGTAGTGGCTTGCTGCTGGTCACTACACACACATTGCCAGCCAAACTCCAGTCCACACACTCCGTCAGCCGCCAGTCGCCAGCCGGTGTGATTGCTGTGTCAGTCATGTGGGCGTACAAAAGTGATGGTCCCTTGAATGGCACTATCTGTTGATGTGAGTGTTGTAATGTGCAGGGCTGGGGGTGTCAATGGTTTTGTGTGTACCCCCCAAGAATGGTGTGTGAATGGCCTGTAAAGTGGTTGGTGTCTTGTCGCGGCTTAGCAGCTCATGAGCTGTGACTAATTGGTTCACTTCTTTTAACTTTCAATTATTAACAGTGTATTTCATTTCGGTGAAGTCTCTTGTTCATAAAATTTACATTTTGAACCTATCACTCACCCCTGTGCCAAATCCAACCAATATGTATGTGTAGTTGAGAAGTAGATGGTTGTGCAGTAATATTTGTCTTTTCTGTCTTTCTCTGCCAGGGTGTACATTGTCTGTAGGGAACATTTACCAACTCTAGATAGTTTTATAAACTAGACACCCAGGGTAGTCCAGTGTGGTGTGGCTAGCATGGATCCCCCAGCGTTTTCTCACCCAGAACCCCCTGCAGAACCCACTGCATCCCTCAAGTATAGCTAAAAAGTCACATTTTCTTCATATTTCTGGGTGGAAAAGTTGTGGGATCCACGAGCCGGCACAAATTTCCTTCCACCCAGCATTCACCAAGTCTCCTGATAAAACTGCCTCCCCTTTTGGACCCACTTTGGTTCCCCCTCAGGTTTTTATTTTATACGTTTTTAGGCTGACTCTGCTTTGGGCACCCAGACAAGTGAGGTATCATTTTTATTGGGAGACCGAGGGAAAGGCTGGGTGGTAGGAAATTTGTGCTGGGACAGTGATCCCACACAGAAATGTGAGGACAATCTTACTTTTTAGCTCTGAGGTTTGTAGAGGATTCTGGGTAAGAAAACGTCAGGGGATCAACGCAAGCCTCACCTTCCTGGACTCCCATGGGGTCTAGTTTTCAGATATGTCTGGGTTTGGTAGGTTCCTCTAGATGGCCGCCGAGCCCGGGACCAAAAACTCAGATGCCCCCCTTGGAAAAACAGGTCATTTTGTGATAGATAGATAGATGGCATATGCATTTTTGGAACCAAGCGCAGCGGCCATCTAGGAAAACCTACCAAACCCAGACATTTCTGAAAACTAGACACCCAGGGGAGTCCATTGTGGGGTGACTTGTATGGCTCTCATCAGGTTTCTTTACCCAGAATCCCCTGCAAAGCTCAAACTTTACCTAAAAACCCATTTTCCTTGCATTTCTGTGAGGAAAACTCCTGGACTGTGCAGGCAGCCACAAATTTCCTACCACCTAGCGTTCCCCAAGGTCTCCCAATAAAATGCTACTTAGATGACCGCTGAGCCCGGGACCAAAAATGCAGATGCACCCTTACAAAAACAGGTCGTTTTGCAATAGATAGATAATGTTGATGTCTCCACAATATGTTTCAGGCCCTTCCTTGTCGCGGACACATGGCCCAACCACACAAGTGAGTTACCATTTTTATTGGGAGTCTTGGGGTAATGCCGGGTGGAAGGACAGATTCTAGAACTTTCCATCCCAGAAATGTGAGGAAAATGTGACTTTTTTGCTCAAAATCTGAGTTTTGCAAGGGTTTCTGGGTAAAAGTAATGTGGTAAGAGCCATGCAAGTCAGCCCACCCTGGATAGTCCTAGGTGTCTAGTTTTCAAATATTTTCAGGTTGGCTGTTTCCTAAGGTGTAAGCGGAGCTAGGGTCCAAAATCTAGAGCTACTCACATTGGAAAAAGAGGGTCAGTGTTTGGTGGTAAAATGTGCTGCGTCCATTTTGCATTTTGGGCCATTTCCTATTGCAAGCACTAGGTCTACCTACACAAGTGAGATACCATTTTTTTCGGGAGACTTCGGGAAATGCCAGGTGGAAGTAGTTTTGTGGCTCCCCGCAGATTTCAGAACTTTTCATCACAGAAATATAAGGAAAATGTGTTTTTTCAGTAAAAGTTTGAGGTTTGCAAGGGATTCTGGGTAATAAAACATGATGAAAGCCACGCAAGTCAGCCCACCCTGCCTGGATAGCGGTGGGTATGTACAGGTTGGCTAGATTTCCCTAGGTGCTAATTGAGCTAGCCTCCACAATTTAGAGCTTCCCACATTGGAAAAAAGGGTCAGTTTTTGGTGGAAAAATGTGCTGCATCCATGTTGCATTTTGGGGCGTGTCCTGTCGCGGGCACTAGATGTACCCACACAAGTGAGGTATCATTTTTATTGGGAGACTTGGGGTAATGTCAGGTGGAAGAATGTTTGTGGTTCCCCACAGATTCCGGAACTTTACATCACAGAAATGTGAGGAAAATGTTTTTTTTAGTCAAGGTTTGAGGTTTGCAACGGATTCTGGGTAATAAAACTTGGTGAGAACCACACAAGTCAGGCCACCTGGATAGCCCTAGCAGTCTAGTTTTCACAAATGTACAAGTTGACTAGTTTTCCCTAGGTGCCAGCTGAGCTAGGGTCCAAAATGTAGGGCTACCCACATTGGAAAAAAAGGGTCCATTTTCGGTGGAAAAATGTGCTGCATCCATATTGCGTTTTGAGCCATTCCCTGTCGCAGACATTAGGTCTACCCACACAAGTGAGGTACCATTTTGATTGGGAGATTTGGGGAAACATTGGGTGGAAGGAAGTTTGTGGCTCCCTGCAGGTTCCAGAACTTTCCATCACAGAAATGTGAGGAAGATTTGTCTTTTTTAGTCAAAGTTTAAGGTTTGCAAGGGATTCTGTCTCATAAAACTTGGTGAGAGCCATGCAAGTCAGCTCACCCTGGATATCCCTACATGTCTACTTTTCAAAAAAGTACAGTTTGGGTAGTTTTCCCTAGGTGCCGGCTGAGCTAGGGTCCAAAATCTAGAGTTATCCACATTGGAAAAAAAGGGTCCATTTTCGGTGGAAAAATGTGATCCTTTCATGTTGTATTTTGGACCATTTCCTGTCGCGGGCACTAGGTATACCCACACAAGTGAGGTACCATTTTTAGTGGGAGATTGGGGGGAATGCTGGGTGAAAAGAAGTGTGTGGCTCCTCACAGATTCCACAACTTTCCATCACAGAAATGTGAGGAAAACATTTTTTAGTCAAAGTTTGAGGTTTGCAAGGGATTCTGGGTAATGAAACATAGTGAGAGCCACGCAAGCCAGTCCACCCTGGATAGCGCTAGGTGTCTAGTTTTCAAAAATATGCAGGTTGGATAGTTTTCTCTAGGTGCAGGCTGAGCTAATGTCCAAAATCTAGAGCTACCCACATTGGAAAAAAACGGTCCATTTTTGACGGAAAAATTTGCTCCGTTCATGTTGCGTTTTGGGCTGTTTCCTGTCGTAGGCACTAGGTCTATGCACACAAGTGAGGTAACATTGTTATCAGGAGACTTGGGGGAACGCTGGGTGAAAGGAACTTTGTGGCTCCCTTCAGATTCCAGAACTTTCCATCACAGAAATGTGAGGAAAATGTGTTTTTTTTTGTCAAGGTTTGAGGTTTGCAAGGGATTCTGGGTAATAAAACATGGGGAAAACCACACAGGTCAGCCCACCCTGGATTGCCCTAGGTGTATAGTTTGCACAAATGTACAGGTTGGCTAGGTTTTCCCAGGTGCTGGCTAAGCTAGGGTCTAAAACCTAGAGCTACCCACATTGGAAAAAGAGGGTCAGTTTCAGTGAAAAATTGCGATGCTTTCATGTTGTGTTTTGTGCCATTTCCTGTCGCGGCACTAGGCCTATCCACACAAGTGAGGACCATTTGTATTGGGAGACTTGTGGGAGCATATAATAGTAGAACATTTGTTATTACCAATTGGATTTCACTGCATTGGTGCCTTTCAAATGTAAGCCAGTGTATAAGAAAGATGACATTTTGAAAAATTCCCTCCAAATCATACGCTAGTACGGGTACTCACAAAAATACCCTCCAAATCATAAGCTAGTACGGGTACTCACACATTCAGAAATGTATCAATAACCACTATTCCTAAACTTTATATCTTGTGCCCATTTTCAGAAATACATATGTTTCCTTGACGCCCATTTTTCACTATAAGTATTGGTCTATACTCAGTACTCAATAAAAAACCATTGTAAGTTGCAGCTCAGTTGTTTGCTCTGGGTAACTTGGGTTCTTGGAGAACCTACAAACCCTATATATCCTCACAACAAGAAGGGTCCAACAGACATTATGGTATATTGATTTTGTCAATCAGCCATCGTGACAAAAAGGTACAGATGAAAATGTTGTCGCAAATGCCCCTTTTTTTCCTTTCTTTATTTCAACAATTATTTTCCTTAGGAAAACCTTGACAGATCTACACATATAAACCTTTTTGAATTTTGTCTACTTTTCAGAAATTTATAGATTTTCCGGATCACTCATATTTTTCAGACTAATTTTCACCACAAACTTAAAGTAGGTTGAGAGCACAAAAAATAGGCTACCTCTTAGAAAATGCAAAAATTGTGGTACAAAATTATGTTTTTTGATTCAGCTCTGAATGTTCCTGAAATCTGGGATGATGGTGACTTTAGTACAGCAAACCGTTTGTGGATGCCATTTTTAGGAAAAAAACCTTTATCTGGAGCACTTTTTCCCTATTTTTTTTTTCAAAATACTCAAAAGTTTGCTTTATTTTGTCAATTATCTCTGTCCCCTCCAGGAGAATCAACAAACCCTGGGCACCTTTAGAATTCCCAGGATATTGGAAAAAAAAGACGCATATTTGGCATGGATACATTATGTGGACAAAACGTTATGGAGGCCTAAGCGCGAACTACCCCAAAAACCCAAAAAAGGTTTATCGCACAGGGTATTGGGGATCACAATTGGCAATTGCCTTCATGTGTTCCAAGATATGCTTCTTAACTATATGAACAGTGCTTCCACGTACCTGTTCCTGCATGGACAGTTAAGTATGCAGATAAAAAATCGTGAGCCTCAGGTCAGAAACTATGGGCCTGATTTTGATAGCGGGTGGTCTGACCGCCGCCCACTATCACGGCGGTCAGGAAACTGCCCGACAAGCATGTGGCGGTCTGACCGCCCAGTTACAATGCGACCCCGTGCTGGTGGTCGGAAAGTGCTCTTTTACATGGTGGCTTGTCTTGCAGCCCAGGAAAAGGGCTGCAGCACAAATCGCAGTGTAAAGGAGCACTTCGTGCACATCCATGCACCGTGTGCCATGCACCATGTGGTGCATGGCACACAGTGCATGGAGGTGCATGGGGGCACTACATGTGCCCCCAGGGCCATTTTACAGTTGCCTGCGAGGGATGGGGGACCTGTTTGAAGCCCCCAAAGTCCCTTTACAATAGCCTTTTCATGGCGGTCGGACCGCCATGAAATGTAGCAAAGGGACATCATAATCCCGATGGCGGTGCCTGCCTCCACACTGCCTCCATTTGGGATAACAATTCCGTAGGGATCACTGATTGGCAATCCATCCTTGACAGACGAGGGTCCAGCCGGCAGAATTGTAATGCGGCGGTTGGACCAAAGGCCTGACGGCGGTAGGGCTGCCACCAACGTGCTGTCGGTGCTGACCCACCACCATCGTAATTAGGCCCTGAATTATGTTCTTCCTTCCTTTGCCATAGGGGACCTCATATTCCCTTCAACTCTTGAAGTTTGAGGGAAGTAGCCAACTACAACTCCTGGTTACTGGTTGCCACTCCCCCTCCACTGCAGCAGCATAGAGGAACCACTCTCGGTCCTCCAGCCATGCAGTGCATAGGTTTTAGCCTCCAGCTGCCATGGCCTCGCGCTGGCCAAGGTTAAATCCTTGTTTTGGTTAGTTCAAATTTCTTTTAGTTTATTAGTGGTTCGTTGTGTTCCTGGTTTTATTTTTGGGTTATTATTCACTGCTGCCTCTGGGCTCACTGCCCAGTTTTGCCTTCTGCCGCCCTTGTTTCCTTCCCACCCCCTCTGGTCAGCCACTTTCCACTGCTGCAGCCAACTGGTCCATTCCGGATCCCCACTTCCCATCCTGCCCTCCCGCTGCCCCGACTGTCCTGACTGACCCCCCCACCTCCCAGAGCTACTTAATGTAGGCCACAGCGCAGCTCCAGTGAGTAGCCTACTACCTCACCTGGTTACTGGTTGCCACTCCCCCTCCACTTCAGCAGTATAGAGGAACCACTCTTGGCCATGCAGCACATAGGTTCGAGCCTCCTGCTGCCCTGGCCTCGCGCTGACCAACGTTGAATCCTTCTTTTGGTTAGTTTAATTTTGTTTTAATGTATTAGTGGTTTGTTCAGTTACTGGTTTTGTTTTTGATGTATTATTCACTGCTGCCTCTAGGCTCTCTGCCAAGTTTTGCCTTCCACCGCTCTTTTTTCCTTCCCTGCCCCCCTTCAGTCAGTTGCTTTCCGCCGCTGTGCCCAATTGGTCTATTCCGGATCCCTGCTTCCCGCTCTGACCTCCCACCGCCGCGAATGACCCGCCCACCTCCCAGGGCTATTTAATGGAGGCCACAGTGCAGCTCCAGTGAGTAGCCCACTACCTCCCCTGGTTACCGGTTACCACTCCCCCTCCACTGCAGCAGCATAGAGGAACTGCTTTCGTTCCTCCAGCTGTGCAGTGCGTTAGTTTGAGCCTCCTGCTGCCCTGGCCTCGCACTGACCAAGGTTAAATCCTTGTTTTGGTTAGTTTAATTTTGTTTTAATTTATTAGTGTGTTGTTCAGTTACTGGTTTTGTTTTTGGTGTATTATTCACTGGTGCCTCTGGGCTCTCTGCCCACTTTTGCCTTTCACCGCTCTTGTTTCCTTCCCTCCCACCTCCAGTCAGTCGCTTTCCGCCGCTGTGCCCAATCGGTTCATTCTGGATCCCTGCTTCCAGCCCTGCCCTCCCATCGCCCCGGCTGACCCGCCCACCTCCCAGAGCTACTTAATGGAGGCCGCGCAGCTGGTGCGCTGATGGCATCCCAAAGGCAAACAGGTCTGCGCCTGTCCATGCCTGGATCACTCCCAGTGCCAGGACTACTGGATCTTCAGCGCGCCCCTGTACTCCTCCTACGAGATCCGCAACCTCAAACCCAATACCCGGGACTCCAACACCAACATCACCTCACCATGCTCCATGGAAGGACCCTTCTCCTGCTACCACTGGCACTTCTCCTGCGACATGAGTACCCCCACGACCACTACACCGCAGGCGCCCTGCCACAAGTCTCAGCTTCACTACGTGCTACTCAACATCAGATCCCTCTGCAAGCATGGCGCAGATAATCTGGGTCACCATAACCACCCATGCCCCCGACGTCTTGTTCATTACTGAAACCTGGCTCTCCCCCACTACAACACCTGACATCACCACCGCGAAACCCCCAGGATACAAGATGATCCACAGTGACCGCCCTGATGGAAGTGACAGAGGCATCACCATCATTCACAAGAATTCCCTCGACTCCACCTCTGCCGACGACGTCCCAACACCTAAACTTCCAGATGAAACCGGATGCCAACACAACCTTCAGAGGAACCCTCACCTACGTCCTCCCAGCCCTCACCCCAGCTTCTGCAGGTCCATCCCAGACTTCATCGCCAGCTGGCCATCGACTCCAACCACTACATCTTCTTGGGCAACTTGAACTTCCACCTAGAAGACTCTGACAATACAAACTCTATCACACTTCTCGAAAACATGAGCATCATCGGCCTATCTTAACTGGCCACTGCCCCACGCACAGAGCAGGACACACCTTAGACCCCATTTTTTTAACCTACGACAGAGCCAAATTCTCCCACACCACCGAGTTGACCTGGATGGACCACAGCATTGTCCACTTCACCATCTACAGCCCGCAAGAAGCCCAGACTAAACAACCAAACCACCCACGCCACAACTGAAGCAAGGTCACAGAACACCTCTGAATCACTGCCCTAACAGAAGCAAGACTCACCCCCTCAAACACGCTCAAACTCGACGTCCAAAACTTCTCCAACTGGATCTCCTCAGCCGTCGACAATGACGCCCCCTGAAGAATACCACCAACAATAGACCCACCAAACAGGCCAGGTGGTTCACCCCAGAGCTACTGATCCTCACGAGACCCTGCAAGAAACTAGAGAGACAATGTCGATCCGACAAGACCCCCACCAACTTCGAGTCCTACAGATCCACCCTCAACAATTACTACCACTGCCTTTAAGAGACCAAAAAGAAGCCCTCTACACCCATATCGAGGCGAGCGCCATCCGTACCAAGGAGCTTTTCAGCATAGTCAGAGAAATCTCCTGCCCACAGCCACTGAGAACACGATCCGCCCATCCCAAGCCCTTTGCGACACTTTAGCTGACTACTTTCACCACAAAATCTCTGACATCTACAGCAACTTCGACCCCCAACCCACCGACCTCAACCACCTCCACGCCCAAACCAACGCCTCCCTTCCCCACCAGACCACTGACTGGAAACAGCTCTCCACTGAAGAAACCATCTCCATCATGAATTCCAAACACTCTGAGTCTCCCACGGACCCCTGCCCCCACCACATCTACAACCTAGGAAGAGATGCAATTGCCCGCCTCTTCACAGAACTCCTCAACACCTCCATCACAGCAGCCACCGTACCTAATGATTGGAAGCAGTCCCAGGTCAAGCCCATCCTGAAGAAACCCTCAGCCAACCGCAACGAACTCCAAAACTACAGCGCAATCTCACTTCTTCCCTTCCCAGCCAAAGTCTTGAAAAGGCCATCAACCACCAGCTCACTGACTACCTCGAAGGGAACAAACTACTTGACCCCTCTCAATCCAGCTTCTGACCCAACCACAGCACCGTGACCGCCCTGATTGCAGCAACTGATGACATCAGACCCCTCCTCAACCTTGGTGGAACTGCGGCCCTCATCCTCCTCGACGTATCAGCAGCCTTATACACCATCTCCCACCGTACTCTAGTCACCAGACTCTACCACATCGGCATCTGGGGCAACGCACTCAGCTGGAATTCCCCTTTCCTCTCGGCTGAACCCAGAGGGTCTACCTACCCCACTTTGCTTCTGCACCCAAAGACATCATATGTAGCATCCCCCAGGGATCCTCATTCAGCCCCACCCTCTTCAACACCTACATGACGCCACTGGCAGACATCGCCCGCACCCACAAACTCAACATCATCCCCTACGCCGATGACACCCAGCTTGTTCTATCCCTCCCAGGAGGTGCCAAAACCACAAGAGCCAACTTCCAAAACACCATGACTGACAACGCCACTTAGATGAAGACCAACTACCTCAAACTCAACTCGGATAAGACAGAGGTTTTCATATTTGGGAAGAAGCCCTTCCCATGGGATGACACATGGTGGCTCGCTGTACTCTCCCCCTCACTCACCCCCACCAGCCACACACGCACCCTCTGAATCATCCTGTACTCCCATCTGACCATGAAGAAGCAGATCAATGCTGTCTCCTTCACCTGCTTCCTCATCCTCCGTATGCTCTGCAAGATCTTCCGATAGATCCCGTCACATCAAGGAAGGCAGTCACCTAGGCCCTCAACGCCAGCCAATTTGACTATAATAACACACTCTATGCTGGAACCACCAAACAACTCCTGAGCTGCCTCCAGATCATCCATAACTCAGCAGCAAGACTCATCCTTAACCTCCCCAGAAGATCCTGTATCACCCCTCACCTCAGAGATCTGCACTGGCTACCCGTTCAGGAAAGATGCCTCTTCAAACTTCTCACGCACGCCTACAAAGCCCTCCATGAGTCCGGGCCTGTCTACATCAACAAACGCCTGACCTTCTACCAACAGACCAGAGAGCTCTGTTCCTCCACCCTCACCTTGGCCCACATCCCCCGCATCCGCCCCAGCTGCTGCGGAGATCGCTGCTTTGCCTACCACTCCGCCAAGTCCTGGAACGACCTCCACCTTAGTACCTCCACCTCTCTGAAGGACTTCAGGAAGCAGCTCAAGACTTGGCTCTTTGACAGCCATCGCCCTTGACTGAGGCTCAAATCACCCACCAGCACCTGGAGTCCCACCAGCACCTGGAGTCCCCCCAGGGTGACGAGCTGTGCTCTACAAGACCCACTGATTGATTGATTAATTGAACTCTTGCTGTTGGTACAAGCCTTGCAGGGACCACAGGGAAAGAAGAAGCCCTGCAACATCTGTTTTCTATTCCCATCCTTTATAGTAATGTTGTTGTGTACCAGGGAATCTCTTAGGGAATGTCCTTTGCCCTATGCTATACTGAGTTTGTCACTGATCATACAACCTATGGTGGGGCCGCTCTTCAAAATGTCTCAGTTCTTCCAAAACACATTCTGGACTGCCTTAGCCCCATTATTATATGTTGTAATCATGTGAGTGGTTTCCTGTTCTTCCCCTTCTTTTCTGGTTCTTTTGTTGTGAAACAGAATTTTGTTAAGATCTGTTTCATGAACCCTTTTAATTAGGGGTGGGCGAAGAATTCCAGTCCGCCAGCGGAGTTCGTGGAGTTTTGCCCACTCCACGCTCTGAAAAACTCAGCAAAGTGACGCGGAGCGGAGATTTTTCTTTCAAGCTTTTTGGCTAGCACTCGCAAGAAAAAAATCATACACGAGACCTCCTCCCTGCGATATTTCTCAACGCGGGCCGTTGCAGCAGGCCGCGACCATTCGCGTTGAGAAATCTACTGCTCGCATTGAGGAAGCTGCCGCTCGAGAAGAATGTCCACTCGAATGCCAGAAAGCAGCAGCACCCTCTAGCGTGACGCGTAGTGCAGTTCGCGCTGATTTTACAGCAGGGGACAAATTCCCAGCGCTAAAAATCAGTTTGAGCAGCGCGACTTAACAGACTCCGTCGCTGACGGAACTTCGCTGAAGTCCGCCCAGGCCTACTTTTAATTGTCTTAATCAGGACTCATTGGGAACAGCCTCTCTCCCTGAATCTAGACACCATCAACTTTTCTTCCTTTAAGTATGCCTCAACTGTATTGCAATTTCTCCTCACCCTCAGTAGGTCTCCAAATGGAATGCTCAATTTAAGGGCATCTGGGTGGCCACTGAGGGTGTGAAGGAGAATGTTCCCTGCTGTCAGTTTACTAAAAAGACTAGTCTAGATCCTATTGTCCCTTATTTCTACCAGCACATCCAAAAAAACAATCCTCTATTTGCTCATGGTGTATGTAAAAGCTAAGTTCAGTGTATTCTTCCTTAATTTATACACAAATCAATGAGCAGATCTCAGTGACACTTTTCAGATTATAAATAAGTCATCAATATATTTTAGCCAGAGGACAGCCTTTTTCACATCCTCAGGAGTGGTAGTGTGCTACTGAGGGTGAAGAGAAACTGCAATACAGTTGAGGAATACTTAAAGGAAGAAAAGTTGATGGTGTCCAGATTCAGGGAGAGAGGATATCCGCAATGTTGTCCCGAACAAGGCCATTAAAAGGGTTAATGGAATGGATCCTAGCAAAAATCTATTTGACAACAAAAGAAACAGAAAAGGAGGGGAAGAACAGGAAACAACTTGCATAATTACAACATACAATAGTGGGTATACTGCAGTCCAGCATGTGTTTTGGAAGAACTAGGACATTTTCAAGAGAAACCATACCATAGTTAGTCTGATCAGTGAGAAACCCAGTATAAAATACCACAAAGGGCGTTCCTTAAGAGATTCCATAATAATGTGAGGTCTCCTATGGCAAAGAGTGTAAGAACATAACACAGTTTCCAATCTGCAGCTCACAATTTGTAATCTACATACTTGAGTGTCCATGCAGAAAAAGGTGCGTGGAAAGCAGCATTCATGCAGTTAAGAAGCATATCTTGGAACACATGAGTGCAATTGATAATTGCGATCCCCAGTACTCTGTGGCACGAGAATTTAATGAAATACATTTTGGTGACAGATCCAAATTGACATATACAAAATGAGAGGAGGGTATAGAACATTAATGCTTAGAAGAAAAGAATCAAAATATATTAATAAATCTTGAAACTAAAAGTGCCATCCACGCTGAGATAGAAAGGGACAAAGTCTTTTGCCATTTCTAGAGCAAAGTATTTTATAAATATAAATAATTGAAAAAAACCAAAGGTTACAGGTACTTTATAGTCAGGTTGGTGTTTTACCCACACAAAGCCATAGAAATTCAGGAGTTATAGTTATTCTTATGTTAAGAAACTATAACTTAGGCCTAAAGCTACTTAACGGCATGAGTTATAGTTTCTTCAATCAAATGCAAATTTGAAGGAGCACCGCTGGTATGGCACTTTCAGGAACATGAGCACACTGAGGATGACATGTACTGGCAAGTGGCGGAAGTGGTGTCATTGGACAGATGCGGTGGCAATATCAAAGACACTCTGTACAGACGTGTGTGCAAGTGAATGGGCATACTTAATAGCACCCAGGAAGGTGTGTAAAATGTTAATGACCTGAGGCACCTCTCATTTTTGCTACAGTGAACAAATAAGGGTTACCTACACTGTAAATATATAACCAGCCATTGTTGTGGTGGGACATGTCACACTTATTATGACAATACTTAACTTTCAATGTATTTACTTTTGTTGTCCTGATTTAACTATTCTGCTGTGATTCATTCCATATTGAATTGTTTGCATCAATGGATGTATTAATATTTTCCACCACCTGGGGGCCACGCCATCTGGTGTATTATAGTGGTATTTTAATGTAAAATCTTAACCCCAACAAACACATTTTTCATTTCCTTCCCCCCAGCCCCATTCAAGCCCCTTGACTTGTGCGTTCCATGAGGTTTTCTGATCATGGTTGTACTCACGAGCGAGTGAATTGAACTGACAGGGATGGTGTTCACCCAAGATGGCGGCCGAGGTTGGCGATCCAGCTCTTAGGAGATACTCGCATAGATAAGCCGGCAGCATCGGCATCAGCTTCTTGCTCTAGCACGCTACATTTGGATGGCAGCATTCGTGGCGGATGCTTCAACGCACATGGTAAGACATGAACTGTATCAGAATTAGGTGGTATATTGATTGTCGTGTTTGACCACATTAGAACTTGCGATTGAGGAGAAATAAGGTTGACATTATTACGGGCTTATTTTGGACCGCATGGATTATGCATGCAAATGGTGAAGAGACACCATTATCTGTAACATTAATGCAATATATGTGTGCACTGGCGTGTTTTAACAATATGGACCATATCGTTGTTGACATTTTGGGCCTGCGTTGCTGTAAATATACAAAATAGAGTATCACGATGAAAAGGGATACCACATGCGATACAGGTCAGCAGTATGCTAGTTGGGTATACTTTGTGGACAGTTCCTTGCCAAATGTATTATTCACACCTATCTGGTGATAGTTATAGCCGCTCCTATGGGGTGCTGCTTGTCCACACTAATGGTGGAACATGGGATGGTTCCCTGGGTAATATTATGGTGAGAAAGACAGACTTACTTGGTGCAGTAAGCTACATCGTTGGGGCTATTTGGCGCATGGTGTGCTCCTGTTGTTTAACTACAGATTGATCCAATGGTTAAAGGACATTTTATTTGCTTTTATAAAATCACTACAGGCCAAATAAAGATGGATTGTGGTGTGTCTGCGGACTAGACGGTATACAGATTAGTTCTCACACATTGGTGAGTGGTTTAGAGACCTATGGATCTCAGAATATTGTGCACTATTTTGATATGAGATGCAATTGGACTGATGATTACCTATGGGTTTCGGTCTCTATTTATATGCAGGTTGTTTAGCCAGATGACTTGGTCCAGAAGAGCCCCTTCATTTATTTGGGGTCAAAATGTCGACAAACGTCCCAGCTCGGTTCCTTGATTCATTGCAATCAGTAGAAACTGCAGAGTTATCTACAGCGTCCTAATATATATACCTGAAAATTATGTACTGAACCAGGGGCATTGTACAGTATCTTTTTTATACGTTATACATATGTTTGTTCACCCATTTGAGCACTGCATCATCTGCACTTTTGTTCACTGTCTTACTGACCACTAGGCCTTGGTGGACGGATTTCTGCTATGCAGAACCCTGTGAAGTGACCAAAATACTCTGCCATGCTAAGCGGAGTTCTGCAAGCGGCGGAGTGCGTTTGTTCATGCCGTTTGCATTGATTTTCGGCGCTAGGTGTTTGTCCCATGCTGTAAAATCAGCACGAACGTCACCATGCGCATCGCAAGAGGGATCTGCTTCTTTACTTGCCACTTGAGTAGATTTTCTACCCGAGTGGCAAGCTTTCTCAATGGGACGGAAGGATTCTCGTCGAGATCGGTCGCGGCCATCTGGGACCACCCGCGTTTAAAAATATGACCGCCAGAGTTGAAAAATCTCATTGAGAGGTGGATTTTCCTAACTCGTGCTCGCCAACATCAAGTTGGCGAGGAAAAAAATGCAGAGCGGAGCTTATTGGAACTCTGCGTGCTCTCCCGTGGAGCGTGGAGTGCAGAAAACTCTGCGAGCGGAGTTTACCGCCCAGGCCTACTGACCACTGCATATGAACTATGAATACATACTAGTGACAGTAAACATTTTCAGTCCCAAGTTTTCTTCTTTAGTTTCAAGTAATAATATATTACTGTGTTAGCATGATATGACAATGATTGGTGAATTCCCAAAAATGAGTTATGGTGTGTCCCACATTCTGAATGAGTCCCACAGCACATTGTGTGTTTATATAAGCATATAGTACTAAACATTAGTGGCAATTATTTAATTTACATCATATTAAATGTATATATTAAAATATTTAACATTTACTACTTTAAACTCTATATTTTAAAAAAAATTATATTTTTGTATATGTTTTGATGATATTAGTGTAAATTATAGATCTTTCTGATATTTGGGTACTTACCATTAGAAGTATAGGAGCAAAATATTGTGGTAAACAATATTTTTGACACAATAGTTTTGTCAACGATATTTTTTACCACAATATTGTGTTAGTGATCTGGAGTTGGGTAAAGTGGGGAGGGTTAGATTGGAACAGGGTAGCTTGGGGTGTGGTGCGGTGGAGTGGGGTGGGGTGGAGAAGATTGGAGTGTAGTGGGGAAGATTGGGGTGGAGTGGGGTAGATTGGAGTGGGGTAGATTGTGGTAGATTGAAGTGGGGTTGATTGGGGTGGAGTGGAGTGGAGTGAAGTGGGATAGATTGGAGTGGAGTGGGATAGAGTGGAGTGGTAGATTGGAGTTGGGTAAATTGGAGTGGGGTAGATTAGGGTGCAGTGGAGTAGTTTAAGTGGAGTGGGGTAGACTGTGATGTGTTGATGTAGAGTGGGGTAGATTGGAGTGGAGTGAGGTAGATTGGAGTGGAGTGGCATATATTGGAGTGGAGTGGGGTACATTGCGGGAGAGTGAAGTCGGGTAGATGGGGTAGATTGAGGTAGATTGGGGTGGATTGGGTATATTGGAGTGGGGTAAATTGTAGTATGGCAGACTGGACTGTGGTAGAGGGGGTGGTGGAGTGGGTGGGGGAGATTGGAGTGGGTTAAGTAGGGTGGGGTGGATTTGTGTGTGTTGGGATGGACCGGGATAAATTGGGATGAAGTGGAGTAGACTGGAGTCGAGTGGGGTAGAATGGAGTGGAGCGGGGAAGACTGGGGTAGAGTTGAGTGGGATAGATTGGGGTAGAGTGAAGTGGAGTCAGGTAGATTAGAATGACATGGGGTAGATTAGAGTGGATTGGGGTAGATTGGAGTGGAGTGGAAAGGGGTAGTTTGGTATAGATTGGAGAGGGGTAGATTGTGATAGATTAGAGTGGGGTAGATTGGAGTGGTGTGTAGTGGTGTAGGATACATTGGAGTGGACAGGGTTATATTGGAGTAGCGTGGGGTAGATTGGAGTAGAGTGAAGTGGGTATTTTGAAGTAGATTAGAGTGGAGTGGAGTAGATTGGAGTGAAGTGGGGTAGATTGGAGTGCAGTGGGGTAGATTGGAGTGGAGTGGGACAGATTGGAGTAGAGTGGGTAGATTGGGTTAGAGTGTGGTGAATTGGGGTAGATTGGAGTGGAATGGTGTATATTGGAGTAGATCAGGATAGATTGGAGTGGAGTGAGGCAGATTGGGGTGGATTGGAGTGGAGTGGGATAGATTTGGATAGATTGGAGTGGATTGGGGTAGATTGGAGTGGAGTCAGATAGATTGAAGTGGAGTAGGGTATATTGGTGTAGATTGGAGTTTGGTAGATTGGAGTGGAGTTGGGGTGGGGTAGACTGGAGTGGGGTAGATTGGATTGGAGTGGAATGGGATTGATTGGGATAGATTGGCGAGGAGCTGAGTGGGGTAGATTGGAGTGGAGTGAAGTGGGGTAGATTGGGGTAGAGTGGGGTAGATTGTGGGTAGATTGAAGTGGAGTGGGGTTGATTGGGGTGGATTGGGGTAGATTGGGATAGGTTGGAGTGGATTGAGGTAAACTGGAGTGGAGTGGGGTAGATTGGGATAGACTGAAGAAGAGTACATTGGGATAGATCGGAGTATAGTGGGGTAGGTTGAAGTTGAGTGGTGTAGATTAAAGTGGAGTGGGGTAGATTGTAATGGAGTATAGTGCGATGAGGTGGGGTAGATTGGAGTGGAGTGAAGTGCAGTAGATTGATGTATATAGGAGTGGAGTATGGTAGGTTGGAGATGTTTAGAGTAGACTGCAGTAGAGTAGATTAGGGTAGATTGGAGCAGAGTGAGGCAGATTGGAGTTGAGTGTAGAAATGGCCATCAGGCTACATCTCCTGCATGTAAGTGCATATAAATATAGTGCGCCTGGTGTAAAGATGTGGCGTGACCACTCACCTGAAATCTCAGGATGTCTACAGGAGCGATGAATGACGAATGCTCTCAATACCTCTTGGAACACCTCTCAGTGCTGCGACAAGAACGCTGTCACACTGGCAGATCTTCCAAAAGGAAAGGGTAAGTTCGTGAGAAAGAAGAGAAGAGAAAAACACTGCTTCTTCACTCAGCCTGGTCCAGCTGGGCACCACGTCTTACGTCTCTGAGGAATCTACAGCGTTTGTTTGTGTAATACTCTGACGGTAAAAATAGTAAGGATGAGTACAGTTACACTTCTCCGCACACATACACACTCAAAAGTTTAGATATATCAATGTCATATAATAAACGTGTATTCACCTTATGCAAGGACCACTTGCAGCCTCTTAATATCTCAATCCAAAGGGGTGGTAGATATAAATATAATATAATTTCTCTTTATAGTATACTTCATGCTTTGTTTTACAAGTATAGACTCTTGTTCCAACAGGTGCAAGTATTTCAAAATAAAAGATTCAAAGGAAAAACAAAATAAGGCAGAACTGAACAATAACAGGACTAAAGTATATGTCACCATTCATAACGTGCACTTGTGCTTCAAGAACAAATATCACCATTCATAACGTGCACTAGAGTTTTCAATTTCTGAACTTGTCACAGGAAAGTACAGCACATTATGCCACAATACTAACAATAAGAAATACTGAATACAAACACTGTTCGTAAATTCCTAAAGGGCGATAGGCACACTAAAAGTCTTTGTTTTCTTGTTCCCAAAAGACTCGTATTTGGACGTTAGACAGAAACCAAGAAAATCTCCTTCAAAAGCAATGTTGCCACTTCAGAGAGTCACTGGTTAATGTTCTACACTGAGCGCGAAAGAAGTAGCCAAGCGCGAGGTCAAAAAGTCACAGACAAGATGAAAAGACAAGCAGAAGAAATGTGCAGCACTTAAAGCCTAATAGAAGAAGTTGGATCGGGCGTTGGCACTTGACATCCAGAGATATGCTGAGACAGCAACCTGCAGGAATCCAGGAAATAAGCCAAGCACAGGCATGTGCAGGGCTTGCCCTTTTATAACCAACAGGACAGGTGCTTGTAAACATGAGGCAAACCATGCCCGTCCACATAAAGCAAACCACGCACCTCCACATGCAGTTGCACAAGGCTTGCAACACCCACCAATATGACAGTTGACTCTCACATGGCAAACCACACCCCTCCACATGCAGTGGCACAAGGCTTGCCACACCCACCAATATGACAGTTGGCTACCACATGTCATTATGAAGGCAGTGCAACAAGCATTGCTACAATTAAACAAGCATTGGCATTTAGAAGTTGAATTAAACAAGCATTGCTACAACCAATAGAATCAGTAGTAGTGAATGTAGAAGCGGTATTTAAAACCCTATAAAGTATAATAAACATGGGCTATCAAGGAATCTAGGGGGTGGGTACAAATGAGACATGGTGGGGCCTGGGACCAGAGCTGTTCCCTGACACCTGGAAGTGCTTTTGGTGGAATACATATGAGGACTTAGGATCCAATTACGATGTGGGGTGGATTGCCACTGACAGACCATTGATGGCAGTCCACCCTACATCGAGAGTATTGGTCCAACCGCCGGATTGCAATGCCGGCGGTTGGAGAGATTTGGGCGGGGGGAAAGACCACCACCCCCGACAGGCTCAAGGAGCCCGTCAGGGCAGCAGTCAGACCGTAATCCCTACATCCTGGGCGGTGCCTGGACAGGCACCACCGTAGGGATTACGATGTCAATTTTCCTCTGCCTTTACAGGGCGGTCTGACCGCCATGTAGAGGCAGGCTGAAAGGCACGTTGGGGGTGCTATGATGTTTTAAAATATCTCTTTTTCCATTGTGGCTTGTTTTGCAGCCCTTTTCTGGGACGCAGCATAAGCCGCAGTGGAAAAAGTGATGTTTTTGGGCTGTCGGGACCGCCAATCCTTGTCGGGCGGTCTCGAGCCCGACACAATGGCGGTCGGATGCTTGTCCGACCGCCATCGTAATGAGGCCCTTAGACATAGGTTTTAAGGGGAAATGGATTAACTGCAGCGTGGCCCAAAATTAAGGGACTTTAAAAAGCCTTTGTGTTTGAAAAGGTACAGATGTGTTCAAAATGTTTATGTTGCTTAATGGCAGCCTGGCCTGAAGCATGTAACTAGACAGCTTGTTTGGAAAGACAATGGGAACTATGGGACTATGGGAAAGGTTTCAGACTAGTGTGTGCTTTAACTAGACACATACTTTTCATGTGCAGAGAAAAGGCAGGACATACAGTCAAATGCGATCACACGGACTGCCTTAATATTCCTTGCCATTTGTTTGGTGCTAGAAAAGGAAGTGGCAAACTGAAAAACAAAGTCCCAAACTGCTTTAATAGTACATGCCTTTTGTTTGGTGCTGTAAAAGGAAGCACCGAATTCCAAAACAAATCAAGGCAAAAACAAATCGCAGGGCGGAAGCTAAAAGCAACCCAATGGTGTAGCATGGAAGTGGAAATGATGATTAGAAAAATTAAAACAACAAGTACCTTGAATAACAGTGCGAGCAGTGGAAGGACAGTTGAAGGACACTAATCAGATGAAGCCAATTAGTACATGGTTCATGCTCTGGAGAAATAAAAGGAAGTGAAGTATCCAAATCATTCGCTAGAGACTGGAACCATATAAAGTGAAACCAAATTGACAAATATTAAACCTATATTAAACCTATGTTAGAAACACTTGGGGCCTGATTACAATCTTGGCAGATGGGATACTTTGTCACAAATGTGACGGATATTCTGTCCGCCGCATTAGAAGTTCCATAGGATATAATGGAATTGTAATTTGATGGACTGGATATCCGTCACATTTGTGGCAGAGTAACCTTGTCCGCCCAGATCGTAATCAGGCCGTTGGTCTGATCACTTTGACAATTACCAACTAGGAGAAAGTACCTAGTTTTGCATGATCACCCCCATTTAGTGAGGACTGATGTTACTAGTTGTTGAACTCTCACAATGAAGTAGTTCTGTCCAGTCCTCACTACATGTTCTTTTATCCATAAACCAAGGTGAAATTAGCTAACTCCTAAATGGCATACGTAACTTTCCATGAAGGCTATAGTATTTGGTGCAGAACATACACCAATGGCAAGGTAAAGTTAAATGTCACCTGTTGACTACAGGATTTGTTGTGGCATCAACTAGGCTGACAACAAAACCTGGCTTCAGGCCTACCTGTGTAGCCCAATTCCTGCAGCCTTTAAACATGCAGGCAAACCCTGCTTTTAAATATTAAATAAGTCACCTCCCAGAGGCCATACAGCCCACAAGTTAGGGTGCCTAGTATTTAAAAGTAGTACATGCAACAATTAAGGGGCCGATTCCGATGCGGTCGGAAACGTCTCCGACCGTTGGTCGGAGCCGTTCTGACCCCATTGGAATTGCCCGTTCGGATTCCTTTCTGACAGACCCATTTTGATGGGGTTGGTCGGAAAGGAATCCAAACCGGATTTCCGAATGGCCTCCGACGAGCTCGAAGAGACCGGCTGCCATTTGGAAATCCTCCATCAATACTCCAAATGGTGGCCGTGCCCCCTGTTGATCCTTGCACCCGGTGGCATGTACCTTGAGGTGCCTGCCACGGGGTGCATGGAGGAACTGCACCTCTGCTCTTTGCAAAGAGAGCATGCATTCCATTCAGAATGCATGCTCCCATTGTAAAGAATAGGATTGCGACCAAACCTACTTGCTTGGCTGGAACTGATGACAGGAGGTCGTTCGGTTCCAGTTCCCAACAGATGTCGGACAGACTCCGGTCCGCCCGACACTGGAATCGGACCCTTAGTGTTGGCATGTACCTACAGTGACTTGCCCCTAAACACTAATTTCACTGTGGAGTACAGTACTAGTTCTATGAACCAAAATAAAGTTTAGATAAAATATATCTTTGTCTTGGAGTTAATTACAGAGATGATTTAACCACTATTGTAATGTTTGTTAAAATTCCAATTCACTAGTGAAGTTGAATCTTTAATTAATATTATGGGAAAGTAACTTTAAAAAAGTTCAACTTTGTCTGCCTGAACCTCACAGAGACTAATTGCATTACCCTGGCAACAGCTGGCCCCTGTCAGTGCTTCCCCTTAATGAAGTGTGAAAACTACTCCGAGAGCAGAAATAATGGCTTAGGTATTTTGGCAGGAATACCTATGTGCGAGGTATGTGTCTCCTATCAGCTCAGGAAAGGAAGCTGGGGTGGGCTCAGGAATTTTATTAACTTGGAAGAGACTATGGTGAGCGCTGGCCATTCATAGCTAAGTATAAAATTAGAAATGAGGAAGAGAACCCTTTTTCCCTAGGCCAGCTCTAGCCAGCTTGGTACTAGCCCAGTAGGAGGGGGAATTAGTCCTAGAACCAGTTTGTCTTAGTTGAGTAGTAGGGAACTGCTCATTTATCAAAGCACGCTCCCTGCAGTCATAGCAACAGACTCCAAGTGCAGAAAGGTACTGAGATGTTAGATTTTACTCAGAATGGTGCACTGTGAGATAGTTTGCCTTAAGGAAAATAGGATGTGCTACAAAAGTGTGAAGGGTTCTCCTTGGGGACATTTTTCTAATAGGTTAGGGGCTGTCCAGGAGTCATTCCACCATCTGGCTAGTGAACCCTAAACAAGTGGCACCTCACCCACAGTTAATTGAAAGCTCTCTGGACCCATGGATGAAGGAAGAAGACTGGACTTGCTGCGTGAGACCTGTATTGACACCTAAAGGGCTGAGGCTGCTCCCACTTGTACCCAGCACTAAGAAGTGGTTGCCAAAGGTCAGGTGGCTGACCTTCTGTGTAGGTACAGGGATCCAACAAGCTGCAAGTGGCCTTTTACCAGAAGTGCCCAACTGACCAGTAGGAACTGGGACTGGACTGGACCCTGCTGCTTTCCCTGAATTCCTGAGAACCTTAGAAGTGACAAAGTTTCAAGTTCAAGTTTATTTTATTTGCATAGTTACTGAAAACCATTGCAAATAAATAAAAACAATCAATACACCCATAAATGCATGTAATTAAAATGTAATACACATGTGCAAAGGTAAGAATAGCTCCTCTTAGGCAAGAGCCAGCTAAATCCAAGTTTTAGATGTTTGTAGTTGCCTGGGTATGATCAAACTGATTGGCAAACAGCCTAGCTCCTTTCGCAAAACTAGGTGAAGAGTTGAGTGAGGGGAGCAGCACTTGGAAATGTTGGAAATGTGCTAACTCTCAGAATCCCCCGCCCACTAACCTGACTCTGGATCCAGATGTAGAAAATGCCAAGTGGAAAGAGCAAGAGAACTAAAAGTGCCGAGTGCAGGACCATAACTTATGTTTCAACAGTGAGCCAATGTTAGAGATGGCCAAACCTGGTTCCCAGTACAGAAGGACTGCCATGCTTAAAGTGTCATGTGCAAGGATGGTGATGTCTGACCACATGATGTGGTTTGGTTGTGTTAATAGAAGCCTGAGCAGGTATAGTTTTGCAGGCCACCACTTGAGGTTGAGGAAGAATCGTAGTCAGGGAGCCTTGATGTCTCATTTTGGCATTTTCTTGCTTACCAGTGCAAGGAATTTTGTTAGCTGACAGTTCAGCTGTGGATCCTCAGGAGCAAAGTAGGCCAGCATGGCCTGTCCCCGTGAGTGGATCCCTCTTTGGTTGAAGGGAGCTTTTATGATCTGTCTCCTTTCCTCCAACATCTCTTTACAGGTGCATAGAAATTGCGGCAGATCTTCCGTGTCTGTGCCACACAAGGGGCAGGCATTCGCTGTGGCCTCCCTCTGCCAGTGGGGAAGGTGCGGGGTGCATGGTAGTAGTCCCAAGTGGTGTTTCAGGAATTGCTCCTTGATAGTTCTGGAGTAGCCTAGGCTAAAGTATATTTGGGGGGCAAGTGCACCATTGCTGCTCAATGACATCCAGGCATGAGCTATGCCTGAGAACTCAGTCTTGTCTTCCACTAATGAGAGGAGCTTTATTGATTTCCATAATCATTTTCTAAAAGCTGGTAGAAGCTTCCCATAGCTGGGTCAGCCCAGTCTTAATCAGGCATTCTTAAAGATAAGTTCTGGTGGGCGACGAGTCTCTCTGGTGCAACTACTACCATAAGTACTAATTTAAGTCCCGTGAGCAACCTTCCTGAGTTTGCCCCAACAGATTATGAAAGCTCCTTTCCTGGCCAGGGACTGTTTTTGCAGTCCAAACTCCTACCTGATCTGTGAGGCTAGGTGTTCTTAGGCAGGCTGAAGATATTTCTGTATGCCTTCACTAAGGTGCTGTCCAGTATTTTGGCATCCCGGCCTGTCTGGAGTTCGCTACTGTATGAAATAGTTGGTAAAAATTTGGCTTGCATTACTCGAATGAGGTAGGACAGCATTGGCCCCTCCAGTTTTGATTTTAAATTCTTTAGTGACACTGCCAGTGCCAGCTCTTTCCTTTTGATTGTCTCCCTCTGGCACACAAATTGACCCTTATATCGACAATCACCCCTAGATATTTGTATTCTGTCACTGTATGAATTTGTGTCTTGCCCTAGAACCAGACTGGTGACTTTTTCCTGCTGTTGCTGATCATCATAGAGCGGGTCTTATCAAAGTTGGTGTTCAATCCATTTTCATCAGAGTATTCCTCTGTTGTGTTAAGGAGATGTTATAAGCCCACCTGAGTGTGACTGACCAAAACTACATCATTGGCATTGAGGAAGCTCGACAGTGCCAAACCCCCAAGCCTTGGGAACTGGGAATTGCAGGCATTGAGTGCCTGCATCAGGTCACCTAAAAAAGATTGAATAAAGTGGGAGCCAGAACGCACCCCTGCTTCAGCCCTTTGCTTGTTGGTATTTGTCTTGAGAGGGGCGTGCCTTCACCGAGCTTCACCTGCATACATGTGTCTGTGTGGAGAGTTATTATTAGGTCCAGCACAGTCTGGGGAATTCCCCAGCATGCCAGCTTACTCCAAGGCATGCCCTGCTCCTCATGGTCAAAAGCTGCCCTGAAGTCAATAAAGCAGTGGTGAAGAGGCTGTTTTGAGGCTTTCGCTTTATCAATGAGAAGTGACATGGCCAAGATGTTGGTTATCGTGCCGGAATTTTTTAAGAACCAAGTTTGATTGAGTTGTATTATTGCCTTCTCAGTTGCCCAGGCCAAAAGTTCCTCTAGTAGTGTCCCTGCAAAATATTTTGCCTCATTGTCAATAAGGGCAACAAGACGGTAATTTTTTGGCAGGGCCTTGTCCCCACTTTTGTATATTGGGGATATTAATGAACCTCTCCAAGAGACAGTGACAAAGAAAGTGTTCTCCAAAACAACTGAAACATTTGGACCTCCAAGATCTCCAGACCCTCAGTGAGACCTTGCAGCAAAGGTGTTCAACTTTGAGAGGGCTTTGTCGGATACAGCTTCCAGGTTTGTACAGCTGAAGGATTTTTGAGCTCCAAAAAAAGAGACTTATGACCTGATTTAGATTTGGGTAGAAGAGTTGCTCTGTCACAAAGGTGACAGATAACCTGTCCTCCAAAATATAAATCCCATAGGAAATAATGGCATTTAGATTTTGGCAGATGGGTTATCCATTACTGTTTCGATTGAGTAACCCGTCCTCCGAAATCTAAATCAGGCCTGTAGTCTCACGGTAGAAATCTCCTTGACTGAGAGAAGGCACAAAAAAAATCTGTCTGATGAGAGAACCTCCAAATCAACAGCTTCAGCTGGACCTCATGCAGCAGCCATCTGACTTTGCTAGAGCTTCACTAGATAAAGCCTGTAGCCATCCCCCACTGGAGGATTTTGACTTCAATTTCAGAGATGTCAGATGGTGAATGATGACCAGGACAACCTGCTTGATGTATCTGACCTACACTCTATTGCGTTCGGCCTGAAATGATGCATAGTTATTGGACAAATGCAAACAGTAACTTCTGATTAGCGCTTTACTCTTTCATAGTGCTCCTTAAATATTTTAAAATGTATATCTCCAGTTCCCCTTACTTGATTTCCGTAGTTTTGGCATCATTTTGCTCATTAATTTTTTTCTCTATATTTAGAAATTGTATGTGGGATTTTTATTGTGTTGTGTTTTGACTTTTTAACTATTTTGTTACTGCAAAATACATTTCCTAACTTAAAGGGATCACTGGGGAAACAGCCATCACATCGCATGTGTTACAACGCATGCGATTACAACACGGTCGTTACAACGACCGCCTTGTTACATCACAATAGCATTATAACGCACGTCGTTACAACGACTTGCTCTAGGGGGCTCTATAAACTAAGGAATAGTATAATTTACTATTCCAACACCTTCCCTACTGTTGCACACACTGGAGTTGGAATAGTAAATTATACGATTCCTAAGTCCAGCACGCCCCCTAGAGCAAGTCGTTGTAACGACTTGTGTTGTAATGGTACTGCGATGTAACAACGTGGTCATTGTAACGACTGCGTTGTAATGGAATGCGTTGTAAACGCATGCGATGTAAAGGGCTATATTTGGATCACTGACACAATATTGAAGTAAACTATATTGTTTTAAACAGATATTGTGTCAGAAATATTGTTTACCAAAATATCATGTCCCTATACTTCTAATAGTAAGCACAAAAATATCGCGAATAAAATATTGATTCACACTAATATCGTCCAAAAACATACAAAAATATTTTTTAATATATATAGTTTGAAGTAGTAAATCTTAAATATTGTAGTATATAACATTAACATAATGTAAAATAAATAGATTCCACTAATAATTAATGCTATATATAAATACACTTGAATAAACACACACACATACATGTGTGTGTTTATGTATACATATATAGTGTTATGAGAGTGGTGAGGCACTGAGTCAGAATTAGGAATAGAGATATGAGAGTGTTTTTTTTTTTTTTTTTTTGACCGGCCACAGCACTCGAACGGAATGAGCACTTGAACTACCGGCAAGTGTCAGAACACATTTGAAGTACGGGCTGTTGACTCAGGTCCTTAACTTTCACCACTAGACGGTACTGACTAGAGAAATTATTCCCCTGATGAAAGGTTTATCCTGAAATGCATTGGGAATGTGAATATGGTATTGCTATGGTCAAATGCACAAATGAGAAGTTGTTTTGAAGAAGAACGTTAAAATTCACATGTGATGGATAACATTGTGAGTTGAAAAAGAAAAAAATAAACACACAGAAAGTAAAAAAGAAAAAAATTGATGAATGCAATGTTTTATTGAACTTTAAAGAAGGGTCCTTGAACCCCCAGGAGTGCAACGAGGGGACGCTGGGTGGGGTTCACCCAGCGCTTTTCAAGTACATATATAGTGTAACAGAATTATTAAAAATATATTTTAAATTGTATTACATTTTTTAGTTATTTTATTACATTTTCTACAAATAAATCATATATGTATATATATATATATATATATATATATATATATATATATATATATATATATATATATATTATCTACTGGCGGTCGCCAGTAGATAGTTATAGTTAGGACCTATTTTCCATAGGAAATCCGCAACACTCTATTTGAAATAACTCTTGCGTCGGTTGACGAATCAACGCAAAATTTTCAAACTTTATGGCCCGCTCCGGTCCGCTCCTACCCTGAAAGTTTCGGGGTGATTCGTCAAGCGGGGGCCAAGAAAAAAGGGGGGTCCCAAAACGTGTTTTCCCCATTCATTTTCCCATAGGAAACTTTAGCCACGGCTACAGCCCGAACTGCTGAACGGAATTACACCAAATTTGGCAAAGAGGTAGTTCTTGGTTCAGAAAGAACCCTTTTGTTAAATGGTGTAAATCCGTTCAGTAGTTCCTGTGAAAATCAAAATGAAAATCACATATATATCTATGGCCGCGTCGGATTCGCGCACCCTCCCGATCACGAGCTGCATGCTAATTGGCTGTCAACACTCCAAATCAGGAAGTGTTGGCAGCCATTTTGTCCCTCGGTAGAACCGAGGGACAGAAACAAGTGCGCAAAACGCACAAAGGGGGCAGGGTAGAAACACCCTGACCCCCTAGGTCTGCTCAGGTTTGCAGAGGGGGAATAAATTCCCCTTGAATACTGGGGGTCCATGGGGGCCAACTAGCCCACCAGGAACCTCCAGTATGCGCCAGGCGGCTGCGTTGCAGAGAGGTGTACAGAGGCCATGCCCCTTTTTACACCTCTCTGCAATGCAGCTCTGTGGCGCTTTTTGGAGGTACATGGTGGGCTAGTTGGACTCCAGGGACCCTCAGGGTTCAAGGGGACTTAATTCCCCAACTTAAAACGCGCCACGGGGCGCGTTTGCACAGTGGTGAAGGGAGGGGGCGGGGCTTCAGGTGACATGTGTGCAAACAGGCCCCGTTGCACGTTTTAAGATGGGGAATTAAAATTATTTGCGCAAATTCATGACTTTGTCGTGATTTTGCAACAAAGATTTTTAAAAAATGCTGTTTTGCCCTGAAAGGGGCCCTTGGGGACCCCAGCACTAAGGCTAGGGGTCAGGGTATTCCTACCCTGCCCCCTTTTCTTTATTTTTTATTTTGCTGAGTCCCAAAATGACTGCCAACACTTCCTGGTTGAAGTGTTAGCAGCCAATCAGATCTCTGCACGAGATCAGGAGGATTCGCAAAGGGGTCGGGTCCCTAGATATACATTTTATAAATAACTTAAAAACTACTGAATACATTAACACCAAACAAGTAATTCCGTCCAGCAGTCTGGGCTGTAGTCGTGTTCAAAATTCCTATGTGAATTAACATGGAAAACGCACTAGTTTTTGCCCCCTCTTTTTCTCGGCCCAAGCTTAAAGAATTGCCCCAACATGTCTGATGCTCAACTAGAATGTCTGCACAGCATTTCTGTTTGTGCAGCAACTGGAATGACTGGCATACTGTTTTTGGGAAAATTTCGTGAAGATTCATCAATTGGTACCAAAGATATAGGCAAGGTAAAAAATGCTTTTCCTATGGAAGCTAGGTCCTAACTATAACTACATACTGGTGACCACCAGTAGGTAACATATATATATCTATATCTACATACCCGCGGTGGTGGATGTGACCGGCTTTGTGAGGAATTTCTCTCTCTCTCACTCTTTCTCTCGCTCTCGATCTCTCTCTCTCTCTCTCTTATATATATATATATATATATATTCACTGAAAAAACCATAGGTTTCAGGGACGTTATAGTTAGAAATTAGCATTTAAAAAACCTTACAAATTCACTGAAAAAACCATAGGTTTTAGGGACAGTTATAGTTAGTTGGACATTTCACTCGTACAAAACCATAGAAATTCCCCGTTATAGTTAGTTCAGCTAACTATAACTCGCGCCCCACAATGCACTGCTGATGAGGTCACATATTACATCACTCATGACATGGTCAGTGACATCACTGATGACATCACTGATGACATCTCAAATGACATCACTGATGACATCACTGATGACATCATCCAGTGAATGTGTGTTTCTGTAAAGTTTAAATATGGTTTATACATATATATACCAAGGTGTATTGAAGAATGAGTGGGTGTATAAGTGTCTGAATGGATGATTTAGTAGGTGCGTGACTGATTGTATAAGTGACTGATTAAGCGTATCTTACTGAATGCATGGGTTAGTGAGTAAACTGTGTAAATGTCTGTATCAGTCTGTTAGTTGGTGTATAAGCGGCTGCATGGGTTGGTGAGTAGCTACATGACTGTCTATTTGGGTTATTGATTGGTTGTCTGAGTATCTGTAAGGGTGCCTGAGTGTCTTTGTGAGTGGGTGGGGGGTGGGTGACTCTGTGCATAGATGTGTGAGTGGGTGATTCACTGGGTATATGGGTTCAAGAGTGCATCTGTGAAGAGCTGTATGGGTGGGTGAGTGTGTGTATGGGTGTGTTGGTGAGTGAATGGATTTCTCAGTGGTATATGTGTGAGTAACTGCATATGTGAAAGGCAGTATATGTGAGTGTTGGAGTATATAAATGACTATACGTGAGAGTGAGTGATTCTGAGAGTGGCTGTATGGATGAGTGTGTGCTTGTATCATTGATTGTATAAGAGAGTAAGTATGTGTTATTATCTGTATGAGTAAGTGAGGTGGTGTGTGTATAACTGTATAGGTGAGTAAATGGGAGTGTGATTGATTCTTTGCATGACTTACTAGGTGTGTGAGTAACTCTATGGATGAGTGGCAGTGTGTGAGTGTCTGTATAGGTGTATGAGTGCAAATGATAGTGCTGTATTGATGAGTGACTGCATGTGTGAGTGACTGTGTGGGTGAATGAGTGGACGTGTGTGTAAGACCTAAGAATCAGTAACTGTAAGAAGCCGTGTTTGCAGAGTGGTGTAAAAAGGGGTGTGGCCTCGGACCACCTCTCTGCAACGCAGCTCTGTGGTGCTTACTGGAGGTACCTGGTGGGCTAGTTGGCCCCCAGGGACCCACAGTATTCAAGGGGAATTAATTCCCCAACTAACAACACGCCAGGGGGCACGTTTGCAGAGTGGTGTAGAAAGGGGGCGTGGCCTCCGGCGAGATGCAGTTTTTTTTTTTAACAAGGGGGGCTGTGTGGCCCCCTGTTTTGTTGACTTTTTTGGGGCCCTGGGGACCTTATCCCCCAGGGCCTGACCCCTTTTTCTACATTTTTTTTTTTTTTAAACGGGAAGGGGGCCGCGTGGCCCCCCTCCCAAGGCCAATTTGGGCCCCGGAGACCCCATCCCCCGGGGCATGGCCAGTCTTTTTTTTTTTATTTTATTTAATACTTTGGAGGGGGGCCGCGTTAAAATCTTAACCTAACGATAATATCCCTGTAACCTTTGATTTTTTTAGTGAATTTCTAAGCTTTTTTACATTCTATTTCCTAACTATAATGTCCCTGTGACCTTTGTTTTTTTCAGTAAATTTCTGTTTTTTTTAATGCCATTTCCTACTAACTGTCAGAGATCTCATGTAAAGAACAAATCATGTCTTGTGTAGAACAAATCATGTCATTTGATAGTCCATTGTCATGTGTATGATGTTCCACTGTCATATGTATACTCTGCTATTTATACTTGTTCAGTGTAGAAAACCTTGTTGACACCGCATTGCACTGGTAGCAATGAGACATACTGTGGTAAAGAATACCTCAGCCCCAAGCAGTGGACATTGTACAAGATACAAGATGTGAATCTTATGACTTTGAGTACTCTGCAGACGTGAAGTAACTTCTGCAAAACGTTTAAGAATTATGAGCCCTACATTACTACTCCTGATGTGTCAAATGTAAGTTTAAGCATTATAGTGTTAGTTCGTTGAATGTCATGTTCCATTGACCTTTGTTGGATCATGGCTTATGTGTCTAGCAAACATCATTGAAAACACTTCTCAGTGAGAATATGATCAGGAAAACCACAAATCTGATAAGGTGGTCAAGTTGATTGCAGGTACAAATTATTAGTGTAGTGGTTCACATTTTGCAGCAGGTGGGTGAGGTTGTTTTCTCTCTGTGCAGATCATCCTAGTAACTTCTTCCACTTTTTAAAAGGTCCACATGACCGGTAAGACAACATCCTGGAAAAACCTCCTCCCCAAGCTTTACCTATAATTCCCGGGGATAATTGTTATCCTCAAAGAACAGGTAGGGGGCTATGAGCTGAGTCCTTATCGTCTCTGCAGAGCCATGGTAAAAGTCACTAGGTAAGGGTTTGTATCACTAAACCTGTCACTAACTGTAACGTCCCTGTAACTGTACTGGTTTTTAATATAAATTGTACTACAATTTGACTCATAAGTTCAATTTACTAATATACATTTTCACAAGTTTATAAATACATTTTAGTCACACATTTATTCTTATTATATATTTTAAAACTAAATATTAAAAAACTAAGGTAAGGTAACTTATGTAGTCTTTCTATAAATGCAATGCACCAAGTCTTTCTTTTTTTTAAATTCATTTTATGGATCTATGGATCTGTTCACAACCAAAAGCACACATTCACTACTAAAACAAAAACGCATTTAATACAAACGTATGCTATTGCAATTTCTATTAGTGTATCACTGCCTCTGTGTGCGTATATGAGTCGGTGAGGTGAGTGACTGTTTGAATGGCTATATGGGTGTGTAAATGGGTGTGGAAGTGGCTGTTTGGGTGTGTGAGTAGGGTGTGAGTGGCTGTGTGGGACTATGAGTGGTTTTGTGGGTCTGTGAGTGGGTGTGTGAGTTGCTATATGGGTATGTTAGTGGGTGTCTGAGTGGTTGTGTAGGTGTTTAAGTGGGTGTGTGAGTATGTAGGTGGATGTGTGAGTGGCTTTGTGGGTCTGAGTGGTTTTGTGGGTGTGTGAGTGGCTGTATGTGAGTGGGTGTGTGAGTAGTTCCATGGGTGTGTAAGTGGGTGCATGAGTAGTTGTGTGGGTCTGTGAGTGGGTGTGTGAGTGGTTTTGTGGGTTTGTGAGTAAGTGTGCGAGTGACTATATTGGTGTGTGGATCTGTAGGTGGGTGTGTGAGTGGTTGTGTGGGTGTAAAATTGGGTGTGTGAGGGGCTGTGTGGATCTGTGATTGGGTGTG
The DNA here is from genome assembly GCA_963921515.1 of Calotriton arnoldi. Classification (NCBI taxonomy): domain Eukaryota; kingdom Metazoa; phylum Chordata; class Amphibia; order Caudata; family Salamandridae; genus Calotriton; species Calotriton arnoldi. The sequence continues at coordinate 69,729 of CAWUFW010004272.1, read as the reverse complement.
TGAGTGGATTTGTGGGTTTGTGAGTGGATGTTTGAGTGGCTGTCTGCATGTGTGAGTGGGTGTGGGAGTGGTTATGTGGGTGGGTAAGTGGGTGTGAGTGAGTGTGTGAGTAGGTGTGTGGGTCTGTGAGTGGGTGCATGTGTTTTTTAAATTGGGGTCTGGTGCTGGGGGTCCACCGCGGAACACACAAGTGGGTCACACTGAGCACCAAGGTAGGTGTGCAGTCCCTCACGCACTGAAAAAACATTTTTGATCAATTTCTTACCCATGAGGGTTCCCTTACAGACCCCTCCATCAGTCTAATTGGATTAGGGTACCTCTACCTTGACCCATTCTATCACTTTAAAATTTTATTTTTCCCCCTGGGAACCGATGCACCAAATGGCAGCCCACAACCTTTCTCTCAGGTTGTGGCCAGCAAATCCAAGCATTGCTGTTGGCATGTGGCTCCGCGAATCTGTCACTGTGGATCTGCATCTCTAGATATACATAAATCTTTTTTCTTTGATAACTCCAAAACTACTGAACAGATTTACACCAAATTACAAAAATCACTCTTTCTGGACCAAGATCTAGCTTTCTGATGAATTTGGTGTGATTCCGTTCAGCGGGAAATTGCATGGGGAAAACGCATTTTGGGTCCCCCTTTTTTCTGGGCCCCTGTGTGATGGATCACCTCAAAGCATCCCAGAAAGCAGCTGAAGTGACTGGCAAACTAGTCTGGAAAATTTTGTGAAGATTTGTCAAACAGCGCCAAAATCCTGAGGGTCCCAGGGGGCCAACTAGCCCACCAGGTACCTCCAGTATGCTCCAGAGAGCTGCGTTGCACAGAGGTGTTCAGAGGCCACGCCCCTTTTTACAACACTCTGCAACGCAGCTCCGTGGCAGTTACTGGAGGTACCTGGTGGGCTAGTTGGCCCCCAGGGACCCTCAGGATTAAAGAGGTATTAATTCCTCAACTTAAAACGCGCCATTGGGCGTGTTTGCACACATGTCACCTCAGGCCCCGCCCCCTCCCTTCACCACTGTGCAAACGCGCCTCGTGGCGCGTTTTAAGTTGGGGGATTAACTCCCCTTGAATCCTGAGGGTCCCTGGGGTGCAACTAGCCCACCAGCTACCTCCATTAAGCGCCACAGAGCTGCGTTGCAGAGAGGTGTAAAAGGGGCGTGGCCTCAGAACACCTCTCTGCAACGCAGCCCCTAGCGCATACTGGAGGTTCCTGGTGGGCTAGTTGGCCCCCAGGGACCCCCAGTATTCAAGGGGAATTCGTTCCCCATCTGCAAACGCGCCAGGGGGAGCGTTTGCAGAGTGCTGCAAGGAGGGCGTGGCCTCCGGCGCGATGCCTGTCTTTTATTTTATTTATTTTTTAAGAAGGGTGGCTGTGTGGCCCCCTTCTTTTTCTAATTTATTGGCCCTGGGGACCCCATCCCCCAGGGCCTGCCCCATAATTTTTTTTTATTTGGAAGGAGGCCGCGTGGCCCCCCTTCAGAGGCCTTAATCGGCCCCGGGGCCTTTTTTTAAAAAAAAATATTTTGGAGGGGGGCTGTGTTGCCCCCCTCCTCAGGCCACTTATGGCCCCAGGGACCCCATCCCACAGGTCCGGCCTTTCTTTTTTTAATAAACTTTTTTTTTTTCTGAAAATTTTGGGGAAGGGGGCCGCGTGGCCCCCCTTCTGGGCCACTTGTAGCCCCGGGGACCCCATCCCCCGGGGCTGGCCCTCTCCATTGGGGACCGTGGGGCGGTCCCCAATCCCCCCACGGTCCCGCCGGCTCCCCGCGTTCCTCGGGAGCCGGCATTGCTTTTCCACATGGGGAGCTGCTAAGATGCAGCTCCCCGTGTGGAAAAGCAATCTTCTTTGGTTTTGGAAGAGAGAGCAGGTTTCCTGCTCTCTCTTCCAAAACCAAAGCAATTTGCTATGGCAGGGCGGGAGCCGCGAGGCTCCCGCCCTGCCATAGCAAACTACAGTGTCCCGGGGGTGGGCACCCCGGGACACTGCAGGAGCCGGCCCTGGGGGTGGTCCCCAGGGCCATCAAGGACTCCAGGAGGGGGCCGCGCGGCCCCCTCCCAACATTTTCAAAGCCCCGGGGGTGGTGGTCCCCGGTGCTTGGGGGTCCATAACAGACCCCCAATTTCACTATTTAGTGCCCCGGGGAGGTGGTGGTCCCCGGGGTGTGTGGGGGGGCTCAAGCCCCCCCACACAGGTTTCATTATTAAAAAAAAAGCCCCAGGGGGTGGCGGTCCACGGGGCAGCGGGGGGCCGTGTGCCCCCCACTATACCATTATTTATTTAAAGCACCAGGGGGTGGCGGTCCCCGGGGCTGGGGGGCCCCTTTGGGCCCCCCATCCCAATACTACAATTGCCCCCGGGATTTGGCCCACCCGGGGGCTGAATATTAACGAAGCGCGGGAGCCCGCGCTTCGTTCTTTTTCCCCCTCGGCTGGATCCGCGCACCCTGCGCAGATTTTCCTGATTTTGCGCACTTGTTTCTCTGATTTCTTGTGCCTTGTTTGAGGCACAAGATGGCTGCCAACACTTCCTGGTTTGGAGTGTTGACAGCCAATTAGCATACGGCTCGTGATCGGGAGGGTGCGCGGATCCTCCGCGGCCATAGATATATATGTGTTTTTACTTTTGATTTTCTCAGCAACTACTAAACGGATTTACACCATTTAACAAAAGGGTTCTTTCTGAACCAAGAACTACCTCTTTGCCAAATTTGGTGTAATTCCGTTCAGCAGTTCGGAGCTGTAGCCGTGTCTAAAGTTTCCTATGGAAAATTGCATGGGGAAAACACGTTTTGGGACCCCCTTTTTCTCGGCCCCCGCTTGTCGAATCACCCCGAAACTTTCAGGATTGGAGCAGACCGGAGCGCCCCACGAGTTTTGAAAAGTTCGCGAAGATTCGTCAACCGGCGCCAAAGTTATTGGAAATAGAATGTTGTGAATTTCCTATGGAAAATAGGTCCTAACTATAACTATCTACTGGCGACCGCCAGTAGATAATATATATATATACCACCAAAGTTGCGCCAGTAACTGAGCCACATGCACTTCAGGGGGGGTCAGTATTACGGGACCGGTGCCCCCGTTAATGTTCCAACACCCCCCAACTTGCCTTACAAGTAGGAACACCGACACCAAGCTGAAGGTTTCAGGAAAATGCTTTTATTCCGTGTTGAAAACTGGCAGGTAAAATAAACCCAACGCGTTTCTCCTCCCAAAGAGGCTTGATCACGGGTACAGTCTCTGCTTTCACCTCGCCTCACGCTTTACCGGTCGGTTTAGTTTTCTCCCAGAGTGCACTTTTAAACAGGTGTGTCCATTTTATTGTCCACGAAGAGTAACAGCCTGTTGCAACTTTATTAGTTCCTTTTATAGCAAACATGCTGCCTTTTGTCTTTAAGTGGAGCCCGTTTAAAAATGCCAAGTTCGTTTTTTTAACCTATCTTCTTCACCTTATAACTTTCTCACGTTGCACAATCCTTCCTTCAGTCAGCAAATAGAAAAATCCTTCTTGCACCCCATGCTCGAATTTCATCCGATTTTCAACTGGAAAAATTCCGTCCTTTATCTTTGAGAATGCTTGCAGGCCGGGCTCATGGAAAAATCAATACCACCAAAGTTGCGCCAGTAACTGAGCCACATGCACTTCACTTTATTGATATTCACTGAAAAAACCACAGGTTTCATGGACGTTATAGTTAGTTGGACATTTCACTCGTACAAAACCAGTGAAATTCGGCCGTTATAGTTAGTTGAGCTAACTATAACTTGCTCCCCGAAATGCACTGCTGATGATGTCACATATTACATCATTCATGACATGGTCAGTGACATCACTGATGACATCACTGATGACATCTCAAATGACATCACTGATGACATCACTGATGACATCATCCAGTGAATGTGTGTTTCTGTAAAGTTTAAATATGGTTTATACATATATATACCAAGGTGTATTGAAGAATGAGTGGGTGTATAAGTGTCTGAATGGATGATTTAGTAGGTGCGTGACTGATTGTATAAGTGACTGATTAAGCGTATCATGGGTTAGTGAGTAAACTGTGTAAATGTCTGTATCAGTCTGTTAGTTGGTGTATAAGCGGCTGCATGGGTTGGTGAGTAGCTACATGACTGTCTATTTGGGTTATTGATTGGTTGTCTGAGTATCTGTATGGGTGCCTGAGTGTCTTTGTGAGTGGGTGGGGGTGGGTGACTCTGTGCATAGATGTGTGAGTGGGTGATTCACTGGGTATATGGGTTCAAGAGTGCATCTGTGAAGAGCTGTATGGGTGGGTGAGTGTGTGTATGGGTGTGTTGGTGAGTGAATGGATATCTCAGTGGTATATGTGTGAGTAACTGCATATGTGAAAGGCAGTATATGTGAGTGTTGGAGTATATAAATGACTATACGTGAGAGTGAGTGATTCTGAGAGTGGCTGTATGGATGAGTGTGTGCTTGTATCATTGATTGTATAAGAGAGTAAGTATGTGTTATTATCTGTATGAGTAAGTGAGGTGGTGTGTGTATAACTGTATAGGTGAGTAAATGGGAGTGTGATTGATTCTTTGCATGACTTACTAGGTGTGTGAGTAACTCTATGGATGAGTGGGAGTGTGTGAGTGTCTGTATAGGTGTATGAGTGCAAATGATAGTGCTGTATTGATGAGTGACTGCATGTGTGAGTGACTGTATGGGTGAATGAGTGGACGTGTGTGTAGACCTAAGAATCAGTAACTGTAAAAAGCCGTGTTTGCAGAGTGGTGTAAAAAGGGGCGTGGCCTTGGACCACCTCTCTGCAACGCAGCTCTGTGGTGCTTACTGGAGGTACCTGGCGGGCTAGTTGACCCCCAGGGACCCACAGTATTCAAGGGGAATTAATTCCCCAACTAACAACGCGCCAGGGGGCACGTTTGCAGAGTGGTGGAGAAAGGGGGCGTGGCCTCCAGCGAGATGCCGTTTTTTTGTTTGTTTGTTTTTTAACAAGGGGGGCTGTGTGGCCCCCCGTTTTTTTTACTTTTTTGGGGCCCTGGGGACCCCATCCCCCAGGGCCTGACCCCTTTTTCTAATTTTGTTTTTAATTTAAATCGGGAAGGGGGCCGCGTGGCCCCCCTCACGAGGCCAATTTGGGCCCCGGAGACCCCATCCCCCGGGGCATGGCCAGTCTTTTTATTTTTATTTTATTTAATACTTTGGAGGGGGGGCCGCGTTAAAATCTTAACCTAACGATAATATCCCTGAAACCTTTGATTTTTTTAGTGAATTTCTAAGCTTCTTTACATTCTATTTCCTAACTATAATGTCCATGTGACCTTTGTTTTTTTCAGTAAATTTCTGTTTTTTTTAATGCCATTTCCTACTAACTGTCAGAGATCTCATGTAAAGAACAAATCATGTCTTGTGTAGAACAAATCATGTCATTTGATAGTCCATTGTCATGTGTATGATGTTCCACTGTCATATGTATACTCTGCTATTTATACTTGTTCAGTGTAGAAAACCTTGTTGACACCGCATTGCACTGGTAGCAACGAGACATACTGTGGTAAAGAATACCTCAGCCCCAAGCAGTGGACATTGTACAAGATACAAGATGTGAATCTTATGACTTTGAGTACTCTGCAGACGTGAAGTAACTTCTGCAAAACGTTTAAGAATTATGAGCCCTACATTACTACTCCTGATGTGTCAAATGTAAGTGTAAGCATTATAGTCTTAGTTCGTTGAATGTCATGTTCCATTGACCTTTGTTGGATCATGGCTTATGTGTCTAGCAAACATCATTGAAAACACTTCTCAGTGAGAATATGATCAGGAAAACCACAAATCTGATAAGGTGGTCAAGTTGATTGCAGGTACAAATTATTAGTGTAGTGGTTCACATTTTGCAGCAGGTGGGTGAGGTTCTTTTCTCTCTGTGCAGATCATCCTAGTAACTTCTTCCACTTTTTAAAAGGTCCACATGACCGGTAAGACAACATCCTGGAAAAACCTCCTCCCCAAGCTTTACCTGTAATTCCCGGGGATAATTGTTATCCTCAAAGAACAGGTAGGGGGCTATGAGCTATGAGCTGAGTCCTTATCGTCTCTGCAGAGCCATGGTAAAAGTCACTAGGTAAGGGTTTGTATCACTAAACCTGTCACTAACTGTAACGTCCCTGTAACTGTACTGGTTTTTTAATATAAATTGTACTACAATTTGACTCATAAATTCAATTTACTAATATACATTTTCACAAGTTTATAAATACATTTTAGTCACACATTTATTCTTATTATATATTTTAAAACTAAATATTAAAAAACTAAGGTAAGGTAACTTATGTAGTCTTTCTATAAATGCAATGCACCAAGTCTTTCTTTTTTTTAAAATTCATTTTATGGATCTATGGATCTGTTCACAACCAAAAGCACACATTCACTACTAAAACAAAAACGCATTTAATACAAACGTATGCTATTGCAATTTCTATAAGTGTATCACTGCCTCTGTGTGCGTATATGAGTGGGTGAGGTGAGTGACTGTTTGAATGGCTATATGGGTGTGTAAATGGGTGTGGAAGTGGCTGTGTGGGTGTGTGAGTAGGGTGTGAGTGGCTGTGTGGGACTATGAGTGGTTTTGTGGGTCTGTGAGTGGGTGTGTGAGTTGCTATATGGGTATGTTAGTGGGTGTCTGAGTGGTTGTGTAGGTGTTTAAGTGGGTGTGTGAGTATGTAGGTGGATGTGTGAGTGGCTTTGTGGGTCTGAGTGGTTTTGTGGGTGTGTGAGTGGCTGTATGTGAGTGGGTGTGTGAGTAGTTCCGTGGGTGTGTAAGTGGGTGCATGAGTAGTTGTGTGGGTCTGTGAGTGGGTGTGTGAGTGGTTTTGTGGGTTTGTGAGTAAGTGTGCGAGTGACTATATTGGTGTGTGAGTGAGTGTGTGAGTGGGTGTGTGGATCTGTAGGTGGGTGTGTGAGTGGTTGTGTGGGTGTAAAATTGGGTGTGTGAGGGGCTGTGTGGATCTGTGATTGGGTGTGTGAGTGGATTTGTGGATTTGTGAGTGGATGTTTGAGTGGCTGTCCACATGTGTGAGTGGGTGTGGGAGTGGTTATGTGGGTGGGTAAGTGGGTGTGAGTGAGTGTGTGAGTAGGTGTGTGGGTCTGTGAGTGGGTGCATGTGTTTTTTAAATTGGGGTCTGGTGCTGGGGGTCCACCACGGAACACACAAGTGGGTCACACTGAGCACCAAGGTAGGTGTGCAGTCCCTCACGCACTGAAAAAACATTTTTGGTCAATTTCTTGCCCATGAGGGTTCCCTTACAGGCCCCTCCATCAGTCTAATTGGATTAGGGTACCTCTACCTTGACCCATTCTATCACTTTAAAATTTTATTTCATCTCTAGATATACATAAATCTTTTTTCTTTGATAACTCCAAAACTACTGAACAGATTTACACCAAATTACAAAAATCACTCTTTCTGGACCAAGATCTAGCTTTCTGATGAATTTGGTGTGATTCCGTTCAGCGGGAAATTGCATGGGGAAAACGCATTTTGGGTCCCCCTTTTTTCTGGGCCCCTGTGTGATGGATCACCTCAAAGCATCCCAGAAAGCAGCTGAAGTGACTGGCAAACTAGTTTGGAAAATTTTGTGAAGATTTGTCAAACAGCGCCAAAGTTATTAGCAAAACAGAAATTTGTTTTCCTTAAGAAACTAGGAGCCTTGTTACAATGCCAGTCAGCCCAACATACCCGGCCTCATCAGTGTCAGTCAGACTACCGCAGTCTTGTCATAAGCGGTTTGACTGACCGCTGAATTATGATGCATGCTGAATGCAGTCCAACCGACCACTGGAAGACTACCAACTCCGACAGCCTTTCTCCAACTGCTGAGATGGTGGCTGTAGAAATGCTGCAGTCATACAGCTGTACAGGGAGTTTCGACCGCCATCCGGATTACGATGTGCATTTCCGATGAGCCGACCATGGCGGTAGGACCGGCTGCCTTGACTTGTCGTAAATGAAGGATTTGGGTTGCATACTCACCCAAATCAGCTTCTCCACTACAGCCTCCGGTGTGGATCCCTTTCTCGAGGTTCCCCCCACACCACAGCAGCTGAACCCCAAAGACTATGACCCTGTGTGCGCCGGAATGCAGGTAAGTTCCTAGGTGATATGTATCCCCATTGACTGGACTGTGCAAAGATAGCCACACTCCAGCAATGAAGTAAACGCAGTAAAAGGCATATACTCCCACATTTCATGCATGTGTGTACATATCATGTTTCTTGTGAGTTTGTATGCACTTGCAGCAACATATTTGGGGATATGTGTATGTCCATAGATGAGACAATGATTGCTTTTATACAGCACTAGCACCGCTCCAGACATTTGGTGAGGACGAATAACATGCTGCTTTTTCTGGACCAATTCAATCAGATGGGCTATAATCAATGCCCCCGAATTTTATCCAAATTGCATGTCGCCACCATCTAAGCCCTGATTTTCACTTAGTGGAACAGAGTGCTGAAACCAATCAGCCACTTGAACTATACTGAATAACACTAACCACATCATAGGGATATCCCGAACTGCTAACTTGACTAATCACCTTTTTTAACGTAAATATGTTCTTATCGTACTGGCATTTTCTCAACTCATAAATGCTCTTATTGCACTGGCACTTTACTAGATTACCACTCTGCTTTTAACAAGGATCAACTTACTGCACATCTTACTCTGTAAAATTGGCTGTCTAACTGTACTCGTACTTTATTTTAACTCTGAGGCTGCTACCTTAGTATACTTTTTACTGCTGGATTTATTGTCCTAACATGTATGAACTTGACCACTGTTTTATTAATTGAATCCTGTTTTATATTGTAAAGGTTTTAAATAACCGTGTACAATAAAGCATTACCTTACCATTAACTGGACTGTGCAAAGATAGCCACACTCCAGCAATGAAGTAAATGCAGTAAAAGGCATATCCTCCCACATGTCATGCATGTGTGTACATATCATGTTTCTTGTGAGTTTGTTTGCACTTGCAGCAACATATTTGGTGTTTCGACCATCGCGGTCTTGATCACGGCAGTTTTTACTGCCGTGATCAAGACCGCGATGGTCGAAATGCGTAGGGAAAGAGGAGAGAGATGATCTGAATAAACAACTGAAATATTCAAGGAGAGTGCCACCTATTTTTTCAATTGATGAGAATATTGTGTGAAAACCGGTCCTGTTTTCGCTGTGTGCATCAGCTGGATTGTGCGCCCCCCCGCTGAGGACTGTTTGTTGGTTTATATACATATGTATATGTATATATATATGTTGTTTCTTCAAAGGAGGTGACTTTTGGTGGATATATATATATATAGATATATATATATATATATATATATATATATATATATATATATATATATATATATATATATATATATATATATATATATATTATCTACTGGCGGTCGCCAGTAGATAGTTATAGTTAGGACCTATTTTCCATAGGAAATCCGCGACATTCTATTTGAAATAACTCTTGCGTCGGTTGACGAATCTTCGCGAAATTTTCAAACTTTATGGCCCGCTCCGGTCCGCTCCTACCCTGAAAGTCTCAGGGTGATTTGTCAAGCGGGGGCCGAGAAAAAGGGGGTCCCAAAACGTGTTTTCCCCATTCATTTTCCCATAGGAAACTTTAGACACGGCTACAGCCCGAACTGCTGAACGGAATTACACCAAATTTGGCAAAGAGGTAGTTCTTGGTTCAGAAAGAACCCTTTTTGTTAAATGGTGTAAATCCGTTCAGTAGTTGCGGAGAAATTAAAAAAATAAGAGTCAAAAAATCAATTTCCCATAGGAAACTTTATGCAAGGCTACAGCCCGAACTGCTGAACGGAATTACACCAAATTTGGCAAAAGAGGTAGTTCTTGGTTCAAAAGAACCCTTTTTGTTAAATGGTGTAAATCCGTTCAGTAGTTGCTGAGAAAATCAAAAGTAAAAACACATATATATCTGGGCGGAGCCTAACCACACATGTCATCGTGAGATCTGATTGGCTGTCAGCACTTCATCCTGGAATTGCTGGCAGCCATCTTGGGACCAATATAAATGCATTGTAGTGAATCGAAGATTTTGAGGGTTACCAAAAGGAGAACTATAAAGGGTGATAACAGACTTTAGTTACATTAGAATTCATTTGTTGATGGTACCATACTAATTTCAGGAATTGTGGTGTGTTCTAAGGTGATTTTACCCTGTGAAAAACCTTCTGCTGGGATATCATGAATCATGTTTGAGAGAACTATTTTCACATGCTTGTCCCATACAGTTTTGGAAGGTGCTCCAGAAGCTAAAATGAGAGCATATTTTCTGTAAATTCACATTATCTTTCTCAGTCATGTGAGAATGAAGTCTGACATTCTCAGTAAAACATGTACATCCAACAAGGGCAGAGACTGTCAGTTGATTCCTTTGTGTTCTACTGCAGCTTCCCAGAGTGTTCTAAAGAACAACTAGAGTGCTAACAGCCTTACTTATGACAAAAGTATGGCACACCTGAAGCCATCTTGATTGGAATAAACTGGTAACACTTAAAACATTTAATTTAAAAAGGAACAAAATGATGGGGTTCATCTTGTCATAGAAATTATGGTTAGTGCTCTGGAAAGAAAAATTAGGACATGTTTCAAGTGTGATCTCAAATATCTTCCTGTTATATTTCAACAGGAGCAGCCTGTCAGTTGATGCCTTTGTGTTCTACTGCAGCTTCCCAGAGTGTTCTAAAGAACAACTAGAGCGCTAACAGTCTTACTTATGACAAAAGTATGGCACACCTGAAGCCATCTTGATTGGAATAAACTGGTAACACTTAAAACATTTAATTTAAAAAGGAACAAAATGATGGGGTTCATTTTGTCATAGAAATTATGGTTAGTGCTGTAGAAAGAAAAATTAGGACATGTTTCAAGTGTGATCTCAAATATCTTCCTGTTATATTTCAACAGGAGCAGCCTGTCAGTTGATGCCTTTGTGTTCTACTGCAGCTTCCCAGAGTGTTCTAAAGAACAACTAGAGCGCTAACAGTCTTACTTATGACAAAAGTATGGCACACCTGAAGCCATCTTGATTGGAATAAACTGGTAACACTTAACACATTTAATTTAAAAAGGAACAAAATGAGGGGGTTCATTTTGCCATAGAAATTATGGTTAGTGCTGTAGAAAGAAAAATTAGGACATGTTTTAAGTGAGATCTCAAATATCTTCCTGTTATATTTCAACAGGAGCAGCCTGTCAGTTGATGCCTTTGTGTTCTACTGCAGCTTCCCAGAGTGTTCTAAAGAACAACTAGAGTGCTAACAGCCTTACTTATGACAAAAGTATGGCACACCTGAAGCCATCTTGATTGGAATAAACTGGTAACACTTAAAACATTTAATTTAAAAAGGAACAAAATGAGGGGGTTCATTTTGCCATAGAAATTATGGTTAGTGCTGCAAAAGAAAATTTAGTGCATGTTTTAAGTGAGATCTCAAATCCTCTTCTATTTCATTAGAAAATTCTGACATGCAGACTGAAACAATCACTTTCAATACCAGCAGTAGACTTCCAGTTAACTCCTTGGTGAGCAGTAGCTTTACTACAGTGATCTAATGAACTGCTAGAGTAATAACATTCTGAATTTATGGCAAATGTGTGACACATCTGAATGCCTTCTTGATGGAATCAAAGTAAAAACTGAAAGCATTTCCTACTGAGGAGACTGCAGTAAATGAGGAAATTAGGAAACTTCATAACAAAGAAGTCTTCCAAGATGGCCACCAGTGAAAAAAGAGCCCAAATGTAGCACAAATATTACCCAGATGTAGCCCACATATAGCCCAATGACAAAAGTGTGCAAAACACTTTTTATTTTTAGTTTTTTTGCAGTTTTATGTAGTGCAGACTGGTCAGGTATTGGAGCGTTGCATCTTAAAACATGACCCCCTACACTACAAAAACACCACTGCACTACCCTAAACCCTAAAACACTACCCCAGCACGACCCCCTACACTACACAAGCATCACTGCACTATCCTAAACCCTAAAACACTACCCCCAGCAAGACCCCCTACACTACACAAACACCACTGCACTACCCTAAACCCTAAAACACTACCCCAACACCACTGCACTAACCTAAATCCTAAAACACTACCCCCAGCACGACCCCCTACACTACCCAAACACCACTGCACTACCCTAAAACTTGACCCCTACACTACACAAACACCACTGCACTACCCTAAACCCTAAAACACTACCCCCAGCACGACCCCCTACACTAAACAAGCACCACTGCACTACCCTAAACCCTAAAACACTACCCCCAGCACGACCCCTACACTACACAAACACCACTGCACTACCTTAAACCCTAAAACACTACCCCCAGCACGACCCCCTACACTACCCAAACACCACTGCACTACCCTAAATCCTAAAACACTACCCCCAGCACGACCCCCTACACTGCCCGAACACCACTGCACTGCCCTAAACCCTGAAACACCAGCCCCTGCACGACCCCCTACACTGCCCGAACACCACTGCACTGGCCTAAACCCTGAAACACATACCCTAGCACGACCCCCTACACTGCCCGAACACCACTGCACTGCCCTAAACACTGAAACACCACCCCCTTCACGACCCCCTACACTGCCCGAACACCACTGCACTGCCCTAAACCCTGAAACACCACCCCCAGCATGACCCCTACACTGCCCGAACACCACTGCACTGCCCTAAACCCTGAAACACTACCCCCAGCAAGACCTCCTACACTGCCCGAACACCACTGCACTGCCCTAAACCCTGAAACATCACCCCCAGCAAGACCCCTTACACTGCCCGAACACCACTGCCCTAAACCCTGAAACACCACCCCCAGCACGACCCCCTACACTGCCCGAACACCACTGCACTGCCCTAAATCCTGAAACACCACCCCCAGCACGACCCCCTACACTGCCCGAACACCACTGCACTGCCCTAAACCCTGAAACACCACCCCCTGCACGACCCCCTACACTGCCCGAACACTACTGCACTGCCCTAAACCCTGAAACACCATCCCCAGCATGACCCCCTACACTGCACGAACACCACTGCACTGCCCTAAACCCTGAAACACTACCCCCAGCAAGACACCCTACACTGCCCGAACACCACTGCACTGCCCTAAACCCTGAAACATCACCCCCAGCAAGACCCCCTACACTTCCCGAACACCACTGCCCTAAACCCTGAAACACCACCCCCAGCAAGACCCCCTACACTGCCCGAACACCACTGCACTGCCCTAAACCCTGAAACACCAGCCCCAGCACGACCCCTACACTGCCCGAACACCACTGCACTGCCCTAAGCCCTGAAACACCACCCCCTGCACGACCCCCTACACTGCCCGAACACCACTGCACTGCCCTAAACCCTGAAACACCACCCCCAGCACGACCCCTACACTGCACGAACACCACTGCACTGCCCTAAACCCCGAAACACTACCCCCAGCAAGACCCCCTACACTGCCCGAACACCACTGCCCTAAACCCTGAAACACCACCCCCAGCAAGACCCCCTACACTGCCCGTACACCACTGCACTGCCCTAAACCCTGAAACACCACCCCCAGCATGACCCCCTACACTGCCCGAACACTACTGCACTGCCCTAAACCCTGAAACACCACCCCAGCACGACCCCCTACACTGCCCGAACACCACTGCACTGCTCTAAACCATGAAACACCAGCCCCAGCACGACCCCCTACACTGCCCGAACACCACTGCACTGCCCTAAACCCTGAAACACCACCCCCAGCACGACCCCCTACACTGCCCGAACACCACTGCACTGCCCTAAACCCTGAAACACCAGCCCCAGCACGACCCCGTACACTGCACGAACACCACTGCACTGCCCTAAACCCTGAAACACCAGCCCCAGCACGACCGCCTACAGTGCCCGAAAACCACTGCACTGCCCTAAACCCTGAAACACCAGCCCCAGCACGACCCCCTACACTGCCCGAACACCACTGCACTACCCTAAACCCTCAAACACCAGCCCCAGCACGACCCCCTACACTGCCCGAACACCACTGCACTGCCCTAAACCCTGAAACACCAGCCCCAGCAAGACCCCCTACACTGCCCGAACACCACTGCACTGCCCTAAACCCTGAAACACCACCCCCAGCAAGACCCCCTACACTGCCCGAACACCACTGCACTAAAGCCTGAAACACCACCCCCAGCAAGACCACCTACACTGGCCGAACACCACTGCACTGCCCTAAACCTTGAAACACCACCCCTCAGCACGACCCCCTACACTGCCCGAACACCACTGCACTGCCCTAAACCCTGAAACACCACCCCCAGCACGACCCCCTACACTGCCCGAACACCACTGCACTGCCCTAAACCCTGAAACACCACCCCTGAACGACCTCCTACACTGCCGGAACACCACTGCACTGCCCTAAACCCTGAAACACCACCCCCAGCACGACCCCCTACACTGCCCGAACACCACTGCACTGCCCTAAACCCTGAAACATCAACCCCAGCAAGACCCCCTACACTGCCTGAACACCACTGCCCTAAACCCTGAAACACCACCCCCTACACTGCATGAACACCACTGCACTGCCCTAAACCCTGAAACACCACCTCCAGCAAAACCCCCTACACTGCCTGAACACCATTGCTCTGCCCTAAATCCTGAAACACTATCCCCAGCACGACCCCCTACACTGCCCAAACACCACTGCACTGCCCTAAACCCTGAAACACCACCCCTCAGCACGACCCCCTACACTGCCCGAACACCACTGCACTGCCCTAAACCCTGAAACACCACCCCCAGCACGACCCCCTACACTGCCCGAACACCACTGCACTGCCCTAAACCCTGAAACACCACCCCCTGCACGACCTCCTACACTGCCGGAACACCACTGCACTGCCCTAAACCCTGAAACACCACCCCCAGCACGACCCCCTACACTGCCCGAACACCACTGCACTGCCCTAAACCCTGAAACATCAACCCCAGCAAGACCCCCTACACTGCCTGAACACCACTGCCCTAAACCCTGAAACACCACCCCCTACACTGCACGAACACCACTGCACTGCCCTAAACCCTGAAACACCACCTCCAGCAAAACCCCTACACTGCCTGAACACCATTGCTCTGCCCTAAATCCTGAAACACTAGCCCCAGCACGACCCCCTACACTGCCCAAACACCACTGCACTGCCCTAAACCCTGAAACACCACCCACAGCACGACCCCCTACACTGCCCGAACACCACTGCACTGCCCTAAACCCTGAAACACCAGCCCCAGCAAGACCCCTACACTGCCCGAACACCACTGCACTGCCCTAGACTCTGAAACACCAGCCCCAGCAAGACCCCCTACACTGCCCAAACACCACTGCACTGCCCTAAACCCTGAAACACCAGCCCCAGCATGACCCCCTACACTGCCCGAACACCACTGCACTGCCCTAAACTCTGAAACACCAGCCCCAGCACGACCACCTACACTGCCCGAACATCACTGCACTGCCCTAAACCCTGAAACACCAGCCCCAGCACACCCCCTACACTGCCCGAACACCACTGCACTGCCTTAAACCCTGAAACACCAGCCCCAGCACGACCCCCTACACTGCCCGAACACCACTGTACTGCCCTAAACCCTGAAACACCATCCCCAGCACGACCCCCTACACTGCCCGAACACCACTGTACTGCCCTAAACCCTGAAACACCAGCCCCAGCACGACCCCCTACACTGCCCGAACACCACTGCACTGCCCTAAACCCTGAAACACCACCCCCTGCATGACCCCCTACACTGCCCGAACACCACTGCACTGCCCTAAACCCTGAAACACCACCCCTGCACCGCCCCCTACACTGCCCGAACACCACTGCACTGCCCTAAACCCTGAAACACCACCCCCAGCACGACCCCCTTTACTGCTCGAACACCACTGCACTGCCCCAAACCCTGAAACACCACCCCCAGCATGACCCCCTACACTGCCGGAACACCACTGCCCTAAACCCTGAAACACCACCCCCTGCACGACCCCCTACACTGCCCGAACACTACTGCACTGCCCTAAACCCTGAAACACCACCCCCTACACTGCCCAAACACCACTGCACTGCCCTAAACCCTGAAACACCACCCCCAGCACGACCCCCTACACTGCCCGAACAACACTGCACTGCCCTAAACCCTAAAACACTACCCCCAGCATTACCCCCTACACTGCCCAAACACCACTGCACTGCCCTAAACCCTAGAACACTACCCCCAGCACAACCCCCTACACTACCCGAACACCACTGCACTACCCTAAACCCTAAAATACTACCCCCAGCACAACCCCCTACACTACCCGAACACGACTGCACTGCCCTAAACCCTCAAACACTCCCCCAGCACGACCCCCTACACTACCCGAACACCACTGCACTGCCCTAAACCCTAAAACACTCCCCCAGCATGACCCCCTACACTACCCGAACACCACTGCACTGCCCTAAACCCTAAAACACTCCCCCAGCACGACCCCCTACACTACCCAAACACCACTGCACTGCCCTAAACCCTAAAACACTACCCCCCGCATGACCCCCTACACTACCCAAACACCAATGCACTACCCTAATCCCTAAAACACTACCCCCGCATGACCCCCTACACTACCCTAAACCCTAAAACACTACCCCCGCACGACTCCCTACACTACCCAAAGACCACTGCACTACCCTAAACCCTAAAACACGACCTCCTACACTACACAAACACCACTGCACTACCCTAAACCCTAAAACACTACCCCCTACACTACACAAACACCACTGCACTACCCTAAACCCTAAAAAACTACCCCCAGCACGAACCACTACACTACCCAAATACCACTGCACTACCCTAAACCCTAAAAAACTACCCCAGCAGTATCCCTACACTACCCAAACACCACTGCACTACCCTAAACCCTAAAATACTACCCCCAGCAGTACCCCCTACACTACCCAAACATCACTGCACTACCCTAAATCACTACCCCCAGCACGACCCCTACACTACCCAAACACCACTGCACTACCCTAAACCCTAAAACACTACCCCCAGCACGACCCCCTACACTACCCAAACACCACTGCACTACCCTAAACCCTAAAACAATCCCCCAGCACGACTCCCTACACTACCCAAACACCACTGCACTACCCTAAACCCTAAATCTACCCCCAGCATGACCCCCTACACTACACAAACACCACTGCACTACCCTAAACCCTAAAACACTACCCCCAGCACGACCCTCTTCACTACCTAAACACAACTGCACAATTTGTTACAGGCGTTGCAACGCAGGCCTGTGGTGCTTACTGGAAGTACCTAGTGGGCTAGTTGGGCCCCAGGGACCCTCAAGATTCAAGGTGACCTAATCCCCCAACTTAAAACGCACCACGGGGCGCGTTTGCACAGTGGTGAAGGGAGGGGCGGGGCCTCAGGTGACATGTGCGCAAAACGCCCTGTGGTGCGTTTTAAGTTGGGGAATTAATTCCCTTTGAATCCTGAGGGACCCTGGGGGCCAACTAGCCCACCAGGTACCTTCAGTAAGCACAACAGAGTTGCGTTGCAGAGAGGTGAAAAAAGGTGCGTGGCCTCGGAACGCCTCTCTGCAACTCAGCTCTGTGGTCCTAACTGTAGGTACCTGGGGGCTAGTTGGGCCCCAGGGACCCTCAGAATTCAAGGGGACTTAATCCCGCAACTTAAAACGCGCCACGGGGTGCGTTTGCACACATGTCACCTCAGGCCCCCCCTCCCTTCACCACTGTGCAAACGCGCCCTGTAGCGCGTTTTAAGAGGTAGTTTTAATTAACCCTGGGCGAAGTGCTACGCTACGCTCGCGTAGTTTGCGAAGTTTGCGCTACTTCGCACAACGCGAATTGCACGTAGCACAGTGCGAACACGCGTAGCGTAGCGTAGCGTAGTGCCGCGGTCATTTTTTGCTTGCTCGCGGTCCTCAACGTCAAGTTGGCGACCGCGAGCAAGCAAAATGACATCCCGGCGAGACTTTTTCCTCGTTCGCGATCAGCAACATCAAGTTGCCGATCGCGAGCGTGGAAAATAAACCTCCCGGCGAGATTCTCAACGCGGGAGGTCATGTTTCTCATTGCGAGTGGTCGCGTATGCTTGCGACCGCTCGCGATGAGAAACTACCAGTCCGCGTTGAGAAAGCTGCCGCTCGAGTAAAAATCTACTCGAGCGGCAGTAAAGACAGCTCGCACTGTGCAAGTTGCCGTTTTCAATGATTGCACAGTGCGGACAAGCATCCGGCACTGTGCAATCATTGCGAACAGTGCGCTACGCAGTTCGCGTAGTGCTACGCGAAGCTTGCGTAGCGCAAACTGCACTTTGCGTAGCTTCGCGAAGCATTACTTCGCGAACTACGCCCACCCTTAGTTTTAATCCCCCTGCCCTATTATGTACTAGGGACTTGCAGAGGAGGTCATGCTAATCACAGGGGTACCCCAACGCATAGTGTTCCCTAGTGTATGTAGGTGTTTTCACTGTATTCTAAGTGTCTTTTAGCATAGCACTGGCACTGGTTAGTCAGAGTCAGTTACCACCAGTACCCGTCTGAAAAAGTTGTGGGCACAGGATGATTTTGCAACAAGGCCTCTTTCTGCTCCTCTGTTGGTTCTTTCTGCACATCTTTTGCTTCTTTCTGTGCGTTTTTTCTTCTTTCTTCACATGTCCTACCTCTGTAGGCATAGTTAGAAACTAGCATTTAAAAAACCTTTGAAATTCACTTAAAAAATCATAGGTTTCAGGCACGTTATAGTTAGAAATTAGCATTTAAAAAACCTTTGAAATTCACTGAAAAAACCATAGGTTTCAGACACGTTATAGTTAGAAATTAGCATTTAAAAAACCTTTGAAATTCACTGAAAAAACCATAGGTTTTAGGGACAGTTATAGTTAGTTGGACATTTCACTCGTACAAAACCATAGAAATTCCCCCGTTATAGTTAGTTCAGCTAACTATAACTCGCGCCCCGCAATGCACTGCTGATGACGTCACATATTACATCACTCATGACATGGTCAGTGACATCACTGATGACATCACTGATGACATCTCAAATGACATCACTGATGACATCATCCATGTGATAATTTCATGCATCTTCTCACACCCTAATATAACTTTTGATACACCCACTCTAAATTACAGACTGCCATTCTCAAAACCATAGACACTCCAACACCAAAAAATACATACCCACTCACTGATTCTTAGGTCTACACACACATCCACTCACTCACCCGTACAGTCACTCATACTTAGTCACTCAGTACAGGACTATCATATGCACTCATACACCTATATAAACACTCACACACCGCCACTCATACATAGAGGTACTCACACACCTAGTCAGTCATGCAAAAAACTTAATCACACACCCATTTACTCACCTATACAGTTATACACACACCAGCTCACTTACTCATACAAATACTAGCACATTCTTACGCTCTTATACAATCACTGATACAAGTACACACTCATCCATACAGCCACTCTCACAATCACACACTCTCACTTATAGCCATTTATATACTCCAACACACATATATACTGCCTTTCACATATGTAGTTACTCACACATGTACCACTGAGATATACATTCAATCACTAACACACCCATACACACACTCACCCACCCATACAGTCCATCACAGATGCACTCTTGAAACCATGCACCCAGTGAATCACCAACTCACACATCTATGCACAGAGTCACACACACCCCACCCACACAAACACTCAGGCACCCATACAGATACTCAGACAATCAATCAATAACCCATGTAGACACTCATGTAGCTATTCAGAAAGCCATGCAGCCGCTTACAAACCAACAGACAGACGGATACAGACACTCACACAGTTTAGTCACTAACCCATGCATTCAGTAAGATACATTTAATCACTCACTTGTAGAGTCAGTCACTCACGTACTAAATCATCCATTCAGACACTTATACACCCACTCATTCTTCAATAAGCCTTTCCCTATATATATTAAACATATTTAAACTTTACAGAAACACAGTCACTGGATGATGTCATCAGTGATGTCATCAGTGATGTCATTTGAGATGTCATCAGTGATGTCATCAGTGATGTCACTGACCATGTCATGAGTGATGTAATATGTGACATCATCAGCAGTGCATTGCAGGGCGCGAGTTATAGTTAGCTGAACTAACTATAACGGGGGAATTTCTATGGTTTTGTACGAGTGAAATGTCCAACTAACTATAACTGTCCCTAAAACCTATGGTTTTTCAGTGAATATATATATATATAGATATATATATATATATCCGAATCTCTGCTCCTTTCCAATCCATTGCTGAAAGTAGACGCAGACCGCAATTTCAGTGCAAAAGTGTAACTCCTTTATTGCTCGGCCATTATGCGTTTCGGGCCGTCCGGCCCTTGCCTTGATCACAAGTATATATATATGATTCCAAGGTGCCCAGATTTGAGGACGCTACTCCATGAAAAACAGTTCACTGAACCTTTATTATCAACCGGCACTTGCATTCTGAAATTAAATCCATGACGCGTTTCGGAGCCACTGCTCCTTAATCATAGGGAAGCTTTCAGTCACGGCTATGCACAACACGCATTTGCTCCTTTATGCATGCTAAGGTTAATTGACCTCCAGTGGTCCTCCCAGGTGAGTACGAATATCCATGCATGCTGGTAGTTGTAGTGCTCATGTTACACCAATTCGTACCCTCCAGTGGGGACCGTTTGCTGACAAGTTATTTAGCTGTTAATGATTAAGTGTCAATGCCCTCCTGTGGGCCTCAGAACGAAAGTCCGGTTAGATTTATGAGTCTTCCGTGCTGCGTTTAGTTTGGAAGGGTTCCAAACCTGCAGACCCATGCCTCCTTCAAGTGGGCGGTGCAATCCTCCATGGCCGGACCGACCGCGTTGAAATATGATTCCAAGGTGCCCAGATTTGAGGACGCTACTCCACGAAAAACAGTTCACTGAACCTTTATTATCAACCGGCACTTGCATTCCGAAATGAAATCCCTGATGCGTTTCGGAGCCACTGCTCCTTAATCATAGGGAAGCTTTCAGTCACGGCTACGCACAACACGCATTAGCTCCTTTATGCATGCTCAGGTTAATTGACCTCCGGTGGTCCTCCCAGTTGAGTACGAAGATCCATGCATGAAGCAACATAGGTGCAGAAGGAGGCAAGAGAAGTGCAGAAACAGGCAAAAGAGGTGCAGAAATAAGCAAGAGCAGTGCAGAAAGAACCAACAGAGGTGCAGAAAGAGGCAAGAGTGGTGCAGAAAGTTCAATCAAACAATCAATCATAGCATTTGTAAAGCGCACTACATACCCGTGAGGGTCTCAAGGTGCTGGAGGGGGGAGGGGGAGGAGTGCTGCTACTGCTCGAAGAGCCAGGTCTTGAGGAGTCTTCTGGAGGTCAGCAGGTCTTGGGTCTGCCGTAGGTGGATGGGGAGGGTGTTCCAGGTCATGGCGGCGAGGTGTGAGAACGATCTGCCACCGGAGGTCGCTCATTGGATGCGGGGGACTGTGGTGAGGGCGAGGTCGGCGGAGCGGAGCTGGCGGGTTGGGGTGTAGAAGCTGAGTCGTCTGTTGAGGTACGCTGGTCCGGTGTTGTGGAGAGCCTTGTGTGCGTGGGTGAGAAGCTTGAAGGTTATCCTCTTGTTGACGGGGAGCCAGTGCAGGTCTCTCAGGTGGGGTGTGATGTGGTTGCGGCGAGGGATGTCGAGGATCAGGCGTGCAGAGGCGTTCTGGATGCGTTGAAGCCGTTTCAGGAGTTTGGCCGAGGCTCCAGCGTAGAGGGCGTTTCCGTAGTCCAATCTGCTGCTGACGAGGGCCTGGGTGACCGTTCTTCTCGTTTCGGTGGGGATCCACTTGTAGATCTTGCGGAGCATGCGGAGCATTTTGAAGCAGGCGGAAGAGACAGCGTTGACCTGCTTTGTCATGGATAGGGTGGAGTCGAGGATGACCCCTAGGTTGCGTGTGTGGTCGGTGGGTGTTGGAGCAGTTCCCAGTGCGGTCGGCCACCAGGAGTCGTCCCAGGCCGAGGGGGTAGATCCGAGGATGAGGACCTCCGTCTTATCCGAGTTCAACTTCAGTCGGCCTTCATTCCTTCGTGGAGGTTGGCTTTGGCGGTGTGGGGGTCCTTGGTGAGGGAGAGGATCAGCTGGGTGTCATCGGCGTAAGAGATGATGTTGAGGTTGTGCAGTCTGGCGACGTGGGCGAGTGGTGCCATGTAGATGTTAAACAGCGTTGGGCTGAGGGGTGAGCCCTGGGGTACTCCGCAGATGATCTCGGTGGCTTCGGAGCGGAAGGGGGGGAGGCGGACGCTCTGTGTTCTGCCGGAGAGGAAGGAGGTGGTCCAGTCCAGGGCCTTCTCTTGGATCCCGGCATCGTGGAGGCGTGTGCGTAGTGTGCGGTGGCAGACCGTGTCGAAGGCGGCTGACAGGTCCAGGAGGATGAAGGCCGCGGTCTCTCTGTTGTCTAGTAGGGTCCTGATGTCATCGGTGGCGGCGATGAGGGCAGTTTCGGTGCTGTGGTTGCTGCGGAACCCGGGCTGGGACAGGTCCAGGATGCTGTTCTTCTCGAGGTAGCGGGTCAGTTGTTTGTTGACGGTCTTCTCGATGACCTTCGCTGGGAACGGGAGCAGGGAGATGGGCCGGAAGTTCTTGAGGTCCTTGGGGTCCGCCTTGGGTTTTTTGAGTAAGGTGTTGATCTCGGCGTGCTTCCAGCTCTCCGGGAAGGTTGCTGTCTTGAAGGAAATGTTGATGGCTTTCCGGAGATGGGGTGCGATGGCGGTGCTGGCTTTGTTGAAGATGTGGTGTGGGCATGGGTCTGACGGAGATCCGGAGTGGATGGTGTTCATGATCTTGATGGTGTCGTCGTCGTTTATGTTGGTCCAGGAGAGCAGGCGGTTGGTGCGGATGGTGGTCGTGGGGGCGGATGTCTCAGTGGTTGTCGGGGCGATCGTGGCGTTGAAGCTGTCGTGGATGTCTGCGATCTTGCGGTGGCAGAAGGTGGCCAGCGAGTCGCACAGGTCTTGCGAAGGTGGGATGTCGTTGGAGTTGGAGCTGGGGTTGGAGAGTTCCTTCACGATGTTGAAGAGCTCTTTGCTGTTGTGTGCATTGTTGTCTAGGCGGTCTTTGAAGGAGGCCCTTTTGGCGGATCTGTTGAGGTGATGGTGTCTGCGAGTGGTGTTCTTGTGGGCGGCGTAGCTGTCCGGTGTTTGTTCACAGTGCCAGTTCCTCTCTAGCTTTCGGCAGGTTTGCTTGGAGGCCTGGAGGTCTTCAGTGAACCAGCTGGCTTTCTTGCTGGTGTGGTTGTTGGAGGGTTTCTTGAGCAGGGCGAGGGTGTTGGCGCAGTCGTCGATCCACTGTCTGAGGTTGCGGGTGGCGGTGTCGGGGTCAGTGGGGTCGGCGGGAGGGCTCCGGGCGAGGGTGGTGGTTAGCTGGTCTTCGGTGACTTTGCTCCAGCAGCGGCGAGGCATCTGTTGGGTGCGGTGGTGCGTGGTGGTTTTCCGGAAGGTGAAGTGGATGCAGCGATGGTCGGTCCAGTGGAGTTCTGTGGTGTGGCTGAAGGTGACGTGGGAGCTTGCGGAGAAGATGGGGTCAAGCGCGTGGCCGGCGGAGTGGGTGGGTGTTGTGACAAGTTGTCTGAGTCCGAGGTTGGCGAGGTTGTCGATCAGGGTGGTGGAGTTGGTGTCGTTGTTGTTCTCGAGGTGGAAGTTCAGGTCCCCGAGGAGGATGTAGTCCGTGGAGGCGAGGGCATGTGTGCTGACGAAGTCGGCGATGGAGTCGCTGAACTGTGGTCGGGGTCCGGGGGGTCTGTAGACGAGGGTTCCTCTGAGGGTGGTGTTGGGGTCGGTGTGGATCTGGAAGTGCAGGTGGTCAGCGGTGCTGAGGGTGTCATCGGTGTTGGTCGAGACTCTGAGAGTGTTCCTGTGGACGATGGCGATTCCTCCTCCTACTCCGTTGGTGCGGTCCCTGCAGGTGATCTTGTAGCCTTCCGGGATGGCTATGGCGATGTCGGGTGCCGAGGAGGGGTTCAGCCAGGTCTCCGTCAGGAAGGCGACGTCTGGGGAGGTTGAGTCGAGTAGGTCCCAGAGTTCAACGGCGTGTTTGCGGGTGGAGCGGGTGTTGAGAAGAATGCAACTGAGGTGGTTGGGTTCTTTCCTGGTCGGTGGGTTGGCGGGCCGGATGCTGGTGAAGCTGCAGTTCCGGCAGGAGAAGGGTCCTTGGGTGCGCTTCGGGGCGGCCAGGCAGCAGGTGCGTGATCGTCCGCTGTTGAGTGCGAGGATGGTGCTGGCATCGTAGCGGTGTCTGGTGTTGTGGCGGTCGCGGGACCAGGGGTTCTGGCGCTGGGCGCGGTCCAGGCGCAGACAGGCGCAGATGGGCTTGCCTTCGGCACGCCAGCGGCGTGGCCGCACAGCGGCCGCCATAGGAAGGGGAGGTGGGGGGAGGAGCAGCTGGGAGGGGGGAGTGGAGGAATGGGCGAGCGTGGGGCGGGGCCGCAGGGGACACAGCGGCGGGAAAACGGGAGGGAACAGAGGCAAGAGGCACGGAACGATCACAAAACAACAATTGGAACAAAATACAGTACAAATGACAGTGAAAGAAAGAAAGGCAATTTAAACAGAAAGCAGAACAAATACCAACAAGCAATGGGCGGGCGGGGGGCGGGGGGGTGGGGCCACAGGGGACGCAGCGGCGGGAGAAGCGGGAGGGAACAGAAGGCAAAAGGCAAAGGCACAGAAACGATCACAGAGCAACAATTGAGACAAAATGCAGTACAAGTGGCAGTGAAAAAAAAAGAAAAGTAATTTAAACAGAAAACAGTACAAATACCAGAAAGCAGACCTACGGCCTACCACTGGCCACCAGGGATGAGGCGCAGGTGGTAGCCTGCGGGTGGAGGCGGGCCTCGAACCTGGTCAGCAGCAGTGGCAGCTGGGCAGAGAGCACGGGCGCAGACAGGTGGAGCTGCGCGGCATGGGGAGCGACCTGCCTGGAAACAGTTGCAAGAGAGGTGCAGAAAAAAGCAACAGAGGTGCAGAAGGAGACAAGAGAACTGCAGAAAGAGACAAGAGAGTTACAGAAAGAGGCAAGAGAGGTGCAGAAAAAGGGAACAGGGGTGCAGAAAGAGGCAAGAGAGGTACAGAAAGATGGAAGAAGGGTGCAGAAAGAGGCAAGAGTGGTGCACAACGAAGCAACAGAAGTGCAGAAAGAAGCAGGAGAAGTGCAGAAAGAAGCAACAGCGGTGCAGAAGGAGGCAAGAGGGGTACAGAAAGAGGCAAGAGAAGTGAAGATAGAAGTAACAGAAGTGCAGAAAGAGACAAGAGAGGTACAGAATGAGGGGAGAAAGGTGCAGAAAGAGGCACGAGGGGTGCAGAAGAAGCAAGAGCAATGCAGAAAGAACCAACAGAGTTGCAGTAGAAGGCAAGAAGGGTGCCGGAAGAGGCAAGAGGGGTGCCATAATTTACAATAGAGGCACAGAAAGAAGCAAGAGCAGTGCAGAAAGAACCAACAGAGGTGCAGAAACAGACAAGAGGGGTGCAGAAAGAGGCAAGAGAAGTTCAGAAAGGAGCAACAGAGGTGCAGAAGGAGGCAAGAGAACTCAAGAAAGAGGCAAGAGAGTTGCAGAAACAGGCAAGAGACGTCTAGAAAGAAGCAAGAGCAGTGCAGAAAGAACCAACAGAGGTGCAGAAACAGAAAAGAGAAATGCAGAAAGAAGCAACAGAGGTGCAGAAGGAGGCAAGAGAACTGCAGAAAGAGGCAAGAGAGTTGCAGAAACAGGCAAGAGAGGTGCAGAAAAAGGGAACAGGGGTGCAGAAAGAGGCAAGAGAGGTGCAGAAAGAGGTAAAAGGGTACAGAAAGAGGCAAAATGAGTGCAGAAAGAAGCAACAGAAGCGTAGAAAGAAGCAAGAGAAGTGCAGAAAGAACCAACAGAGGTGCAGAAAGAGGCAAGAGGGGTGCAGAAAGAAGCAAGAGAAGTGCAGAAAGAAGCAACAGAGGTGCAGAAGGAGGCAAGAGAAGTGCAGAAAGAGGCAAGAGAGTTGCAGAAACAGGCAAAAGAGGTGCAGAAAGAAGCAAGAGCAGTGCAGAAAGAACAAACAGAGGTGCAGAAGGAGGCAAGAGGAGTACAGAAAGAGGCAAAAGAAGTGCAGAAACAAATAAAAGAGGTGCGGAAACAGGCAAGAGGGGTGCAGAAAGAGGCAAAAGAGGTGCAGAAAGAGGCAAGATGGTGCACAAAGAGGGAAGAAGGGTACAGAAAGAGGCAAGAGGGGTGCAGAAAGAAGCAAGAGAGGTGTAGAAAGAAGCAAGAGAAGTGCAGAAAGAAGCAACAGAGGTGCAGAAAGAGGCAAGAGGGGTGCAGAAAGAGGCAAGATAAGTGCAGAAGGAAGCAACAGAGGTACAGAAAGAGGCAGGAAAAGTGCAGAAAGAGGCAAGAGAGTTGCAGAAACAGGCAAAAGAGGTGCAGAAAGAAGGAACGGGGTGCAGACAGAGGCAAGAGAGGTGCAGAAAGAACCAATAGAGGTGTAGAAAGAGGCAAGAGGGGTGCAGAAATGTGCAAGAGAGTAGCAGACAGAAGCAAGAGCAGTGCAGAAAGAACCATCAAAGGTGCAGAAAGAGGCAAGAGGGGTGTAGAAAGAGGCACGAGAAGTGCAGAAAAAAGCAAAAGAGGTGCAGAAAGAGGCAAGAGGGGTGCAGAAAGATGCAAGAGAGGAGCAGAAAGAGGCAAGAGAGGTGCACACAGACACACAAGGGATGCAGAAATTTAAAAGAGAGGTGCATAAAGAAGCAAGAGAAGTGAAGAAAGAAGCAACAGAGGTGCAGAAAGAGGCAAGAGGGGTGTAGACAGAGGCAAGAGAGGTGCAGAAAGAGGGAAGAGAGGTGCAGAAAGAGGCAAGAGGGGTGCAGAAATTTGCAAGACAGGTGCAGAAAGAAACAAGAGCAGTACAGAAACAACCAAGAGAGGTGCAGAAAGAGGCAAGAGGGGTGCAGACAGAGATAAGAGAAGTGCAGAAAGAAGCAACAGCGGTGCAGAAGGAGGCAAGAGGGGTACAGAAAGAGGCAAGAGAAGTGAAGATAGAAGTAACAGAAGTGCAGAAAGAGACAAGAGAGGTACAGAATGAGGGGAGAGGGGTGCAGAAAGAGGCACGAGGGTGCAGAAGAAGCAAGAGCAATGCAGAAAGAACCAACAGAGTTGCAGTAGGAGGCAAGAAGGGTGCCGGAAGAGGCAAGAGGGGTGCCATAATTTACAATAGAGGCACAGAAAGAAGCAAGAGCAGTGCAGAAAGAACCAACAGAGGTGCAGAAACAGACAAGAGGGGTGCAGAAAGAGGCAAGAGAAGTTCAGAAAGGAGCAACAGAGGTGCAGAAGGAGGCAAGAGAACTCAAGAAAGAGGCAAGAGAGTTGCAGAAACAGGCAAGAGACGTCTAGAAAGAAGCAAGAGCAGTGCAGAAAGAACCAACAGAGGTGCAGAAACAGAAAAGAGAAATGCAGAAAGAAGCAACAGAGGTGCAGAAGGAGGCAAGAGAACTGCAGAAAGAGGCAAGAGAGTTGCAGAAACAGGCAAGAGAGGTGCAGAAAAAGGGAACAGGGGTGCAGAAAGAGGCAAGAGAGGTGCAGAAAGAGGTAAAAAGGGTACAGAAAGAGGCAAAAGGAGTGCAGAAAGAAGCAACAGAAGCGTAGAAAGAAGCAAGAGAAGTGCAGAAAGAACCAACAGAGGTGCAGAAAGAGGCAAGAGGGGTGCAGAAAGAAGCAAGAGAAGTGCAGAAAGAAGCAACAGAGGTGCAGAAGGAGGCAAGAGAAGTGCAGAAAGAGGCAAGAGAGTTGCAGAAACAGGCAAAAGAGGTGCAGAAAGAAGCAAGAGCAGTGCAGAAAGAACAAACAGAGGTGCAGAAGGAGGCAAGAGGAGTACAGAAAGAGGCAAAAGAAGTGCAGAAACAAATAAAAGAGGTGCGGAAACAGGCAAGAGGGGTGCAGAAAGAGGCAAAAGAGGTGCAGAAAGAGGCAAGATGGTGCACAAAGAGGGAAGAAGGGTACAGAAAGAGGCAAGAGGGGTGCAGAAAGAAGCAAGAGAGGTGTAGAAAGAAGCAAGAGAAGTGCAGAAAGAAGCAACAGAGGTGCAGAAAGAGGCAAGGGGTGCAGAAAGAGGCAAGATAAGTGCAGAAGGAAGCAACAGAGGTACAGAAAGAGGCAGGAAAAGTGCAGAAAGAGGCAAGAGAGTTGCAGAAACAGGCAAAAGAGGTGCAGAAAGAGGGAACGGGGTGCAGACAGAGGCAAGAGAGGTGCAGAAAGAACCAATAGAGGTGTAGAAAGAGGCAAGAGGGGTGCAGAAATGTGCAAGAGAGTAGCAGACAGAAGCAAGAGCAGTGCAGAAAGAACCATCAAAGGTGCAGAAAGAGGCAAGAGGGGTGTAGAAAGAGGCACGAGAAGTGCAGAAAAAAGCAAAAGAGGTGCAGAAAGAGGCAAGAGGGGTGCAGAAAGATGCAAGAGAGGAGCAGAAAGAGGCAAGAGAGGTGCACACAGACACACAAGGGATGCAGAAATTTAGAAGAGAGGTGCATAAAGAAGCAAGAGAAGTGAAGAAAGAAGCAACAGAGGTGCAGAAAGAGGCAAGAGGGGTGTAGACAGAGGCAAGAGAGGTGCAGAAAGAGGGAAGAGAGGTGCAGAAAGAGGCAAGAGGGGTGCAGAAATTTGCAAGACAGGTGCAGAAAGAAACAAGAGCAGTACAGAAACAACCAAGAGAGGTGCAGAAAGAGGCAAGAGGGGTGCAGACAGAGATAAGAGAAGTGCAGAAAGAAGCTACAGCGGTGCAGAAGGAGGCAAGAGGGGTACAGAAAGAGGCAAGAGAAGTGAAGATAGAAGTAACAGAAGTGCAGAAAGAGACAAGAGAGGTACAGAATGAGGGGAGAGGGGTGCAGAAAGAGGCACGAGGGGTGCAGAAGAAGCAAGAGCAATGCAGAAAGAACCAACAGAGTTGCAGTAGGAGGCAAGAAGGGTGCCGGAAGAGGCAAGAGGGGTGCCATAATTTACAATAGAGGCACAGAAAAAAGCAAGAGCAGTGCAGAAAGAACCAACAGAGGTGCAGAAACAGACAAGAGGGGTGCAGAAAGAGGCAAGAGAAGTTCAGAAAGGAGCAACAGAGGTGCAGAAGGAGGCAAGAGAACTCAAGAAAGAGGCAAGAGAGTTGCAGAAACAGGCAAGAGACGTCTAGAAAGAAGCAAGAGCAGTGCAGAAAGAACCAACAGAGGTGCAGAAACAGAAAAGAGAAATGCAGAAAGAAGCAACAGAGGTGCAGAAGGAGGCAAGAGAACTGCAGAAAGAGGCAAGAGAGTTGCAGAAACAGGCAAGAGAGGTGCAGAAAAAGGGAACAGAGGTGCAGAAAGAGGTAAGAGAGGTGCAGAAAGAGGTAAAAAGGGTACAGAAAGAGGCAAAAGGAGTGCAGAAAGAAGCAACAGAAGCGTAGAAAGAAGCAAGAGAAGTGCAGAAAGAACCAACAGAGGTGCAGAAAGAGGCAAGAGGGGTGCAGAAAGAAGCAAGAGAAGTGCAGAAAGAAGCAACAGAGGTGCAGAAGGAGGCAAGAGAAGTGCAGAAAGAGGCAAGAGAGTTGCAGAAACAGGCAAAAGAGGTGCAGAAAGAAGCAAGAGCAGTGCAGAAAGAACAAACAGAGGTGCAGAAGGAGGCAAGAGGAGTACAGAAAGAGGCAAAAGAAGTGCAGAAACAAATAAAAGAGGTGCGGAAACAGGCAAGAGGGGTGCAGAAAGAGGCAAAAGAGGTGCAGAAAGAGGCAAGATGGTGCACAAAGAGGGAAGAAGGGTACAGAAAGAGGCAAGAGGGGTGCAGAAAGAAGCAAGAGAGGTGTATAAAGAAGCAAGAGAAGTGCAGAAAGAAGCAACAGAGGTGCAGAAAGAGGCAAGGGGGTGCAGAAAGAGGCAAGATAAGTGCAGAAGGAAGCAACAGAGGTACAGAAAGAGGCAGGAAAAGTGCAGAAAGAGGCAAGAGAGTTGCAGAAACAGGCAAAAGAGGTGCAGAAAGAGGGAACGGGGTGCAGACAGAGGCAAGAGAGGTGCAGAAAGAACCAATAGAGGTGTAGAAAGAGGCAAGAGGGGTGCAGAAATGTGCAAGAGAGTAGCAGACAGAAGCAAGAGCAGTGTAGAAAGAACCATCAAAGGTGCAGAAAGAGGCAAGAGGGGTATAGAAAGAGGCAAGAGAAGTGCAGAAAAAAGCAAAAGAGGTGCAGAAAGAGGCAAGAGGGGTGCAGAAAGATGCAAGAGAGGAGCAGAAAGAGGCAAGAGAAGTGCACACAGACACACGAGGGATGCAGAAATTTAGAAGAGAGGTGCATAAAGAAGCAAGAGAAGTGAAGAAAGAAGCAACAGAGGTGCAGAAAGAGGCAAGAGGGGTGTAGACAGAGGCAAGAGAGGTGCAGAAAGAGGGAAGAGAGGTGCAGAAAGAGGCAAGAGGGGTGCAAAAATTTGCAAGACAGGTGCAGAAAGAAACAAGAGCAGTACAGAAACAACCAAGAGAGGTGCAGAAAGAGGCAAGAGGGGTGCAGACAGAGATAAGAGAAGTGGAGAAAGAAACAACAGAGGTGCAGAAAGAGGCAAGAGAACTGTAGAAAGAGGCAAGAGAGTTGCAGAAACATGCAAGAGATGTGCAGAAAGAGGGAACAGGGGTACAGAAAGAGGCAAGAGTGGTGCAGAAAGATGGGAGAGAGGTGTAGAAAGAGGGAAGAAGGGTGCAGAAAGAGGCAAGAGGGGTGCAGAAAGAAGCAAGAGAGGTGCAGAAAGAGGGAAGAAGGGTACAGAATGAGGCAAGAGGGGTGCAGAAACAAGCAACAGAAGTGCAGAAAGAAGCAAGAGAAGTGCAGAAAGAAGCAACAGAGGTGCAGAAAGAGGCAAGAGGGGTGCAGAAGGAGGCAAGAGAAGTACAGAAAGAGGCAAGAGAGTTGCAGAAACAGGCAAAAGAGGTGCAGAAAGAAGCAAGAGCACTGCAGAAAGAACCAACAGACGTGCAGAAGGAGGAAAGAGGGGTGCAGACAGAGGTAAGAGAAGTGCAGAAAGAAACAACAGAGGTGCAGAAAGAGGCAAGAGAACTGTAGAAAGAGGCAAGAGAGTTGCAGAAACATGCAAGAGATGTGCAGAAAGAGGGAACAGGGGTGCAGAAAGAGGCAAGAGTGGTGCAGAAAGATGGGAGAGAGGTGTAGAAAGAGGGAAGAAGGGTGCAGAAAGAGGCAAGAGGGGTGCAGAAAGAAGCAAGAGAGGTGCAGAAAGAGGGAAGAAGGGTACAGAATGAGGCAAGAGGGGTGCAGAAACAAGCAACAGAAGTGCAGAAAGAAGCAAGAGAAGTGCAGAAAGAAGCAACAGAGGTGCAGAAAGAGGCAAGAGGGGTGCAGAAGGAGGCAAGAGAAGTACAGAAAGAGGCAAGAGAGTTGCAGAAACAGGCAAAAGAGGTGCAGAAAGAAGCAAGAGCACTGCAGAAAGAACCAACAGACGTGCAGAAGGAGGCAAGAGGGGTGCAGAAAGAGGCAAGAGGGGTGCAGAAATGTGCAAGAGGTACAAAAGGAAGCAAGAGCAGTGCAGTAAGAAACAACAGAGGTGCCGAAGGAGACAAGAGGGGTACAGAAAGAGGCAAAAGAAGCAAAAGAGTTGCGGAAAGAGGCAAGAGGGGTGCAGAAAGAGGTAAGAGAGGTGCAGAAAGAGGCAAGAGATGTGCATACAGAGGGAAGAAGGGTGCAGAAAGAGGCAAGAGGGGTGCAGAAAGAAGCAAGAGAGGTATAGAAAGAAGCAAGAGAAGTTCAGAAAGAAGCAACAATGGTGCAGAAAGAGGCAAGAGGTGTGCAGAAAGAGGCAAGAGAAGTGCAGATCGAAGCATCAGAGGTGCAGATAAAGGCAAGAAAAGTGCAGAAGAGGCAAGACAGTTACAGAAACATGCATAAGAGGTACGGAAAGAGGGAACAGCGGTGCAGACAGAGGCAAGAGAGGTACAGAAAGAACCAACAGAGGTGCAGAAAGAGGCAAGAGCGGTGCAGAAATGTACAGAAGAGTAGTATACAGAAGCAAGAGCAGTGCAGAAAGAACCAACAGAGGTGCAGAAAGAGGCAAGAGGGGTGCAAAAAGAGGCAAGAGAAGTGCAGAAAAAAGCAAATAAGGTGCAGAAAGAGGCAAGAGGCGTGTAGAAAGAGGCAAGAGAGGAGCAGGAAGAGGCAAGAGACGTGCACACAGGCACGAGGGATGCAGAAATTTGCAAGAGAGGTGCAGAAAGATGCAAGAGAAGTGCAGAAGGAGGCAACAGAGGTGCAGAAAAAGGCAAGAAAAGTGCAGAAAAAGGCAAGAGTTACAGAAACAGGCAAAAGAGTAGGTCTGGGCGGTAAATTCCGTTCCACTCACGGAATTTGCGGAATTTGGGTAATTTCGCGTTCCACGAAATTGTCAAAAATTCCGCAATCCGTGGCTTTGCGGAATTTTTTGTTCGCGAACAGGAAAAAAGCATTGCGAACGGGCGGAACAAGCAATTCCACGTGTTCGCTGAACTTTTGTGTGCTCGCGGAGATTTTCTACCGTTTCGCGGAGCTTTGCGTAGCGTGACTACGCAAATTCCGCCCACCCCTACAAAAGAGGTGCAGAAACAGGGAAAAAGGGTGCAGACAGAGGCAAGAGAGGTGCAGAAAGAACCAACAGAGGTGCAGAATTAGGCAAGAGGGGTGCAGAAATGTGCAAGAGAGTGGCAGACAGAAGCAAGACAAGTGAGAAAGAACCAACAGAGGTACAGAAAGAGGCAAGAGGGGTGCAGAAAGAGGCAAGAGAATTGCAGAAAAAGCAAAAGAGGTGCAGAAAGAGGCAAGAGGGATGCAGGAAGAGGCAAGAGAGGAGCAGAAAGAGGCAAGAGAGGTGCACACAGATGCACGAGGAGTGCAGAAATTTGCAAGAGAGATGCATAAAGAAGCAAGAGAAGTGCAGAAAGCAGCAACAGAGGTGCAGAAAAAGGCAAGAGGGGTGCAAAAAGAAGCAAGAGAAGTGCATAAAGAAGGAACAGAGGTGCAGAAAGAGGGAAGGGGGTGCAGAAAGAGGCAAGAGAAGTGCAGAAAGAAGCAACAGAGGTGCAGAAAGAGGCAAGAGAACTGTAGAAAGAGGCAAGTGAGTTGCAGAAACAGGCAAGAGATGTGCAGAAAGAAAGAACAAGGGTGCAGAAAGAGGCAAGAGAGGTGCAGAAAGAGGGAGGAGAGGTATAGAAACAGGCAAGAGAGTTGCAAAAAGAGGGAAGAGGAGTGCGGCAAGAGGGGTGCAGAAAGAGGCAACGGGGTGCAGAAAGAAGCAAGAGGGGTGCAGAAAGAAGCAACAGAGGTGCAGAAACAGGCAAGAGAAGTGCAGAAAGAGGCAAGAGAGTTGCAGAAAGAAATTAGAGGTGCAGAAAAAAAGCAAGAGAAGTACAGAAAGAGACAAGAGAAGTGCAGAAAAAGGAAGAAAGGTGAAGAAAGAAGCAAGAGAAATACGGAAAGAGGCAAGAGAGGCGCAGAAACAAGCAAGAGTGGTTTGCACACCATTAGTACCAATCTAACACCCACATTTAGCAATAAGTAAGAGGTGACCATTCTAGGTTTGCAAAGGGCCTTCCACCATGCTATACCACTTGTCGCTGCATTTTTGGTAACGTTTGAGCCATTTGAGCTAGAAACAAGGGTTTTTTGTTCAAATCTGCAGATTATGCAGCAGATGATGGATTATGTGGCAAATGCGGAAAATGTAAAATAGTGCAAAAGTTGGTGCACCAAACAGTCGCATAATTCCAGTGGCCCTGCTCATACCTCTGACTAGGTCCAGAAGTGCTCGTCAGTGGTTCCTTCTTTTTTTTGTCTCATTGAGTTTATAGTTTAGCTTCTATGGAAATGAGGAAGACTAAACCTGAGGTTACCACTCCACAACATAGACTACCATACCACATAATTACTCTCACATACTTTCTATCTATACAATTTCACTGCACAACATACCACATAGTTTCACTGCACACAAATACATCCACTCCACTCCCAAAAAACATTAGTAAAAAACTTTTACATTTACAACACCAATAGCTCTAACGCTTGCAAATGCGAGACCTATTACATTGCAAATGCTTCTTTAACTGATAGTCGCGTTTGCAGAGTGGTGGAGAAAGGAGGCTGGGCCTCCGACCAGCGCTCAGGAATTCCGCTGTGTAGGACTTACAGGAGGTACCAGGAGGGCTACTTGCCCACCAAAGTCCCTCAGGAGTAAAGTGGACTTCATCCCCCAAAAAGTACTGTGCCAGGAGGCACATTGGCAGAGTGGTGGAGAAAGGTGAGCATGTCTTCCGAAGACCTCTTAGCAATCTGACTGTGTGGGACTTACTGGAGGTAACAGGAGGGGTGGTTGGCCCCCAAGGTGAGCCTTGGGGGCCAACTACCCCTCCTATTACCTCCAGTACGTCCCACACAGCAGGATTGCTAATTTCTCATAGCAGGCCATCCCCCCTTTCCCCACCACTCTGCAAACGCACTTCCTGGCATGCTCTTGGATGGGGATTAAAGTCCCCTTCGCTGCTGGGGGTCCTTATGGGCCTACTAGCCTACCTGATACCTCCAGTATGCCCCAGATAGTGGGATTGCTGATAGGTGGACACAGGCCACGCTCCCTTTTTCCACCACTTTGCAAACGCGTCTCCTGGCACGTTCTGGGTTGGGGGATTAAGTCCCCTTGAATCCTGAGGGTCCCTGGGGGCCAACTAGCCCACCAGGTACCTCCAGTAAGCCCCACACAGCTGGATTGCTGAGAGTGGTCTGAGGCCACGCCCCCTCTGCAAACGCACCTCCTGGTGCACTGCTGGTGGGGCAATGAGGTCCTCTTGTGTCCTGAGGATCTCAGGACTAAAGTGGACTTCATCCCCCGAGGGTCCCCGCATATAATTTCCTCATTGCTCCCGGGACCTGGCCCACCCGGGGGCTCAAAGAAACGAAGCGTGGGAGTCCGCGCTTCATTTTTAAAAAATATTTGCAGCCGGATTTGCGCACCCAGCGCAAATTCGGACGGAAATATAAAAAAAATGCTTTTTTTGAGCAGGCCTAGGGAGTCAGGGTGTTTCTAGCCTGCCCCCTTTTCTTGTTTTTTGATCCTTTTTTTTACTGTTTAAAACTGAGTCACAAGATGGCTGCCAACACTTCCTGGTTTGGAGTGTTGACAGCCAATCAAAATGAAGCTCGTGCTTGGGAGGGTTCGCGAATCCACCGCGGTTACCAGATATCAATATTTTTTATTTTTTTATTTCTCAGGAACTACTGAACGGATTTACACCATTTAAAGCAAAGAGTGCCCTCTGGAACAACAGCTACCTCTCTGCCAAATTTGGTGTAATTCCGTTCAGCAGTTCAGGCTGTAACCGTGACAAAAGTTCATATGGAAATTAACATGGAGAAAACGTGTTTTGGGACCCCCCGTTTTTTCTCAGCCCCCCTTGATGAATCACCCTGAAACTTTCAAGACAGGAGCTGACCGGAGCGGGCCATTAGTTTTGAAAATTTCGCTAAGATTCGGCAAATGGTGCCAAAGATATTGGCAAATCAAAAAACGATTTTCCTATGGAAACTAGGTCCTAACTATAACTACCTACTAGCGACTACTAGTAGGTTATATGTTATATATGTATATATATATATATATATATATATATATATATATATATACATACATATATATACATATATATATATATATATATATATATATATATATATATATATATATATTCACTGAAAAAACCGTAGGTTTCAGGCACGTTATAGTTACAAATTAGCATTTTAAAAACCTTTGAAATTCACTGAAAAAACCATAGGTTTCAGACACGTTATAGTTAGAAATTAGCATTTAAAAAACCTTTGAAATTCACTGAAAAAACCATAGGTTTTAGGGACAGTTATAGTTAGTTGGACATTGCACTCGTACAAAACCCGTGAAATTCCCCCGTTATAGTTAGTTCAGCTAACTATAACTCGCGCCCGCAATGCACTGCTGATGACGTCACATATTACATCACTCATGACATGGTCAGTGACATCACTGATGACATCACTGATGACATCTCAAATGACATCACTGATGACATCATCCAGTGACTGTGTGTTTCTGTAAAGTTTAAATATGTTTAATATATATAGGGAAAGGCGTATTGAAGAATGAGTGGGTGTATAAGTGTCTGAATGGATGATTTAGTACGTGCGTGACTGACTCTACAAGTGAGTGATTAAACGTATCTTACTGAATGCATGGGTTAGTGACTAAACTGTGTGAATGTCTGTATCCGTCTGTTGGTGTGTAAGTGGATGCATGGATTTGCGAATAGCTACATGAGTGTCTATATGGGTTATTGATTGGTTCTATGAGTATCTGTATGGGTGCCTGAGTGTTTGTGTGGATGGGGTGTGTGCGACTGTGCATAGATGTGTGAGTGGGTGATTCACTGGGTGGATGGTTTCAAGAGTGCATCTGTGATAGACTGTATGGGTGGGTAAGTGTGTGTAAGAGTGTGTTAGTGAGTGAATGTATGTCCCAGTGGTACATGTGTGAGTAACTACATATGTGAAAGGCAGTATATATGTGTATTGGAGTATATAAATAGCTATAAGCGAGAGTGAGTGATTGTGATAGTTGCTGTATGGATGAGTGTGTGCTTGTATCAGTGATTGTATAAGAGCGTAACAATGTGCTAGTATTTGTATGATTAAGTGAGCTGGTGTGTGTATAACTGTATAGGTGAGTAAATGGCAGTGTGTTTAATTATTTGCATGACTGACTAGGTGTGTGAGTACCTATATGGATGAGTGGCGGTGTTTGAGTGTCTATATAGGAGTAAGAGTGCATATGATAGTCCTGTACTGAGTGACCATAAGTATGAGTGACTGTACGGGTGAGTGAGTGGATGTGTGTGTGTAGACCTAAGAATCAGTGAGTGGGTATGTAGTTATTGGTGTTGGAGTGTCTATGGTTTTGCGAATGGAACTCTGTAATTTAGATTGGGTGTATCAAAGGTTATATTAGGGTGTGAGGAGCTGCATCAGATTATCACGTGGATGATGTCATCAGTGATGTCATTTGAGATGTCATCAGTGATGTCATCAGTGATGTCACTGACCATGTCATGAGTGATGTAATATGTGATGTCATCAGCAGTGCATTGCGGGGCGCGAGTTATAGTTAGCTGAACTAACTATAACGGGGAATTTCACGGGTTTTGTACGAGTGCAATGTCCAACTAACTATAACTGTCCCTAAAACCTATGGTTTTTTCAGTGAATTTCAAAGGTTTTTTAAATGCTAATTTCTAACTATAACGTGTCTGAAACCTATGGTTTTTTCAGTGAATTTCAAAGGTTTTTAAAATGCTAATTTGTAACTATAACGTGCCTGAAACCTACGGTTTTTTCAGTGAATTTCAAAGGTTTTTTAAATGACAATTTTTAAATGTATTAATTTTTATATTAATTTTTTTCATACTGATTTACTACATTTTTAGAAACAATTTCTTTTACATATTTTATTTTTTAAATTACATTGTAATTACATTATACATTACATTACAAAAAATACTTTCTCAGAATGAATTACTTTAGTTTAAATACTTTGCACATAGGCAATAGACTTTTAAGTACAGTAGTTACAGTTGTTAGAATGGGCAACACATTTTCAAACACAAAGCAACATTCAGCTCAATGTGAATTTCTAGTTAAATGCAATTAGTTACTTTATGGATTACTTTTCTAACCACAGGACTGGATCCTAGATTCAGTCCTGGTACATCTCCTGTAAACAGTTGAGTAAAAGCGTTTTGGTTACAGTCGTGATTTTTAAGGAATATTATTGTATTTTAAAAGTTGACACTTAGAAACTTTTTCTCATAGAATCACCAATGTTATCCTATGGAAGGAAATTCACTTAGCAGGTAAAAACTGTTATCGTTACTTTTTCTTACTCAGTGTTGGATCCTGGATCCAGCACTGGTGCATCTCCTGTAAACAGTTGAAAGAATGCGTTTAAGTCATACAGGCGATTTTTAAGGAATATTTGTAGTTTGTGAAAATCGACACTTTGAAACTTTTCTGCTGAAAACCAGACAATGGATTCCTATGGAAGAAAATATAAGTTACTGGTAAGTACGGTTAAAATTACTTTTCAGGACCAGTACTGGGCTGAAAGATACAGCACTGAGGTCTCTCCTTATAACAGGTGAGTAAATCGGAATTCGTATTTCGGCTGATTTTAGAGGAATATTTGTATGTTTAAAAAACAACACTTAGAAACTTTTTCAGCAAAAAGCAGGCAATGATATCCTATGGAAGGAAATTCAAGTTACTGGTAAGTACGGTTAGAATTACTTTTGAGGATCAGTACTGGGCTGAAAGATGCAGCACTGAGGTCTCTCCTGATAACAGATGAGTAAATCGGAATTCGTATTTCGGCTGATTTTAGATGAATATTTTAAAGTTCCAAAACTCCACACTTAGAAGAATTTCCAAGTGAAACCAGTCAATGTTAGCCTATGAAGGAAATTCAAGTTACCGGTAAGTACGGTTAAAATTACTTTTGAGGATCAGTACTGGGCTGAAAGATGCAGCACTGAGGTCTCTCCTGATAACAGGTGAGTAAATCGGAATTCGTATTTCGGCTGATTTTAGAGGAATATTTTAAAGTTCCAAAACTCCACACTT
Organism: Calotriton arnoldi; assembly: GCA_963921515.1. Classification (NCBI taxonomy): domain Eukaryota; kingdom Metazoa; phylum Chordata; class Amphibia; order Caudata; family Salamandridae; genus Calotriton; species Calotriton arnoldi. Next base: position 30,828 of record CAWUFW010004272.1, on the reverse strand, counting down.
AGAAGAATTTCCAAGTGAAACCAGTCAATGTTAGCCTATGAAGGAAATTCAAGTTACCGGTAAGTACGGTTAAAATTACTTTTGAGGATCAGTACTGGGCTGAAAGATGCAGCACTGAGGTCTCTCCTGATAACAGGTGAGTAAATCGGAATTCGTATTTCGGCTGATTTTAGAGGAATATTTTAAAGTTCCAAAACTCCACACTTAGAAGAATTTCCAAGTGAAACCAGTCAATGTTAGCCTATGAAGGAAATTCAAGTTACCGGTAAGTATGGTTAAAATTACTTTTCAGGATTAGTACTGGGCTGAAAGATGCAGCACTGAGGTCTCTCCTGATAACAGGTGAGTAAATCAGAATTCGTATTTCGGCTGATTTTAGAGGAATATTTGCACAATGGTGAAGGGAGGGGCGGGGCCTGAGGTGACATCTGTGCAAACGCGCCCCGTGGCGCGTTTTAAGTTGGGGGATTAAGTCCCCTTGAATCATGAGGGTCCCTACGGGCCAACTAGCCCACCAGGAACCTCCAGTATGCGCCAGGGGCTGCGTTGCAGAGACATGTACAGAGGCCACACCCCTTTTTACACCTCTCTGCAACGCAGCTCTGTGGCGCTTTCTGGACGTACCTGTTGGGCTAGTTGGCCCCAGAGACCCTCAGGATTGAAGAGGATTTAATTCCCCATCTTAAAACGCGCCACGGGGCCTGTTTGCACACATGTCACCTGAAGCCCCGCCCCTCCCTTCACCACTGTGCAAACGCGCCCCGTGGCGCGTTTTAAGTTGGGGATTAACTCCCCTTGAATCCTGAGGGTCCCTGGGGTGCAACTAGCCCACCATATACCTCCAAAAGCGCCATAGAGCTGCGTTGCAGAGAGGTGTAAAGGGGCGTGGCCTCTGTACACCTCTCTGCAAGGCAGCTCCCTGGCGCATACTGGAGGATCCTGGTGGGCTAGTTGGCCCCAGGGACCCCAGTATTCAAGGGGAATTCGTTCCCCTCTGCAAACGCGCCAGGGGCGCGTTTGCAGAGTGGTGAAGGAAGGGGCGGGGCCTACGGGCCCGATCGTTTTTTTTGTTTGTTTTTTTTCCCCTGAAGGGGGCTGTGTGGCCCCCTTCCTTTTCCTATTTTTAGGCCCTGGGGACCCCATCCCCCAGGGCCTTACCCCTTTTTTTTAATTAAAATAAAAATAAAAAACGGGAAGGGGCCGCGTCCCCCGGGGCATGGCCTCTTTTTTTTTATTTGGAGGGGGCTGCGTGGCCCCTCCTCAGGCCATTTAAGGCCCCGGGGACCCCATCCCCGGGGCCGGCCTTGCACCTTTTTTTAAAAACATTTTTTGTTACTTTGGGGAGGGGGGCTGCGTGGCCCCCTCCGTGGCCTCTTATGGCCCCGGGGACCCCATCCCCCGGGGCCTGGCCTCTCGTTGGGGACTGTGGGGGGTCCCCAAACCCCCACAGTCCCGCCGGCTCCCCGTGTCCTACGGGAGCCGGCATTGCTTTTACACATGGGGAGCAGCTAACAGCTAAAAGCAATCGGCTTTGGATATTAGAAGAGAGAGCAGGTTTCCTGCTCTCTCTCCCAATATCCAAAGCAAGTTTGCAATGACAGGACGGGAGCCGCGAGGCTCCGTCCTGTCATTGCAAACAGCAGTGTCCCGGGGTAGGCACCCCGGGACACTGCAGGAGCCGGCCCTGGGGGTGGCGGTCCCCAGGGCCACCACAGGCTCCAGGAGGGGCCGCGCGGCCCCCTCCTACATTTTGAAAGCCCCGGGAGGTGGTGGTCCCCGGGGCTCTGGGGTCCAAAACGGACCCCCATTTTAATTTTTCTTAGTGCCCCGGGAGGTGGTGGTCCCCGGGGCTGCGGGAGGGCTCAGAGCCCTCCCGCACCATTATACATAAAGCCCCGGGGTGGTGGTCCCCGGGGCTTGGGGGCCCTTAGAGGCCCCCACACATAAAATTAACCCTCCCCCAGCATGCCCCCGGGACTTGGCCCACCCGGGGCCAATTAACATCGAAGCGTGGGAGACCGCGCTCGATTTTTTTTCGGCAGGATTCGCGCTCCCTGAGCGCATCCTGCCGATTTTTAAAAAAAATAAATAATATTTTGCCCAGGGGTCCTTGTGGGACCCCTGAGCAGACCTAGGGGGTCAGGGTGTTTCTACCCTGCCCCCTTTGTGCGCCTTGCGCACTTGTTTCTGTCCCTCGGTTCTACCGAGGGACAAAATGGCTGCCAACACTTCCTGATTTGGAGTGTTGACAGCCAATTAACATAAAGCTCGTGCTCGGGAGGATCCGCGGCCCTAGATATCACTATCTTTTTACTTTTGATTTTCTCAGCAACTACTGAACGGATTTACACCATTTAACAAAAGGGTTCTTTCTGAAACAAGAACTACCTCTTTGCCAAATTTGCTGTAATTCCGTTCAGCAGTTCGAGCTGTAGCCGTGTCTAAAGTTTCCTATGGAAAATTGCATGGGGAAAACGCGTTTGGGACCCCCTTTTCTCGGCCCCGCTTGACGAATCCCCGAGACTTTCAGGGTAGGGAGCGGACCGGAGCGGGCCATAAAGTTTGAAAATTTTGCGAAGATACGTCAACCGGCAAGAGAGTTATTTCAAATAGAATGTCGCGGATTTCCTATGGATAATAGGTTGTAACTATAACTATCTACTGGCGACCGCCAGTAGATAATATATATATATATATATATATATATATATTATCTACTGGCGGTCGCCAGTAGATAGTTATAGTTAGGACCTATTTTCCATAGGAAATTCGCAACACTCTATTTCCAATAACTTTGGCGCCGGTTGATGAATCTTCGCGAAATTTTCAAAACTCGTGGGGGCTCCGGTCTGCTCCTATCCTGAAAGTTTCGGGGTGATTCGGCAAGCGGGGCCGAGAAAAAGGGGGGTCCCAAAACATGTTTTCTCCATGTTAATTCCCGTAGGAAATTTTAGACACGGCTACAGCTCGAACTGCTGAACGGAATTACACCAAATTTGGCAAAAAGGTAGCGCTTGGTTCAGAAAGCGACCTTTTTTTAAATGGTGTAAATTCGTTCAGTAGTTGCGGAGAAATTCAAAAAATAAGAGTAAAAAAATCAATTTCCCATAGGAAACTTTATGCAAGGCTACAGCCCGAACTGCTGAACGGAATTACACCAAATTTGGCAGAGAGGTAGTTCTTGGTTCAGAAAGAACCCTTTTGTTAAATGGTGTAAATCCGTTCAGTAGTTCCTGAGAAAATCAAAAGTAAAAACACATATATATCTGGGCGGAGCCTAACCACACATGTCATCGTGAGATCTGATTGGCTGTCAGCACTTCATCCTGGAATTGCTGGCAGCCATCTTTGGACCAATATAAATGATAGTACCCCATTGAAATGCATTGTAGTGAATCGAAGATTTTGAGGGATACCAAAAGGAGAACTATAAAGGGTGATAACAGACTTTAGTTACATTAGAATTCATTTGTTGATGGTACCATACGAATTTCAGGAACTGTGGTGTGTTCTAAGGTGATTTTACCCTGTGAAAAACCTTCTGCTGGGATATCATGAATCATGTTTGAGAGAAAACTATTTTCACATGCTTTTCCCATACAGTTTTGGAAGGTGCTCCAGAAGCTAAAATGAGAGCATATTTTCTGTAAATTCACATTATCTTTCTCAGTCATGTGAGAATGAAGTCTGACATTCTCAGTAAAACATGTACATCCAACAAGGGCAGAGACTGTCAGTTGATTCCTTTGTGTTCTACTGCAGCTTCCCAGAGTGTTCTAAAGAACAACTAGAGCTCTAACATTCTTACTTATGACAAACGTATGGCACACCTGAAGCCATCTTGATTGGAATAAACTGGTAACTCTTAAAACACTTAATTTAAAAAGGAACAAAATGATGGGGTTCATTTTGTCATAGAAATTATGGTTAGTGCTGTAGAAAGAAAAATTAGGACATGTTTTAAGTGAGATCTCAAATATCTTCCTGTTACATTTCAACAGGAGCAGCCTGTCAGTTGATGCCTTTGTGTTCTACTGCAGCTTCCCAGAGTGTTCTAAAGAACAACTAGAGAGCTAACAGTCTTACTTATGACAAAAGTATGGCACACCTGAAGCCATCTTGATTGGAATAAACTGGTAACACTTAAAACATTTAATTTAAAAAGGAACAAAATGAGGGGGTTCATTTTGCCATAGAAATTATGGTTAGTGCTGTAGAAAGAAAAATTAGGACATGTTTTAAGTGAGATCTCAAATATCTTCCTGTTATATTTCAACAGGAGCAGCCTGTCAGTTGATGCCTTTGTGTTCTACTGCAGCTTCCCAGAGTGTTCTAAAGAACAACTAGAGTGCTAACAGCCTTACTTATGACAAAAGTATGGCACACCTGAAGCCATTTTGATTGGAATAAACTGGTAACACTTAAAACATTTAATTTAAAAAGGAACAAAATGAGGGGGTTCATTTTGCCATAGAAATTATGGTTAGTGCTGCAGAAAGAAAATTTAGGGCATGTTTTAAGTGAGATCTCAAATCCTCTTCTATTTCATTAGAAAATTCTGACATGCAGACTGAAACAATCACTTTCAATACCAGCAGTAGACTTCCAGTTAACTCCGTGGTGAGCAGTAGCTTTACTACAGTGATCTAATGAACAACTAGAGTGCTAACATTCTGAATTTATGGCAAATGTGTGACACATCTGAATGCCTTCTTGATGGAATCAAAGTAAAAAACTGAAAGCATTTCCTACTGAGGAGACTGCAGTAAATGACGAAATTAGGAAACTTCATAACAAATAAGTCTCCCAAGATGGCCACCAGAGAAAAAAGAGCCCAAATGTTGCACAAATATCACCCAGATGTAGCCCACATATAGCCCAATGACAGAAGTGTGCAAAACACTTTTTATTTTTAGTTTTTCTGCAGTTTTATATAGTGCAAACTGGTCAGGTACTGGAGCGTTACATCTTACTTGGACCCCTTATTGCGTATTTTGCACTGAAGTACATGAGATTGATCTTGCGAAACATTGACCTTTACGATTCTGTTAACCTGAAGTTGCTCTGAACCGGGCTTTGTAACACCCGTTTTTACCTACTGGTTTTAATTAATTCTCACTGTATTGTATTAGGAAAGAGGATTTACTGTTTTTATGCACACTTTTATGATCTATGTTTCTAAATCAGATCAAATAAAGTTTAATGAATTCTATGGCAGGACGGAGGCGAGGATTATGCATATCTTTCCTCACTTTATTTGCATAGCAGTTCAAAGAAAACGTAACACAACAATCATTAAACAAAAGACTACACAACCCATGAACCATTAGGGGGTAGTCTCCAAGGCAACTATAGTCCAATCATATCACAGTCCATCGTATATAATATCGTGACGTCCCTTCCGCTTCCTCTTTCTTCACTGCTCGTCAGTTAAGTGCATTCCTTACATTCTTGGCTTAATCTGCGTTGTTGCTGTTTGTATAGCGGTTTCTTGTGCACGTTATTAGCATTATTGCCTTGGTATTGTTTCATATTCCCTGCGCAGCAGGCTCTTGCCCGAGCGCGTTCTCCCCCTCGCAGTTTTTCCCGCTGTGTGCTCTGCGCGTGGTGAGATCCTGTCAGGCGCGTCTGGTCCGAGCGAGGCAGCTTCGTCGAGCGCTCCCGCTGGTCTTTACGCGCGTTTGGGAATCCGGTCACTCCTTTAGTGTCCGCTTGATTCCCGACCAACCCTCGCCTAATTTTGACACCGCTTCGCGGTGATTTCCCCACACGGCCACGTTAGTGACCAGCGCCACCTGGTGGTGGTAATTGGTATTGCGCCTCAGTCTATTCTTATAACAGCTTCGGGGAATCAATCAATCAATCAATCACGGCATTTATAGAGCGCGCTACTCACCCGGGAGGGTCTCAAGGCGCTGGGGGAGGGGGTAAGTTACTGCTCGAACAGCCAGGTCTTGAGCTGCTTCCTGAAGGAGAGATGGTCCTGGGTTCGCCGAAGGTGAGTGGGGAGGGAGTTCCAGGTCTTGGCTGCCAGGTAGGAGAAGGATCTTCCTCCGGCGGTGGTTCTGCGGATGCGTGGTACGGTGGCGAGGGCGTGGCTGGTTGATCGTAGCTGGCGTGTGGGCGTGTAGAAGGTCATGCGGTCGTTGAGGTACTTTGGGCCCAGGTCGTGGAGGGCCTTGTGTGCGTGGGTGAGGAGTCTGAACGTGATTCTCTTGCTGACGGGGAGCCAGTGCAGGTCTTTCAGGTGTCCGGTGATGTGGCTGTGTCGGGGGATGTCCAGGATGAGTCGTGCGGAGGCGTTCTGGATGCGCTGGAGTCTTTTTGAAGTTTGGCTGTGGTTCCGGCGTAGAGGGTGTTCCCATAGTCCAGTCGGCTGGTGACGAGTGCCTGGGTGACGGTCTTCCTGGTTTCAGTGGGGATCCATCTGAAGATCTTGCGGAGCATGCGCAGGGTGTTGAAGCATGAAGATGAGACGGCGTTGACTTGTCTGGTCATCGACAGGGAGGAGTCCAGGATGAAGCCCAGGTTGCGTGCGTGGTCCGTTGGCTTGGGCGCGGTGCCCAGGGCCGGGGGCCACCAGGAGTCGTCCCAGGCGGAGGGTGATGAGCCCAGGATGAGGACTTCCGTCTTGTCTGAGTTCAGTTTAAGGCGGCTGTTCCTCATCCAGTCGGCGACGTCTCTCATCCCGTCGTGTAGGTTGGCTCTGGCGGTGGTGGGGTCGTTGGTGAGGGAGAGGATCAGCTGGGTGTCGTCGGCGTAGGAGATGATGTTGAGGTTGTGTTGGCGTGCGATGGCTGCGAGGGGGCTCATGTAGACGTTGAAGAGGGTTGGGCTGAGTGAAGATCCTTGTGGAACGCCGCAGATGACTTCGGTGGCTTCGGATCTGAACGGGGGAGGCGGACTCTCTGGGTTCTTCCGGCGAGGAACGAGATGATCCATTCCAGTGCTTTCTCTCGGATTCCGATGTTGCTGAGGCGCTTCACTAGGGTGCGGTGGCAGACGGTGTCGAACGCCGCGGAGAGGTCCAAGAGGATGAGGGCAGCTGTTTCCCCGTTGTCGGTTAGGGTTCTGATGTCGTCGGTGGCTGCGATAAGGGCGGTCTCGGTGCTGTGGTTGGCCCGAAACCCGGACTGCGAGGGGTCGAGGGATCCATTCGTCTCGAGGAAGGCGGCAAGCTGTCTGTTGACGGTCTTCTCGATGACTTTGGCCGGAAACGGAAGGAGCGAGATGGGACGGTAGTTCTTGAGGTCGGTGGGGTCCGCCGTTGGTTTCTTCAGGAGGGCGGTAAGCTCGGCGTGCTTCCAGCTCTCCGGGAAGGTGGCGGTGTGGAAGGAGGAGTTGATGATGTCCCGGAGATGGGGTGCGATGGTGGCGTCGGCTTTGTTGAAGACGTGGTGTGGGCAGGGGTCGGTTGGTGATCCGGAGTGGATGGAGTTCATCGTGCGGGTGGTGTCTTCGGTGCTGATCGGGGTCCAGTTGCAGAGGGTGGTGGTGGCGGGCGTTGGTTCGGCGGTAGGGTGCATGGTTTGTGCGTCGAAGCTGTTATGTATGTCGGTGATCTTGCGGTGGAAGAACGCGGAGAGTGAGTTGCAGAGGTCTTGCGAGGGGGTGATGTCGTTGTTTCCGGCGCTGGGGTTGGAGAACTCTTTGACGATGCTGAAAAGTTCCTTGCTGTCATGGGCGTTGTTGTCCAGTCGTTCTTTGAGTGCCGACTTCTTGGTGGCACGGATCAGCTGGTGGTGTTTGCGGGTGGCGTGCTTGAGGGCGGTCCTGTTGTCTGTGGTCTGGTCGAGTCGCCAGGTTTTCTCAAGAGTGCGGCAGTTCTTCTTGGATTCCTTGAGTTCGTTGGTGAACCAAGGGGTTTTCTTGCTTCCGGGTCTGCTGGGAGGGTTTTTTAGTGGTGCGAGGTCGTCGGCGCAGGCGGTCAGCCACTTGGCGAGGTTGCTGGCTGCTTCGTTTGGGTCCGTTGTGTTGGTGGGTGTGTTCTGGCTGAGGGAGGCGGTGAGCTGCTCGGCGGTGATCTTGCTCCAGCTCCGGCGGGGAGCCTGTTGCGGGTGGTGGTGGGTCGCAGTCTTTCTGAAGCTGAAGTGGACGCAGCTGTGGTCGGTCCAGTGGAGTCCGGTGGCGTGGCTGAAGGAGATGTGCTTGCTGGACGAGAAGACGGGGTCAAGCGTGTGGCCGGCGTAGTGGGTGGGCGTGTTCACCAGTTGCTTGAGTCCGAGGTTGGCGAGGTTGTCCAGCAGGGCGGTGGTGTTTCTGTCGTTGTTGTTCTCCAGGTGGAAGTTGAGGTCCCCTAGGAGGATGTAGTCGGCGGAGGGCATGGCGTGCGGGCTGATGAAGTCTGCGATGTCTTCGCTGAATAGTGTGCGTGGTCCCGGGGTCTGTAGATGAGGGTGCCTCGGAGGGTGGTCTTGGGGTCAGTGTGTATCTGGAAGTGTAGGTGTTCGGCGGCGGTGAAGGTCTCGTCGGAGTTAGTCGAGATGCGGATGGTGTTCTTGTGTACGATGGCGATGCCTCCTCCCGTCTGGTTGACGCGGTCCCTCCGGGTGATCTTGTATCCGTCCGGGATGGCTATGGCGATGTCGGGCGCTGAGGAGGCGTTCATCCAGGTTTCGGTGAGGAAGGCGATGTCCGGTGCTGTTGCGTCGAGCAGGTCCCAGAGTTCCACGGCGTGCCTGTGGACGGAGCGGGTGTTCAGCAGGATGCATTTCAGGTGGTTGCTGCTGGTGCTCGACTTGGCGGAGGTGGTGCACGTCCGGGGGCAGGTGAATCGGCAGGTTTGGCAGGTGAAGGGTCCGTGGGTGCGTCTCGGTGAGGCTCGGTAGCAGGCCGGGTTCCGGCCGGCATTGAGTGCGGTGAGTGTGGCGGCGTCGTAGGTCCGTCGAGTGGTGTTGCATCGGTGGGATCCAGGGTTCTGGCTCTGGGCGCGGTCCAGTCGCGGACGGGCGCAGACGGAGCTTGCCTTAGGCGCGCCTTCGGCGCGCCAGCGCGCGACGCGCAGCGGCCGCCATTTATGGGGAGGTGGGAGGGAGGAGCAGCTGGGAGGCGGGAGGCAGGGGCAGCGAATGGGCAGTCAGGGGGCGGGGCCGCAGGGGACGCAGCGGCGGGAATGGCGAGAGGCAGCGGGGGCACAGAAAGGAAATGGGGGAAAGGCAGACAAAATCACGGGCACAACGACAATGGGGCAGCGAGGGGCACAGAAGGAAAAAGGGGAGAAAGGCAGACAAAATCACGGGCACAACGACAATGGGGCAGCGAGGGGCACAGAAGGAAAAAGGGGAGAAAGGCAGACAAAATCACGGGCACAACGACAATGGGGCAGCGAGGGGCACAGAAGGAAAAAGGGGAGAAAGGCAGACAAAATCACGGGCACAACGACAATGGGGCAGCGAGGGGCACAGAAGGAAAAAGGGGAGAAAGGCAGACAAAATCACGGGCACAACGACAATGGGGCAGCGAGGGGCACAGAAGGAAAAAGGGGAGAAAGGCAGACAAAATCACGGGCACAACGACAATGGGGCAGCGAGGGGCACAGAAGGAAAAAGGGGAGAAAGGCAGACAAAATCACGGGCACAACGACAATGGGGCAGCGAGGGGCACAGAAGGAAAAAGGGGAGAAAGGCAGACAAAATCACGGGCACAACGACAATGGGGCAGCGAGGGGCACAGAAGGAAAAAGGGGAGAAAGGCAGACAAAATCACGGGCACAACGACAATGGGGCAGCGAGGGGCACAGAAGGAAAAAGGGGAGAAAGGCAGACAAAATCACGGGCACAACGACAATGGGGCAGCGAGGGGCACAGAAGGAAAATGGGGAGAAAGGCAGACAAAATCACGGGCACAACGACAATGGGGCAGCGAGGGGCACAGAAGGAAAAAGGGGAGAAAGGCAGACAAAATCACGGGCACAACGACAAGGGGGCAGCGAGGGGCACAGAAGGAAAAAGGGGAGAAAGGCAGACAAAATCACGGGCACAACGACAATGGGGCAGCGAGGGGCACAGAAAGGAAAATGGGGAGACAAGCAGACAAAATCACGGGCACAATGACAATGGGGCAGCGAGGGGCACAGAAGGAAAAAGGGGAGAAAGGCAGACAAAATCACGGGCACAACGACAATGGGGCAGCGAGGGGCACAGAAAGGAAAATGGGGAGACAAGCAGACAAAATCACGGGCACAATGACAATGGGGCAGCGAGGGGCACAGAAAGGAAAATGGGGAGACAAGCAGAAAATACGGGCACCGGGGCCACAAGCGGAGGGCGATCTTACCTGCAGAAGCAGCGGGCAGACAACACAGGCGGAGCTGTGTGGTGGGGGAGCGACCTACCTGGCAAGGTCAAGGGTCGCTCTCCTCACCGCGCAGCGGCCGCCATTTATGGGGAGGTGGGAGGGAGGAGCAGCTGGGAGGCGGGAGGCAGGGGCAGCGAATGGGCAGTCAGGGGGCGGGGCCGCAGGGGACGCAGCGGCGGGAATGGCGAGAGGCAGCGGGGGCACAGAAAGGAAATGGGGGGAAAGGCAGACAAAATCACGGGCACAACGACAATGGGGCAGCGAGGGGCACAGAAGGAAAAAGGGGAGAAAGGCAGACAAAATCACGAGCACAACGACAATGGGGCAGCGAGGGTCACAGAAGGAAAAAGGGGAGAAAGACAGACAAAATCACGGGCACAACGACAATGGGGCAGCGAGGGGCACAGAAGGAAAAAGGGGAGAAAGGCAGACAAAATCATGGGCACAACGACAATGGGGCAGCGAGGGGCACAGAAGGAAAAAAGGGGAGAAAGGCAGACAAAATCACGGGCACAACGACAATGGGGCAGCGAGGGCACAGAAGGAAAATGGGGAGAAAGGCAGACAAAATCACGGGCACAATGACAATGGGGCAGCAAGGGGCACAGAAGGAAAAAGGGGAGAAAGGCAGACAAAATCACGGGCACAACGACAATGGGGCAGCGAGGGGCACAGAAGGAAAAAGGGGAGAAAGGCAGACAAAATCACGGGCACAACGACAATGGGGCAGCGAGGGGCACAGAAAGGAAAATGGGGAGACAAGCAGACAAAATCACGGGCACAATGACAATGGGGCAGCGAGGGGCACAGAAGGAAAAAGGGGAGAAAGGCAGACAAAATCACGGGCACAACGACAATGGGGCAGCGAGGGGCACAGAAAGGAAAATGGGGAGACAAGCAGACAAAATCACGGGCACAATGACAATGGGGCAGCGAGGGGCACAGAAAGGAAAATGGGGAGACAAGCAGAAAATACGGGCACCGGGGCCACAAGCGGAGGGCGATCTTACCTGCAGAAGCAGCGGGCAGACAACACAGGCGGAGCTGTGTGGTGGGGGAGCGACCTACTGGGAAAGCCCAGCTGTTGGAGCACCGGCGAGGGGGCTGCCTTAAGGATTTTAAGGGCATTTGTTCTGTGCTCACACCCTCTGCTATCATGTCTTCTCCAGAAGACCATTTTTACTCCTCCTACCAGGAAGTGGAGGAGGAATGGCCCCCCAACTTCTCCCTCCAGCAGTGGACCAAGCCCTCTCTCTGGCTATTTCTAGGGCCCTGGCTCCTCTTAGGGATCAGGTTGATAAGCTGGCGAAAAGCATCCCTGGGGTGTTCAGTGACCCAGATCTGGTGGTGGCGGGTCCCAGTAGCTCCCAGATGGGGAATAAAAGGGCCGTTAAGCATAACGCGGGGCACTTGGAAGGATTTGATAAAGTTACGGAGACCTTCCTCAAGAGTGCGCGAACGCTAAAACATGCACCCTGGAGGAGGAGGGGCCCAGAGAAAATTGCGACACTGTCACCACTATTGTAGACCCCGACGGCGGGTTTCCCTTAGAGGGAGAGGGTGTATCGGAGGACGATTTCTCCTCCGATGAGGATAAGGACTCGGGGCGTCCCTGGCGTCCAGAGTCCCACTCCTCTCAGTCCCCGGTTGGGGACGGGGTCCACTCGAACATGTTCGAGCCTACCCAAATTTACCATCCTAGGTCAGCGGAGTGGACACCTGACGCCAAAGTGGCAGAGTATGTGGTGGGGAAAATCCATCAACCCCTTTAAAGGGAGGTCAGGAATAGGATGAGGGAGAATGCCCCAGGCCCTCACTGAAGGGGAAGGTGGCACACACGCCTGAAATTGATGAGAAACTATGTACCTTTTTCTCCAAGTATATGAGGGATCCCAAGAAAGGAATTGATAGGTCTTGGACGTGGTAGGGCCCTTGACCCAAATTATTCAATTGACGGAGCGTTCCAAAGAGTCAGGATCCCCTTTGTCCTCGGGTATTGTGGCTGGTTGGGCGCACTACCCTAAACACTAAAACACTACCCCCTCCACTACCCAAACACCACTGCACTACCCTAAACCCTAAAACACTACCCCCAGCACGACACCCTTCACTAACCAAACATAACTGCACTACCCTAAACCCTAAAACACTACCACCAGCATGACTCCCTACACTACCCAAACACCACTGCACTACCCTAAACCCTAAATCTACCCACAGCACAACACCCTACACTACACAAACACCACTGCACTACCCTAAACCCTAAAACACTACCCCCAGCACGACCCCCTACACTACACAAACACCACTGCACTACCCTAAACCCTAAATCTACCCCCAGCATGACCCCCTACACTACACAAACACCACTGCACTACCCTAAACCCTAAAACACTACCCCCGCACGACCCCCTTCACTACCTAAACACAACTGCACTACCCTAAACCCTAAAACACCACCCCCAGCACGACCCCCTTCACTACCCAAACACAACTGCATTACCCTAAACTCAAAAACACTACCCCCAGCACGACCCCCTACACTACCCAAACACCACTGCACGACCAGAAACCCTAAAACACGACCCCCTACACTACACAAACACCACTGCACTACCCTAAACCCTAAAACACTAGAACCCAGCACGACCCCCTACAGTACACAAACACCACTGCACTACCCTAAACCCTAAAACACTACGCCCTACACTACACAAACACCACTGCACTACCCTAAACCCTAAAACACTACCCCCAGCACGACCCCCTACACTACACAAACACCACTGCACTACCGTAAACCCAAAACACTACCCCGTACACTACCCAAACACCATTGCACTACCCTAAACCCTAAAACACTACCCCCAGCATGACCCCCTACACTACACAAACACCACTGCACTACCCTAAACCCTAAAACACTACCCCCAGCACGACCCCCTACACTACCCAAACACCACTGCACTACCCTAAACCCTAAAACACTACCCCCAGCACGACTCCCTACCCTACACAAACACCACTGGACTACCCTAAACCCTAAAAAACTACCCCCAGCATGACTCCCTACACTACCCAAACACCATGCACTACACTAAACCCTAAATCTACCCCCAGCATGACCTCCCACACTACACAAACACCACTGCACTACCCTAAACCCTAAAACACTACCCCCAGCACGACCCCCTACACTACCCAAACACCACTGCACTACCCTAAACCCTAAAACACTAACCCCAGCATGACCCCCTACACTACCCAAACACCACTGCACTACCCTATACCCTAAAACACAACCCCCTACACTACACAAACACAACTGCACTACCCTAAACCCTAAAACACTACCCCCAGCACGACTCCCTACCCTACACAAACACCACTGGACTACCCTAAACCCTAAAAAACTACCCCCAGCATGACTCCCTACACTACCCAAACACCATGCACTACACTAAACCCTAAATCTACCCCCAGCATGACCTCCCACACTACACAAACACCACTGCACTACCCTAAACCCTAAAACACTACCCCCAGCACGACCCCCTACACTACCCAAACACCACTGCACTACCCTAAACCCTAAAACACTAACCCCAGCATGACCCCCTACACTACACAAACACCACTGCACTACCCTAAACCCTAAAACACTACCCAAACACCACTGCACGACCCTAAACCCTAAAACACGACCCCCTACACTACACAAACACCACTGCACTACCCTAAACCCTAAAACACTAGAACCCAGCACGACCCCCTACAGTACACAAACACCACTGCACTACCCTAAACCCTAAAACACTACGCCCTACACTACACAAACACCACTGCACTACCCTAAACCCTAAAACACTACCCCCAGCATGACCCCCTACACTACACAAACACCACTGCACTACCCTAAACCCCCCTACACTATAGAAACACCCCTGCATTACTCTAAACCCTAAAACACTACCCCCAGCACGACCCCATCACAACACAAACACCACTGCACTACCCTAAACCCTAAATCGACCCCCAGCACAACCCCCTACACTACCCAAACACCACTGCCATACCCTAAACCCTAAAACACTACCCCCAGCATGAACCCCTACACTACCCAAACACCACTGCACTACCCTAAACCCTAAAACACTACCCCCAGCACTACCCCCTACACTACACAAACACCACTGCACTACCCTAAACCCTAAAACACTACCCCAGCACTACCCCCTACACTACCCAAACACCACTGCACTAACATAAACCCTAAAACACTACCCCCAGCACGACCCCCTACACTACACAAACACCACTGCACTACCCTAAACCCTAAAACACTTCCCCCAGCATGACTCCCTACACTACACAAACACCACTGCACTACCCTAAACCCTAAATCTACCCCCAGCACGACCCCCTACACTACCCAAACACCACTGCACTACCTTAAACCTTAAAACACTACCCCCAGCACGACCCCTACACTACACAAACACCACTGCACTACCCTAAACCCTAAAACACTACCACCAGCCTGACCCCCTACACTACTCAAACACCACTGCACTACCCTAAACCCTAAAACACTACCCCAGCATGACCCCCTACACTACCCATACACCACTGCACTACCCTAAACCCTAAACACTACCCCCAGCACGACCCCCTACACTACTGCACTACCCTAAACCCTAAAACACTACCCCCAGCATGACCCCCTACACTACCCAAACACCACTGTACTACCCTAAACCCTAAAACACTACCCCCAGCACGACCCCCTACACCACCCAAACACCACTGCACTACCCTAAACCATAGAAAAGAAACCCCCACCCCATGCCCGATCCCCTTACCTCTCACTCCTCGTGGTTCCTCTCTCCTCGTGGTTCCTGCTTCACGTCGTCTCTGAGGGGCGGTGCACGTCATTGTGAGGAAACAGAACAGCCTCTGTTTCCTTACAACGACATGGATCGTCTACATGTTTTTTAGAACGCATGGTCATTTACCATACATACCTTTACAACAAAATTTGTTGTAAAGGCATGCGTGGTAAATGACCATGCGTTCTAAAAAAATGCGTAGTAATGACTTCGTGATGTACAACGCATGCGTGGTAATGCATGCGTTGTAATGGTATCGCAAACTAAATAAGTCGTTGTAACAGCTGTTTACCGATCGAAGCTGGCCCCTGTTCTTCAGTGAGACGTTTATTTGATCAATTAGGAGGAAGGAATGTGTTTTTTTTACCGAAAAGTGCATTCCTGGCTGTTGTATTGTGAAAGTGTCCGCGTGGCCTGGTTTCACTTCCGGTGAGAGAGTGGAAGAGTCTGTTTGGATCTAAAGGAGTTCTGTTTTTGGACAGGGCCGGCGCGACATGTCATCAGAAAACATAGCTAATGGAAAGCGTCCTCCCTGAAGTGTGGAGCAGTGCCATGAGAGGTCAACGAGTGTGCGTCCCACCGCAGTATGACCGTACCGCGTGACCCATGTGCCACCTCCAGGGTACGGGAGGCAGAAGCGGCATCGCAGGTCCTCTTGAAGACCGTTGTAGCACTAATTCTACTTTTTGGTACTAGGGCATTTTAACTTCGTTGTTCCTGCCAGATACAAAGAGAAGATCCTGTGTTATTCAGTGCCCTCGTTACCTTTTTTGTGGGTTGTGGTGCTTGTCACTTCGCTGCCCCGCCGGTGCACACGACTGGGCACCCCACCTCGTGTGCCATCTGCAGGGCCTCTGCCCTCGGATCACTGGTTTCGGTTTCTGGAGTGGCAACATAAACAGTTGCTCCCAAAGGACTAGCCTGAACACTTAGGTGAATATCCCCTGCACCAGCATTCCACGGAAATTCTTTCCTAGCTCTCCCACGTCAACGAGGACGTCATAATAGCATGGCTCCGCTCGCGACACCGTATGACGTCATCGGAGCCATAAGAGGACCTCGTTGGCGTGGGTTTCAGGGGCGTTATAGTTAGTTGGACATTTCACTCATACAAAACCATAGAAATTCCCCGTTATAGTTAGTTCAGCTAACTATAACTCGCGCGCCCGCAATGCACTGCTGATGACGTCACATATTACATCACTCATGACATGGTCAGTGACATCACTCATGACATCACTGATGACATCTCAAATGACATCACTGATGACATCACTGATGACATCATCCAGTGAATGTGTGTTTTTCTGAAAATTAAATATGTTTTATATATGTATATCTCAAGGTCGATGGAAGAATAAATGGGTATATAAGTGTCTAAATGGATGATTTTTTTGTAAAATTGATTGTATAACTGACTATGTGTATCTTAGTGAATACATGGGTTAGTGAGTAATGTTTAAATATGAAAATATCTGTATCAGTCTCTCACTTTGTGTATAAGTGGCTGCATGGGTTGGTGAGTAGCTACATGAGTGTCTATATGGGTTATTAGTTGGTTTTTTGAGTATCAGTATGAGTGTCTGAGTGTCTGTATGGTTCGGTGTGGGGTATTACTTAGTGCATAGATGCATGAATGAGTGACTCACTGTTTGTATGTGTTGAAGACAGCATGTGTGCAGGACTGTATAGGTGGATGAGTATGTGTATGGGTGTGTTAGTGAGTGAATGACTTTCTCAATAGTGTCTTTATGAGTAACTACATATGTTTTAATCTAGTATATGTGAGTATTGGTGTATATAAGTGAGTATATGTGAGAGTGAGAGATTGGAAGAGTTCCTGTACATATAAGTGATTGTTTAAGAGAGTAAGTATGTGTAAGTTTCTGTAGAAGTAAGTGTGGTAGTGTGTGTATAACTGTATATGCAAGTAAATGGATGTTTGATACTTTGTTTGCATGTGTGACTATGTGTGTGAGTAACTCTATGGATGAGTGGCGGTGTGTAACAGGATGTATAGGTGTATGAGTATATATGATGAGTGAGTACATGTATGAGTGACTGTATAGGGACTGTTGGTGAATGAGTGGATGTGTGTGTAGATCTTGGAATTACTGAATAGGTGTGTTGTAACTGGTATTGGTATGTCCATTGTTTTGAAAATGTTAGTTTGTATTTTTGAGTGTGTGTATCAAAGGTTATATTAGGGTGAGAGGAGGTCTGCCACTCTATCACAAGGATGATGTCATCAGTGATGTCATCAGTGATGTCATTTGAGATGTCATCAGTGATGTCATGAGTGATGTCACTGACCATGTCATGAGTGATGTAATATGTGACGTCATCAGCAGTGCATTGCGGGACGCGCGAGTTATAGTTAGCTGAACTAACTATAACGGGGGAATTTCTATGGTTTTGTACGAGTGAAATGTCCAACTAACTATAACGCCCCTGAAACCTATGTTTTTTCAGTGAATATATATATATATATATATATATATATATATATATATATATATACACGTATATATCCAAACCATGACCTCCCACAAGAAAGATCTGAGCACACACAGGCATGGGAGACCGGTATATATATATATTTATACTTAAATGAAC
This sequence comes from Calotriton arnoldi, assembly GCA_963921515.1. Taxonomy (NCBI): domain Eukaryota; kingdom Metazoa; phylum Chordata; class Amphibia; order Caudata; family Salamandridae; genus Calotriton; species Calotriton arnoldi. Next base: position 13,024 of record CAWUFW010004272.1, on the reverse strand, counting down.
ATGAGATACATAAAACATATTAACAATTGTAACAATTAAATTTTAAAACATTAAATAAATTACCAAATAAATAAAATATTACAAAATTAAATAAACAAAAAAGCCATTTACAAAAAATATGAAAATGAAAAGAACTTAAAAATACAAACAAATAATATAAAAAAATAATAATAATAATAAAAATATATTGAACAAATACTAGGAAAGGTATTGGAGTCTGGGAATATTGAATGTACTATTCACACTAGTTTATGCAACAGTACTGGAAGTGTAGGACTTTGGATGGGTAACATTTATTATTTCCACTTCACATGGCACAGTGGTAGGGAAAGTGTTGGAATTCGGATGGGTTAGATTTACTATTGCCACTCCAAACAGAGCAAGAGTAGGGAAAATTTTGACTTCAGAGGGGTTAGGTTTACTAATCCCACTCCACTCAATGCAACAGTAGGGAGAGTATTGGACTTTGGAAGAGATAAATTTATTATTCCCACTTCAAACAGCACAACAGTAGGGAAAGTGTTAGACTTCAGAGAGGTCAGATTTAGTATTCCCATCACTTACATCACAATAGTAGGGAAATTGTTGGACTTCAGAGTAGTAAGATTTACTTTTCCAACTTCAGTCTATGCCACAGTAGGGAAAGCGTTGAACATCGGAGGAGTAAGTTTAGGTATTAAGACAAAATATTGGAAAAGAAAACATCAAGGAGCAGAAATATTGAACTTGAAATATCATGATGCACAAATATTGTGTGCAAAAATATTGTGACAAGTATATCGATATTAAGGTAAGTAATATCAATGTAAAAAATACCTATGTCATTAGTATCGATGCTAAACATATCTATGTAGTTAATATCATTCACAAAAATATTGTTGTTAATAATATAGGTTTTTAATTATATTTATGTATTTTAGTATATATTTTCATTGTATATGTTATAAATTGTTTGTATAATTATAGGTAATGTTTTTTAATACAGTTTGGAAATTGTTAGTTGTTTTTAAATTTAATTTAATAGTTTATTTGAATTATTAGTGCTGTAGCGGGTTGTTGGGTTGATAGGGGTACAGGTTGGTAAGTTAACTAATCATAATTAATAGTTAATTTTTAATTAATATAACATTTTTAATTGATCATTAATTATGTTAATTGTGTAATTTTTAAACAAATTACAATAAGTTTTAGGTGCAGGTTGTGGGGTTTGTAGGGGTATAGGATGGGAAGTAATTTATTAATAATTAGTTATTAATTAATTTTCAATTATTATTAATTATTTCATTGACAATTAATTATGTAAATTGTGAAGTTAATTTAATTTTTGAATAATATTTTTGATATGGGTTGGAGTTTTTCTAGGAGTGAAAGTTGTGAAGGAAATTAATTATAATATCTAATAATAATTGTTAAATATTAATAATCGTTTTATTGACAATTAATTAGGTACATTGTGCAATTATTTTTTTTAAGTTATATATGAAGTGCGGGTTGTTGTGACTGTAGGAGTAAAGGATGGAAAGTGAATTCTATATAATTATATTATTTAATTACTATTATTTGTTTAATTGATAATTAATTATGTTGAATTTGTAATTACTTTAATTTCAAGATATAATTTCTGCGTGTGTTATTTACCTTGTGGGGGATATGGTAGGAAGTTATTTAACTAATAATAAACTTAATTTTTTTAATTTATTGTTCAAAAAATTTGTTATTTATTATGCTATATGTTAATTGTGTTATGCTATCAAATTGTAAATAACATTATATTTGTTGGTTGTTAGAATTGTGAAAATATAGTGTGGTATTTTAATTATATTATTATTATTAGTGTTAATTTAAAATATTTATTAAATATTGTATTAAATATGTAATTTTTTAATTTAAATAACGTATCTACATATTTTGAATTTAATATTTATATTTGTTATTATTTAATGTAGTTGTTAAAATACTCTATTTGTTTGCACAGACTGGATTGGGTTTCCTAAATTTTACCTCTCGCTATCCAACGCTTTCTCTACTGTTGCACAGACTGGAGTGGGAATAGTAAATTGTTATCCCTCCTGAGTCCAACCCTTTCCCTATTGTTGTACAGACTGGAGTGGGTATAGTAAATTTTACCTCTTCACAATCCAACACTTTCCCTACTGTTGCACAGAATGAAGTGGGAATAGTACATTTACCCCTCCTGAGTCCAACGCTTTCCTTACTGCTGCACTGACTGGGGTGGGAATAGTAATTTGTACCCCTCCTGAGTGCAACAGTTTCCCTACTGTTGCACAGACTGGAGTGGAAATAGTAAATAGTATCCCTCCTGAGTCCCACGATTTCCCTACTGTTGCAGAGATTGGAGTGGGAATAGTATATTTATTATTCCTTCAATTTTATAGTTTTGTTTATAGTGTTTATATTTATATCATTATGATGTTTCTGTGTATTTAAAATTATATTATTTTTATGTATTAATGTTTGTAGTTTGTAATATATAATATATTTTTGTAAAATGTAATACTTTATTTTGTTGACTTTTTTGTGGGTTATTAAATTGGTATTTTTTTAATGTTCTCTAATTTATTTGTTATACTTTGTAATTTATTGTGTATATGCATCTATATATACATCCACCTTCACTTTCTCCACAGAGGAGCCTCAAACTCTCAGGGCGTCCTTGGCACTAAGGGACGGAGCACCGCTATATAATCACAACACAATCTTCCTTTCAAATTAGTAAAGAAGAGCGCCGCACACTAGACCTCCATGCAAATAAGCGTCTTTATTCAATATATGACCAAGTGGCAACTTGCTTAAAAACATATTGTGCTGACGCGTTTCGGCTAATGATACAGCCTTGTTCACAGGTAAGCTGTTCAATGGATTGCCGTGTTCATTACATCGTTATACATGATCATTGGAGACTACCAGATTCAAACGTGGTCTAACAGTACTGCAATCACCAGAATGCCCTGTTGCACATTGTCAATTTCTTTAATTCTGCAATTCATTTCTCTTTTGTACTTCTTAATCACAGGGACATTGCAGCCTTTATAGATCTTTCAACTTGTGCTCATACATCCTAATCTATTCAGCTCATAAACTTGCTTTGCTGCCGTTTAATAATTTTCTCTTATAAATGTCCATGTACCCTTTTCTCGCTCCCTTGCCTCGTGGTCACCTCCTATACAAGGTCGGGTTAATTGCCATACCTCATTTATTCTGGTGCAATGCATGTGGGTCAGGCTCCCTCCATAGACACATCCACATTCACTTTCTCTGCAGAGGAGCCTTAGCCTCTCAGGGCGGCCTTGGCACTAGGGGGCAGAGCACCCCTATATAACCAAACACAATCTTCCTTTCCAATTAGTAAAGAAGAGCCCCTTTTGGGTGCGCGACAGCTGCGGGAACCTGGATCCCGGTGGAGGCGGCGGTCCTGTGGCAGTCTGACTGCCACACTCAGAATACTGCAGGCAGACTTGCAGTGGTGGCAGAGGTCGGACCGCCACCGCGAGTACGGTGGTCCTGAGGACTGCCGTACTCATAATAAGGCCCTAAGCATAGGTTGCACACATAATATCAACTTGTCATGAGTTTCAAAGCCATGCACTAGTGTGATTGAATTTGTTAAAATTCCCATCGGATTACATTACAACCCTGTGATGCAAAACAGAACAATGCTACCCGGAGTTCAACTAACAGAGTAGTCTGCATCCCATTTGCTTCTTTTCTGAGTAGCCTTTTCCCTAGGCCTGGGCGGTAAATTCCGTTCCGCTCGCGGAATTTGCGGAATTTGGGTAATTTCGCGTTCCACGGAGAACGCGGAATTGCCAAAAATTCTGCGATCCGCTGCTTCGCTGAGTTTTTTGCTTGTTCGCGCTTTCAAAATGCGTGTTCGCAAGATATTTCTCCCCGAGCACGCAAACAGCGTTCGCGAACAGGAAAAAAGCATCGCGAACGGGCGGAACAAGCAATTCCGCGTGTTCGCAGAACTTTTGCGTGCTCGCGGAGATTGTTTACCATTCCGCGGAACTTTGCGTAGCGCGACTACGCAAATTCCACCCACCCCTACTTTTCCCACAATAGTGTAAGTAGCATTGTGTTCAAAGTTTAGTACATGAGTAATCAGAGTTTTATCACATAACTGTCCCGAAGCTGTTGAAAATAATTTGTGTTTATACGAGTGCTGTCTAAAACTGAGATTCAAAAGCTTGGGGACAGGCTGTCGCATAAAATCCTCTAAATGTTACAGACATTCCAAATTTGCTAAGGTGAGATGCTCTGCTGTTTGCGAGATAAAGGGTAGCAGAAATGGCGTCCATGTGTAACAGCATTTTTGTTCCAGGCATCTGGCTAGCACATTGGTTGCTGGAGCTCATCAAAGCATATAGTGTACCAAGTTCACAGACCCACACACATAGAAAGTAAGCTGTTGAGGACCTCCTTTGGGACCAATTGTACGTCTGATTTATTGTCAAGCCGTATGATAAATAGATTTTAAAAGTAACAGAGACAGATTCTATTCATTTATCCCAGCCCAAGGTGTTCATATCTCAACACTGTATACCTGGAAAGATGAATTTGTGCCCAAATCACCTCTGATTAATTATGTATGAAAAACCCTCAGGACTATTGCCATCAATATAAAGATATTGCCCACACCATTTTACTATGCATCCGCGGAGAAGTCTCAAAAACAGAACCATTCGGTGCAATTTTCATTTCTTTCAATGCTGGCAGCTTACTGCTAGCAATGGGCTTCATGACAGGAACGTCTGACTAACCCAATGGGATTACAACAGTCACATCGCCAAACCAAGCAAACAGTTCATTTTGAAGGCGACCATAGTGTGGAAAGAAAAGTAAAGCGAGTCATCAGCTTTATGCACAGTCGATGGATACAGAAGGCAGAGCAATGGCTGGTGGCTTCATGCCATAGTCTTTGGTGCACAGCAGGAGTTTGATGACTCATGGTAATTCTGGCTCCTACTTTCACATAATGAACCATCATAAGTGTTTTTTGAAACCACACAATGAGCCATCTGTACATCATCAAACTGCATTGCACAATCCCCAGAACAGAGCAAAAGAGCACTGTAGCCAGACAAGTTCAGCATCCACCACTGAAAAGGAGAGAGAAATGTCAGACTGCAAAATCTTTAATTTTCCTTGCAAAACAATATTAAATTACTGTATTTATATTTTCTGTGTGGTGGTAGAGGACCGTTAATGTGTGTTGTATGTGTTTGGATGTGCGTATCTGAAACAACCTGGCAAATGATTTTAAGACCATATCCAGCACTATTATTGCTAATTCAAAAGAAAGGCAGTACTGCACCCCTCACAATGAGGCAAATACAGTTTTGTCCCAAGATCGTGTCTGCAGAGAGGACCTAAATTTGTGACAAGAGGACTCTAGCAGGTGTCTACTGCTGAATATCAAAGGAATCAATTCCCTGGTGTGGAGAAAGTCTTAGGGCCTGATTATGACTTTGGCGGTCTCGCAGTTGACCGCCAAGCCATCGCCCGCTGCAAAACCGCCAAAGCCCTCTGCCGCCCACCCATCAGATTAGGAGTTTTCTCCTGGTCTGGCGGTCCTGTTGCGGTGGTGCCTTTCAAAGGCTCATATGTAAGACTTAGAAAGGCAGCGCTGTGGGACCGCCACTGTGCGTTCCAGCGCGGCATGGACTGTGAAGTCCATGCTGTGCTGGAACTGGGTGTGCATGCATACACAGGGCACACCATGTGACCCCTGCATGCATATGGGGGCCCTGTAGGACCCCCTTGTCTCCTGACCCATTTGAAAACTGTGGTGGCGAGGAACCTCGTAATATGCTTGGCGGTGCCACAGCTGCACTGCCAAGCATATTGTTGGCCTCAGACCAATGTACCACCCCAGCAGTTGCAGCGGTCCTTTGGTGGTCCAACCGCTAAACTTGTAATGTCGGATCGCCGGTGTGGCAGTGCACCCACCACAGCTACGGCGGTCCATAGGACTGCCGTAGTCATAATTAGTCCCTTAGTCACTAATGTAAGTGTGATGCAGGTCAGGTTTGAGGGGTTCCTTGGTCATGTCACTGGAGTCAAGGGCTAAATTTATGTTTTGCAAGATGGAATGTCACAGATTCCTGTTGAGATAAGAAACATTTAACCACAACATCAAGTCATTGAAAAGCTGAAGGATTTGGAAGTCAGACCCTGATACTATGTCATCTTCATTCATGAGTATACACTGCAGACAGAGATGGTGAGGTATCTCATGGATTATCTCAAGGGCACAGAGGCTCAGGATGGAACTACAAGTAGGGGAATTCATTTTTGAATACCTATGTCAATTACTTTAATAAGAGCTACACTTCGGATTGCTGTTAAGGAATTCACTTCATGAATGAAATGCTACATGTTTGTGGAACACGTTTTCTATTGATTAGAAGTAATCCCTCAATATATCAAAAAGAGTTTTCAAAAATCTCGAGTAACAGCTTCTGCATAATGGACTAGTTTAAAAATGATTAAATAATTTTTATTAGGTTACAATGCAGGTGTATTCCAGGATATGTAATATGAAAAATGGTACAGCCTTCAGCAAATAATTCCACTGGCTACCCATCCGAGAAAGGGTCACATTTAAACGTCCTGTTAGGGCTCAGGCTTTATTTCTATTCAGATAGCATATTTGTGCTTTAGGCATTCCTGTCCTGGGCTCTTCACTATTAATATTTTATAATACTAATTGAGAAAAAGATTTTTCAACTACTTAGCTTCACCTTCTCAAAACATTTTCCAATTCCTATTCACTGTACTTGAGACAACCAATGAAGTGGGGGGTTTGTTGCAAAAATGTGGGAAAATGAGTTGTTCAGCTATGAGGGTTCCAATATTGATGCGTGCCATGGCTGAACGTGTAATTCAAACTGTTTGATATGAAGCAAACTGGCTACTATGAAGAATACCTGGATCACCCTCTGTAGCTTGGCAAAAGTAGCAAGACCTTCTTTAGAGAAAAATGTATGTGGTACATGTGAAACAACACCAAAACAAAAGTTACAATTGTGAAATTTCATACCAATTTAGTAAAAAAGAGAAAAGCGTGATTAGTAAAATAACAAAAAGGTAAAGATAATCAGATGTAGGGAACAGGAGCTATTGTGAAAATAAAAATCATTCCAAAAGAAAAAAGTTAAAGCATTAGTTTTTTAGATGTGGCAGACTGGGTTCTAGGCAACCTCCATGGCTGACACATGATGAGAACGGTTGGATAAATGATGATGATGATAATTCACCTGGGTCAGACGTTATGGAGGACCACCAGTACCTAGGCATTCTTTGGGACCAATACTCCATGGTATTTGTTCGGAAGATAAGGTGGTTCATCCCAGTCAAAGGATTTACCTTCAAACTTTGAGTTCAAAATCTCCAAGTGGGACAAATCACTAAAATGCCACTGAGGAGAGCATGACTGTTTTTATTAAGTTTGACACCTTGTCCCAGTTCCCCAGAGATTAAGAAATTCTACATTCCAAGCTTTTCAAATGAACTGTGCACCAATCTCTCCAAGCTTCTAGCAAAGGTGTTGTGGACAACAGGCCTCCAAGGCATGGGTTACAGTTGTAGGAAGGTTCCACAAAATTCCATTCAGGTGAACCAGAGAATATTCAGTCCTGAAATGTTTCTGGGAGTCCTCTTCAGCAAATCCATCTGTTTGATTTTTTTCACTCCCCAGAAACAAAGAAGTTTTTCAAAGGCATTCGGAAGAAATAGTGCATTGTAAATGTCTAGTGTTTCCTGTCCTGGTAGACACAGCTTCCATTTTCTCCAGGACCTTCTGCATGCCCCAATTTTAAGAGAGCAGTTCCTTAGGGCATGCATTTTCTGCTGGACAGGGCCTGACCCACTGTTTTTGTGGGTCAGTCAGAAACCCCATTCCTCAGCCCTTTGAGGAGCTTTTTGACCCCAGTGATTCACAGAGCTAGAAACACAATTATCTCCACTGTCTGCTTGAAAGTGCTGAAAAGACTTACCCGATGTGTGATTAAGGACAATTTTTGCACATTCTGCAGTGACTCCTGTTTAGAAATATGCTACATCACTACAGCCAGTAAAGAGGCCTTGCCTAATAGAAAAACAATATGTCACTGGCCTGGTTTAGCTCTGTCCCCCTCTCCCTCTCTCCAAGCTCCTTGTCAAGCGGCTCTACTTCCTCCTACTGAGGATCGGCAAAAATGTCCACCTACTGAGCTTCAACTGTCTTCCTTAAGGACAATGAATACATTTGTACTGATTTAGAGTGTAGCAGATCAAACACATCTGCTGTAAACCAGAGGATATCCCACTCCACGATTTGGAAACTATTTTTAACTGACTCCATTGTGAACAACTGAATGCCCGCCTATTTAGGATAGGCCTTCAGATGCTGATCTTTCCTAGCTTCCAAGAGCAGCATGACAGTCCTGGATAAGTAAAATCAGCAATAATGGTTGAGAAATGTCCATTTCTACAACTTTTAAAAGTCTTTGGTCATAGTAATTGTTGCCTACTGCTGTTTCTATTTGGGGCTTTTTTAATTTTATTTCAAAATATGTTTCTCAGTTTCCATGTCTTAATACTTTTATTATTTTGTATTGTGGTTGATATTTTATATTTACATTGCTGCTGTACTGGTGGTGTATCAGCCCATGGAGAGGCCCTGGGACATTTTGGTGACTGTCCTTGCTATTATGCATGTGTTTTTTGGTAGTTGGGGGAAGGGGCCTCAAGGGCAGGCAGCTATGGTCTCTTTGTCCTCCATAACTCTTCCTTGCCATGTGCTCATCCATTTTGTGAAACCAGCGAGTTTCTCATAGTTGGTTATTTTGTCTTTGTTCTCCACACTTCCTCCTACATTGCCATGTGCTCTTACAATATTTTGTGAACCTATAGTGTGTCTGATTGGCCGCCATTTTGACTTTGTTCTCCATGTATCCCCCTTCCTTACTATGAGCTTGTCCCCCATTTTGTGAAACCAGCTGTGTGTGGGTCCGATCACTGATTATTAGCCATCTTTAGGTCACTTTTAAAAGCCTTGTGCTGGGAGAATTGTATTATGGCCTTTTGGGACTGGAGACCCTGGCTATTTTTACTTATCTTTTTTTTTCATATATATTTTCAGTTATTATATTATACATGTTGGATTGTTGTAGACGCCAGGTGACCATGGGGTACTAATATTTGTAATTCATTGATTTATTTATATTTTCCAGCCTCTTCCTGGCTCCCATAGGAACCCCCTGGGGCCTGGAGTGACACCAGGAACTTATTTCCAATGTTTTTATTCTTTTTCCGTATGGTCTGACACATTGATTGGTCCAGCATGCCACAGTCTTCATTAGCTTTAAACAATGTAATTGATATTTACCAGCCTCCCCCTGTCTGCAATAGGGATCCCATGGGCTCTGGATGTACACTTGGAGTGTGTTATTTAGCCTTTCACAGTTTTCTGCCTAAGTAGTCCCCAGTCTAACAGCAATATATTCATTTCTCTGCACAGTATGTTTTAAAGTTGCCTGGTTTCCTGTCTAAAATATTTACAATGACACTTGTCAAGGCATTACTACATTGTAACGGGGAGCTGGAGCTTTAAGATCACCACATGGTTTTAATTAACTTACGTGCACGCATGTAAAAGAAATCACCGTGCGCCTTTCAGTTGATAAAGGTTTAAAGTAGAAGCTGAAATGCGTCCTGAGTGTTGCTGGTTTACCTAATAAAAGACGGATGAAATAAATAGTCCCACATTGGAGTGCAGACAGTTCTCTTTATTGCAGAGGATGCATCCATAGGTTTCAGACACGTTATAGTTAGAAATTAGCATTTAAAAAACCTTTGAAATTCACTGAAAAAACCATAGGTTTTAGGGACAGTTATAGTTAGTTGGACATTGCACTCGTACAAAACCCGTGAAATTCCCCGTTATAGTTAGTTCAGCTAACTATAACTCGCGCCTCGCAATGCACTGCTGATGACGTCACATATTACATCACTCATGACATGGTCAGTGACATCACTGATGACATCACTGATGACATCTCAAATGACATCACTGATGACATCATCCAGTGACTGTGTGTTTCTGTAAAGTTTAAATATGTTTAATATATATAGGGAAAGGCGTATTGAAGAATGAGTGGGTGTAAAAGTGTCTGAATGGATGATTTAGTACGTGCGTGACTGACTCTACAAGTGAGTGATTAAACGTATCTTACTGAATGCATGGGTTAGTGACTAAACTGTGTGAATGTCTGTATCCGTCTGTTGGTGTGTAAGTGGATGCATGGATTTGCGAATAGCTACATGAGTGTCCATATGGGTTATTGATTGGTTCTATGAGTATCTGTATGGGTGCCTGAGTGTTTGTGTGGATGGGGTGTGTGCGACTGTGCATAGATGTGTGAGTGGGTGATTCACTGGGTGGATGGTTTCAAGAGTGCATCTGTGATAGACTGTATGGGTGGGTAAGTGTGTGTAAGAGTGTGTTAGTGAGTGAATGTATGTCCCAGTGGTACATGTGTGAGTAACTACATATGTGAAAGGCAGTATATATGTGTATTGGAGTATATAAATAGCTATAAGCGAGAGTGAGTGATTGTGATAGTGGCTGTATGGATAAGTGTGTGCTTGTATCAGTGATTGTATAAGAGCGTAACAATGTGCTAGTATTTGTATGATTAAGTGAGCTGGTGTGTGTATAACTGTATAGGTGAGTAAATGGCAGTGTGTTTAATTATTTGCATGACTGACTAGGTGTGTGAGTACCTCTATGGATGAGTGGCGGTGTTTGAGTGTCTATATAGGAGTAAGAGTGCATATGATAGTCCTGTACTGAGTGACCATAAGTATGAGTGACTGTACGGGTGAGTGAGTGGATGTGTGTGTGTAGACCTAAGAATCAGTGAGTGGGTATGTAGTTATTGGTGTTGGAGTGTCTATGGTTTTGCGAATGGCACTCTGTAATTTAGATTGGGTGTATCAAAGGTTATATTAGGGTGTGAGGAGCTGCATCAGATTATCACGTGGATGATGTCATCAGTGATGTCATTTGAGATGTCATCAGTGATGTCATCAGTGATGTCACTGACCATGTCATGAGTGATGTAATATGTGACGTCATCAGCAGTGCATTGCGGGGCGCGAGTTATAGTTAGCTGAACTAACTATAACGGGGGAATTTCACGGGTTTTGTACGAGTGCAATGTCCAACTAACTATAACTGTCCCTAAAACCTATGGTTTTTTCAGTGAATTTCAAAGGTTTTTAAATGCTAATTTCTAACTATAACGTGTCTGAAACCTATGGTTTTTTCAGTGAATTTCAAAGGTTTTTAAAATGCTAATTTGTAACTATAACGTGCCTGAAACCTACGGTTTTTTCAGTGAATTTCAAAGGTTTTTAAATGACAATTTTTAAATGTATTAATTTTTATATTAATTTTTTCATACTGATTTACTACATTTTTAGAAACAATTTCTTTACATATTTTATTTTTTAAATTACATTGTAATTACATTATACATTACATTACAAAAATACTTTCTCAGAATGAATTACTTTAGTTTAAATACTTTGCACATAGGCAATAGACTTTTTTAATTTTTTTTTTTATTGATTGTTCGAAGCAAAACAATATATAATACATATAATACTTATAATATAGCAAATAGATAAAAATTAGATAAATAATAATAATAATTAAATAAATAATATACAGATTGCAAATGGAAATACAGCACATTTCGAATCTTAGAGATCACAGATAGGGACAGAGTAAGTGAGTAAACCATCAGCACTGCGACAACACAATGACATGAGTGACGATAGTATAGATGGCACAAGGGACTTATCTTAAGGCAGAAACAGATAGCAGGGAAGGCTATTTCGTTTGGCATATGTCTAGTGGTTGCAAGACTTTCGACTACTTCTCAGCACAGATATATCACCCCGCGCTAAATATGGACGGCGATTAGAGGTTAGAGATCCTTGATGTGTGCTCCTCTAAGTGGTATGGTAAAGATGTCGGTCATGAAGGGTCTCCGTTTGGTATTATGTAGAAGCATAGGGTAGTGTAAGAGACAGTTCATGGTGGTTTGTATGATGCAAAGAAGAGATCAAGGGATTCCCACATGCCTCTATTTGGGGACTTCCACGGGGAGTTGTGAAGCGCTATATTATCAGCTCCTCGCAGGTTAGTAACCCAATTCAGCCAGTGTTTAAAAGATGATTTACGAGTATCCTTCCAGTTGTTAAGTATTATCTTAAAAGCTGCTGTGAGAAGTAGGTCAAGGAGTGCCTTGTCATTATCACCCAAGGAGTCTGCTCTAGTAGGAGCAAATAGTAGAGCCTGGAGGTCCCTGCTTGTATCGAGGGGGAAAAGTTTAGATATGAATTTAAGGACTTTATCCCAATAGGTATTCACACATGGGCAAAGAGTCAGTAGGTGTTCTAAGTCTCCCACTGCTCCATTGCAGTTCCAACAGATATCGTCTTCACGGATTTTGTGTTTATGTAGTCGGGCTGGTGTCCAGTATGCCCTGTGTAGGAGCCAGAACTTTGTGTGGGATAGCACCGGACTGATTTTATTTTTAAATACTGAGTTCCATGTCCAGGACCAATCTGAGTCTGAGATCGGGGTTTTGGAGTTCGATCCCCAAAAGGCTATGGCCTTCTCATTAAGTGTAGAGTGCTGGGGGCTTAGTAGTTTGTAGATTCGGGAGACCTGGTGGCCCAACGCGTTTATTTTCGAGAGATACTGCGGGAGGGATGGTGTTAGGGCTGAAAGATTTGCCTTAGCTAGGGCAGCTTTTATTTTTAAGAAGTAATAGAATTCAATTGGCTCAAGTTGATATGTGGACTTCAGGTCCTTAGAGGATAGGGGTTGTGTGCCTGCGTAGAGTTGGTGGGGAAAATATATGCCCTTACTGATCCATGTGGCATTGTACAAGGTGCATCCTTTATATAAAATTTTGCGATTATACCAAATGGATTCTAAATTAGA